>JASJYW010000027.1:8931563-9536797 GCA_030386875.1 Morinoia aosen | reverse complement strand
GCTGTAGAGATACCTCGTGTACTCCTTTGTGCGCTGTAGAGATACCTTCTGTACTCCTTTGTGCGCTGTAAAGATACCTTCTGTACTCCTTTGTGCGCTGTAGAGATACCTTCTGTACTCCTTTGTACGTTCTAGAGATATTTCCTGTACTCCTTTGTGCGCTGTAGAGATACCTTCTGTACTCCTTTGTGCGCTGTAGAGATATTCCCTGTACTCCTTTGTGCGCTGTAGAGATACCTGCTGTACTCTTTTGTGCGCTGTAGAGATACCTTCTGTACTCCTTTGTACGCTGTAGAGATACCTCGTGTACTCCTTTGTACGTTCTAGAGATATTTCCTGTACTCCTTTGTGCGCTGTAGAGACACCTTCTGTACTCCTTTGTGTGCTGTAGAGATACCTTCTGTACTCCTTTGTGCGCTGTAGAGATACCTTCTGTACTCCTTTGTACGCTGTAGAGATACCTTCTGTACTCCTTTGTGCGCTGTAGAGATACCTTCTGTACTTCTTTGTACGCTGTAGAGATACCTCGTGTACTTCTTTGTACGTTCTAGAGATATTTCCTGTACTCCTTTGTGCGCTGTAGAGATACCTTCTGTACTCCTTTGTGCGCTGTAGAGATACCTTCTGTACTCCTTTGTGCGCTGTAGAGATACCTTCTGTACTCCTTTGTACGCTGTAGAGGTACCTTCTGTACTCCTTTGTGCGCTGTAGAGATACCTTCTGTACTCCTTTGTACGCTGTAGAGATACCTCGTGTACTCCTTTGTACGTTCTAGAGATATTTCCTGTACTCCTTTGTGCGCTGTAGAGATACCTTCTGTACTCCTTTGTGCGCTGTAGAGATACCTTCTGTACTCCTTTGTGCGCTGTAGAGATACCTTCTGTACTCCTTTGTGCGCTGTAGAGATACCTTCTTTACTCCTTTGTGCGCTGTAGAGATACCTTCTGTACTCCTTTGTACGCTGTAGAGATACCTCGTGTACTCCTTTGTGCGCTGTAGAGATATCTTCTGTACTCCTTTGTGCGCTGTAGAGATACCTTCTGTACTCCTTTGTGCGCTGTAGAGATACCTTCTGTACTCCTTTGTACGTTCTAGAGATATTTCCTGTACTCCTTTGTGCGCTGTAGAGATACCTTCTGTACTCCTTTATACGCTGTAGAAATACCTTCTGTACTCCTTTGTGCGCTGTAGAGATACCTTCTGTACTCCTTTGTGCGCTGTAGAGATACCTTCTGTACTCCTTTGTACGCTGTAGAGATACCTCGTGTACTCCTTTGTGCGCTGTAGAGATACCTTCTGTACTCCTTTGTACGCTGTAGAGATACCTCGTGTACTCCTTTGTACGTTCTAGAGAAATTTCCTGTACTCCTTTGTGCGCTGTAGAGATACCTTCTGTACTCCTTTGTGCGCTGTAGAGATACCTTCTGTACTCCTTTGTGCGCTGTAGAGATACCTTCTGTACTCCTTTGTGCGCTGTAGAGATACCTTCTGTACTCCTTTGTACGCTGTAGAGATACCTCGTGTACTCCTTTGTACGTTCTAGAGATATTTCCTGTTCTCCTTTGTGCGCTGTAGAGATACCTTCTGTACTCCTTTGTGCGCTGTAGAGATACCTCGTGTACTCCTTTGTACGTTCTAGAGATATTTCCTGTACTCCTTTGTGCGCTGGAGAGATACCTTCTGTACTCCTTTGTGCGCTGTAGAGATACCTTCTGTACTCCTTTGTGCGCTGTAGAGATACCTTCTGTACTCCTTTGTACGCTGTAGAGATACCTTCTGTACTCCTTTGTGCGCTGTAGAGATACCTTCTGTACTCCTTTGTACGCTGTAGAGATTCCTCGTGTACTCCTTTGTACGTTCGAGAGATATTTCCTGTACTCCTTTGTGCGCTGTAGAGATACCTTCTGTACTCCTTTGTGCGCTGTAGAGATATTTCCTGTACTCCTTTGTGCGCTGTAGAGATACCTTCTGTACTCCTTTGTGCGCTGTAGAGATACCTTCTGTACTCCTTTGTACGCTGTAGAGATACCTCGTGTACTCCTTTGTACGTTCTAGAGATATTTCCTGTACTCCTTTGTGCGCTGTAGAGATACCTTCTGTACTCCTTTGCGCGCTGTAGAGATACCTTCTGTACTCCTTTGTGCGCTGTAGAGATACCTTCTGTACTCCTTTGTACGCTGTAGAGATACCTCGTGTACTCCTTTGTACGTTCTAGAGATATTTCCTGTACTCCTTTGTGCGCTGTAGAGATACCTTATGTACTCCTTTGCGCGCTGTAGAGATACTTTCTGTACTCCTTTGTACGTTCTAGAGATATTTCCTGTACTCCTTTGTGCGCTGTAGAGATATCTTCTGTACTCCTTTGTGCGCTGTAGAGATACCTTCTGTACTCCTTTGTACGCTGTAGAGATACCTCGTGTACTCCTTTGTACGTTCTAGAGATATTTCCTGTACTCCTTTGTGCGCTGTAGAGATACCTTCTGTACTCCTTTGTGCGCTGTAGAGATACCTTCTGTACTCCTTTGTGGGCTGAAGAGATACCTTCTGTACTCCTTTGTACGCTGTAGAGATACCTTCTGTACTCCTTTGTGCGCTGTAGAGATACCTTCTGTACTCCTTTGTACGCTGTAGAGATACCTCGTTTACTCCTTTGTACGTTCTAGAGATATTTCCTGTACTCCTTTATGCGCTGTAGAGATACCTTCTGTACTCCTTTGTGCGCTGTAGAGATACCTTCTGTACTCCTTTGTGCGCTGTAGAGATACCTTCTGTTCTCCTTTGTACGCTGTAGAGATACCTTCTGTACTCCTTTGTGCGCTGTAGAGATACCTTCTGTACTCCTTTGTACGCTGTAGAGATACCTCGTGTACTCCTTTGTACGTTCTAGAGATATTTCCTGTACTCCTTTGTGCGCTGTAGAGATACCTTCTGTACTCCTTTGTGCGCTGTAGAGATACCTTCTGTACTCCTTTGTGCGCTCTAGAGATACCTTCTGTACTCCTTTGTACGCTGTAGAGATACCTTCTGTACGCCTTTGTGCGCTGTAGAGATACCTTCTTTACTCCTTTGTACGCTGTAGAGATACCTCGTGTACTCCTTTGTGCGCTGTAGAGATACCTTCTGTACTCCTTTGTGCGCTGTAGAGATACCTTCTGTACTCCTTTGTGCGCTGTAGAGATACCTTCTGTACTCCTTTGTACGTTCTAGAGATATTTCCTGTACTCCTTTGTGCGCTGTAGAGATACCTTCTGTACTCCTTTGTGCGCTGTAGAGATATTTCCTGTACTCCTTTGTGCGCTGTAGAGATACCTTCTGTACTCCTTTGTGCGCTGTAGAGATACCTTCTGTACTCCTTTGTACGCTGTAGAGATACCTCGTGTACTCCTTTGTACGTTCTAGAGATATTTCCTGTACTCCTTTGTGCGCTGTAGAGATACCTTCTGTACTCCTTTGTGCGCTGTAGAGATACTTTCTGTACTCCTTTGTACGTTCTAGAGATATTTCCTGTACTCCTTTGTGCGCTGTAGAGATACCTTCTGTACTCCTTTGTGCCCTGTAGAGATACCTTCTGTACTCCTTTGTGCGCTGTAGAGATACCTTCTGTACTCCTTTGTACGCTGTAGAGATACCTAGTGTACTCCTTTGTACGTTCTAGAGATATTTCCTGTACTCCTTTGTGCGCTGTAGAGATACCTTCTGTACTCCTTTGTGCGCTGTAGAGATACCTTCTGTACTCCTTTGTACGCTGTAGAGATACCTTCCGTACTCCTTTGTGCGCTGTAGAGATACCTTCTGTACTCCTTTGTACGCTGTAGAGATACCTCGTGTACTCCTTTGTACGTTCTAGAGATATTTCCTGTACTCCTTTGTGCGCTGTAGAGATACCTTCTGTACTCCTTTGTGCGCTGTAGAGATACCTTCTGTACTCCTTTGTGCGCTGTAGAGATACCCTCTGTACTCCTTTGTACGCTGTAGAGATACCTTCTGTACTCCTTTGTGCGCTGTAGAGATACCTTCTGTACTCCTTTGTACGCTGTAGAGATACCTCGTGTACTCCTTTGTACGTTCTAGAGATATTTCCTGTACTCCTTTGTGCGCTGTAGAGATACCTTCTGTACTCCTTTGTGCGCTGTAGAGATACCTTCTGTACTCCTTTGTGCGCTCTAGAGATACCTTCTGTACTCCTTTGTACGCTGTAGAGATACCTTCTGTACTCCTTTGTGCGCTGTAGAGATACCTTCTGTACTCCTTTGTACGCTGTCGAGATACCTCGTGTACTCCTTTGTACGTTCTAGAGATATTTCCTGTACTCCTTTGTGCGCTGTAGAGATACCTTCTGTACTCCTTTGTGCGCTGTAGAGATACCTTCTGTACTCCTTTGTGCGCTGTAGAGATACCTTCTGTACTCCTTTGTGCGCTGTAGAGATACCTTCTGTACTCCTTTGTACGCTGTAGAGATACCTCGTGTACTCCTTTGTGCGCTGTAGAGATACCTTCTGTACTCCTTTGTGCGCTGTAGAGATACCTTCTGTACTCCTTTGTGCGCTGTAGAGATACCTTCTGTACTCCTTTGTACGTTCTAGAGATATTTCCTGTACTCCTTTGTGCGCTGAAGAGATACCTTCTGTACTCCTTTGTGCGCTGTAGAGATATTTCCTGTACTCCTTTGTGCGCTGTAGAGATACCTTCTGTACTCCTTTGTGCGCTGTAGAGATACCTTCTGTACTCCTTTGTACGCTGTAGAGATACCTCGTGTACTCCTTTGTACGTTCTAGGGATATTTCCTGTACTCCTTTGTGCGCTGTAGAGATACCTTCTGTACTCCTTTGTGCGCTGTAGAGATACCTTCTGTACTCCTTCGTACGTTCTAGAGATATTTCCTGTACTCCTTTGTGCGCTGTAGAGATACCTTCTGTACTCCTTTGTGCGCTGTAGAGATACCTTCTGTACTCCTTTGTGCGCTGTAGAGATACCTTCTGTACTCCTTTGTACGCTGTAGAGATACCTCGTGTACTCCTTTGTACGTTCTAGAGATATTTCCTGTACTCCTTTGTGCGCTGTAGAGATACCTTCTGTACTCCTTTGTGCGCTGTAGAGATACCTTCTGTACTCCTTTGTGCGCTGTAGAGATACCTTCTGTACTCCTTTGTACGCTGTAGAGATACCTTCTGTACTCCTTTGTGCGCTGTAGAGATACCTTCTGTACTCCTTTGTATGCTGTAGAGATACCTCGTGTACTCCTTTGTACGTTCTAGAGATATTTCCTGTACTCCTTTGTGCGCTGTAGAGATACCTTCTGTACTCCTTTGTGAGCTGTAGAGATACCTTCTGTACTCCTTTGTGCGCTGTAGAGATACCTTCTGTACTCCTTTGTACGCTGTAGAGATACCTTCTGTACTCCTTTGTGCGCTGTAGAGATACCTTCTGTACCCCTTTGTACGCTGTAGAGATACCTCGTGTACTCCTATGTACGTTCTAGAGATATTTCCTGTACTCCTTTGTGCGCTGTAGAGATACCTTCTGTACTCCTTTGTGCGCTGTAGAGATACCTTCTGTACTCCTTTGTGCGCTGTAGAGATACCTTCTGTACTCCTTTGTGCGCTGTAGAGATACCTTCTGTACTCCTTTGTACGCTGTAGAGATACCTCGTGTACTCCTTTGTGCGCTGTAGAGATACCTTCTGTACTCCTTTGTGCGCTGTAGAGATACCTTCCGTACTCCTGTGTGCGCTGTAGAGATACCTTCTGTACTCCTTTGTACGTTCTAGAGATATTTCCTGTACTCCTTTGTGCGCTGTAGAGATACCTTCTGTACTCCTTTGTGCGCTGTAGAGATACCTTCTGTACTCCTTTGTGCGCTGTAGAGATACCTTCTGTACTCCTTTGTGCGCTGTAGAGATACCTTCTGTACTCCTTTGTACGCTGTAGAGATACCTCGTGTACTCCTTTGTACGTTCTAGCGATATTTCCTGTACTCCTTTGTGCGCTGTAGAGATACCTTCTGTACTCCTTTGTGCGCTGTAGAGATACCTTCTGTTCTCCTTTGTGCGCTGTAGAGATACCTTCTGTACTCCTTTGTGCGCTGTAGAGATACCTTCTGTACTCCTTTGTACGCTGTAGAGATACCTCGTGTACTCCTTCGTGCGCTGTAGAGATACCTTCTGTACTCCTTTGTACGGTGTAGAGATACCTCGTGTACTCCTTTGTACGTTCTAGAGATATTTCCTGTACTCCTTTGTGCGCTGTAGAGATACCTTCTGTACTCCTTTGTGCGCTGTAGAGATACCTTCTGTACTATTTTGTGCGCTGTAGAGATACCTTCTGTACTCCTTTGTGCGCTGTAGAGATACCTTCTGTACTCCTTTGTACGCTGTAGAGATACCTCGTGTACTCCTTTGTACGTTCTAGAGATATTTCCTGTACTCCTTTGTGCGCTGTAGAGATACCTTCTGTACTCCTTTGTGCGCTGTAGAGATACCTTCTGTACTCCTTTGTGCGCTGTAGAGATACCTTCTAAACTCCTTTGTGCGCTGTAGAGATACCTTCTGTACTCCTTTGTACGCTGTAGAGATACCTCGTGTACTCCTTTGTACGTTCTAGAGATATTTCCTGTACTCCTTTGTGCGCTGTAGAGATACCTTCTGTACTCCTTTGTGCGCTGTAGACATACCTTCTGTACTCCTTTGTGCGCTGTAGAAATACCTTCTGTACTCCTTTGTGCGCTGTAGAGATACCTTCTGTACTCCTTTGTACGATGTAGAGATACCTCGTGTACTCCTTTGTACGTTCTAGAGATATTTCCTGTACTACTTTGTGCGCTGTAGAGATACCTTCTGTACTCCTTTGTGCGCTGTAGAGATACCTTCTGTACTCCTTTGTGCGCTGTAGAGATACCTTCTGTACTCCTTTGTGCGCTGTAGAGATACCTTCTGTACTCCTTTGTACGCTGTAGAGATACCTCGTGTACTCCTTCGTGCGCTGTAGAGATACCTTCTGTACTCCTTTGTACGCTGTAGAGATACCTCGTGTACTCCTTTGTACGTTCTAGAGATATTTCCTGTACTCCTTTGTGCGCTGTAGAGATACCTTCTGTACTCCTTTGTGCGCTGTAGAGATACCTTCTGTACTCCTTTGTGCGCTGTAGAGATACCTTCTGTACTCCTTTGTGCGCTGTAGAGATACCTTCTGTACTCCTTTGTACGCTCTAGAGATACCTCGTGTACTTCTTTGTACGTTCTAGAGATATTTCCTGTACTCCTTTGTGCGCTGTAGAGATACCTTCTGTACTCCTTTGTGCGTTGTAGAGATACCTTCTGTACTCCTTTGTGCGCTGTAGAGATACCTTCTGTACTCCTTTGTGCGCTGTAGAGATACCTTCTGTACTCCTTTGTACGCTGTAGAGATACCTCGTGTACTCCTTTGTACGTTCTAGAGATATTTCCTGTACTCCTTTGTGCGCTGTAGAGATACCTTCTGTACTCCTTTGTGCGCTGTAGAGATACCTTCTGTACTCCTTTGTGCGCTGTAGAGATACCTTCTGTACTCCTTTGTGCGCTGTAGAGATACCTTCTGTACTCCTTTGTGCGCTGTAGAGATACCTGCTGTACTCCTTTGTACGCTGTAGAAATACCTCGCGTACTCCTTTATGCGCTGTAGAGATACCTTCTGTACTCCTTTGTGCGCTGTAGAGATACCTTCTGTACTCCTTTGTGCGCTGTAGAGATACCTTCTGTACTCCTTTGTACGTTCTAGAGATATTTCCTGTACTCCTTTGTGCGCTGTAGAGATACCTTCTGTACTCCTTTGTGCGCTGTAGAGATACCTTCTGTACTCCTTTGTACGTTCTAGAGATATTTCCTGTACTCCTTTGTGCGCTGTAGAGATACCTTCTGTACTCCTTTGTGCGCTGTAGGGATACCTTTTGTACTCCTTTGTGCACTGTGGAGATACCTTCTGTACTCCTTTGTACGTTGTAGAGATACCTCGTGTACTCCTTTGTACGTTCTAGAGATATTTCCTGTACTCCTTTGTGCGCTGTAGAGATACCTTCTGTACTCCTTTGTGCGCTGTAGAGATACCTTCTGTACTCCTTTGTGCGCTGTAGAGATACCTTCTGTACTCCTTTGTACGCTGTAGCGATACCTTCTGTACTCCTTTGTGCGCTGTAGAGATACCTTCTGTACTCCTTTGTACGCTGTAGAGATACCTCGTGTACTCCTTTGTACGTTCTAGAGATATTTCCTGTAATTTTTGTGCGCTGTAGAGATACCTTCTGTACTCCTTTGTGCGCTGTAGAGATACCTTCTGTACTCCTTTGTGCGCTGTAGAGATACCTTCTGTACTCCTTTGTACGCTGTAGAGATACCTTCTGTACTCCTTTGTGCGCTGTAGAGATACCTTCTGTACTCCTTTGTACGCTGTAGAGATACCTCGTGAACTCCTTTGTACGTTCTAGAGATATTTCCTGTACTCCTTTGTGCGCTGTAGAGATACCTTCTGTACTCCTCTGTGCGCTGTAGAGATACCTTCTGTACTCCTTTGTGCGCTCTAGAGATACCTTCTGTACTCCTTTGTACGCTGTAGAGATACCTTCTGTACTCCTTTGTGCGCTGTAGAGATACCTTCTCTACTCCTTTGTACTCTGTAGAGATACCTCGTGTACTCCTTTGTACGTTCTAGAGATATTTCCTGTACTCCTTTGTGCGCTGTTGAGATACCTTCTGTACTCCTTTGTGCGCTGTAGAGATACCTTCTGTACTCCTTTGTGCGCTGTAGAGATACCTTCTGTACTCCTTTGTGCGCTGTAGAGATACCTTCTGTACTCCTTTGTACGCTGTAGAGATACCTCGTGTACTCCTTTGTACGTTCTAGAGATATTTCCTGTACTCCTTTGTGCGCTGTAGAGATACCTTCTGTACTCCTTTGTGCGCTGTAGAGATACCTTCTGTACTCCTTTGTGCGCTGTAGAGATACCTTCTGTACTTCTTTGTGCGCTGTAGAGATACCTTCTGTACTTCTTTGTGCGCTGTAGAGATACCTTCTGTACTCCTTTGTACGCTGTAGAGATACCTCGTGTACTCCTTTGTGCGCTGTAGAGATACCTTCTGTACTCCTTTGTGCGCTGTAGAGATACCTTCTGTACTCCTTTGTGCGCTGTAGAGATACCTTCTGTACTCCTTTGTACGCTGTAGAGATACCTCGTGTACTCCTTTGTGCGCTGTAGAGATACCTTCTGTACTCCTTTGTGCGCTGTAGAGATACCTTCTGTACTCCTTTGTGCGCTGTAGAGATACCTTCTGTACTCCTTTGTACGTTCTAGAGATATTCCCTGTACTCCTTTGTGCGCTGTAGAGATACCTTCTGTACTCCTTTGTGCGCTGTAGAGATACCTTCTGTACTCCTTTGTGCGCTGTAGAGATACCTTCTGTACTCCTTTGTGCGCTGTAGAGATACCTTCTGTACTCCTTTGTACGTTCTAGAGATATTCCCTGTACTCCTTTGTGCGCTGTAGAGATACCTTCTGTACTCCTTTGTGCGCTGTAGAGATACCTTCTGTACTCCTTTGTACGTTCTAGAGATATTTCCTGTACTCCTTTGTGCGCTGTAGAGATACCTTCTGTACTCCTTTGTGCGCTGTAGAGATACCTTCTGTACTCCTTTGTGCGCTGTAGAGATACCTTCTGTACTCCTTTGTACGCTGTAGAGATACCTCGTGTACTCCTTTGTACGTTCTAGCGATACTTCCTGTACTCCTTTGTGCGCTGTAGAGATACCTTCTGTACTCCTTTGTGCGCTGTAGAGATACCTTCTGTTCTCCTTTGTGCGCTGTAGAGATACCTTCTGTACTCCTTTGTGCGCTGTAGAGATACCTTCTGTACTCCTTTGTACGCTGTAGAGATACCTCGTGTACTCCTTCGTGCGCTGTAGAGATACCTTCTGTACTCCTTTGTACGGTGTAGAGATACCTCGTGTACTCCTTTGTACGTTCTAGAGATATTTCCTGTACTCCTTTGTGCGCTGTAGAGATACCTTCTGTACTCCTTTGTGCGCTGTAGAGATACCTTCTGTACTATTTTGTGCGCTGTAGAGATACCTTCTGTACTCCTTTGTGCGCTGTAGAGATACCTTCTGTACTCCTTTGTACGCTGTAGAGATACCTCGTGTACTCCTTTGTACGTTCTAGAGATATTTCCTGTACTCCTTTGTGCGCTGTAGAGATACCTTCTGTACTCCTTTGTGCGCTGTAGAGATACCTTCTGTACTCCTTTGTGCGCTGTAGAGATACCTTCTAAACTCCTTTGTGCGCTGTAGAGATACCTTCTGTACTCCTTTGTACGCTGTAGAGATACCTCGTGTACTCCTTTGTACGTTCTAGAGATATTTCCTGTACTCCTTTGTGCGCTGTAGAGATACCTTCTGTACTCCTTTGTGCGCTGTAGAGATACCTTCTGTACTCCTTTGTGCGCTGTAGAAATACCTTCTGTACTCCTTTGTGCGCTGTAGAGATACCTTCTGTACTCCTTTGTACGATGTAGAGATACCTCGTGTACTCCTTTGTACGTTCTAGAGATATTTCCTGTACTACTTTGTGCGCTGTAGAGATACCTTCTGTACTCCTTTGTGCGCTGTAGAGATACCTTCTGTACTCCTTTGTGCGCTGTAGAGATACCTTCTGTACTCCTTTGTGCGCTGTAGAGATACCTTCTGTACTCCTTTGTACGCTGTAGAGATACCTCGTGTACTCCTTCGTGCGCTGTAGAGATACCTTCTGTACTCCTTTGTACGCTGTAGAGATACCTCGTGTACTCCTTTGTACGTTCTAGAGATATTTCCTGTACTCCTTTGTGCGCTGTAGAGATACCTTCTGTACTCCTTTGTGCGCTGTAGAGATACCTTCTGTACTCCTTTGTGCGCTGTAGAGGTACCTTCTGTACTCCTTTGTGCGCTGTAGAGATACCTTCTGTACTCCTTTGTACGCTCTAGAGATACATCGTGTACTCCTTTGTACGTTCTAGAGATATTTCCTGTACTCCTTTGTGCGCTGTAGAGATACCTTCTGTACTCCTTTGTGCGTTGTAGAGATACCTTCTGTACTCCTTTGTGCGCTGTAGAGATACCTTCTGTACTCCTTTGTGCGCTGTAGAGATACCTTCTGTACTCCTTTGTACGGTGTAGAGATACCTCGTGTACTCCTTTGTACGTTCTAGAGATATTTCCTGTACTCCTTTGTGCGCTGTAGAGATACCTTCTGTACTCCTTTGTGCGCTGTAGAGATACCTTCTGTACTCCTTTGTGCGCTGTAGAGATACCTTCTGTACTCCTTTGTGCGCTGTAGAGATACCTTCTGTACTCCTTTGTGCGCTGTAGAGATACCTGCTGTACTCCTTTGTACGCTGTAGAAATACCTCGCGTACTCCTTTATGCGCTGTAGAGATACCTTCTGTACTCCTTTGTGCGCTGTAGAGATACCTTCTGTACTCCTTTGTGCGCTGTAGAGATACCTTCTGTACTCCTTTGTACGTTCTAGAGATATTTCCTGTACTCCTTTGTGCGCTGTAGAGATACCTTCTGTACTCCTTTGTGCGCTGTAGAGATACCTTCTGTACTCCTTTGTACGTTCTAGAGATATTTCCTGTACTCCTTTGTGCGCTGTAGAGATACCTTCTGTACTCCTTTGTGCGCTGTAGGGATACCTTTTGTACTCCTTTGTGCACTGTGGAGATACCTTCTGTACTCCTTTGTACGTTGTAGAGATACCTCGTGTACTCCTTTGTACGTTCTAGAGATATTTCCTGTACTCCTTTGTGCGCTGTAGAGATACCTTCTGTACTCCTTTGTGCGCTGTAGAGATACCTTCTGTACTCCTTTGTGCGCTGTAGAGATACCTTCTGTACTCCTTTGTACGCTGTAGCGATACCTTCTGTACTCCTTTGTGCGCTGTAGAGATACCTTCTGTACTCCTTTGTACGCTGTAGAGATACCTCGTGTACTCCTTTGTACGTTCTAGAGATATTTCCTGTACTTTTTGTGCGCTGTAGAGATACCTTCTGTACTCCTTTGTGCGCTGTAGAGATACCTTCTGTACTCCTTTGTGCGCTGTAGAGATACCTTCTGTACTCCTTTGTACGCTGTAGAGATACATTCTGTACTCCTTTGTGCGCTGTAGAGATACCTTCTGTACTCCTTTGTACGCTGTAGAGATACCTCGTGTACTCCTTTGTACGTTCTAGAGATATTTCCTGTACTCCTTTGTGCGCTGTAGAGATACCTTCTGTACTCCTCTGTGCGCTGTAGAGATACCTTCTGTACTCCTTTGTGCGCTCTAGAGATACCTTCTGTACTCCTTTGTACGCTGTAGAGATACCTTCTGTACTCCTTTGTGCGCTGTAGAGATACCTTCTGTACTCCTTTGTACTCTGTAGAGATACCTCGTGTACTCCTTTGTACGTTCTAGAGATATTTCCTGTACTCCTTTGTGCGCTGTAGAGATACCTTCTGTACTCCTTTGTGCGCTGTAGAGATACCTTCTGTACTCCTTTGTGCGCTGTAGAGATACCTTCTGTACTCCTTTGTGCGCTGTAGAGATACCTTCTGTACTCCTTTGTACGCTGTAGAGATACCTCGTGTACTCCTTTGTACGTTCTAGAGATATTTCCTGTATACCTTTGTGCGCTGTAGAGATACCTTCTGTACTCCTTTGTGCGCTGTAGAGATACCTTCTGTACTCCTTTGTGCGCTGTAGAGATACCTTCTGTACTTCTTTGTGCGCTGTAGAGATACCTTCTGTACTTCTTTGTGCGCTGTAGAGATACCTTCTGTACTCCTTTGTACGCTGTAGAGATACCTCGTGTACTCCTTTGTGCGCTGTAGAGATACCTTCTGTACTCCTTTGTGCGCTGTAGAGATACCTTCTGTACTCCTTTGTGCGCTGTAGAAATACCTTCTGTACTCCTTTGTACGTTCTAGAGATATTTCCTGTACTCCTTTGTGCGCTGTAGAGATACCTTCTGTATTCCTTTGTGCGCTGTAGAGATACCTTCTGTACTCCTTTGTACGTTCTAGAGATATTTCCTGTACTCCTTTGTGCGCTGTAGAGATACCTTCTGTACTCCTTTGTGCGCTGTAGAGATACCTTCTGTACTCCTTTGTGCGCTGTAGAGATACCTTCTGTACTCCTTTGTACGCTGTAGAGATACCTCGTGTACTCCTTTGTGCGCTGTAGAGATACCTTCTGTACTCCTTTGTGCGCTGTAGAGATACCTTCTGTACTCCTTTGTGCGCTGTAGAGATACCTTCTGTACTCCTTTGTACGTCCTAGAGATATTCCCTGTACTCCTTTGTGCGCTGTAGAGATACCTTCTGTACTCCTTTGTGCGCTGTAGAGATACCTTCTGTACTCCTTTGTGCGCTGTAGAGATACCTTCTGTACTCCTTTGTGCGCTGTAGAGATACCTTCTGTACTCCTTTGTACGCTGTAGAGATACCTCGTGTACTCCTTTGTACGTTCTAGAGATATTTCCTGTACTCCTTTGTGCGCTGTACAGATACCTTCTGTACTCCTTTGTGCGCTGTAGAGATACCTTCTGTACTCCTTTGTGCGCTGTAGAGATACCTTCTGTACTCCTTTGTACGCTGTAGAGATACCTCGTGTACTCCTTTGTACGTTCTAGAGATATTTCCTGTACTCCTTTGTGCGCTGTAGAGATACCTTCTGTACTCCTTTGTGCGCTGTAGAGATACCTTCTGTACTCCTTTGTGCGCTGTAGAGATACCTTCTGTACTCCTTTGTGCGCTCTAGAGATACCTTCTGTACTCCTTTGTACGCTGTAGAGATACCTCGTGTACTCCTTTGTGCGCTGTAGAGATACCTTCTGTACTCCTTTGTGCGCTGTAGAGATACCTTCTGTACTCCTCTGTGCGCTGTAGAGATACCTTTGGTACTCCTTTGTACGTTCTAGAGATATTTCCTGTACTCCTTCGTGCGCTGTAGAGATACCTTCTGTACTCCTTTGTGCGCTGTAGAGATACCTTCTGTACTCCTTTGTGCGCTGTAGAGATACCTTCTGTACTCCTTTGTGCGCTGTAGAGATACCTTCTGTACTCCTTTGTACGCTGTAGAGATACCTCGTGTACTCCTTTGTACGTTCTAGAGATATTTCCTGTACTCCTCTGTGCGCTGTAGAGATACCTTCTGTACTCCTTTGTGCGCTGTAGAAATACCTTCTGTACTCCTTTGTGCGCTGTAGAGATACCTTCTGTACTCCTTTGTGCGCTGTAGAGATACCTGCTGTACTCCTTTGTATGCTGTAGAGATACCTCGTGTACTCCTTTATGCGCTGTAGAGATACCTTCTGTACTTCTTTGTACGCTGTAGAGATACCTCGTGTACTCCTTTGTACGGTCTAGAGATATTTCCTGTACTCCTTTGAGCGCTGTAGAGATACCTTCTGTACTCCTTTGTGCGCTGTAGAGATACCTTCTGTACTCCTTTGTGCGCTGTAGAGATACCTTCTGTACTCCTTTGTGCGCTGTAGAGATACCTTCTGTACACCTTTGTACGCTTTAGAGATACCTCGTGTACTCCTTTGTACGTTCTAGAGATATTTCCTGTACTCCTTTGTGCGCTGTAGAAATACCTTCTGTACTCCTTTGTGCGCTGTAGAGATACCTTCTGTACTCCTTTGTGCGCTGTTGAGATACCTTCTGTACTCCTTTGTGCGCTGTAGAGATACCTTCTGTACTCCTTTGTACGCTGTAGAGATACCTCGTGTACTCCTTTGTACGTTCTAGAGATATTTCCTGTACTCCTTTGTGCGCTGTAGAGATACCTTCTGTACTCCTTTGTACGTTCTAGAGATATTTCCTGTACTCCTTTGTGCGATGTAGAGGTACCTTCTGTACTCCTTTGTACGCTGTAGAGATACCTCGTGTACTCCTTTGTACGTTCTAGAGATATTTCCTGTACTCCTTTGTGCGCTGTAGAGATACCTTCTGTACTCCTTTGTGCGCTGTAGATATACCTTCTGTTCTCCTTTGTGCGCTGTAGAGATACCTTCTGTACTCCTTTGTACGCTGTAGAGATACCTCGTGTACTCCTTTGTACGTTCTAGAGATATTTCCTGTACTCCTTTGTGCGCTGTAGAGATACCTTCTGTACTCCTTTGTGCGCTGTAGAGATACCTGCTGTACTCCTTTGTGCGCTGTAGAAATACCTTCTGTACTCCTTTGTATGCTGTAGAGATACCTTCTGTACTCCTTTGTGCGCTGTAGAGATACCTTCTGTACTCCTTTGTACGCTGTAGAAATACCTCGTGTACTCCTTTGTACGTTCTAGAGATATTTCCTGTACTCCTTTGTGCGCTGTAGAGATACCTTCTGTACTCCTTTGTGCGCTGTAGAAATACCTTCTGTACTCCTTTGTGGGCTGTAGAGATACCTTCTGTACTCCTTTGTACGCTGTAGAGATACCTTCTGTACTCCTTTGTGCGCTGTAGAGATACCTTCTGTACTCCTTTGTACGCTGTAGAGATACCTCGTGTACTCCTTTGTACGTTCTAGAGATATTTCCTGTACTCCTTTGTGCGCTGTAGAAATACCTTCTGTACTCCTTTGTGCGCTGTAGAGATACCTTCTGTACCCCTTTGTACGTTCGAGAGATATTTCCTGTACTCCTTTGTATGCTGTAGAGATACCTTCTGTACTCCTTTGTGCGCTGTAGAGATACCTTCTGTACTCCTTTGTACGCTGTAGAGATACCTCGTGTACTCCTTTGTAAGTTCTAGAGATATTTCCTGTACTCCTTTGTGCGCTGTAGAGATACCTTCTGTACTCCTTTGTGCGCTGTTGAGATACCTTCTGTACTCCTTTGTGCGCTGTAGAGATGCCTTCTGTACTCCTTTGTGCGCTGTAGAGATACCTTCTGTACTCCTTTGTACGCTGTAGAGATACCTCGTGTACTCCTTTGTACGTTCTAGAGATATTTCCTGTACTCCTTTGTGCGCTGTAGAGATACCTTCTGTACTCCTTTGTGCGCTGTAGAGATACCTTCTGTACTCCATTGTGCGCTGTAGAGATACCTTCTGTACTCCTTTGTGCGCTGTAGATATACCTTCTGTACTCCTTTGTACGCTGTAGAGATACCTCGTGTACTCCTTTGTACGTTCTAGAGATATTTCCTGTACTCCTTTGTGCGCTGTAGAGATACCTTCTGTACTCCTTTGTGCGCTGTAGAGATACCTTCTGTACTCCTTTGTGCGCTGTAGAGATACCTTCTGTACTCCTTTGTACGCTGTAGAGATACCTTCTGTACTCCTTTGTGCGCTGTAGAGATACCTTCTGTACTCCTTTGTGCGCTGTAGAGATACCTTCTGTACTCCTTTGTGCGCTGTAGAGATACCTTCTGTACTCCTTTGTGCGCTGTAGAGATACCTTCTGTACTCCTTTGTACGTTCTAGAGATATTTCCTGTACTCCTTTGTGCGCTGTAGAGATACCTTCTGTACTCCTTTGTGCGCTGTAGAGATACCTTCTGTACTCCTTTGTGCGCTGTAGAGATACCTTCTGTACTCCTTTGTACGCTGTAGAGATACCTCGTGTACTCCTTTGTGCGCTGTAGAGATACCTTCTGTACTCCTTTGTGCGCTGTAGAGATACCTTCTGTACTCCTTTGTGCGCTGTAGAGATACCTTCTGTACTCCTTTGTACGTTCAAGAGATATTTCCGGTACTCCTTTGTGCGCTGTAGAGATACCTTCTGTACTCCTTTGTGCGCTGTAGAGATACCTTCTGTACTCCTTTGTGCGCTGTAGAGATACCTTCTGTACTCCTTTGTACGCTGTAGAGATACCTCGTGTACTCCTTTGTACGTTCTAGAGATATTTCCTGTACTCCTCTGTGCGCTGTAGTGATACTTTCTGTACTCCTGTGTGCGCTGTAGAGATACCTTCTGTACTCCTTTGTGCGCTGTAGAGATACCTTCTGTACTCCTTTGTGCGCTGTAGAGATACCTTCTGTACTCCTTTGTACGCTGTAGAGATACCTCGTGTACTCCTTTGTACATTCTAGAGATATTTCCTGTACTCCTTTGTGCGCTGTAGAGATACCTTCTGTACTCCTTTGTGCGCTGTAGAGATACCTTCTGTACTCCTTTGTGCGCTGTAGAGATACCTTCTGTACTCCTTTGTGCGCTGTAGAGATACCTTCTGTACTCCTTTGTACGCTGTAGAGATACCTCGTGTACTCCTTCGTGCGCTGTAGAGATACCTTCTGTACTCCTTTGTACGCTGTAGAGATACCTCGTGTACTCCTTTGTACGTTCTAGAGATATTTCCTGTACTCCTTTGTGCGCTGTAGAGATACCTTCTGTACTCCTTTGTGCGCTGTAGAGATACCTTCTGTACTCCTTTGTGCGCTGTAGAGATACCTTCTGTACTCCTTTGTGCGCTGTAGAGATACCTTCTGTACTCCTTTGTACGCTCTAGAGATACCTCGTGTACTCCTTTGTACGTTCTAGAGATATTTCCTGTACTCCTTTGTGCGCTGTAGAGATACCTTCTGTACTCCTTTGTACGCTGTAGAGATACCTCGTGTACTCCTTTGTGCGCTGTAGAGATACCTTCTGTACTCCTTTGTGCGCTGTAGAGATACCTTCTGTACTCCTTTGTGCGCTGTAGAGATACCTTCTGTACTCCTTTGTACGTTCTAGAGATATTCCCTGTACTCCTTTGTGCGCTGTAGAGATACCTTCTGTACTCCTTTGTGCGCTGTAGAGATACCTTCTGTACTCCTTTGTGCGCTGTAGAGATACCTTCTGTACTCCTTTGTGCGCTGTAGAGATACCTTCTGTACTCCTTTGTACGTTCTAGAGATATTCCCTGTACTCCTTTGTGCGCTGTAGAGATACCTTCTGTACTCCTTTGTGCGCTGTAGAGATACCTTCTGTACTCCTTTGTACGTTCTAGAGATATTTCCTGTACTCCTTTGTGCGCTGTAGAGATACCTTCTGTACTCCTTTGTGCGCTGTAGAGATACCTTCTGTACTCCTTTGTGCGCTGTAGAGATACCTTCTGTACTCCTTTGTACGCTGTAGAGATACCTCGTGTACTCCTTTGTACGTTCTAGCGATATTTCCTGTACTCCTTTGTGCGCTGTAGAGATACCTTCTGTACTCCTTTGTGCGCTGTAGAGATACCTTCTGTTCTCCTTTGTGCGCTGTAGAGATACCTTCTGTACTCCTTTGTGCGCTGTAGAGATACCTTCTGTACTCCTTTGTACGCTGTAGAGATACCTCGTGTACTCCTTCGTGCGCTGTAGAGATACCTTCTGTACTCCTTTGTACGGTGTAGAGATACCTCGTGTACTCCTTTGTACGTTCTAGAGATATTTCCTGTACTCCTTTGTGCGCTGTAGAGATACCTTCTGTACTCCTTTGTGCGCTGTAGAGATACCTTCTGTACTATTTTGTGCGCTGTAGAGATACCTTCTGTACTCCTTTGTGCGCTGTAGAGATACCTTCTGTACTCCTTTGTACGCTGTAGAGATACCTCGTGTACTCCTTTGTACGTTCTAGAGATATTTCCTGTACTCCTTTGTGCGCTGTAGAGATACCTTCTGTACTCCTTTGTGCGCTGTAGAGATACCTTCTGTACTCCTTTGTGCGCTGTAGAGATACCTTCTAAACTCCTTTGTGCGCTGTAGAGATACCTTCTGTACTCCTTTGTACGCTGTAGAGATACCTCGTGTACTCCTTTGTACGTTCTAGAGATATTTCCTGTACTCCTTTGTGCGCTGTAGAGATACCTTCTGTACTCCTTTGTGCGCTGTAGAGATACCTTCTGTACTCCTTTGTGCGCTGTAGAAATACCTTCTGTACTCCTTTGTGCGCTGTAGAGATACCTTCTGTACTCCTTTGTACGATGTAGAGATACCTCGTGTACTCCTTTGTACGTTCTAGAGATATTTCCCGTACTACTTTGTGCGCTGTAGAGATACCTTCTGTACTCCTTTGTGCGCTGTAGAGATACCTTCTGTACTCCTTTGTGCGCTGTAGAGATACCTTCTGTACTCCTTTGTGCGCTGTAGAGATACCTTCTGTACTCCTTTGTACGCTGTAGAGATACCTCGTGTACTCCTTCGTGCGCTGTAGAGATACCTTCTGTACTCCTTTGTACGCTGTAGAGATACCTCGTGTACTCCTTTGTACGTTCTAGAGATATTTCCTGTACTCCTTTGTGCGCTGTAGAGATACCTTCTGTACTCCTTTGTGCGCTGTAGAGATACCTTCTGTACTCCTTTGTGCGCTGTAGAGGTACCTTCTGTACTCCTTTGTGCGCTGTAGAGATACCTTCTGTACTCCTTTGTACGCTCTAGAGATACATCGTGTACTCCTTTGTACGTTCTAGAGATATTTCCTGTACTCCTTTGTGCGCTGTAGAGATACCTTCTGTACTCCTTTGTGCGTTGTAGAGATACCTTCTGTACTCCTTTGTGCGCTGTAGAGATACCTTCTGTACTCCTTTGTGCGCTGTAGAGATACCTTCTGTACTCCTTTGTACGCTGGTGAGATACCTCGTGTACTCCTTTGTACGTTCAAGAGATATTTCCTGTACTCCTTTGTGCGCTGTAGAGATACCTTCTGTACTCCTTTGTGCGCTGTAGAGATACCTTCTGTACTCCTTTGTGCGCTGTAGAGATACCTTCTGTACTCCTTTGTGCGCTGTAGAGATACCTTCTGTACTCCTTTGTGCGCTGTAGAGATACCTGCTGTACTCCTTTGTACGCTGTAGAAATACCTCGCGTACTCCTTTATGCGCTGTAGAGATACCTTCTGTACTCCTTTGTGCGCTGTAGAGATACCTTCTGTACTCCTTTGTGCGCTGTAGAGATACCTTCTGTACTCCTTTGTACGTTCTAGAGATATTTCCTGTACTCCTTTGTGCGCTGTAGAGATACCTTCTGTACTCCTTTGTGCGCTGTAGAGATACCTTCTGTACTCCTTTGTACGTTCTAGAGATATTTCCTGTACTCCTTTGTGCGCTGTAGAGATACCTTCTGTACTCCTTTGTGCGCTGTAGGGATACCTTTTGTACTCCTTTGTGCACTGTGGAGATACCTTCTGTACTCCTTTGTACGTTGTAGAGATACCTCGTGTACTCCTTTGTACGTTCTAGAGATATTTCCTGTACTCCTTTGTGCGCTGTAGAGATACCTTCTGTACTCCTTTGTGCGCTGTAGAGATACCTTCTGTACTCCTTTGTGCGCTGTAGAGATACCTTCTGTACTCCTTTGTACGCTGTAGCGATACCTTCTGTACTCCTTTGTGCGCTGTAGAGATACCTTCTGTACTCCTTTGTACGCTGTAGAGATACCTCGTGTACTCCTTTGTACGTTCTAGAGATATTTCCTGTACTTTTTGTGCGCTGTAGAGATACCTTCTGTACTCCTTTGTGCGCTGTAGAGATACCTTCTGTACTCCTTTTGCGCTGTAGAGATACCTTCTGTACTCCTTTGTACGCTGTAGAGATACCTTCTGTACTCCTTTGTGCGCTGTAGAGATACCTTCTGTACTCCTTTGTACGCTGTAGAGATACCTCGTGTACTCCTTTGTACGTTCTAGAGATATTTCCTGTACTCCTTTGTGCGCTGTAGAGATACCTTCTGTACTCCTCTGTGCGCTGTAGAGATACCTTCTGTACTCCTTTGTGCGCTCTAGAGATACCTTCTGTACTCCTTTGTACGCTGTAGAGATACCTTCTGTACTCCTTTGTGCGCTGTAGAGATACCTTCTGTACTCCTTTGTACTCTGTAGAGATACCTCGTGTACTCCTTTGTACGTTCTAGAGATATTTCCTGTACTCCTTTGTGCGCTGTAGAGATACCTTCTGTACTCCTTTGTGCGCTGTAGAGATACCTTCTGTACTCCTTTGTGCGCTGTAGAGATACCTTCTGTACTCCTTTGTGCGCTGTAGAGATACCTTCTGTACTCCTTTGTACGCTGTAGAGATACCTCGTGTACTCCTTTGTACGTTCTAGAGATATTTCCTGTACTCCTTTGTGCGCTGTAGAGATACCTTCTGTACTCCTTTGTGCGCTGTAGAGATACCTTCTGTACTCCTTTGTGCGCTGTAGAGATACCTTCTGTACTTCTTTGTGCGCTGTAGAGATACCTTCTGTACTTCTTTGTGCGCTGTAGAGATACCTTCTGTACTCCTTTGTACGCTGTAGAGATACCTCGTGTACTCCTTTGTGCGCTGTAGAGATACCTTCTGTACTCCTTTGTGCGCTGTAGAGATACCTTCTGTACTCCTTTGTGCGCTGTAGAAATACCTTCTGTACTCCTTTGTACGTTCTAGAGATATTTCCTGTACTCCTTTGTGCGCTGTAGAGATACCTTCTGTATTCCTTTGTGCGCTGTAGAGATACCTTCTGTACTCCTTTGTACGTTCTAGAGATATTTCCTGTACTCCTTTGTGCGCTGTAGAGATACCTTCTGTACTCCTTTGTGCGCTGTAGAGATACCTTCTGTACTCCTTTGTGCGCTGTAGAGATACCTTCTTTACTCCTTTGTACGCTGTAGAGATACCTCGTGTACTCCTTTGTGCGCTGTAGAGATACCTTCTGTACTCCTTTGTGCGCTGTAGAGATACCTTCTGTACTCCTTTGTGCGCTGTAGAGATACCTTCTGTACTCCTTTGTACGTTCTAGAGATATTCCCTGTACTCCTTTGTGCGCTGTAGAGATACCTTCTGTACTCCTTTGTGCGCTGTAGAGATACCTTCTGTACTCCTTTGTGCGCTGTAGAGATACCTTCTGTACTCCTTTGTGCGCTGTAGAGATACCTTCTGTACTCCTTTGTACGCTGTAGAGATACCTCGTGTACTCCTTTGTACGTTCTAGAGATATTTCCTGTACTCCTTTGTGCGCTGTACAGATACCTTCTGTACTCCTTTGTGCGCTGTAGAGATACCTTCTGTACTCCTTTGTGCGCTGTAGAGATACCTTCTGTACTCCTTTGTACGCTGTAGAGATACCTCGTGTACTCCTTTGTGGGTTCTAGAGATATTTCCTGTACTCCTTTGTGCGCTGTAGAGATACCTTCTGTACTCCTTTGTGCGCTGTAGAGATACCTTCTGTACTCCTTTGTGCGCTGTAGAGATACCTTCTGTACTCCTTTGTGCGCTCTAGAGATACCTTCTGTACTCCTTTGTACGCTGTAGAGATACCTCGTGTACTCCTTTGTGCGCTGTAGAGATACCTTCTGTACTCCTTTGTGCGCTGTAGAGATACCTTCTGTACTCCTCTGTGCGCTGTAGAGATACCTTTGGTACTCCTTTGTACGTTCTAGAGATATTTCCTGTACTCCTTCGTGCGCTGTAGAGATACCTTCTGTACTCCTTTGTGCGCTGTAGAGATACCTTCTGTACTCCTTTGTGCGCTGTAGAGATACCTTCTGTACTCCTTTGTGCGCTGTAGAGACACCTTCTGTACTCCTTTGTACGCTGTAGAGATACCTCGTGTACTCCTTTGTACGTTCTAGAGATATTTCCTGTACTCCTCTGTGCGCTGTAGAGATACCTTCTGTACTCCTTTGTGCGCTGTAGAAATACCTTCTGTACTCCTTTGTGCGCTGTAGAGATACCTTCTGTACTCCTTTGTGCGCTGTAGAGATACCTGCTGTACTCCTTTGTATGCTGTAGAGATACCTCGTGTACTCCTTTATGCGCTGTAGAGATACCTTCTGTACTTCTTTGTACGCTGTAGAGATACCTCGTGTACTCCTTTGTACGGTCTAGAGATATTTCCTGTACTCCTTTGTGCGCTGTAGAGATACCTTCTGTACTCCTTTGTGCGCTGTAGAGATACCTTCTGTACTCCTTTGTGCGCTGTAGAGATACCTTCTGTACTCCTTTGTGCGCTGTAGAGATACCTTCTGTACACCTTTGTACGCTTTAGAGATACCTCGTGTACTCCTTTGTACGTTCTAGAGATATTTCCTGTACTCCTTTGTGCGCTGTAGAAATACCTTCTGTACTCCTTTGTGCGCTGTAGAGATACCTTCTGTACTCCTTTGTGCGCTGTTGAGATACCTTCTGTACTCCTTTGTGCGCTGTAGAGATACCTTCTGTACTCCTTTGTACGCTGTAGAGATACCTCGTGTACTCCTTTGTACGTTCTAGAGATATTTCCTGTACTCCTTTGTGCGCTGTAGAGATACCTTCTGTACTCCTTTGTACGTTCTAGAGATATTTCCTGTACTCCTTTGTGCGATGTAGAGGTACCTTCTGTACTCCTTTGTACGCTGTAGAGATACCTCGTGTACTCCTTTGTACGTTCTAGAGATATTTCCTGTACTCCTTTGTGCGCTGTAGAGATACCTTCTGTACTCCTTTGTGCGCTGTAGAGATACCTTCTGTTCTCCTTTGTGCGCTGTAGAGATACCTTCTGTACTCCTTTGTACGCTGTAGAGATACCTCGTGTACTCCTTTGTACGTTCTAGAGATATTTCCTGTACTCCTTTGTGCGCTGTAGAGATACCTTCTGTACTCCTTTGTGCGCTGTAGAGATACCTGCTGTACTCCTTTGTGCGCTGTAGAAATACCTTCTGTACTCCTTTGTATGCTGTAGAGATACCTTCTGTACTCCTTTGTGCGCTGTAGAGATACCTTCTGTACTCCTTTGTACGCTGTAGAAATACCTCGTGTACTCCTTTGTACGTTCTAGAGATATTTCCTGTACTCCTTTGTGCGCTGTAGAGATACCTTCTGTACTCCTTTGTGCGCTGTAGAAATACCTTCTGTACTCCTTTGTGGGCTGTAGAGATACCTTCTGTACTCCTTTGTACGCTGTAGAGATACCTTCTGTACTCCTTTGTGCGCTGTAGAGATACCTTCTGTACTCCTTTGTACGCTGTAGAGATACCTCGTGTACTCCTTTGTACGTTCTAGAGATATTTCCTGTACTCCTTTGTGCGCTGTAGAAATACCTTCTGTACTCCTTTGTGCGCTGTAGAGATACCTTCTGTACCCCTTTGTACGTTCGAGAGATATTTCCTGTACTCCTTTGTATGCTGTAGAGATACCTTCTGTACTCCTTTGTGCGCTGTAGAGATACCTTTTGTACTCCTTTGTACGCTGTAGAGATACCTCGTGTACTCCTTTGTACGTTCTAGAGATATTTCCTGTACTCCTTTGTGCGCTGTAGAGATACCTTCTGTACTCCTTTGTGCGCTGTTGAGATACCTTCTGTACTCCTTTGTGCGCTGTAGAGATGCCTTCTGTACTCCTTTGTGCGCTGTAGAGATACCTTCTGTACTCCTTTGTACGCTGTAGAGATACCTCGTGTACTCCTTTGTACGTTCTAGAGATATTTCCTGTACTCCTTTGTGCGCTGTAGAGATACCTTCTGTACTCCTTTGTGCGCTGTAGAGATACCTTCTGTACTCCATTGTGCGCTGTAGAGATACCTTCTGTACTCCTTTGTGCGCTGTAGATATACCTTCTGTACTCCTTTGTACGCTGTAGAGATACCTCGTGTACTCCTTTGTACGTTCTAGAGATATTTCCTGTACTCCTTTGTGCGCTGTAGAGATACCTTCTGTACTCCTTTGTGCGCTGTAGAGATACCTTCTGTACTCCTTTGTGCGCTGTAGAGATACCTTCTGTACTCCTTTGTACGCTGTAGAGATACCTTCTGTACTCCTTTGTGCGCTGTAGAGATACCTTCTGTACTCCTTTGTGCGCTGTAGAGATACCTTCTGTACTCCTTTGTGCGCTGTAGAGATACCTTCTGTACTCCTTTGTGCGCTGTAGAGATACCTTCTGTACTCCTTTGTACGTTCTAGAGATATTTCCTGTACTCCTTTGTGCGCTGTAGAGATACCTTCTGTACTCCTTTGTGCGCTGTAGAGATACCTTCTGTACTCCTTTGTGCGCTGTAGAGATACCTTCTGTACTCCTTTGTACGCTGTAGAGATACCTCGTGTACTCCTTTGTGCGCTGTAGAGATACCTTCTGTACTCCTTTGTGCGCTGTAGAGATACCTTCTGTACTCCTTTGTGCGCTGTAGAGATACCTTCTGTACTCCTTTGTACGTTCAAGAGATATTTCCGGTACTCCTTTGTGCGCTGTAGAGATACCTTCTGTACTCCTTTGTGCGCTGTAGAGATACCTTCTGTACTCCTTTGTGCGCTGTAGAGATACCTTCTGTACTCCTTTGTACGCTGTAGAGATACCTCGTGTACTCCTTTGTACGTTCTAGAGATATTTCCTGTACTCCTCTGTGCGCTGTAGTGATACTTTCTGTACTCCTGTGTGCGCTGTAGAGATACCTTCTGTACTCCTTTGTGCGCTGTAGAGATACCTTCTGTACTCCTTTGTGCGCTGTAGAGATACCTTCTGTACTCCTTTGTACGCTGTAGAGATACCTCGTGTACTCCTTTGTACATTCTAGAGATATTTCCTGTACTCCTTTGTGCGCTGTAGAGATACCTTCTGTACTCCTTTGTGCGCTGTAGAGATACCTTCTGTACTCCTTTGTGCGCTGTAGAGATACCTTCTGTACTCCTTTGTGCGCTGTAGAGATACCTTCTAAACTCCTTTGTACGCTGTAGAGATACCTCGTGTACTCCTTTGTACGTTCTAGAGATATTTCCTGTACTCCTTTGCGCGCTGTAGAGATACCTTCTGTACTCCTTTGTGCGCTGTAGAGATACCTTCTGTACTCCTTTGTACGCTGTAGAGATACCTCGTGTACTCCTTTGTACGTTCTAGAGATATTTCCTGTACTCCTTTGTGCGCTGTAGAGATACCTTCTGTACTCCTTTGTGCGCTGTAGCGATACCTTCTGTACTCCTTTGTGCGCTGTAGAGATACCTTCTGTACTCCTTTGTGCGCTGTAGAGATACCTTCTGTACTCCTTTGTGCGCTGTAGAGATACCTTCTGTAGTCCTTTGTACGTTCTAGAGATATTTCCTGTACTCCTTTGTGCGCTGAAGAGATACCTTCTGTACTCCTTTGTGCGCTGTAGAGATACCTTCTGTACTCCTTTGTGCGCTGTAGAGATACCTTCTGTACTCCTTTGTGCGCTGTAGAGATACCTTCTGTTCTCCTTTGTACGCTGTAGAGATACCTCGTGTACTCCTTTGTACGTTCTAGAGATATTTCCTGTACTCCTTTGTGCGCTGTAGAGATACCTTCTGTACTCCTTTGTGCGCTGTAGAGATACCTTCTGTACTCCTTTGTGCGCTGTAGAGATACCTTCTGTTCTCTTTTGTACGCTGTAGAGATACCTTCTGTACTCCTTTGCGCGCGGTAGAGATACCTTCTGTACTCCTTTGTACGCTGTAGAGATACCTCGTGTACTCCTTTGTACGTTCTAGAGATATTTCCTGTACTCCTTTGTGCGCTGTAGAGATACCTTCTGTACTCCTTTGTGCGCTGTAGAGATACCTTCTTTACTCCTTTGTGCGCTGTAGAGATACCTTCTGTACTCCTTTGTACGCTGTAGAGATACCTTCTGTACTCCTTTGTGCGCTGTAGAGATACCTTCTGTACTCCTTTGTACGCTGTAGAGATACCCCGTGTACTCCTTTGTACGTTCTAGAGATATTTCCTGTACTCCTTTGTGCGCTGTAGAGATACCTTCTGTACTCCTTTGTGCGCTGTAGAGATACCTTCTGTACTCCTTTGTACGTTCTAGAGATATTTCCTGTACTCCTTTGTACGCTGTAGAGATACCTTCTGTACTCCTTTGTGCGCTGTAGAGATACCTTCTGTACTCCTTTGTACGCTGTAGAGATACCTCATGTACTCCTTTGTGCGTTCTAGAGATATTTCCTGTACTCCTTTGTGCGCTGTAGAGATACCTTCTGTACTCCTTTGTGCGCTGTAGAGATACCTTCTGTACTCCTTTGTGCGCTGTAGAGATACTTTCTGTACTCCTTTGTACGCTGTAGAGATACCTCGTGTACTCCTTTGTACGTTCTAGAGATATTTCCTGTACTCCTTTGTGCGCTGTAGAAATACCTTCTGTACTCCTTTGTGCGCTGTAGAGATACCTTCTGTACTCCTTTGTGCGCTGTAGAGATACCTTCTGTACTCCTTTGTGCGCTGTAGAGATACCATCTGTACTCCTTTGTACGCTGTAGAGATACCTCGTGTACTCCTTTGTACGTTCTAGAGATATTTCCTGTACTCCTTTGTGGGCTGTAGAGATACCTTCTGTACTCCTTTGTGCGCTGTAGAGATACCTCGTGTACTCCTTTGTGCGCTGTAGAGATACCTTTTGTACTCCTTTGTGCGCTGTAGAGATACCTTCTGTACTCCTTTGTGCGCTGTAGAGATACCTTCTGTACTCCTTTGTACGTTCTAGAGATATTTCCTGTACTCCTTTGTGCGCTGTAGAGATACCTTCTGTACTCCATTGTGCGCTGTAGAGATACCTTCTGTACTCCTTTGTGCGCTGTAGGGATACCTTCTGTACTCCTTTGTACGCTGTAGAGATACCTCGTGTACTCCTTTGTACGTTCTAGAGATATTTCCTGTACTCCTCTGTGCGCTGTAGAGGTACTTTCTGTACTCCTTTGTGCGCTGTAGAGATACCTTCTGTACTCCTTTGTACGTTCTAGAGATATTTCCTGTACTCCTTTGTACGCTGTAGAGATACCTTCTGTACTCCTTTGTGCGCTGTAGAGATACCTTCTGTACTCCTTTGTGCACTGTAGAGATACCTTCTGTACTCCTTTGTGCGCTGTAGAGATACATTCTGTACTCCTTTGTACGCTGTAGAGATACCTCGTGTACTTCTTTGTACGTTCTAGAGATATTTCCTTTACTCCTTTGTGCGCTGTCGAGATACCTTCTGTACTCCTTTGTGCGCTGTAGAGATACCTTCTGTACTCCTTTGTACGCTGTAGAGATACCTCGTGTACTCCTTTGTACGTTCTAGAGATATTTCCTGTACTCCTTTGTGCGCTGTAGCGATACCTTCTGTACTCCTTTGTGCGCTGTAGAGATACCTTCTGTACTCCTTTGTGCGCTTTAGAGATACCTTCTGTACTCCTTTGTACGCTGTAGAGATACCTCGTGTACTTCTTTGTTCGTTCTAGAGATATTTCCTGTACTCCTTTGTGCGCTGTTGAGATATCTTCTGTACTCCTTTGTGCGCTGTAGAGATACCTTCTGTACTCCTTTGTGCGCTGTAGAGATACCTTCTGTACTCCTTTGTGCGCGGTAGAGATACCTTCTGTACTCCTTTGTACGCTGTAGAGATACCTCGTGTACTCCTTTGTACGTTCTGGAGATATTTCCTGTACTCCTTTGTGCGCTGTAGAGATACCTTCTGTACTCCTTTGTGCGCTGTAGAGATACCTTCTATACTCCTTTGTGCGCTGTAGAGATACCTTCTGTACTTCTTTGTACGCTGTAGAGATACCTTCTGTACTCCTTTGTGCGCTGTAGAGATACCTTCTGTACTCCTTTGTGCGCTGTAGAGATACCTTCTGTACTCCTTTGTGCGCTGTAGAGATACCTTCTGTACTCCTTTGTGCGCTGTAGAGATACCTTCTGTACTCCTTTGTACGTTCTAGAGATATTTCCTGTACTCCTTTGTGCGCTGTAGAGATACCTTCTGTACTCCTTTGTGCGCTGTAGAGATACCTTCTGTACTCCTTTGTGCGCTGAAGAGATACCTTCTGTACTCCTTTGTACGCTGTAGAGATACCTCGTGTACTCCTTTGTGCGCTGTAGAGATACCTTCTGTACTCCTTTGTGCGCTGTAGAGATACCTTCTGTACTCTTTTGTGCGCTGTAGAGATACCTTCTGTAGTCCTTTGTGCGCTGTAGAGATACCTTCTGTACTCCTTTGTGCGCTGTAGAGATACCTTCTGTACTCCTTTGTGCGCTGTAGAGATACTTTCTGTACTCCTTTGTACGCTGTAGAGATACCTCGTGTACTCCTTTGTACGTTCTAGAGATATTTCCTGTACTCCTTGGTGCGATGTAGAGATACCTTCTGTACTCCTTTGTGCGCTGTAGAGATACCTTCTGTACTCCTTTGTGCGCTGTAGAGATACCATCTGTACTCCTTTGTACGCTGTAGAGATACCTCGTGTACTCCTTTGTACGTTCTAGAGATATTTCCTGTACTCCTTTGTGGGCTGTAGAGATACCTTCTGTACTCCTTTGTGCGCTGTAGAGATACCTCGTGTACTCCTTTGTGCGCTGTAGAGATACCTTCTGTACTCCTTTGTGCGCTGTAGAGATACCTTATGTACTCCTTTGTGCGCTGTAGAGATACCTTCTGTACTTCTTTGTACGTTCTAGAGATATTTCCTGTACTCCTTTGTGCGCTGTAGAGATACCTTCTGTACTCCTTTGTGCGCTGTAGAGATCCCTTCTGTATTCCTTTGTGCGCTGTAGAGATACCTTCTGTACTCCTTTGTACGCTGTAGAGATACCTCGTGTACTCCTTTGTACGTTCTAGAGATATTTCCTGTACTCCTCTGTGCGCTGTAGAGATACTTTCTGTACTCCTTTGTGCGCTGTAGAGATACCTTCTGTACTCCTTTGTACGTTCTAGAGATATTTCCTGTACTCCTTTGTACGCTGTAGAGATACCTTCTGTACTCCTTTGTGCGCTGTAGAGATACCTTCTGTACTCCTTTGTGCACTGTAGAGATACCTTCTGTACTCCTTTGTGCGCTGTAGAGATACCTTCTGTACTCCTTTGTACGCTGTAGAGATACCTCGTGTACTTCTTTGTACGTTCTAGAGATATTTCCTGTACTCCTTTGTGCGCTGTAGAGATACCTTCTGTACTCCTTTGTGCGCTGTAGAGATACCTTCTGTACTCCTTTGTACGCTGTAGAGATACCTCGTGTACTCCTTTGTACGTTCTAGAGATATTTCCTGTACTCCTTTGTGCGCTGTAGCGATACCTTCTGTACTCCTTTGTGCGCTGTAGAGATACCTTCTGTACTCCTTTGTGCGCTTTAGAGATACCTTCTGTACTCCTTTGTGCGCTGTAGAGATACCTTCTGTACTCCTTTGTACGCTGTAGAGATACCTCGTGTACTTCTTTGTACGTTCTAGAGATATTTCCTGTACTCCTTTGTGCGCTGTAGAGATACCTTCTGTACTCCTTTGTGCGCTGTAGAGATACCTTCTGTACTCCTTTGTGCGCTGTAGAGATACCTTCCGTACTCCTTTGTGCGCTGTAGAGATACCTTCTGTACTCCTTTGTACGCTGTAGAGATACCTCGTGTACTCCTTTGTACGTTCTAGAGATATTTCTTGTACTCCTTTGTGCGCTGTAGAGATACCTTCTGTACTCCTTTGTGCGCTGTAGAGATACCTTCTATACACCTTTGTGCGCTGTAGAGATACCTTCTGTACTTCTTTGTACGCTGTAGAGATACCTTCTGTACTCCTTTGTGCGCTGTAGAGATACCTTCTGTACTCCTTTGTGCGCTGTAGAGATACCTTCTGTACTCCTTTGTGCGCTGTAGAGATACCTTCTGTACTCCTTTGTGCGCTGTAGAGATACCTTCTGTACTCCTTTGTACGTTCTAGAGATATTTCCTGTACTCCTTTGTGCGCTGTAGAGATACCTTCTGTACTCCTTTGTGCGCTGAAGAGATACCTTCTGTACTCCTTTGTACGCTGTAGAGATACCTCGTGTACTCCTTTGTGCGCTGTAGAGATACCTTCTGTACTCCTTTGTGCGCTGTAGAGATACCTTCTGTACTCCTTTGTGCGCTGTAGAGATACCTACTGTTGTCCTTTGTACGTTCTAGAGATATTTCCTGTACTCCTTTGTGCGCTGTAGAGATACTTTCTGTACTTCTTTGTGCGCTGTAGAGATCCCTTCTGTACTCCTTTGTGCGCTGTAGAGATACCTTCTGTTCTCTTTTGTACGCTGTAGAGATACCTTCTGTACTCCTTTGTGCGCTGTAGAGATACCTTCTGTACTCCTTTGTACGCTGTAGAGATACCTCGTGTACTCCTTTGTACGTTCTAGAGATATTTCCTGTACTCCTTTGTGCGTTGTAGAGATACCTTCTGTACTTCTTTGTGCGCTGTAGAGATACTTTCTGTACTCCTTTGTGCGCTGTAGAGATACCTTCTGTACTCCTTTGTACGCTGTAGAGATACCTTCTGAACTCCTTTGTGCGCTGTAGAGATACCTTCTGTACTCCTTTGTACGCTGTAGAGATACCTCGTGTACTCCTTTGTACGTTCTAGAGATATTTCCTGTACTCCTTTGTGCGCTGTAGAGATACCTTCTGTACTCCTTTGTGCGCTGTAGAGATACCTTCTGTACTCCTTTGTACGTTCTAGAGATATTTCCTGTACTCCTTTGTACGCTGTAGAGATACCTTCTGTACTCCTTTGTGCGCTGTAGAGATACCTTGTGTACTCCTTTGTACGCTGTAGAGATACCTCGTGTACTCCTTTGTGCGTTCTTGAGATATTTCCTGTACTCCTTTGTGCACTGTAGAGATACCTTCTGTACTCCTTTGTGCGCTGTAGAGATACCTTCTGTACTCCTTTGTGCGCTGTAGAGATACCTTCTGTACTTCTTTGTGCGCTGTAGAGATACCTTCTGTACTCCTTTGTACGTTCTAGAGATATTTCCTGTACTCCTTTGTGCGCTGAGGAGATACCTTATGTACTCCTTTGTGCGCTGTAGAGATACCTTCTGTACTCCTTTGTGCGCTGTAGAGATACCTTCTGTACTCCTTTGCGCGCTCTAGAGATACCTCGTGTACTCCTTTGTACGTTCTAGAGATATTTCCTGTACTCCTTTGTGCGCTGTAGAGATACCTTCTGTACTCCTTTGTGCGCTGTAGAGATACCTCGTGTACTCCTTTGTACGTTCTAGAGATATTTCCTGTACTCCTTTGTGCGCTGTAGAGATACCTTCTGTACTCCTTTGTGCGCTGTAGAGATACCTTCTGTACTCCTTTGTGCGCTGTAGAGATACCTTCTGTACTCCTTTGTGCGCTGTAGAGATACCTCGTGTACTCCTTTGTACGTTCTAGAGATATTTCCTGTACTCCTTTGCGCGCTGTAGAGATACCTTCTGTACTCCTTTGTGCGCTGTAGAGATACCTTCTGTACTCCTTTGTACGTTCTAGAGATATTTTCTGTACTCCTTTGTGCGCTGTAGAGATACCTTCTGTACTCCTTTGGGCGCTGTAGAGATACCTTCTGTACTCCTTTGTGCGCTGTAGGGATACCTTCTGTACTCCTTTGTGCGCTGTAGAGATACCTTCTGTACTCCTTTGTACGTTCTAGAGATATTTCCGTTACTCCTTTGTGCGCTGTAGAGATACCTTCTGTACTCCTTTGTGCGCTGTAGAGATACCTTCTGTACTCCTTTGTGCGCTGTAGAGATACCTTCTGTACTCCTTTGTGCGCTGTAGATATACCTTCTGTACTCCTTTGTACGCTGTAGAGATACCTCGTGTACTCCTTTGTACGTTCTAGAGATATTTCCTGTACTCCTTTGTGCGCTGTAGAGATACCTTCTGTACTCTTTGTGCGCTGTAGAGATACCTTCTGTACTCCTTTGTGCGCTGTAGAGATACCTTCTGTACTCCTTTATGCGCTGTAGAGATACCTTCTGTACTCCTTTGTACGCTGTAGAGATACCTCGTGTACTCCTTTGTACGTTCTAGAGATATTTCCTGTACTCCTTTGTGCGCTGTAGAGATACCTTCTGTACTTCTTTGTGCGCTGTAGAGATACCTTCTGTACTCCTTTGTGCGCTGTAGAGACACCTTCTGTACTCCTTTGTGCGCTGTAGAGATACCTTCTGTACTCCTTTGTACGTTCTAGAGATATTTCCTGTACTCCTTTGTGCGATGTAGAGGTACCTTCTGTACTCCTTTGTACGCTGTAGAGATACCTCGTGTACTCCTTTGTACGTTCAAGAGATATTTCCTGTACTCCTTTGTGCGCTGTAGAGATACCTTCTGTACTCCTTTGTGCGCTGTAGAGATACCTTCTGTTCTCCTTTGTGCGCTGTAGAGATACCTTCTGTACTCCTTTGTACGCTGTAGAGATACCTCGTGTACTCCTTTGTACGTTCTAGAGATATTTCCTGTACTCCTTTGTGCGCTGTAGAGATACCTTCTGTACTCCTTTGTGCGCTGTAGAGATACCTGCTGTACTCCTTTGTGCGCTGTAGAAATACCTTCTGTACTCCTTTGTATGCTGTAGAGATACCTTCTGTACTCCTTTGTGCGCTGTAGAGATACCTTCTGTACTCCTTTGTACGCTGTAGAGATACCTCGTGTACTCCTTTGTACGTTCTAGAGATATTTCCTGTACTCCTTTGTGCGCTGTAGAGATACCTTCTGTACTCCTTTGTGCGCTGTAGAAATACCTTCTGTACTCCTTTGTGGGCTGTAGAGATACCTTCTGTACTCCTTTGTACGCTGTAGAGATACCTTCTGTACTCCTTTGTGCGCTGTAGAGATACATTCTGTACTCCTTTGTACGCTGTAGAGATACCTCGTGTACTCCTTTGTACGTTCTAGAGATATTTCCTGTACTCCTTTGTGCGCTGTAGAAATACCTTCTGTACTCCTTTGTGCGCTGTAGAGATACCTTCTGTACCTCTTTGTACGTTCGAGAGATATTTCCTGTACTCCTTTGTATGCTGTAGAGATACCTTCTGTACTCCTTTGTGCGCTGTAGAGATACCTTCTGTACTCCTTTGTGCGCTGTAGAGATACCTTCTGTACTCCTTTGTGCGCTGTAGAGATACCTTCTGTACTCCTCTGTGCGCTGTAGAGATACCTTCTGTACTCCTTTGTACGTTCTAGAGATATTTCCTGTACTCCTTTGTGCGCTGTAGAGATACCTTCTGTACTCCTTTGTGCGCTGTAGAGATACCTTCTGTACTCCTTTGTGCGCTGTAGAGATACCTTCTGTACTCCTTTGTGCGCTGTAGAGATACCTTCTGTACTCCTTTGTACGCTGTAGAGATACCTCGTGTACTCCTTTGTACGTTCTAGAGATATTTCCTGTACTCCTTTGTGCGCTGTAGAGATACCTTCTGTACTCCTTTGTGCGCTGTAGAGATACCTTCTGTACTCCTTTGTGCGCTGTAGAGATACCTTCTGTACTCCTTTGTGCGCTGTAGAGATACCTTCTGTACTCCTTTGTACGCTGTAGAGATACCTCGTGTACTCCTTTATGCGCTGTAGAGATACCTTTTGTACTTCTTTGTACGCTGAAGAGATACCTCGTGTACTCCTTTGTACGGTCTAGAGATATTTCCTGTACTCCTTTGTGCGCTGTAGAGATACCTTCTGTACTCCTTTGTGCGCTGTAGAGATACCTTTTGTACTCCTTTGTGCGCTGTAGAGATACCTTCTGTACTCCTTTGTGCGCTGTAGAGATACCTTCTGTACTCCTTTGTACGCTGTAGAGATACCTCGTGTACTCCTTTGTACGTTCTAGAGATATTTCCTGTACTCCTTTGTGCGCTGTAGAGATACCTTCTGTACTCCTTTGTGCGCTGTAGAGATACCTTCTGTACTCCTTTGTGCGCTGTAGAGATACCTTCTGTACTCCTTTGTGCGCTGTAGAGATACCTTCTGTACTCCTTTGTACGCTGTAGAGATACCTCGTGTACTCCTTTGTACGTTCTAAAGATATTTCCTGTACTCCTTTGTGCGCTGTAGAGATACCTTCAGTACTCCTTTGTGCGCTGTAGAGATACCTTCTGTACTCCTTTGTGCGCTGTAGAGATACCTTCTGTACTCCTATGTGCGCTGTAGAGATACCTTCTGTACTCCTTTGTGCGCTGTAGAGATACCTTCTGTACTCCTTTGTACGCTGTAGAGATACCTCGTGTACTCCTTTGTGCGCTGTAGAGATACCTTCTGTACTCCTTTGTGCGCTGTAGAGATACCTTCTGTACTCCTTTGTGCGCTGTAGAGATACCTTCTGTACTCCTTTGTACGTTCTAGAGATATTTCCTGTACTCCTTTGTGCGCTGTAGAGATACCTTCTGTACTCCTTTGTACGTTCTAGAGATATTTCCGTTACTCCTTTGTGCGCTGTAGAGATACCTTCTGTACTCCTTTGTGCGCTGTAGAGATACCTTCTGTACTCCTTTGTGCGCTGTAGAGATACCTTCTGTACTCCTTTGTGCGCTGTAGATATACCTTCTGTACTCCTTTGTACGCTGTAGAGATACCTCGTGTACTCCTTTGTACGTTCTAGAGATATTTCCTGTACTCCTTTGTGCGCTGTAGAGATACCTTCTGTACTCTTTGTGCGCTGTAGAGATACCTTCTGTACTCCTTTGTGCGCTGTAGAGATACCTTCTGTACTCCTTTATGCGCTGTAGAGATACCTTCTCTACTCCTTTGTACGCTGTAGAGATACCTCGTGTACTCCTTTGTACGTTCTAGAGATATTTCCTGTACTCCTTTGTGCGCTGTAGAGATACCTTCTGTACTTCTTTGTGCGCTGTAGAGATACCTTCTGTACTCCTTTGTGCGCTGTAGAGACACCTTCTGTACTCCTTTGTGCGCTGTAGAGATACCTTCTGTACTCCTTTGTACGTTCTAGAGATATTTCCTGTACTCCTTTGTGCGATGTAGAGGTACCTTCTGTACTCCTTTGTACGCTGTAGAGATACCTCGTGTACTCCTTTGTACGTTCTAGAGATATTTCCTGTACTCCTTTGTGCGCTGTAGAGATACCTTCTGTACTCCTTTGTGCGCTGTAGAGATACCTTCTGTTCTCCTTTGTGCGCTGTAGAGATACCTTCTGTACTCCTTTGTACGCTGTAGAGATACCTCGTGTACTCCTTTGTACGTTCTAGAGATATTTCCTGTACTCCTTTGTGCGCTGTAGAGATACCTTCTGTACTCCTTTGTGCGCTGTAGAGATACCTGCTGTACTCCTTTGTGCGCTGTAGAAATACCTTCTGTACTCCTTTGTATGCTGTAGAGATACCTTCTGTACTCCTTTGTGCGCTGTAGAGATACCTTCTGTACTCCTTTGTACGCTGTAGAGATACCTCGTGTACTCCTTTGTACGTTCTAGAGATATTTCCTGTACTCCTTTGTGCGCTGTAGAGATACCTTCTGTACTCCTTTGTGCGCTGTAGAAATACCTTCTGTACTCCTTTGTGGGCTGTAGAGATACCTTCTGTACTCCTTTGTACGCTGTAGAGATACCTTCTGTACTCCTTTGTGCGCTGTAGAGATACATTCTGTACTCCTTTGTACGCTGTAGAGATACCTCGTGTACTCCTTTGTACGTTCTAGAGATATTTCCTGTACTCCTTTGTGCGCTGTAGAAATACCTTCTGTACTCCTTTGTGCGCTGTAGAGATACCTTCTGTACCCCTTTGTACGTTCGAGAGATATTTCCTGTACTCCTTTGTATGCTGTAGAGATACCTTCTGTACTCCTTTGTGCGCTGTAGAGATACCTTCTGTACTCCTTTGTGCGCTGTAGAGATACCTTCTGTACTCCTTTGTGCGCTGTAGAGATACCTTCTGTACTCCTCTGTGCGCTGTAGAGATACCTTCTGTACTCCTTTGTACGTTCTAGAGATATTTCCTGTACTCCTTTGTGCGCTGTAGAGATACCTTCTGTACTCCTTTGTGCGCTGTAGAGATACCTTCTGTACTCCTTTGTGCGCTGTAGAGATACCTTCTGTACTCCTTTGTGCGCTGTAGAGATACCTTCTGTACTCCTTTGTACGCTGTAGAGATACCTCGTGTACTCCTTTGTACGTTCTAGAGATATTTCCTGTACTCCTTTGTGCGCTGTAGAGATACCTTCTGTACTCCTTTGTGCGCTGTAGAGATACCTTCTGTACTCCTTTGTGCGCTGTAGAGATACCTTCTGTACTCCTTTGTGCGCTGTAGAGATACCTTCTGTACTCCTTTGTACGCTGTAGAGATACCTCGTGTACTCCTTTATGCGCTGTAGAGATACCTTTTGTACTTCTTTGTACGCTGAAGAGATACCTCGTGTACTCCTTTGTACGGTCTAGAGATATTTCCTGTACTCCTTTGTGCGCTGTAGAGATACCTTCTGTACTCCTTTGTGCGCTGTAGAGATACCTTTTGTACTCCTTTGTGCGCTGTAGAGATACCTTCTGTACTCCTTTGTGCGCTGTAGAGATACCTTCTGTACTCCTTTGTACGCTGTAGAGATACCTCGTGTACTCCTTTGTACGTTCTAGAGATATTTCCTGTACTCCTTTGTGCGCTGTAGAGATACCTTCTGTACTCCTTTGTGCGCTGTAGAGATACCTTCTGTACTCCTTTGTGCGCTGTAGAGATACCTTCTGTACTCCTTTGTGCGCTGTAGAGATACCTTCTGTACTCCTTTGTACGCTGTAGAGATACCTCGTGTACTCCTTTGTACGTTCTAAAGATATTTCCTGTACTCCTTTGTGCGCTGTAGAGATACCTTCAGTACTCCTTTGTGCGCTGTAGAGATACCTTCTGTACTCCTTTGTGCGCTGTAGAGATACCTTCTGTACTCCTATGTGCGCTGTAGAGATACCTTCTGTACTCCTTTGTGCGCTGTAGAGATACCTTCTGTACTCCTTTGTACGCTGTAGAGATACCTCGTGTACTCCTTTGTGCGCTGTAGAGATACCTTCTGTACTCCTTTGTGCGCTGTAGAGATACCTTCTGTACTCCTTTGTGCGCTGTAGAGATACCTTCTGTACTCCTTTGTACGTTCTAGAGATATTTCCTGTACTCCTTTGTGCGCTGTAGAGATACCTTCTGTACTCCTTTGTGCGCTGTAGAGATATTTCCTGCACTCCTTTGTGCGCTGTAGAGATACCTTCTGTACTCCTTTGTGCGCTCTAGAGATACCTTCTGTACTCCTTTGTACGCTGTAGAGATACCTCGTGTACTCCTTTGTACGTTCTAGAGATATTTCCTGTACTCCTTTGTGCGCTGTAGATATACCTTCTGTACTCCTTTGTGCGCTGTAGAGATACCTTCTGTACTCCTTTGTGCGCTGTAGAGATACCTTCTGTACTCCTTTGTACGCTGTAGAGATACCTTCTGTACTCCTTTGTGCGCTGTAGAGATACCTTCTGTACTCCTTTGTACGCTGTAGAGATACCTCGTGTACTCCTTTGTACGTTCTAGAGATATTTCCTGTACTCCTTTGTGCGCTGTAGAGAGATACCTTCTGTACTCCTTCGTGCGCTGTAGAGATACCTTCTGTACTCCTTTGTACGCTGTAGAGATACCTCGTGTACTCCTTTGTACGTTCTAGAGATATTTCCTGTACTCCTTTGTGCGCTGTAGAGATACCTTCTGTACTCCTTTGTGCGCTGTAGAGATACCTTCTGTACTCCTTTGTGCGCTGTAGAGATACCTTCTGTACTTCTTTGTGCGCTGTAGAGATACCTTCTGTACTCCTTTGTGCGCTGTAGAGATACCTTCTGTACTCCTCTGTACGCTGTAGAGATACCTGCTGTACTCCTTTGTGCGCTGTAGAGATACCTTCTGTACTCCTTTGTACGCTGTAGAGATACCTCGTGTACTCCTTTGTACGTTCTAGAGATATTTCCTGTACTCCTTTGTGCGCTGTAGAGATACCTTCTGTACTCCTTTGTGCGCTGTAGAGATACCTTCTGTACTCCTTTGTGCGCTGTAGAGATACCTTCTGTACTCCTTTGTACGCTGTAGAGATACCTTCTGTACTCCTTTGTGCGCTGTAGAGATACCTTCTGTACTCCTTTGTGCACTGTAGAGATACCTTCTGTACTCCTTTGTGCGCTGTAGAGATACCTTCTGTACTCCTTTGTACGCTGTAGAGATACCTCGTGTACTTCTTTGTACGTTCTAGAGATATTTCCTGTACTCCTTTGTGCGCTGTAGAGATACCTTCTGTACTCCTTTGTGCGCTGTAGAGATACCTTCTGTACTCCTTTGTACGCTGTAGAGATACCTCGTGTACTCCTTTGTACGTTCTAGAGATATTTCCTGTACTCCTTTGTGCGCTGTAGCGATACCTTCTGTACTCCTTTGGTCGCTGTAGAGATACCTTCTGTACTCCTTTGTGCGCTTTAGAGATACCTTCTGTACTCCTTTGTGCGCTGTAGAGATACCTTCTGTACTCCTTTGTACGCTGTAGAGATACCTCGTGTACTTCTTTGTACGTTCTAGAGATATTTCCTGTACTCCTTTGTGCGCTGTAGAGATACCTTCTGTACTCCTTTGTGCGCTGTAGAGATACCTTCTGTACTCCTTTGTGCGCTGTAGAGATACCTTCTGTACTCCTTTGTGCGCTGTAGAGATACCTTCTGTACTCCTTTGTACGCTGTAGAGATACCTCGTGTACTCCTTTGTACGTTCTAGAGATATTTCCTGTACTCCTTTGTGCGCTGTAGAGATACCTTCTGTACTCCTTTGTGCGCTTTAGAGATACCTTCTATACTCCTTTGTGCGCTGTAGAGATACCTTCTGTACTTCTTTGTACGCTGTAGAGATACCTTCTGTACTCCTTTGTGCGCTGTAGAGATACCTTCTGTACTCCTTTGTGCGCTGTAGAGATACCTTCTGTACTCCTTTGTGCGCTGTAGAGATACCTTCTGTACTCCTTTGTGCGCTGTAGAGATACCCTCTGTACTCCTTTGTACGTTCTAGAGATATTTCCTGTACTCCTTTGTGCGCTGTAGAGATACCTTCTGTAATCCTTTGTGCGCTGTAGAGATACCTTCTGTACTCCTTTGTGCGCTGAAGAGATACCTTCTGTACTCCTTTGTACGCTGTAGAGATACATCGTGTACTCCTTTGTGCGCTGTAGAGATACCTTCTGTACTCCTTTGTGCGCTGTAGAGATACCTTCTGTACTCCTTTGTGCGCTGTAGAGATACCTTCTGTAGTCCTTTGTACGTTCTAGAGATATTTCCTGTACTCCTTTGTGCGCTGTAGAGATACCTTCTGTACTTCTTTGTGCGCTGTAGAGATACCTTCTGTACTCCTTTGTGCGCTGTAGAGATACCTTCTGTTCTCTTTTGTACGCTGTAGAGATACCTTCTGTACTCCTTTGTGCGCTGTAGAGATACCTTCTGTACTCCTTTGTACGCTGTAGAGATACCTCGTGTACTCCTTTGTACGTTCTAGAGATATTTCCTGTACTCCTTTGTGCGTTGTAGAGATACCTTCTGTACTCCTTTGTGCGCTGTAGAGATACCTTCTGTACTCCTTTGTGCGCTGTAGAGATACCTTCTGTACTCCTTTGTACGCTGTAGAGATACCTCGTGTACTCCTTTGTACGTTCTAGAGATATTTCCTGTACTCCTTTGTGCGCTGTAGAGATACCTTCTGTACTCCTTTGTGCGCTGTAGAGATACCTTCTGTACTCCTTTGTAGGTTCTAGAGATATTTCCTGTACTCCTTTGTACGCTGTAGAGATACCTTCTGTACTCCTTTGTGCGCTGTAGAGATACCTTGTGTACTCCTTTGTACGCTGTAGAGATACCTCGTGTACTCCTTTGTGCGTTCTTGAGATATTTCCTGTACTCCTTTGTGCACTGTAGAGATACCTTCTGTACTCCTTTGTGCGCTGTAGAGATACCTTCTGTACTCCTTTGTGCGCTGTAGAGATACCTTCTGTACTCCTTTGTGCGCTGTAGAGATACCTTCTGTACTCCTTTGTACGTTCTAGAGATATTTCCTGTACTCCTTTGTGCGCTGAGGAGATACCTTCTGTACTCCTTTGTGCGCTGTAGAGATACCTTCTGTACTCCTTTGTGCGCTCTAGAGATACCTTCTGTACTCCTTTGTGCGCTGTAGAGATACCTCGTGTACTCCTTTGTACGTTCTAGAGATATTTCCTGTATTCCTTTGTGCGCTGTAGAGATACCTTCTGTACTCCTTTGTGCGCTGTAGAGATACCTCGTGTACTCCTTTGTACGTTCTAGAGATATTTCCTGTACTCCTTTGTGCGCTGTTGAGATACCTTCTGTACTCCTTTGTACGTTCTTGAGATATTTCCTGTACTCCTTTGTACGCTGTAGAGATACCTGCTGTACTCCTTTGTGCGCTGTAGAGATACCTTCTGTACTCCTTTGTGCGCTGTAGAGATACCTTCTGTACTCCTTTGTGCGCTGTAGATATACCTTCTGTACTCCTTTGTACGCTGTAGAGATACCTCGTGTACTCCTTTGTACGTTCTAGAGATATTTCCTGTACTCCTTTGTGCGCTGTAGAGATACCTTCTGTACTCCTTTGTGCGCTGTAGAGATACCTTCTGTACTCCTTTGTGCGCTGTAGAGATACCTTCTGTACTCCTTTGTGCGCTGTAGAGATACCTTCTGTACTCCTTTGTACGCTGTAGAGATACCTCGTGTACTCCTTTGTACGTTCTAGAGATATTTCCTGTACTCCTTTGTGCGCTGTAGAGATACCTTCTGTACTTCTTTGTGCGCTGTAGAGATACCTTCTGTACTCCTTTGTGCGCTGTAGAGACACCTTCTGTACTCCTTTGTGCGCTGTAGAGATACCTTCTGTACTCCTTTGTACGTTCTATAATTATTTCCTGTACTCCTTTGTGCGATGTAGAGGTACCTTCTGTACTCCTTTGTACGCTGTAGAGATACCTCGTGTACTCCTTTGTACGTTCTAGAGATATTTCCTGTACTCCTTTGTGCGCTGTAGAGATACCTTCTGTACTCCTTTGTGCGCTGTAGAGATACCTTCTGTTCTCCTTTGTGCGCTGTAGAGATACCTTCTGTACTCCTTTGTACGCTGTAGAGATACCTCGTGTACTCCTTTGTACGTTCTAGAGATATTTCCTGTACTCCTTTGTGCGCTGTAGAGATACCTTCTGTACTCCTTTGTGCGCTGTAGAGATACCTGCTGTACTCCTTTGTGCGCTGTAGAAATACCTTCTGTACTCCTTTGTATGCTGTAGAGATACCTTCTGTACTCCTTTGTGCGCTGTAGAGATACCTTCTGTACTCCTTTGTACGCTGTAGAAATACCTCGTGTACTCCTTTGTACGTTCTAGAGATATTTCCTGTACTCCTTTGTGCGCTGTAGAGATACCTTCTGTACTCCTTTGTGCGCTGTAGAAATACCTTCTGTACTCCTTTGTGGGCTGTAGAGATACCTTCTGTACTCCTTTGTACGCTGTAGAGATACCTTCTGTACTCCTTTGTGCGCTGTAGAGATACCTTCTGTACTCCTTTGTACGCTGTAGAGATACCTCGTGTACTCCTTTGTACGTTCTAGAGATATTTCCTGTACTCCTTTGTGCGCTGTAGAAATACCTTCTGTACTCCTTTGTGCGCTGTAGAGATACCATCTGTACCCCTTTGTACGTTCGAGAGATATTTCCTGTACTCCTTTGTATGCTGTAGAGATACCTTCTGTACTCCTTTGTGCGCTGTAGAGATACCTTCTGTACTCCTTTGTACGCTGTAGAGATACCTCGTGTACTCCTTTGTACGTTCTAGAGATATTTCCTGTACTCCTTTGTGCGCTGTAGAGATACCTTCTGTACTCCTTTGTGCGCTGTTGAGATACCTTCTGTACTCCTTTGTGCGCTGTAGAGATGCCTTCTGTACTCCTTTGTGCGCTGTAGAGATACCTTCTGTACTCCTTTGTACGCTGTAGAGATACCTCGTGTACTCCTTTGTACGTTCTAGAGATATTTCCTGTACTCCTTTGTGCGCTGTAGAGATACCTTCTGTACTCCTTTGTGCGCTGTAGAGATACCTTCTGTACTCCTTTGTGCGCTGTAGAGATACCTTCTGTACTCCTTTGTGCGCTGTAGATATACCTTCTGTACTCCTTTGTACGCTGTAGAGATACCTCGTGTACTACTTTGTACGTTCTAGAGATATTTCCTGTACTCCTTTGTGCGCTGTAGAGATACCTTCTGTACTCCTTTGTGCGCTGTAGAGATACCTTCTGTACTCCTTTGTGCGCTGTAGAGATACCTTCTGTACTCCTTTGTACGCTGTAGAGATACCTTCTGTACTCCTTTGTGCGCTGTAGAGATACCTTCTGTACTCCTTTGTGCGCTGTAGAGATACCTTCTGTACTCCTTTGTGCGCTGTAGAGATACCTTCTGTACTCCTTTGTGCGCTGTAGAGATACCTTCTGTACTCCTTTGTACGTTCTAGAGATATTTCCTGTACTCCTTTGTGCGCTGTAGAGATACCTTCTGTACTCCTTTGTGCGCTGTAGAGATACCTTCTGTACTCCTTTGTGCGCTGTAGAGATACCTTCTGTACTCCTTTGTACGCTGTAGAGATACCTCGTGTACTCCTTTGTGCGCTGTAGAGATACCTTCTGTACTCTTTTGTGCGCTGTAGAGATACCTTCTGTACTCCTTTGTGCGCTGTAGAGATACCTTCTGTACTCCTTTGTACGTTCTAGAGATATTTCCGGTACTCCTTTGTGCGCTGTAGAGATACCTTCTGTACTCCTTTGTGCGCTGTAGAGATACCTTCTGTACTCCTTTGTGCGCTGTAGAGATACCTTCTGTACTCCTTTGTACGCTGTAGAGATACCTCGTGTACTCCTTTGTACGTTCTAGAGATATTTCCTGTACTCCTCTGTGCGCTGTAGAGATACTTTCTGTACTCCTTTGTGCGCTGTAGAGATACCTTCTGTACTCCTTTGTGCGCTGTAGAGATACCTTCTGTACTCCTTTGTGCGCTGTAGAGATACCTTCTGTACTCCTTTGTACGCTGTAGAGATACCTCGTGTACTCCTTTGTACATTCTAGAGATTTTTCCTGTACTCCTTTGTGCGCTGTAGAGATACCTTCTGTACTCCTTTGTGCGCTGTAGAGATACCTTCTGTACTCCTTTGTGCGCTGTAGAGATACCTTCTGTACTCCTTTGTGCGCTGTAGAGATACCTTCTAAACTCCTTTGTACGCTGTAGAGATACCTCGTGTACTCCTTTGTACGTTCTAGAGATATTTCCTGTACTCCTTTGCGCGCTGTAGAGATACCTTCTGTACTCCTTTGTGCGCTGTAGAGATACCTTCTGTACTCCTTTGTACGCTGTAGAGATACCTCGTGTACTCCTTTGTACGTTCTAGAGATATTTCCTGTACTCCTTTGTGCGCTGTAGAGATACCTTCTGTACTCCTTTGTGCGCTGTAGAGATACCTTCTGTACTCCTTTGTGCGCTGTAGAGATACCTTCTGTACTCCTTTGTGCGCTGTAGAGATGCCTTCTGTACTCCTTTGTGCGCTGTAGAGATACCTTCTGTAGTCCTTTGTACGTTCTAGAGATATTTCCTGTACTCCTTTGTGCGCTGAAGAGATACCTTCTGTACTCCTTTGTGCGCTGTAGAGATACCTTCTGTACTCCTTTGTGCGCTGTAGAGATACCTTCTGTACTCCTTTGTGCGCTGTAGAGATACCTTCTGTACTCCTTTGTACGCTGTAGAGATACCTCGTGTACTCCTTTGTACGTTCTAGAGATATTTCCTGTACTCCTTTGTGCGCTGTAGAGATACCTTCTGTACTCCTTTGTGCGCTGTAGAGATACCTTCTGTACTCCTTTGTGCGCTGTAGAGATACCTTCTGTTCTCTTTTGTACGCTGTAGAGATACCTTCTGTACTCCTTTGTGCGCGGTAGAGATACCTTCTGTACTCCTTTGTACGCTGTAGAGATACCTCGTGTACTCCTTTGTACGTTCTAGAGATATTTCCTGTACTCCTTTGTGCGCTGTAGAGATACCTTCTGTACTCCTTTGTGCGCTGTAGAGATACCTTCTGTACTCCTTTGTGCGCTGTAGAGATACCTTCTGTACTCCTTTGTACGCTGTAGAGATACCTTCTGTACTCCTTTGTGCGCTGTAGAGATACCTTCTGTACTCCTTTGTACGCTGTAGAGATACCTCGTGTACTCCTTTGTACGTTCTAGAGATATTTCCTGTACTCCTTTGTGCGCTGTAGAGATACCTTCTGTACTCCTTTGTGCGCTGTAGAGATACCTTCTGTACTCCTTTGTACGTTCTAGAGATATTTCCTGTACTCCTTTGTACGCTGTAGAGATACCTTCTGTACTCCTTTGTGCGCTGTAGAGATACCTTCTGTACTCCTTTGTACGCTGTAGAGATACCTCATGTACTCCTTTGTGCGTTCTAGAGATATTTCCTGTACTCCTTTGTGCGCTGTAGAGATACCTTCTGTACTCCTTTGTGCGCTGTAGAGATACCTTCTGTACTCCTTTGTGCGCTGTAGAGATACTTTCTGTACTCCTTTGTACGCTGTAGAGATACCTCGTGTACTCCTTTGTACGTTCTAGAGATATTTCCTGTACTCCTTTGTGCGCTGTAGAAATACCTTCTGTACTCCTTTGTGCGCTGTAGAGATACCTTCTCTACTCCTTTGTGCGCTGTAGAGATACCTTCTGTACTCCTTTGTGCGCTGTAGAGATACCATCTATACTCCTTTGTACGCTGTAGAGATACCTCGTGTACTCCTTTGTACGTTCTAGAGATATTTCCTGTACTCCTTTGTGGGCTGTAGAGATACCTTCTGTACTCCTTTGTGCGCTGTAGAGATACCTCGTGTACTCCTTTGTGCGCTGTAGAGATACCTTCTGTACTCCTTTGTGCGCTGTAGAGATACCTTCTGTACTCCTTTGTGCGCTGTAGAGATACCTTCTGTACTCCTTTGTACGTTCTAGAGATATTTCCTGTACTCCTTTGTGCGCTGTAGAGATACCTTCTGTACTCCATTGTGCGCTGTAGAGATACCTTCTGTACTCCTTTGTGCGCTGTAGGGATACCTTCTGTACTCCTTTGTACGCTGTAGAGATACCTCGTGTACTCCTTTGTACGTTCTAGAGATATTTCCTGTACTCCTCTGTGCGCTGTAGAGGTACTTTCTGTACTCCTTTGTGCGCTGTAGAGATACCTTCTGTACTCCTTTGTACGTTCTAGAGATATTTCCTGTACTCCTTTGTACGCTGTAGAGATACCTTCTGTACTCCTTTGTGCGCTGTAGAGATACCTTCTGTACTCCTTTGTGCACTGTAGAGATACCTTCTGTACTCCTTTTGCGCTGTAGAGATACCTTCTGTACTCCTTTGTACGCTGTAGAGATACCTCGTGTACTTCTTTGTACGTTCTAGAGATATTTCCTGTACTCCTTTGTGCGCTGTAGAGATACCTTCTGTACTCCTTTGTGCGCTGTAGAGATACCTTCTGTACTCCTTTGTACGCTGTAGAGATACCTCGTGTACTCCTTTGTACGTTCTAGAGATATTTCCTGTACTCCTTTGTGCGCTGTAGCGATACCTTCTGTACTCCTTTGTGCGCTGTAGAGATACCTTCTGTACTCCTTTGTGCGCTTTAGAGATACCTTCTGTACTCCTTTGTACGCTGTAGAGATACCTCGTGTACTTCTTTGTACGTTCTAGAGATATTTCCTGTACTCCTTTGTGCGCTGTAGAGATACCTTTTGTACTCCTTTGTGCGCTGTAGAGATACCTTCTGTACTCCTTTGTGCGCTGTAGAGATACCTTCTGTACTCCTTTGTGCGCTGTAGAGATACCTTCTGCACTCCTTTGTACGCTGTAGAGATACCTCGTGTACTCCTTTGTACGTTCTAGAGATATTTCCTGTACTCCTTTGTGCACTGTAGAGATACCTTCTGTACTCCTTTGTGCGCTGTAGAGATACCTTCTATACTCCTTTGTGCGCTGTAGAGATACCTTCTGTACTTCTTTGTACGCTTTAGAGATACCTTCTGTACTCCTTTGTGCGCTGTAGAGATACCTTCTGTACTCCTTTGTGCGCTGTAGAGATACCTTCTGTACTCCTTTGTGCGCTGTAGAGATACCTTCTGTACTCCTTTGTGCGCTGTAGAGATACCTTCTGTACTCCTTTGTACGTTCTAGAGATATTTCCTGTACTCCTTTGTGCGCTGTAGAGATACCTTCTGTACTCCTTTGTGCGCTGTAGAGATACCTTCTGTACTCCTTTGTGCGCTGAAGAGATACCTTCTGTACTCCTTTGTACGCTGTAGAGATACCTCGTGTACTCCTTTGTGCGCTGTAGAGATACCTTCTGTACTCCTTTGTGCGCTGTAGAGATACCTTCTGTACTCTTTTGTGCGCTGTAGAGATACCTTCTGTACTCCTTTGTGCGCTGTAGAGATACCTTCTGTACTCCTTTGTGCGCTGTAGAGATACCTTCTGTACTCCTTTGTGCGCTGTAGAGATACTTTCTGTACTCCTTTGTACGCTGTAGAGATACCTCGTGTACTCCTTTGTACGTTCTAGAGATATTTCCTGTACTCCTTTGTGCGCTGTAGAGATACCTTCTGTACTCCTTTGTGCGCTGTAGAGATACCTTCTGTAGACCTTTGTGCGCTGTAGAGATACCTTCTGTACTCCTTTGTGCGCTGTAGAGATACCATCTGTACTCCTTTGTACGCTGTAGAGATACCTCGTGTACTCCTTTGTACGTTCTAGAGATATTTCCTGTACTCCTTTGTGGGCTGTAGAGATACCTTCTGTACTCCTTTGTGCGCTGTAGAGATACCTCGTGTACTCCTTTTTGCGCTGTAGAGATGCCTTCTGTACTCCTTTGTGCGCTGTAGAGATACCTTATGTACTTCTTTGTGCGCTGTAGAGATACCTTCTGTACTTCTTTGTACGTTCTAGAGATATTTCCTGTACTCCTTTGTGCGCTGTAGAGATACCTTCTGTACTCCTTTGTGCGCTGTAGAGATACCTTCTGTACTCCTTTGTGCGCTGTAGAGATACCTTCTGTACTCCTTTGTACGCTGTAGAGATACCTCGTGTACTCCTTTGTACGTTCTAGAGATATTTCCTGTACTCCTCTTTGCGCTGTAGAGATACTTTCTGTACTCCTTTGTGCGCTGTAGAGATACCTTCTGTACTCCTTTGTACGTTCTAGAGATATTTCCTGTACTCCTTTGTACGCTGTAGAGATACCTTCTGTACTCCTTTGTGCGCTGTAGAGATACCTTCTGTACTCCTTTGTGCACTGTAGAGATACCTTCTGTACTCCTTTGTGCGCTGTAGAGATACCTTCTGTACTCCTTTGTACGCTGTAGAGATACCTCGTGTACTTCTTTGTACGTTCTAGAGATATTTCCTGTACTCCTTTGTGCGCTGTAGAGATACCTTCTGTACTCCTTTGTGCGCTGTAGAGATACCTTCTGTACTCCTTTGTACGCTGTAGAGATACCTCGTGTACTCCTTTGTACGTTCTAGAGATATTTCCTGTACTCCTTTGTGCGCTGTAGCGATACCTTCTGTACTCCTTTGTGCGCTGTAGAGATACCTTCTGTACTCCTTTGTGCGCTTTAGAGATACTTTCTGTACTCCTTTGTGCGCTGTAGAGATACCTTCTGTACTCCTTTGTACGCTGTAGAGATACCTCGTGTACTTCTTTGTACGTTCTAGAGATATTTCCTGTACTCCTTTGTGCGCTGTAGAGATACCTTCTGTACTCCTTTGTGCGCTGTAGAGATACCTTCTGTACTCCTTTGTGCGCTGTAGAGATACCTTCTGTACTCCTTTGTGCGCTGTAGAGATACCTTCTGTACTCCTTTGTACGCTGTAGAGATACCTCTTGTACTCCTTTGTACGTTCTAGAGATATTTCCTGTACTCCTTTGTGCGCTGTAGAGATACCTTCTGTACTCCTTTGTGCGCTGTAGAGATACCTTCTATACTCCTTTGTGCGCTGTAGAGATACCTTCTGTACTCCTTTGTGCGCTGTAGAGATACCTTCTGTACTCCTTTGTACGTTCTAGAGATATTTCCTGTACTCCTTTGTGCGCTGTAGAGATACCTTCTGTACTCCTTTGTGCGCTGAAGAGATACCTTCTGTACTCCTTTGTACGCTGTAGAGATACCTCGTGTACTCCTTTGTGCGCTGTAGAGATACCTTCTGTACTCCTTTGTGCGCTGTAGAGATACCTTCTGTACTCCTTTGTGCGCTGTAGAGATACCTACTGTAGTCCTTTGTACGTTCTAGAGATATTTCCTGTACTCCCTTGTGCGCTGTAGAGATACTTTCTGTACTTCTTTGTGCGCTGTAGAGATCCCTTCTGTACTCCTTTGTGCGCTGTAGAGATACCTTCTGTTCTCTTTTGTACGCTGTAGAGATACCTTCTGTACTCCTTTGTGCGCTGTAGAGATACCTTCTGTACTCCTTTGTACGCTGTAGAGATACCTCGTGTACTCCTTTGTACGTTCTAGAGATATTTCCTGTACTCCTTTGTGCGTTGTAGAGATACCTTCTGTACTTCTTTGTGCGCTGTAGAGATACCTTCTGCACTCCTTTGTGCGCTGTAGAGATACCTTCTGTACTCCTTTGTACGCTGTAGAGATACCTTCTGTACTCCTTTGTGCGCTGTAGAGATACCTTCTGTACTCCTTTGTACGCTGTAGAGATACCTCGTGTACTCCTTTGTACGTTCTAGAGATATTTCCTGTACTCCTTTGTACGCTGTAGAGATACCTTCTGTACTCCTTTGTGCGCTGTAGAGATACCTTGTGTACTCCTTTGTACGCTGTAGAGATACCTCGTGTACTCCTTTGTGCGTTCTTGAGATATTTCCTGTACTCCTTTGTGCACTGTAGAGATACCTTCTGTACTCCTTTGTGCGCTGTAGAGATACCTTCTGTACTCCTTTGTGCGCTGTAGAGATACCTTCTGTACTCCTTTGTGCGCTCTAGAGATACCTCGTGTACTCCTTTGTACGTTCTAGAGATATTTCCTGTACTCCTTTGTGCGCTGTAGAGATACCTTCTGTACTCCTTTGTGCGCTGTAGAGATACCTCGTGTACTCCTTTATACGTTCTAGAGATATTTCCTGTACTCCTTTGTGCGCTGTAGAGATACCTTCTGTACTCCTTTGTGCGCTGTAGAGATACCTTCTGTACTCCTTTGTGCGCTGTAGAGATACCTTCTGTAGTCCTTTGTGCGCTGTAGAGATACCTCGTGTACTCCTTTTTACGTTCTAGAGATATTTCCTGTACTCCTTTGCGCGCTGTAGAGATACCTTCTGTACTCCTTTGTGCGCTGTAGAGATACCTTCTGTACTCCTTTGTACGTTCTAGAGATATTTTCTGTACTCCTTTGTGCGCTGTAGAGATATCTTCTGTACTCCTTTGGGCGCTCTAGAGATACCTTCTGTACTCCTTTGTGCGCTGTAGAGATACCTTCTGTACTTCTTTGTGCGCTGTAGAGATACCTTCTGTACTCCTTTGTACGTTCTAGAGATATTTCCTGTACTCCTTTGTGCGCTGTAGAGATACCTTCTGTACTCCTTTGGGCGCTGTAGAGATACCTTCTGTACTCCTTTGTGCGCTGTAGAGATACCTTCTGTACTCCTTTGTGCGCTGTAGATATACCTTCTGTACTCCTTTGTACGCTGTAGAGATACCTCGTGTACTCCTTTGTACGTTCTAGAGATATTTCCTGTACTCCTTTGTGCGCTGTAGAGATACCTTCTGTACTCTTTGTGCGCTGTAGAGATACCTTCTGTACTCCTTTGTGCGCTGTAGAGATACCTTCTGTACTCCTTTATGCGCTGTAGAGATATCTTCTGTACTCCTTTGTACGCTGTAGAGATACCTCGTGTACTCCTTTGTACGTTCTAGAGATATTTCCTGTACTCCTTTGTGCGCTGTAGAGATACCTTCTGTACTTCTTTGTGCGCTGTAGAGATACCTTCTGTACTCCTTTGTGCGCTGTAGAGACACCTTCTGTACTCCTTTGTGCGCTGTAGAGATACCTTCTGTACTCCTTTGTACGTTCTAGAGGTATTTCCTGTACTCCTTTGTGCGATGTAGAGGTACCTTCTGTACTCCTTTGTACGCTGTAGAGATACCTCGTGTACTCCTTTGTACGTTCTAGAGATATTTCCTGTACTCCTTTGTGCGCTGTAGAGATACCTTCTGTACTCCTTTGTGCGCTGTAGAGATACCTTCTGTTCTCCTTTGTGCGCTGTAGAGATACCTTCTGTACTCCTTTGTACGCTGTAGAGATACCTCGTGTACTCCTTTGTACGTTCTAGAGATATTTCCTGTACTCCTTTGTGCGCTGTAGAGATACCTTCTGTACTCCTTTGTGCGCTGTAGAGATACCTGCTGTACTCCTTTGTGCGCTGTAGAAATACCTTCTGTACTATTTGGATGCTGTAGAGATACCTTCTGTACTCCTTTGTGCGCTGTAGAGATACATTCTGTACTCCTTTGTACGCTGTAGAGATACCTCGTGTACTCCTTTGTACGTTCTAGAGATATTTCCTGTACTCCTTTGTGCGCTGTAGAAATACCTTCTGTACTCCTTTGTGCGCTGTAGAGATACCTTCTGTACCCCTTTGTACGTTCGAGAGATATTTCCTGTACTCCTTTGTATGCTGTAGAGATACCTTCTGTACTCCTTTGTGCGCTGTAGAGATACCTTCTGTACTCCTTTGTACGCTGTAGAGATACCTCGTGTACTCCTTTGTACGTTCTAGAGATATTTCCTGTACTCCTTTGTGCGCTGTAGAGATACCTTCTGTACTCCTTTGTGCGCTGTTGAGATACCTTCTGTACTCCTTTGTACGCTGTAGAGATACCTTCTGTACTCCTTTGTGCGCTGTAGAGATACCTTCTGTACTCCTTTGTACGCTGTAGAGATACCTCTTGTACTCCTTTGTACGTTCTAGAGATATTTCCTGTACTCCTTTGTGCGCTGTAGAGATTCCTTCTGTACTCCTTTGTGCGCTGTAGAGATACCTTCTGTACTCCTTTGTGCGCTGTAGAGATACCTTCTGTACTCCTTTGTACGCTGTAGAGATACCTTCTGTACTCCTTTGTGCGCTGTAGAGATACCTTCTGTACTCTTTTGTACGCTGTAGAGATACCTCGTGTACTCCTTTGTACGTTCTAGAGATATTTCTTGTACTCCTTTGTGCGCTGTAGAGATACCTTCTGTACTCCTTTGTGCGCTGTAGAGATACCTTCTGTACTCCTTTGTGCGCTGTAGAGATACCTTCTGTACTCCTTTGTACGCTGTAGAGATACCTTCTGTACTCCTTTGTGCGCTGTAGAGATACCTTCTGTACTCCTTTGTACGCTGTAGAGATACCTCGTGTACTCCGTTGTACGTTCTAGAGATATTTCCTGTACTCCTTTGTGCGCTGTAGAGATACCTACTGTACTCCTTTGTTCGCTGTAGAGATACCTTCTGTACTCCTTTGTACGTTCTAGAGATATTTCCTGTACTCCTTTGTACGCTGTAGAGATACCTTCTGTACTCCTTTGTGCGCTGTAGAGATACCTTCTGTACTCCTTTGTACGCTGTAGAGATACCTCGTGCACTCCTTTGTACGTTCTAGAGATATTTCCTGTACTTCTTTGTGCGCTGTAGAGATACCTTCTGTACTCCTTTGTGCGCTGTAGAGATACCTTCTGTACTCCTTTGTGCGCTGTAGAGATACCTTCTGTACTCCTTTGTGCGCTGTAGAGATACCTTCTGTACTCCTTTGTACGCTGTAGAGATACCTCTTGTACTCCTTTGTGCGCTGTAGAGATACCTTCTGTACTCCTTTGTGCGCTGTAGAGATACCTTGTGTACTCCTTTGTGCGCTGTAGAGATACCTTCTGTACTCCTTTGTACGTTCTAGAGATATTTCCTGTACTCCTTTGTGCGCTGTAGAGATACCTTCTGTACTCCTTTGTGCGCTGTAGAGATATTTCCTGTACTCCTTTGTGCGCTGTAGAGATACCTTCTGTACTCCTTTGTGCGCTGTAGAGATACCTTCTGTACTCCTTTGTACGCTGTAGAGATACCTCGTGTACTCCTTTGTACGTTCTAGAGATATTTCCTGTACTCCTTTGTGCGCTGTAGAGATACCTTCTGTACTCCTTTGCGCGCTGTAGAGATACTTTCTGTACTCCTTTGTACGTTCTAGAGATATTTCCTGTACTCCTTTGTGCGCTGTAGAGATACCTTCTGTACTCCTTTGTGCGCTGTAGAGATACCTTCTGTACTCCTTTGTACGCTGTAGAGATACCTCGTGTACTCCTTTGTACGTTCTAGAGATATTTCCTGTACTCCTTTGTGCGCTGTAGAGATACCTTCTGTACTCCTTTGTGCGCTGTAGAGATACCTTCTGTACTCCTTTGTGCGCTGAAGAGATACCTTCTGTACTCCTTTGTACGCTGTAGAGATACCTTCTGTACTCCTTTGTGCGCTGTAGAGATACCTTCTGTACTCCTTTGTACGCTGTAGAGATACCTCGTGTACTCCTTTGTACGTTCTAGAGATATTTCCTGTACTCCTTTATGCGCTGTAGAGATACCTTCTGTACTCCTTTGTGCGCTGTAGAGATACCTTCTGTACTCCTTTGTGCGCTGTAGAGATACCTTCTGTTCTCCTTTGTACGCTGTAGAGATACCTTCTGTACTCCTTTGTGCGCTGTAGAGATACCTTCTGTACTCCTTTGTACGCTGTAGAGATACCCCGTGTACTCCTTTGTACGTTCTAGAGATATTTCCTGTACTCCTTTGTGCGCTGTAGAGATACCTTCTGTACTCCTTTGTGCGCTGTAGAGATACCTTCTGTACTCCTTTGTACGCTGTAGAGATACCTCGTGTACTCCTTTGTGCGCTGTAGAGATACCTTCTGTACTCCTTTGTGCGCTGTAGAGATACCTTCTGTACTCCTTTGTACGCTGTAGAGATACCTCGTGTACTCCTTTGTACGTTCTAGAGATATTTCCTGTACTCCTTTGTGCGCTGTAGAGATACCTTCTGTACTCTTTGTGCGCTGTAGAGATACCTTCTGTACTCCTTTGTGCGCTGTAGAGATACCTTCTGTACTCCTTTATGCGCTGTAGAGATACCTTCTGTACTCCTTTGTACGCTGTAGAGATACCTCGTGTACTCCTTTGTACGTTCTAGAGATATTTCCTGTACTCCTTTGTGCGCTGTAGAGATACCTTCTGTACTTCTTTGTGCGCTGTAGAGATACCTTCTGTACTCCTTTGTGCGCTGTAGAGACACCTTCTGTACTCCTTTGTGCGCTGTAGAGATACCTTCTGTACTCCTTTGTACGTTCTAGAGATATTTCCTGTACTCCTTTGTGCGATGTAGAGGTACCTTCTGTACTCCTTTGTACGCTGTAGAGATACCTCGTGTACTCCTTTGTACGTTCTAGAGATATTTCCTGTACTCCTTTGTGCGCTGTAGAGATACCTTCTGTACTCCTTTGTGCGCTGTAGAGATACCTTCTGTTCTCCTTTGTGCGCTGTAGAGATACCTTCTGTACTCCTTTGTACGCTGTAGAGATACCTCGTGTACTCCTTTGTACGTTCTAGAGATATTTCCTGTACTCCTTTGTGCGCTGTAGAGATACCTTCTGTACTCCTTTGTGCGCTGTAGAGATACCTGCTGTACTCCTTTGTGCGCTGTAGAAATACCTTCTGTACTATTTGGATGCTGTAGAGATACCTTCTGTACTCCTTTGTGCGCTGTAGAGATACCTTCTGTACTCCTTTGTACGCTGTAGAGATACCTCGTGTACTCCTTTGTACGTTCTAGAGATATTTCCTGTACTCCTTTGTGCGCTGTAGAGATACCTTCTGTACTCCTTTGTGCGCTGTAGAAATACCTTCAGTACTCCTTTGTGGGCTGTAGAGATACCTTCTGTACTCCTTTGTACGCTGTAGAGATACCTTCTGTACTCCTTTGTGCGCTGTAGAGATACATTCTGTACTCCTTTGTACGCTGTAGAGATACCTCGTGTACTCCTTTGTACGTTCTAGAGATATTTCCTGTACTCCTTTGTGCGCTGTAGAAATACCTTCTGTACTCCTTTGTGCGCTGTAGAGATACCTTCTGTACCCCTTTGTACGTTCGAGAGATATTTCCTGTACTCCTTTGTATGCTGTAGAGATACCTTCTGTACTCCTTTGTGCGCTGTAGAGATACCTTCTGTACTCCTTTGTTCGCTGTAGAGATACCTCGTGTACTCCTTTGTACGTTCTAGAGATATTTCCTGTACTCCTTTGTGCGCTGTAGAGATACCTTCTGTACTCCTTTGTGCGCTGTTGAGATACCTTCTGTACTCCTTTGTACGCTGTAGAGATACCTTCTGTACTCCTTTGTGCGCTGTAGAGATACCTTCTGTACTCCTTTGTACGCTGTAGAGATACCTCTTGTACTCCTTTGTACGTTCTAGAGATATTTCCTGTACTCCTTTGTGCGCTGTAGAGATACCTTCTGTACTCCTTTGTGCGCTGTAGAGATACCTTCTGTACTCCTTTGTGCGCTGTAGAGATACCTTCTGTACTCCTTTGTACGCTGTAGAGATACCTTCTGTACTCCTTTGTGCGCTGTAGAGATACCTTCTGTACTCTTTTGTACGCTGTAGAGATACCTCGTGTACTCCTTTGTACGTTCTAGAGATATTTCTTGTACTCCTTTGTGCGCTGTAGAGATACCTTCTGTACTCCTTTGTGCGCTGTAGAGATACCTTCTGTACTCCTTTGTGCGCTGTAGAGATACCTTCTGTACTCCTTTGTACGCTGTAGAGATACCTTCTGTACTCCTTTGTGCGCTGTAGAGATACCTTCTGTACTCCTTTGTACGCTGTAGAGATACCTCGTGTACTCCGTTGTACGTTCTAGAGATATTTCCTGTACTCCTTTGTGCGCTGTAGAGATACCTACTGTACTCCTTTGTTCGCTGTAGAGAAACCTTCTGTACTCCTTTGTACGTTCTAGAGATATTTCCTGTACTCCTTTGTACGCTGTAGAGATACCTTCTGTACTCCTTTGTGCGCTGTAGAGATACCTTCTGTACTCCTTTGTACGCTGTAGAGATACCTCGTGCACTCCTTTGTACGTTCTAGAGATATTTCCTGTACTTCTTTGTGCGCTGTAGAGATACCTTCTGTACTCCTTTGTGCGCTGTAGAGATACCTTCTGTACTCCTTTGTGCGCTGTAGAGATACCTTCTGTACTCCTTTGTGCGCTGTAGAGATACCTTCTGTACTCCTTTGTACGCTGTAGAGATACCTCTTGTACTCCTTTGTGCGCTGTAGAGATACCTTCTGTACTCCTTTGTGCGCTGTAGAGATACCTTGTGTACTCCTTTGTGCGCTGTAGAGATACCTTCTGTACTCCTTTGTACGTTCTAGAGATATTTCCTGTACTCCTTTGTGCGCTGTAGAGATACCTTCTGTACTCCTTTGTGCGCTGTAGAGATATTTCCTGTACTCCTTTGTGCGCTGTAGAGATACCTTCTGTACTCCTTTGTGCGCTGTAGAGATACCTTCTGTACTCCTTTGTACGCTGTAGAGATACCTCGTGTACTCCTTTGTACGTTCTAGAGATATTTCCTGTACTCCTTTGTGCGCTGTAGAGATACCTTCTGTACTCCTTTGCGCGCTGTAGAGATACTTTCTGTACTCCTTTGTACGTTCTAGAGATATTTCCTGTACTCCTTTGTGCGCTGTAGAGATACCTTCTGTACTCCTTTGTGCGCTGTAGAGATACCTTCTGTACTCCTTTGTACGCTGTAGAGATACCTCGTGTACTCCTTTGTACGTTCTAGAGATATTTCCTGTACTCCTTTGTGCGCTGTAGAGATACCTTCTGTACTCCTTTGTGCGCTGTAGAGATACCTTCTGTACTCCTTTGTGCGCTGAAGAGATACCTTCTGTACTCCTTTGTACGCTGTAGAGATACCTTCTGTACTCCTTTGTGCGCTGTAGAGATACCTTCTGTACTCCTTTGTACGCTGTAGAGATACCTCGTGTACTCCTTTGTACGTTCTAGAGATATTTCCTGTACTCCTTTATGCGCTGTAGAGATACCTTCTGTACTCCTTTGTGCGCTGTAGAGATACCTTCTGTACTCCTTTGTGCGCTGTAGAGATACCTTCTGTTCTCCTTTGTACGCTGTAGAGATACCTTCTGTACTCCTTTGTGCGCTGTAGAGATACCTTCTGTACTCCTTTGTACGCTGTAGAGATACCTCGTGTACTCCTTTGTACGTTCTAGAGATATTTCCTGTACTCCTTTGTGCGCTGTAGAGATACCTTCTGTACTCCTTTGTGCGCTGTAGAGATACCTTCTGTACTCCTTTGTGCGCTCTAGAGATACCTTCTGTACTCCTTTGTACGCTGTAGAGATACCTTCTGTACGCCTTTGTGCGCTGTAGAGATACCTTCTGTACTCCTTTGTGCGCTGTAGAGATACCTTCTGTACTCCTTTGTACGCTGTTGAGATACCTCGTGTACTCCTTTGTGCGCTGTAGAGATACCTTCTGTACTCCTTTGTGCGCTGTAGAGATACCTTCTGTACTCCTTTGTGCGCTGTAGAGATACCTTCTGTACTCCTTTGTACGTTCTAGAGATATTTCCTGTACTCCTTTGTGCGCTGTAGAGATACCTTCTGTACTCCTTTGTGCGCTGAAGAGATATTTCCTGTACTCCTTTGTGCGCTGTAGAGATACCTTCTGTACTCCTTTGTGCGCTGTAGAGATACCTTCTGTACTCCTTTGTACGCTGTAGAGATACCTCGTGTACTCCTTTGTACGTTCTAGAGATATTTCCTGTACTCCTTTGTGCGCTGTAGAGATACCTTCTGTACTCCTTTGTGCGCTGTAGAGATACTTTCTGTACTCCTTTGTACGTTCTAGAGATATTTCCTGTACTCCTTTGTGCGCTGTAGAGATACCTTCTGTACTCCTTTGTGCCCTGTAGAGATACCTTCTGTACTCCTTTGTGCGCTGTAGAGATACCTTCTGTACTCCTTTGTACGCTGTAGAGATACCTCGTGTACTCCTTTGTACGTTCTAGAGATATTTCCTGTACTCCTTTGTGCGCTGTAGAGATACCTTCTGTACTCCTTTGTGCGCTGTAGAGATACCTTCTGTACTCCTATGTGCGCTGTAGAGATACCTTCTGTACTCCTTTGTACGCTGTAGAGATACCTTCTGTACTCCTTTGTGCGCTGTAGAGATACCTTCTGTACTCCTTTGTACGCTGTAGAGATACCTCGTGTACTCCTTTGTACGTTCTAGAGATATTTCCTGTACTCCTTTGTGCGCTGTAGAGATACCTTCTGTACTCCTTTGTGCGCTGTAGAGATACCTTCTGTACTCCTTTGTGCGCTGTAGAGATACCCTCTGTACTCCTTTGTACGCTGTAGAGATACCTTCTGTACTCCTTTGTGCGCTGTAGAGATACCTTCTGTACTCCTTTGTACGCTGTAGAGATACCTCGTGTACTCCTTTGTACGTTCTAGAGATATTTCCTGTACTCCTTTGTGCGCTGTAGAGATACCTTCTGTACTCCTTTGTGCGCTGTAGAGATACCTTCTGTACTCCTTTGTGCGCTCTAGAGATACCTTCTGTACTCCTTTGTAGGCTGTAGAGATACCTTCTGTACTCCTTTGTGCGCTGTAGAGATACCTTCTGTACTCCTTTGTACGCTGTCGATGTACCTCGTGTACTCCTTTGTACGTTCTAGAGATATTTCCTGTACTCCTTTGTGCGCTGTAGAGATACCTTCTGTACTCCTTTGTGCGCTGTAGAGATACCTTCTGTACTCCTTTGTGCGCTGTAGAGATACCTTCTGTACTCCTTTGTGCGCTGTAGAGATACCTTCTGTACTCCTTTGTACGCTGTAGAGATACCTCGTGTACTCCTTTGTGCGCTGTAGAGATACCTTCTGTACTCCTTTGTGCGCTGTAGAGATACCTTCTGTACTCCTTTGTGCGCTGTAGAGATACCTTCTGTACTCCTTTGTACGTTCTAGAGATATTTCCTGTACTCCTTTGTGCGCTGAAGAGATACCTTCTGTACTCCTTTGTGCGCTGTAGAGATATTTCCTGTACTCCTTTGTGCGCTGTAGAGATACCTTCTGTACTCCTTTGTGCGCTGTAGAGATACCTTCTGTACTCCTTTGTACGCTGTAGAGATACCTCGTGTACTCCTTTGTACGTTCTAGGGATATTTCCTGTACTCCTTTGTGCGCTGTAGAGATACCTTCTGTACTCCTTTGTGCGCTGTAGAGATACCTTCTGTACTCCTTCGTACGTTCTAGAGATATTTCCTGTACTCCTTTGTGCGCTGTAGAGATACCTTCTGTACTCCTTTGTGCGCTGTAGAGATACCTTCTGTACTCCTTTGTGCGCTGTAGAGATACCTTCTGTACTCCTTTGTACGCTGTAGAGAAACCTCGTGTACTCCTTTGTACGTTCTAGAGATATTTCCTGTACTCCTTTGTGCGCTGTAGAGATACCTTCTGTACTCCTTTGTGCGCTGTAGAGATACCTTCTGTACTCCTTTGTGCGCTGTAGAGATACCTTCTGTACTCCTTTGTACGCTGTAGAGATACCTTCAGTACTCCTTTGTGCGCTGTAGAGACACCTTCTGTACTCCTTTGTTCGCTGTTGAGATACCTCGTGTACTCCTTTGTACGTTCTAGAGATATTTCCTGTACTCCTTTGTGCGCTGTAGAGATTCCTTCTGTACTCCTTTGTGCGCTGTAGAGATACCTTCTGTACTCCTTTGTGCGCTGTAGAGATACCTTCTGTTCTCCTTTGTACGCTGTAGAGATACCTTCTGTACTCCTTTGTGCGCTGTAGAGATACCTTCTGTACTCCTTTGTACGCTGTAGAGATACCTCGTGTACTCCTTTGTACGTTCTAGAGATATTTCCTGTACTCCTTTGTGCTCTGTAGAGATACCTTCTGTACTCCTTTGTGCGCTGTAGAGATACCTTCTGTACTCCTTTGTGCGCTGTAGAGATACCTTCTGTACTCCTTTGTACGCTGTAGAGATACCTTCTGTACTCCTTTGTGCGCTGTAGAGATACCTTCTGTACTCCTTTGTACGCTGTAGAGATACCTCGTGTACTCCTTTGTACGTTCTAGAGATATTTCTTGTACTCCTTTGTGCGCTGTAGAGATACCTTCTGTACTCCTTTGTGAGCTGTAGAGATACCTTCTGTACTCCTTTGTGCGCTGTAGAGATACCTTCTGTACTCCTTTGTACGCTGTAGAGATACCTTCTGTACTCCTTTGTGCGCTGTAGAGATACCTTCTGTACCCCTTTGTACGCTGTGGAGATACCTCGTGTACTCCTATGTACGTTCTAGAGATATTTCCTGTACTCCTTTGTGCGCTGTAGAGATACCTTCTGTACTCCTTTGTGCGCTGTAGAGATACCTTCTGTACTCCTTTGTGCGCTGTAGAGATACCTTCTGTACTCCTTTGTGCGCTGTAGAGATACCTTCTGTACTCCTTTGTACGCTGTAGAGATACCTCGTGTACTCCTTTGTGCGCTGTAGAGATACCTTCTGTACTCCTTTGTGCGCTGTAGAGATACCTTCCGTACTCCTGTGTGCGCTGTAGAGATACCTTCTGTACTCCTTTGTACGTTCTAGAGATATTTCCTGTACTCCTTTGTGCGCTGTAGAGATACCTTCTGTACTCCTTTGTGCGCTGTAGAGATACCTTCTGTACTCCTTTGTGCGCTCTAGAGATACCTTCTGTACTCCTTTGTGCGCCGTAGAGATACCTTCTGTACTCCTTTGTACGCTGTAGAGATACCTCGTGTACTCCTTTGTACGTTCTAGCGATATTTCCTGTACTCCTTTGTGCGCTGTAGAGATACCTTCTGTACTCCTTTGTGCGCTGTAGAGATACCTTCTGTTCTCCTTTGTGCGCTGTAGAGATACCTTCTGTACTCCTTTGTGCGCTGTAGAGATACCTTCTGTACTCCTTTGTAAGCTGTAGAGATACCTCGTGTACTCCTTCGTGCGCTGTAGAGATACCTTCTGTACTCCTTTGTACGGTGTAGAGATACCTCGTGTACTCCTTTGTACGTTCTAGAGATATTTCCTGTACTCCTTTGTGCGCTGTAGAGAAACCTTCTGTACTATTTTGTGCGCTGTAGAGATACCTTCTGTACTCCTTTGTGCGCTGTAGAGATACCTTCTGTACTCCTTTGTACGCTGTAGAGATACCTCGTGTACTCCTTTGTACGTTCTAGAGATATTTCCTGTACTCCTTTGTGCGCTGTAGAGATACCTTCTGTACTCCTTTGTGCGCTGTAGAGATACCTTCTGTACTCCTTTGTGCGCTGTAGAGATACCTTCTAAACTCCTTTGTGCGCTGTAGAGATACCTTCTGTACTCCTTTGTACGCTGTAGAGATACCTCGTGTACTCCTTTGTACGTTCTAGAGATATTTCCTGTACTCCTTTGTGCGCTGTAGAGATACCTTCTGTACTCCTTTGTGCGCTGTAGAGATACCTTCTGTACTCCTTTGTGCGCTGTAGAGATACCTTCTGTACTCCTTTGTGCGCTGTAGAGATACCTTCTGTACTCCTTTGTACGATGTAGAGATACCTCGTGTACTCCTTTGTACGTTCTAGAGATATTTCCTGTACTCCTTTGTGCGCTGTAGAGATACCTTCTGTACTCCTTTGTGCGCTGTAGAGATACCTTCTGTACTCCTTTGTGCGCTGTAGAGATACCTTCTGTACTCCTTTGTGCGCTGTAGAGATACCTTCTGTACTCCTTTGTACGCTGTAGAGATACCTCGTGTACTCCTTCGTGCGCTGTAGAGATACCTTCTGTAATCCTTTGTACGCTGTAGAGATACCTCGTGTACTCCTTTGTACGTTCTAGAGATATTTCCTGTACTCCTTTGTGCGCTGTAGAGATACCTTCTGTACTCCTTTGTGCGCTGTAGAGATACCTTCTGTACTCCTTTGTGCGCTGTAGAGATACCTTCTGTACTCCTTTGTGCGCTGTAGAGATACCTTCTGTACTCCTTTGTACGCTCTAGAGATACCTCGTGTACTCCTTTGTACGTTCTAGAGATATTTCCTGTACTCCTTTGTGCGCTGTAGAGATACCTTCTGTACCCCTTTGTGCGTTGTAGAGATACCTTCTGTACTCCTTTGTGCGCTGTAGAGATACCTTCTGTACTCCTTTGTGCGCTGTAGAGATACCTTCTGTACTCCTTTGTACGCTGTAGAGATACCTCGTGTACTCCTTTGTACGTTCTAGAGATATTTCCTGTACTCCTTTGTGCGCTGTAGAGATACCTTCTGTACTCCTTTGTGCGCTGTAGAGATACCTTCTGTACTCCTTTGTGCGCTGTAGAGATACCTTCTGTACTCCTTTGTGCGCTGTAGAGATACCTTCTGTACTCCTTTGTGCGCTGTAGAGATACCTGCTGTACTCCTTTGTACGCTGTAGAAATACCTCGCGTACTCCTTTATGCGCTGTAGAGATACCTTCTGTACTCCTTTGTGCGCTGTAGAGATACCTTCTGTACTCCTTTGTGCGCTGTAGAGATACCTTCTGTACTCCTTTGTACGTTCTAGAGATATTTCCTGTACTCCTTTGTGCGCTGTAGAGATACCTTCTGTACTCCTTTGTGCGCTGTAGAGATACCTTCTGTACTCCTTTGTACGTTCTAGAGATATTTCCTGTACTCCTTTGTGCGCTGTAGAGATACCTTCTGTACTCCTTTGTGCGCTGTAGGGATACCTTTTGTACTCCTTTGTGCACTGTTGAGATACCTTCTGTACTCCTTTGTACGTTGTAGAGATACCTCGTGTACTCCTTTGTACGTTCTAGAGATATTTCCTGTACTCCTTTGTGCGCTGTAGAGATACCTTCTGTACTCCTTTGTGCGCTGTAGAGATACCTTCTGTACTCCTTTGTGCGCTGTAGAGATACCTTCTGTACTCCTTTGTACGCTGTAGCGATACCTTCTGTACTCCTTTGTGCGCTGTAGAGATACCTCGTGTACTCCTTTGTACGTTCTGGAGATATTTCCTGTACTTCTTTGTGCGCTGTAGAGATACCTTCTGTACTCCTTTGTGCGCTGTAGAGATACCTTCTGTACTCCTTTGTGCGCTGTAGAGATACCTTCTGTACTCCTTTGTACGCAGTAGAGATACCTTCTGTACTCCTTTGTGCGCTGTAGAGATACCTTCTGTACTCCTTTGTACGCTGTAGAGATACCTCGTGTACTCCTTTGTACGTTCTAGAGATATTTCCTGTACTCCTTTGTGCGCTGTAGAGATACCTTCTGTACTCCTCTGTGCGCTGTAGAGATACCTTCTGTACTCCTTTGTGCGCTCTAGAGATACCTTCTGTACTCCTTTGTACGCTGTAGAGATATTTCCTGTACTCCTTTGTGCGCTGTAGAGATACCTTCTGTACACCTTTGTGCGCTGTAGAGATACCTTCTGTACTCCTTTGTGCGCTTTAGAGATACCTTCTGTACTCCTTTGTGCGCTGTAGAGATACCTTCTGTACTCCTTTGTACGTTCTAGAGATATTTCCTGTACTCCTTTGTGCGCTGTAGAGATACCTTCTGTACTCCTTTGTGCGCTGTGGAGATACCTTCTGTACTCCTTTGTGCGCTGTAGAGATACCTTCTGTACTCCTTTGTACGCTGTAGAGATACCTCGTGTACTCCTTTGTGCGCTCTAGAGATACCTTCTGTACTCCTTTGTGCGCTGTAGAGATACCTTCTGTACTCCTTTGTGCGCTGTAGAGATACCTTCTGTTCTCCTTTGTACGTTCTAGAGATATTTCCTGTACTCCTTTTTGCACTGTAGAGATACCTTCTGTACTCCTTTGTGCGCTGTCGAGATACCTTCTGTACTCCTTTATGCGCTGTAGAGATACCTTCTGTACTCCTTTGTGCGCTGTAGAGATACCTTCTGTACTCCTTTGTACTCTGTAGAGATACCTCGTGTACTCCTTTGTACGTTCTAGAGATATTTCCTGTACTCCTTTGTGCGCTGTAGAGATACCTTCTGTACTCCTTTGTGCGCTGTAGAGATACCTTCTGTACTCCTTTGTGCGCTGTAGAGATACCTTCTGTACTCCTTTGTGCGCTGTAGAGATACCTTCTGTACTCCTTTGTACGCTGTAGAGATACCTCGTGTACTCCTTTGTACGTTCTAGAGATATTTCCTGTACTCCTTTGTGCGCTGTAGAGATACCTTCTGTACTCCTTTGTGCGCTGTAGAGATACCTTCTGTACTCCTTTGTGCGCTGTAGAGATACCTTCTGTACTTCTTTGTGCGCTGTAGAGATACCTTCTGTACTTCTTTGTGCGCTGTAGAGATACCTTCTGTACTCCTTTGTACGCTGTAGAGATACCTCGTGTACTCCTTTGTGCGCTGTAGAGATACCTTCTGTACTCCTTTGTGCGCTGTAGAGATACCTTCTGTACTCCTTTATGCGCTGTAGAAATACCTTCTGTACTCCTTTGTACGTTCTAGAGATATTTCCTGTACTCCTTTGTGCGCTGTAGAGATACCTTCTGTATTCCTTTGTGCGCTGTAGAGATACCTTCTGTACTCCTTTGTACGTTCTAGAGATATTTCCTGTACTCCTTTGTGCGCTGTAGAGATACCTTCTGTACTCCTTTGTGCGCTGTAGAGATACCTTCTGTACTCCTTTGTGCGCTGTAGAGATACCTTCTGTACTCCTTTGTACGCTGTAGAGATACCTCGTGTACTCCTTTGTGCGCTGTAGAGATACCTTCTGTACTCCTTTGTGCGCTGTAGAGATACCTTCTGTACTCCTTTGTGCGCTGTAGAGATACCTTCTGTACTCCTTTGTACGTTCTAGAGATATTCCCTGTACTCCTTTGTGCGCTGTAGAGATACCTTCTGTACTCCTTTGTGCGCTGTAGAGATACCTTCTGTACTCCTTTGTGCGCTCTAGAGATACCTTCTGTACTCCTTTGTGCGCTGTAGAGATACCTTCTGTACTCCTTTGTACGCTGTAGAGATACCTCGTGTACTCCGTTGTACGTTCTAGAGATATTTCCTGTACTCCTTTGTGCGCTGTAGAAATACCTTCTGTACTCCTTTGTGCGCTGTAGAGATACCTTCTGTACTCCTTTGTGCGCTGTAGAGATACCTTCTGTACTCCTTTGTGCGCTGTTGAGATACCATCTGTACTCCTTTGTACGCTGTAGAGATACCTCGTGTACTCCTTTGTACGTTCTAGAGATATTTCCTGTACTCCTATGTGGGCTGTAGAGATACCTTCTGTACTCCTTTGTGCGCTGTAGAGATACCTCGTGTACTCCTTTGTGCGCTGTAGAGATACCTTCTGTACTCCTTTGTGCGCTGTAGAGATACCTTCTGTACTCCTTTGTGCGCTGTAGAGATACCTTCTGTACTCCTTTGTACGTTCTAGAGATATTTCCTGTACTCCTTTGTGCGCTGTAGAGATACCTTCTGTACTCCATTGTGCGCTGTAGAGATACCTTCTGTACTCCTTTGTGCGCTGTAGGGATACCTTCTGTACTCCTTTGTACGCTGTAGAGATACCTCGTGTACTCCTTTGTACGTTCTAGAGATATTTCCTGTACTCCTCTGTGCGCTGTAGAGGTACTTTCTGTACTCCTTTGTGCGCTGTAGAGATACCTTCTGTACTCCTTTGTACGTTCTAGAGATATTTCCTGTACTCCTTTGTACGCTGTAGAGATACCTTCTGTACTCCTTTGTGCGCTGTAGAGATACCTTCTGTACTCCTTTGTGCACTGTAGAGATACCTTCTGTACTCCTTTGTGCGCTGTAGAGATACCTTCTGTACTCCTTTGTACGCTGTAGAGATACCTCGTGTACTTCTTTGTACGTTCTAGAGATATTTCCTGTACTCCTTTGTGCGCTGTAGAGATACCTTCTGTACTTCTTTGTGCGCTGTAGAGATACCTTCTGTACTCCTTTGTACGCTGTAGAGATACCTCGTGTACTCCTTTGTACGTTCTAGAGATATTTCCTGTACTCCTTTGTGCGCTGTAGCGATACCTTCTGTACTCCTTTGTGCGCTGTAGAGATACCTTCTGTACTCCTTTGTGCGCTTTAGAGATACCTTCTGTACTCCTTTGTACGCTGTAGAGATACCTCGTGTACTTCTTTGTACGTTCTAGAGATATTTCCTGTACTCCTTTGTGCGCTGTAGAGATACCTTCTGTACTCCTTTGTGCGCTGTAGAGATACCTTCTGTACTCCTTTGTGCGCTGTAGAGATACCTTCTGTACTCCTTTGTGCGCTGTAGAGATACCTTCTGTACTCCTTTGTACGCTGTAGAGATACCTCGTGTACTCCTTTGTACGTTCTAGAGATATTTCCTGTACTCCTTTGTGCGCTGTAGAGATACCTTCTGTACTCCTTTGTGCGCTGTAGAGATACCTTTTATACTCCTTTGTGCGCTGTAGAGATACCTTCTGTACTTCTTTGTACGCTGTAGAGATACCTTCTGTACTCCTTTGTGCGCTGTAGAGATACCTTCTGTACTCCTTTGTGCGCTGTAGAGATACCTTCTGTACTCCTTTGTGCGCTGTAGAGATACCTTCTGTATTCCTTTGTGCGCTGTAGAGATACCTTCTGTACTCCTTTGTACGTTCTAGAGATATTTCCTGTACTCCTTTGTGCGCTGTAGAGATACCTTCTGTACTCCTTTGTGCGCTGTAGAGATACCTTCTGTACTCCTTTGTGCGCTGAAGAGATACCTTCTGTACTCCTTTGTACGCTGTAGAGATACCTCGTGTACTCCTTTGTGCGCTGTAGAGATACCTTCTGTACTCCTTTGTGCGCTGTAGAGATACCTTCTGTACTCTTTTGTGCGCTGTAGAGATACCTTCTGTACTCCTTTGTGCGCTGTAGAGATACCTTCTGTACTCCTTTGTGCGCTGTAGAGATACCTTCTGTACTCCTTTGGGCGCTGTAGAGATACTTTCTGTACTCCTTTGTACGCTGTAGAGATACCTCGTGTACTCCTTTGTTCGTTCTAGAGATATTTCCTGTACTCCTTTGTGCGCTGTAGAGATACCTTCTGTACTCCTTTGTGCGCTGTAGAGATACCTTCTGTACTCTTTGTGCGCTGTAGAGATACCTTCTGTACTCCTTTGTGCGCTGTAGAGATACCATCTGTACTCCTTTGTACGCTGTAGAGATACCTCGTGTACTCCTTTGTACGTTCTAGAGATATTTCCTGTACTCCTTTGTGGGCTGTAGAGATACCTTCTGTACTCCTTTGTGCGCTGTAGAGATACCTTCTGTACTTCTTTGTGCGCTGTAGAGATACCTTCTGTACTTCTTTGTGCGCTGTAGAGATACCTTCTGTACTCCTTTGTACGCTGTAGAGATACCTCGTGTACTCCTTTGTGCGCTGTAGAGATACCTTCTGTACTCCTTTGTGCGCTGTAGAGATACCTTCTGTACTCCTTTATGCGCTGTAGAAATACCTTCTGTACTCCTTTGTACGTTCTAGAGATATTTCCTGTACTCCTTTGTGCGCTGTAGAGATACCTTCTGTATTCCTTTGTGCGCTGTAGAGATACCTTCTGTACTCCTTTGTACGTTCTAGAGATATTTCCTGTACTCCTTTGTGCGCTGTAGAGATACCTTCCGTACTCCTTTGTGCGCTGTAGAGATACCTTCTGTACTCCTTTGTGCGCTGTAGAGATACCTTCTGTACTCCTTTGTACGCTGTAGAGATACCTCGTGTACTCCTTTGTGCGCTGTAGAGATACCTTCTGTACTCCTTTGTGCGCCGTAGAGATACCTTCTGTACTCCTTTGTGCGCTGTAGAGATACCTTCTGTACTCCTTTGTACGTTCTAGAGATATTCCCTGTACTCCTTTGTGCGCTGTAGAGATACCTTCTGTACTCCTTTGTGCGCTGTAGAGATACCTTCTGTACTCCTTTGTGCGCTCTAGAGATACCTTCTGTACTCCTTTGTGCGCTGTAGAGATACCTTCTGTACTCCTTTGTACGCTGTAGAGATACCTCGTGTACTCCTTTGTACGTTCTAGAGATATTTCCTGTACTCCTTTGTGCGCTGTAGAAATACCTTCTGTACTCCTTTGTGCGCTGTAGAGATACCTTCTGTACTCCTTTGTGCGCTGTAGAGATACCTTCTGTACTCCTTTGTGCGCTGTAGAGATACCATCTGTACTCCTTTGTACGCTGTAGAGATACCTCGTGTACTCCTTTGTACGTTCTAGAGATATTTCCTGTACTCCTTTGTGGGCTGTAGAGATACCTTCTGTACTCCTTTGTGCGCTGTAGAGATACCTCGTGTACTCCTTTGTGCGCTGTAGAGATACCTTCTGTACTCCTTTGTGCGCTGTAGAGATACCTTCTGTACTCCTTTGTGCGCTGTAGAGATACCTTCTGTACTCCTTTGTACGTTCTAGAGATATTTCCTGTACTCCTTTGTGCGCTGTAGAGATACCTTCTGTACTCCATTGTGCGCTGTAGAGATACCTTCTGTACTCCTTTGTGCGCTGTAGGGATACCTTCTGTACTCCTTTGTACGCTGTAGAGATACCTCGTGTACTCCTTTGTACGTTCTAGAGATATTTCCTGTACTCCTCTGTGCGCTGTAGAGGTACTTTCTGTACTCCTTTGTGCGCTGTAGAGATACCTTCTGTACTCCTTTGTACGTTCTAGAGATATTTCCTGTACTCCTTTGTACGCTGTAGAGATACCTTCTGTACTCCTTTGTGCGCTGTAGAGATACCTTCTGTACTCCTTTGTGCACTGTAGAGATACCTTCTGTACTCCTTTGTGCGCTGTAGAGATACCTTCTGTACTCCTTTGTACGCTGTAGAGATACCTCGTGTACTTCTTTGTACGTTCTAGAGATATTTCCTGTACTCCTTTGTGCGCTGTAGAGATACCTTCTGTACTTCTTTGTGCGCTGTAGAGATACCTTCTGTACTCCTTTGTACGCTGTAGAGATACCTCGTGTACTCCTTTGTACGTTCTAGAGATATTTCCTGTACTCCTTTGTGCGCTGTAGCGATACCTTCTGTACTCCTTTGTGCGCTGTAGAGATACCTTCTGTACTCCTTTGTGCGCTTTAGAGATACCTTCTGTACTCCTTTGTACGCTGTAGAGATACCTCGTGTACTTCTTTGTACGTTCTAGAGATATTTCCTGTACTCCTTTGTGCGCTGTAGAGATACCTTCTGTACTCCTTTGTGCGCTGTAGAGATACTTTCTGTACTCCTTTGTGCGCTGTAGAGATACCTTCTGTACTCCTTTGTGCGCTGTAGAGATACCTTCTGTACTCCTTTGTACGCTGTAGAGATACCTCGTGTACTCCTTTGTACGTTCTAGAGATATTTCCTGTACTCCTTTGTGCGCTGTAGAGATACCTTCTGTACTCCTTTGTGCGCTGTAGAGATACCTTTTATACTCCTTTGTGCGCTGTAGAGATACCTTCTGTACTTCTTTGTACGCTGTAGAGATACCTTCTGTACTCCTTTGTGCGCTGTAGAGATACCTTCTGTACTCCTTTGTGCGCTGTAGAGATACCTTCTGTACTCCTTTGTGCGCTGTAGAGATACCTTCTGTATTCCTTTGTGCGCTGTAGAGATACCTTCTGTACTCCTTTGTACGTTCTAGAGATATTTCCTGTACTCCTTTGTGCGCTGTAGAGATACCTTCTGTACTCCTTTGTGCGCTGTAGAGATACCTTCTGTACTCCTTTGTGCGCTGAAGAGATACCTTCTGTACTCCTTTGTACGCTGTAGAGATACCTCGTGTACTCCTTTGTGCGCTGTAGAGATACCTTCTGTACTCCTTTGTGCGCTGTAGAGATACCTTCTGTACTCTTTTGTGCGCTGTAGAGATACCTTCTGTACTCCTTTGTGCGCTGTAGAGATACCTTCTGTACTCCTTTGTGCGCTGTAGAGATACCTTCTGTACTCCTTTGTGCGCTGTAGAGATACTTTCTGTACTCCTTTGTACGCTGTAGAGATACCTCGTGTACTCCTTTGTTCGTTCTAGAGATATTTCCTGTACTCCTTTGTGCGCTGTAGAGATACCTTCTGTACTCCTTTGTGCGCTGTAGAGATACCTTCTGTACTCTTTGTGCGCTGTAGAGATACCTTCTGTACTCCTTTGTGCGCTGTAGAGATACCATCTGTACTCCTTTGTACGCTGTAGAGATACCTCGTGTACTCCTTTGTACGTTCTAGAGATATTTCCTGTACTCCTTTGTGGGCTGTAGAGATACCTTCTGTACTCCTTTGTGCGCTGTAGAGATACCTCGTGTACTCCTTTGTGCGCTGTAGAGATACCTTCTGTACTCCTTTGTGCGCTGTAGAGATACCTTATGTACTCCTTTGTGCGCTGTAGAGATACCTTCTGTACTTCTTTGTACGTTCTAGAGATATTTCCTGTACTCCTTTGTGCGCTGTAGAGATACCTTCTGTACTCCTTTGTGCGCTGTAGAGATACCTTCTGTACTCCTTTGTGCGCTGTAGAGATACCTTCTGTACTCCTTTGTACGCTGTAGAGATACCTCGTGTACTCCTTTTTACGTTCTAGAGATATTTCCTGTACTCCTCTGTGCGCTGTAGAGATACTTTCTGTACTCCTTTGTGCGCTGTAGAGATACCTTCTGTACTCCTTTGTACGTTCTAGAGATATTTCCTGTACTCCTTTGTACGCTGTAGAGATACCTTCTGTACTCCTTTGTGCGCTGTAGAGATACCTTCTGTACTCCTTTGTGCACTGTAGAGATACCTTCTGTACTCCTTTGTGCGCTGTAGAGATACCTTCTGTACTCCTTTGTACGCTGTAGAGATACCTCGTGTACTTCTTTGTACGTTCTAGAGATATTTCCTGTACTCCTTTGTGCGCTGTAGAGATACCTTCTGTACTCCTTTGTGCGCTGTAGAGATACCTTCTGTACTCCTTTGTACGCTGTAGAGATACCTCGTGTACTCCTTTGTACGTTCTAGAGATATTTCCTGTACTCCTTTGTGCGCTGTAGCGATACCTTCTGTACTCCTTTGTGCGCTGTAGAGATACCTTCTGTACTCCTTTGTGCGCTTTAGAGATACCTTCTGTACTCCTTTGTGCGCTGTAGAGATACCTTCTGTACTCCTTTGTACGCTGTAGAGATACCTCGTGTACTTCTTTGTACGTTCTAGAGATATTTCCTGTACTCCTTTGTGCGCTGTAGAGATACCTTCTGTACTCCTTTGTGCGCTGTAGAGATACCTTCTGTACTCCTTTGTGCGCTGTAGAGATACCTTCTGTACTCCTTTGTGCGCTGTAGAGATACCTTCTGTACTCCTTTGTACGCTGTAGAGATACCTCGTGTACTCCTTTGTACGTTCTAGAGATATTTCCTGTACTCCTTTGTGCGCTGTAGAGATACCTTCTGTACTCCTTTGTGCGCTGTAGAGATACCTTCTATACTCCTTTGTGCGCTGTAGAGATACCTTCTGTACTTCTTTGTACGCTGTAGAGATACCTTCTGTACTCCTTTGTGCGCTGTAGAGATACCTTCTGTACTCCTTTGTGCGCTGTAGAGATACCTTCTGTACTCCTTTGTGCGCTGTAGAGATACCTTCTGTACTCCTTTGTGCGCTGTAGAGATACCTTCTGTACTCCTTTGTACGTTCTAGAGATATTTCCTGTACTCCTTTGTGCGCTGTAGAGATACCTTCTGTACTCCTTTGTGCGCTGAAGAGATACCTTCTGTACTCCTTTGTACGCTGTAGAGATACCTCGTGTACTCCTTTGTGCGCTGTAGAGATACCTTCTGTACTCCTTTGTGCGCTGTAGAGATACCTTCTGTACTCCTTTGTGCGCTGTAATGATACCTACTGTAGTCCTTTGTGCGTTCTAGAGATATTTCCTGTACTCCTTTGTGCGCTGTAGAGATACTTTCTGTACTTCTTTGTGCGCTGTAGAGATCCCTTCTGTACTCCTTTGTGCGCTGTAGAGATACCTTCTGTTCTCTTTTGTACGCTGTAGAGATACCTTCTGTACTCCTTTGTGCGCTGTAGAGATACATTCTGTACTCCTTTGTACGCTGTAGAGATACCTCGTGTACTAATTTGTACGTTCTAGAGATATTTCCTGTACTCCTTTGTGCGTTGTAGAGATACCTTCTGTACTTCTTTGTGCGCTGTAGAGATACCTTCTGTACTCCTTTGTGCGCTGTAGAGATACCTTCTGTACTCCTTTGTACGCTGTAGAGATACCTTCTGTACTCCTTTGTGCGCTGTAGAGATACCTTCTGTACTCCTTTGTACGCTGTAGAGATACCTCGTGTACTCCTTTGTACGTTCTAGAGATATTTCCTGTACTCCTTTGTGCGCTGTAGAGATACCTTCTGTACTCCTTTGTGCGCTGTAGAGATACATTCTGTACTCCTTTGTACGTTCTAGAGATATTTCCTGTACTCCTTTGTACGCTGTAGAGATACCTTCTGTACTCCTTTGTGCGCTGTAGAGATACCTTGTGTACTCCTTTATACGCTGTAGAGATACCTCGTGTATCCTTTGTGCGTTCTTGAGATATTTCCTGTACTCCTTTGTGCACTGTAGAGATACCTTCTGTACTCCTTTGTGCGCTGTAGAGATACCTTCTGTACTCCTTTGTGCGCTGTAGAGATACCTTCTGTACTTCTTTGTGCGCTGTAGAGATACCTTCTGTACTCCTTTGTACGTTCTAGAGATATTTCCTGTACTCCTTTGTGCGCTGAGGAGATACCTTATGTACTCTTTTGTGCGCTGTAGAGATACCTTCTGTACTCCTTTGTGCGCTGTAGAGATACCTTCTGTACTCCTTTGTGCGCTCTAGAGATACCTCGTGTACTCCTTTGTACGTTCTAGAGATATTTCCTGTACTCCTTTGTGCGCTGTAGAGATACCTTCTGTACTCCTTTGTGCGCTGTAGAGATACCTCGTGTACTCCTTTGTACGTTCTAGAGATATTTCCTGTACTCCTTTGTGCGCTGTAGAGATACCTTCTGTACTCCTTTGTGCGCTGTAGAGATACCTTCTGTACTCCTTTGTGCGCTGTAGAGATACCTTCTGTACTCCCTTGTGCGCTGTAGAGATACCTCGTGTACTCCTTTGTACGTTCTAGAGATATTTCCTGTACTCCTTTGCGCGCTGTAGAGATACCTTCTGTACTCCTTTGTGCGCTGTAGAGATACCTTCTGTACTCCTTTGTACGTTCTAGAGATATTTTCTGTACTCCTTTGTGCGCTGTAGAGATACCTTCTGTACTCCTTTGGGCGCTGTGGAGATACCTTCTGTACTCCTTTGTGCGCTGTAGAGATACCTTCTGTACTCCTTTGTGCGCTGTAGAGATACCTTCTGTACTCCTTTGTACGTTCTAGAGATATTTCCTGTACTCCTTTGTGCGCTGTAGAGATACCTTCTGTACTCCTTTGTGCGCTGTAGAGATACCTTCTGTACTCCTTTGTGCGCTGTAGAGATACCTTCTGTACTCCTTTGTGCGCTGTAGATATACCTTCTGTACTCCTTTGTACGCTGTAGAGATACCTCGTGTACTCCTTTGTACGTTCTAGAGATATTTCCTGTACTCCTTTGTGCGCTGTAGAGATACCTTCTGTACTCTTTGTGCGCTGTAGAGATACCTTCTGTACTCCTTTGTGCGCTGTAGAGATACCTTCTGTACTCCTTTCTGCGCTGTAGAGATACCTTCTGTACTCCTTTGTACGCTGTAGAGATACCTCGTGTTCTCCTTTGTACGTTCTAGAGATATTTCCTGTACTCCTTTGTGCGCTGTAGAGATACCTTCTGTACTTCTTTGTGCGCTGTAGAGATACCTTCTGTACTCCTTTGTGCGCTGTAGAGACACCTTCTGTACTCCTTTGTGCGCTGTAGAGATACCTTCTGTACTCCTTTGTACGTTCTAGAGATATTTCCTGTACTCCTTTGTGCGATGTAGAGGTACCTTCTGTACTCCTTTGTACGCTGTAGAGATACCTCGTGTACTCCTTTGTACGTTCTAGAGATATTTCCTGTACTCCTTTGTGCGCTGTAGCGATACCTTCTGTACTCCTTTGTGCGCTGTAGAGATACCTTCTGTACTCCTTTGTGCGCTTTAGAGATACCTTCTGTACTCCTTTGTGCGCTGTAGAGATACCTTCTGTACTCCTTTGTACGCTGTAGAGATACCTCGTGTACTTCTTTGTACGTTCTAGAGATATTTCCTGTACTCCTTTGTGCGCTGTAGAGATACCTTCTGTACTCCTTTGTGCGCTGTAGAGATACCTTCTGTACTCCTTTGTGCGCTGTAGAGATACCTTCTGTACTCCTTTGTGCGCTGTAGAGATACCTTCTGTACTCCTTTGTACGCTGTAGAGATACCTCGTGTACTCCTTTGTACGTTCTAGAGATATTTCCTGTACTCCTTTGTGCGCTGTAGAGATACCTTCTGTACTCCTTTGTGCGCTGTAGAGATACCTTCTATACTCCTTTGTGCGCTGTAGAGATACCTTCTGTACTTCTTTGTACGCTGTAGAGATACCTTCTGTACTCCTTTGTGCGCTGTAGAGATACCTTCTGTACTCCTTTGTGCGCTGTAGAGATACCTTCTGTACTCCTTTGTGTGCTGTAGAGATACCTTCTGTACTCCTTTGTGCGCTGTAGAGATACCTTCTGTACTCCTTTGTACGTTCTAGAGATATTTCCTGTACTCCTTTGTGCGCTGTAGAGATACCTTCTGTACTCCTTTGTGCGCTGAAGAGATACCTTCTGTACTCCTTTGTACGCTGTAGAGATACCTCGTGTACTCCTTTGTGCGCTGTAGAGATACCTTCTGTACTCCTTTGTGCGCTGTAGAGATACCTTCTGTACTCCTTTGTGCGCTGTAGAGATACCTACTGTAGTCCTTTGTGCGTTCTAGAGATATTTCCTGTACTCCTTTGTGCGCTGTAGAGATACTTTCTGTACTTCTTTGTGCGCTGTAGAGATCCCTTCTGTACTCCTTTGTGCGCTGTAGAGATACCTTCTGTTCTCTTTTGTACGCTGTAGAGATACCTTCTGTACTCCTTTGTGCGCTGTAGAGATACCTTCTGTACTCCTTTGTACGCTGTAGAGATACCTCGTGTACTCCTTTGTACGTTCTAGAGATATTTCCTGTACTCCTTTGTGCGTTGTAGAGATACCTTCTGTACTTCTTTGTGCGCTGTAGAGATACCTTCTGTACTCCTTTGTGCGCTGTAGAGATACCTTCTGTACTCCTTTGTACGCTGTAGAGATACCTTCTGTACTCCTTTGTGCGCTGTAGAGATACCTTCTGTACTCCTTTGTACGCTGTAGAGATACCTCGTGTACTCCTTTGTACGTTCTAGAGATATTTCCTGTACTCCTTTGTGCGCTGTAGAGATACCTTCTGTACTCCTTTGTGCGCTGTAGAGATACATTCTGTACTCCTTTGTACGTTCTAGAGATATTTCCTGTACTCCTTTGTACGCTGTAGAGATACCTTCTGTACTCCTTTGTGCGCTGTAGAGATACCTTGTGTACTCCTTTATACGCTGTAGAGATACCTCGTGTATCCTTTGTGCGTTCTTGAGATATTTCCTGTACTCCTTTGTGCACTGTAGAGATACCTTCTGTACTCCTTTGTGCGCTGTAGAGATACCTTCTGTACTCCTTTGTGCGCTGTAGAGATACCTTCTGTACTTCTTTGTGCGCTGTAGAGATACCTTCTGTACTCCTTTGTACGTTCTAGAGATATTTCCTGTACTCCTTTGTGCGCTGAGGAGATACCTTATGTACTCTTTTGTGCGCTGTAGAGATACCTTCTGTACTCCTTTGTGCGCTGTAGAGATACCTTCTGTACTCCTTTGTGCGCTCTAGAGATACCTCGTGTACTCCTTTGTACGTTCTAGAGATATTTCCTGTACTCCTTTGTGCGCTGTAGAGATACCTTCTGTACTCCTTTGTGCGCTGTAGAGATACCTCGTGTACTCCTTTGTACGTTCTAGAGATATTTCCTGTACTCCTTTGTGCGCTGTAGAGATACCTTCTGTACTCCTTTGTGCGCTGTAGAGATACCTTCTGTACTCCTTTGTGCGCTGTAGAGATACCTTCTGTACTCCCTTGTGCGCTGTAGAGATACCTCGTGTACTCCTTTGTACGTTCTAGAGATATTTCCTGTACTCCTTTGCGCGCTGTAGAGATACCTTCTGTACTCCTTTGTGCGCTGTAGAGATACCTTCTGTACTCCTTTGTACGTTCTAGAGATATTTTCTGTACTCCTTTGTGCGCTGTAGAGATACCTTCTGTACTCCTTTGGGCGCTGTGGAGATACCTTCTGTACTCCTTTGTGCGCTGTAGAGATACCTTCTGTACTCCTTTGTGCGCTGTAGAGATACCTTCTGTACTCCTTTGTACGTTCTAGAGATATTTCCTGTACTCCTTTGTGCGCTGTAGAGATACCTTCTGTACTCCTTTGTGCGCTGTAGAGATACCTTCTGTACTCCTTTGTGCGCTGTAGAGATACCTTCTGTACTCCTTTGTGCGCTGTAGATATACCTTCTGTACTCCTTTGTACGCTGTAGAGATACCTCGTGTACTCCTTTGTACGTTCTAGAGATATTTCCTGTACTCCTTTGTGCGCTGTAGAGATACCTTCTGTACTCTTTGTGCGCTGTAGAGATACCTTCTGTACTCCTTTGTGCGCTGTAGAGATACCTTCTGTACTCCTTTCTGCGCTGTAGAGATACCTTCTGTACTCCTTTGTACGCTGTAGAGATACCTCGTGTTCTCCTTTGTACGTTCTAGAGATATTTCCTGTACTCCTTTGTGCGCTGTAGAGATACCTTCTGTACTTCTTTGTGCGCTGTAGAGATACCTTCTGTACTCCTTTGTGCGCTGTAGAGACACCTTCTGTACTCCTTTGTGCGCTGTAGAGATACCTTCTGTACTCCTTTGTACGTTCTAGAGATATTTCCTGTACTCCTTTGTGCGATGTAGAGGTACCTTCTGTACTCCTTTGTACGCTGTAGAGATACCTCGTGTACTCCTTTGTACGTTCTAGAGATATTTCCTGTACTCCTTTGTGCGCTGTAGAGATACCTTCTGTACTCCTTTGTGCGCTGTAGAGATACCTTCTGTTCTCCTTTGTGCGCTGTAGAGATACCTTCTGTACTCCTTTGTACGCTGTAGAGATACCTCGTGTACTCCTTTGTACGTTCTAGAGATATTTCCTGTACTCCTTTGTGCGCTGTAGAGATACCTTCTGTACTCCTTTGTGCGCTGTAGAGATACCTGCTGTACTCCTTTGTGCGCTGTAGAAATAGCTTCTGTACTCCTTTGTATGCTGTAGAGATACCTTCTGTACTCCTTTGTGCGCTGTAGAGATACCTTCTGTACTCCTTTGTACGCTGTAGAGATACCTCGTGTACTCCTTTGTACGTTCTAGAGATATTTCCTGTACGCCTTTGTGCGCTGTAGAGATACCTTCTGTACTCCTTTGTGCGCTGTAGAAATACCTTCTGTACTCCTTTGTGGGCTGTAGAGATACCTTCTGTACTCCTTTGTACGCTGTAGAGATACCTTCTGTACTCCTTTGTGCGCTGTAGAGATACATTCTGTACTCCTTTGTACGCTGTAGAGATACCTCGTGTACTCCTTTGTACGTTCTAGAGATATTTCCTGTACTCCTTTGTGCGCTGTAGAAATACCTTCTGTACTCCTTTGTGCGCTGTAGAGATACCTTCTGTACCCCTTTGTACGTTCGAGAGATATTTCCTGTACTCCTTTGTATGCTGTAGAGATACCTTCTGTACTCCTTTGTGCGCTGTAGAGATACCTTCTGTACTCCTTTGTACGCTGTAGAGATACCTCGTGTACTCCTTTGTACGTTCTAGAGATATTTCCTGTACTCCTTTGTGCGCTGTAGAGATACCTTCTGTACTCCTTTGTGCGCTGTTGAGATACCTTCTGTACTCCTTTGTACGCTGTAGAGATACCTTCTGTACTCCTTTGTGCGCTGTAGAGATACCTTCTGTACTCCTTTGTACGCTGTAGAGATACCTCGTGTACTCCTTTGTACGTTCTAGAGATATTTCCTGTACTCCTTTGTGCGCTGTAGAGATACCTTCTGTACTCCTTTGTGCGCTGTAGAGATGCCTTCTGTACTCCTTTGTGCGCTGTAGAGATACCTTCTGTACTCCTTTGTACGCTGTAGAGATACCTTCTGTACTCCTTTGTGCGCTGTAGAGATACCTTCTGTACTCTTTTGTACGCTGTAGAGATACCTCGTGTACTCCTTTGTACGTTCTAGAGATATTTCTTGTACTCCTTTGTGCGCTGTAGAGATACCTTCTGTACTCCTTTGTGCGCTGTAGAGATACCTTCTGTACTCCTTTGTGCGCTGTAGAGATACCTTCTGTTCTCCTTTGTACGCTGTAGAGATACCTTCTGTACTCCTTTGTGCGCTGTAGAGATACCTTCTGTACTCCTTTGTACGCAGTAGAGATACCTCGTGTACTCCGTTGTACGTTCTAGAGATATTTCCTGTACTCCTTTGTGCGCTGTAGAGATACCTACTGTACTCCTTTGTTCGCTGTAGAGATACCTTCTGTACTCCTTTGTACGTTCTAGAGATATTTCCTGTACTCCTTTTTACGCTGTAGAGATACCTTCTGTACTCCTTTGTGCGCTGTAGAGATACCTTCTGTACTCCTTTGTACGCTGTAGAGATACCTCGTGCACTCCTTTGTACGTTCTAGAGATATTTCCTGTACTTCTTTGTGCGCTGTAGAGATACTTTCTGTACTCCTTTGTGCGCTGTAGAGATACCTTCTGTACTCCTTTGTACGCTGTAGAGATACCTTCTGTACTCCTTTGTGCGCTGTAGAGATACCTTCTGTACTCCTTTGTACGCTGTAGAGATACCTCGTGTACTCCTTTGTACGTTCTAGAGATATTTCCTGTACTCCTTTGTGCGCTGTAGAGATACCTTCTGTACTCCTTTGTGCGCTGTAGAGATGCCTTCTGTACTCCTTTGTGCGCTGTAGAGATACCTTCTGTACTCCTTTGTACGCTGTAGAGATACCTTCTGTACTCCTTTGTGCGCTGTAGAGATACCTTCTGTACTCTTTTGTACGCTGTAGAGATACCTCGTGTACTCCTTTGTACGTTCTAGAGATATTTCTTGTACTCCTTTGTGCGCTGTAGAGATACCTTCTGTACTCCTTTGTGCGCTGTAGAGATACCTTCTGTACTCCTTTGTGCGCTGTAGAGATACCTTCTGTACTCCTTTGTACGCTGTAGAGATACCTTCTGTACTCCTTTGTGCGCTGTAGAGATACCTTCTGTACTCCTTTGTACGCAGTAGAGATACCTCGTGTACTCCGTTGTACGTTCTAGAGATATTTCCTGTACTCCTTTGTGCGCTGTAGAGATACCTACTGTACTCCTTTGTTCGCTGTAGAGATACCTTCTGTACTCCTTTGTACGTTCTAGAGATATTTCCTGTACTCCTTTTTACGCTGTAGAGATACCTTCTGTACTCCTTTGTGCGCTGTAGAGATACCTTCTGTACTCCTTTGTACGCTGTAGAGATACCTCGTGCACTCCTTTGTACGTTCTAGAGATATTTCCTGTACTTCTTTGTGCGCTGTAGAGATACCTTCTGTACTCCTTTGTGCGCTGTAGAGATACCTTCTGTACTCCTTTGTGCGCTGTAGAGATACCTTCTGTACTCCTTTGTGCGCTGTAGAGATACCTTCTGTACTCCTTTGTACGCTGTAGAGATACCTCGTGTACTCCTTTGTGCGCTGTAGAGATACCTTCTGTACTCCTTTGTGCGCTGTAGAGATACCTTCTGTACTCCTTTGTGCGCTGTAGAGATACCTTCTGTACTCCTTTGTACGTTCTAGAGATATTTCCTGTACTCCTTTGTGCGCTGTAGAGATACCTTCTGTACTCCTTTGTGCGCTGTAGAGATATTTCCTGTACTCCTTTGTGCGCTGTAGAGATACCTTCTGTACTCCTTTGTGCGCTGTAGAGATACCTTCTGTACTCCTTTGTACGCTGTAGAGATACCTCGTGTACTCCTTTGTACGTTCTAGAGATATTTCCTGTACTCCTTTGTGCGCTGTAGAGATACCTTCTGTACTCCTTTGTGCGCTGTAGAGATACCTTCTGTACTCCTTTGTGCGCTGAAGAGATACCTTCTGTACTCCTTTGTACGCTGTAGAGATACCTTCTGTACTCCTTTGTGCGCTGTAGAGATACCTTCTGTACTCCTTTGTACGCTGTAAAGATACCTCGTGTACTCCTTTGTACGTTCTAGAGATATTTCCTGTACTCCTTTATGCGCTGTAGAGATACCTTCTGTACTCCTTTGTGCGCTGTAGAGATACCTTCTGTACTCCTCTGTGCGCTGTAGAGATACCTTCTGTTCTCCTTTGTACGCTGTAGAGATACCTTCTGTACTCCTTTGTGCGCTGTAGAGATACCTTCTGTACTCCTTTGTACGCTGTAGAGATACCTCGTGTACTCCTTTGTACGTTCTAGAGATATTTCCTGTACTCCTTTGTGCGCTGTAGAGATACCTTCTGTACTCCTTTGTGCGCTGTAGAGATACCTTCTGTACTCCTTTGTGCGCTCTAGAGATACCTTCTGTACTCCTTTGTACGCTGTAGAGATACCTTCTGTACGCCTTTGTGCGCTGTAGAGATACCTTCTGTACTCCTTTGTGCGCTGTAGAGATACCTTCTGTACTCCTTTGTACGCTGTAGAGATACCTCGTGTACTCCTTTGTGCGCTGTAGAGATACCTTCTGTACTCCTTTGTGCGCTGTAGAGATACCTTCTGTACTCCTTTGTGCGCTGTAGAGATACCTTCTGTACTCCTTTGTACGTTCTAGAGATATTTCCTGTACTCCTTTGTGCGCTGTAGAGATACCTTCTGTACTCCTTTGTGCGCTGTAGAGATATTTCCTGTACTCCTTTGTGCGCTGTAGAGATACCTTCTGTACTCCTTTGTGCGCTGTAGAGATACCTTCTGTACTCCTTTGTACGCTGTAGAGATACCTCGTGTACTCCTTTGTACGTTCTAGAGATATTTCCTGTACTCCTTTGTGCGCTGTAGAGATACCTTCTGTACTCCTTTGTGCGCTGTAGAGATACTTTCTGTACTCCTTTGTACGTTCTAGAGATATTTCCTGTACTCCTTTGTGCGCTGTAGAGACACCTTCTGTACTCCTTTGTGCCCTGTAGAGATACCTTCTGTACTCCTTTGTGCGCTGTAGAGATACCTTCTGTACTCCTTTGTACGCTGTAGAGATACCTCGTGTACTCCTTTGTACGTTCTAGAGATATTTCCTGTACTCCTTTGTGCGCTCTAGAGATACCTTCTGTACTCCTTTGTGCGCTGTAGAGATACCTTCTGTACTCCTTTGTGCGCTGTAGAGATACCTTCTGTACTCCTTTGTACGCTGTAGAGATACCTTCTGTACTCCTTTGTGCGCTGTAGAGATACCTTCTGTACTCCTTTGTACGCTGTAGAGATACCTCGTGTACTCCTTTGTACGTTCTAGAGATATTTCCTGTACTCCTTTGTGCGCTGTAGAGATACCTTCTGTACTCCTTTGTGCGCTGTAGAGATACCTTCTGTACTCCTTTGTGCGCTGTAGAGATACCCTCTGTACTCCTTTGTACGCTGTAGAGATACCTTCTGTACTCCTTTGTGCGCTGTAGAGATACCTTCTGTACTCCTTTGTACGCTGAAGAGATACCTCGTGTACTCCTTTGTACGTTCTAGAGATATTTCCTGTACTCCTTTGTGCGCTGTAGAGATACCTTCTGTACTCCTTTGTGCGCTGTAGAGATACCTTCTGTACTCCTTTGTGCGCTCTAGAGATACCTTCTGTACTCCTTTGTACGCTGTAGAGATACCTTCTGTACTCCTTTGTGCGCTGTAGAGATACCTTCTGTACTCCTTTGTACGCTGTCGAGATACCTCGTGTACTCCTTTGTACGTTCTAGAGATATTTCCTGTACTCCTTTGTGCGCTGTAGAGATACCTTCTGTACTCCTTTGTGCGCTGTAGAGATACCTTCTGTACTCCTTTGTGCGCTGTAGAGATACCTTCTGTACTCCTTTGTGCGCTGTAGAGATACCTTCTGTACTCCTTTGTACGCTGTAGAGATACCTCGTGTACTCCTTTGTGCGCTGTAGAGATACCTTCTGTACTCCTTTGTGCGCTGTAGAGATACCTTCTGTACTCCTTTGTGCGCTGTAGAGATACCTTCTGTACTCCTTTGTACGTTCTAGAGATATTTCCTGTACTCCTTTGTGCGCTGAAGAGATACCTTCTGTACTCCTTTGTGCGCTGTAGAGATATTTCCTGTACTCCTTTGTGCGCTGTAGAGATACCTTCTGTACTCCTTTGTGCGCTGTAGAGATACCTTCTGTACTCCTTTGTACGCTGTAGAGATACCTCGTGTACTCCTTTGTACGTTCTAGGGATATTTCCTGTACTCCTTTGTGCGCTGTAGAGATACCTTCTGTACTCCTTTGTGCGCTGTAGAGATACCTTCTGTACTCCTTCGTACGTTCTAGAGATATTTCCTGTACTCCTTTGTGCGCTGTAGAGATACCTTCTGTACTCCTTTGTGCGCTGTAGAGATACCTTCTGTACTCCTTTGTGCGCTGTAGAGATACCTTCTGTACTCCTTTGTACGCTGTAGAGATACCTCGTGTACTCCTTTGTACGTTCTAGAGATATTTCCTGTACTCCTTTGTGCGCTGTAGGGATACCTTCTGTACTCCTTTGTGCGCTGTAGAGATACCTTCTGTACTCCTTTGTACGCTGTAGAGATACCTTCAGTACTCCTTTGTGCGCTGTAGAGACACCTTCTGTACTCCTTTGTTCGCTGTTGAGATACCTCGTGTACTCCTTTGTACGTTCTAGAGATATTTCCTGTACTCCTTTGTGCGCTGTAGAGATACCTTCTGTACTCCTTTGTGCGCTGTAGAGATACCTTCTGTACTCCTTTGTGCGCTGTAGAGATACCTTCTGTTCTCCTTTGTACGTTCTAGAGATATTTCCTGTACTCCTTTTTGCGCTGTAGAGATACCTTCTGTACTCCTTTGTGCGCTGTAGAGATACCTTCTGTACTCCTTTATGCGCTGTAGAGATACCTTCTGTACTCCTTTGTGCGCTGTAGAGATACCTTCTGTACTCCTTTGTACTCTGTAGAGATACCTCGTGTACTCCTTTGTACGTTCTAGAGATATTTCCTGTACTCCTTTGTGCGCTGTAGAGATACCTTCTGTACTCCTTTGTGCGCTGTAGAGATACCTTCTGTACTCCTTTGTGCGCTGTAGAGATACCTTCTGTACTCCTTTGTGCGCTGTAGAGATACCTTCTGTACTCCTTTGTACGCTGTAGAGATACCTCGTGTACTCCTTTGTACGTTCTAGAGATATTTCCTGTACTCCTTTGTGCGCTGTAGAGATACCTTCTGTACTCCTTTGTGCGCTGTAGAGATACCTTCTGTACTCCTTTGTGCGCTGTAGAGATACCTTCTGTACTTCTTTGTGCGCTGTAGAGATACCTTCTGTACTTCTTTGTGCGCTGTAGAGATACCTTCTGTACTCCTTTGTACGCTGTAGAGATTCCTCGTGTACTCCTTTGTGCGCTGTAGAGATACCTTCTGTACTCCTTTGTGCGCTGTAGAGATACCTTCTGTACTCCTTTATGCGCTGTAGAAATACCTTCTGTACTCCTTTGTACGTTCTAGAGATATTTCCTGTACTCCTTTGTGCGCTGTAGAGATACCTTCTGTATTCCTTTGTGCGCTGTAGAGATACCTTCTGTACTCCTTTGTACGTTCTAGAGATATTTCCTGTACTCCTTTGTGCGCTGTAGAGATACCTTCTGTACTCCTTTGTGCGCTGTAGAGATACCTTCTGTACTCCTTTGTGCGCTGTAGAGATACCTTCTGTACTCCTTTGTACGCTGTAGAGATACCTCGTGTACTCCTTTGTGCGCTGTAGAGATACCTTCTGTACTCCTTTGTGCGCTGTAGAGATACCTTCTGTACTCCTTTGTGCGCTGTAGAGATACCTTCTGTACTCCTTTGTACGTTCTAGAGATATTCCCTGTACTCCTTTGTGCGCTGTAGAGATACCTTCTGTACTCCTTTGTGCGCTGTAGAGATACCTTCTGTACTCCTTTGTGCGCTCTAGAGATACCTTCTGTACTCCTTTGTGCGCTGTAGAGATACCTTCTGTACTCCTTTGTACGCTGTAGAGATACCTCGTGTACTCCTTTGTACGTTCTAGAGATATTTCCTGTACTCCTTTGTGCGCTGTAGAAATACCTTCTGTACTCCTTTGTGCGCTGTAGAGATACCTTCTGTACTCCTTTGTGCGCTGTAGAGATACCTTCTGTACTCCTTTGTGCGCTGTAGAGATACCATCTGTACTCCTTTGTACGCTGTAGAGATACCTCGTGTACTCCTTTGTACGTTCTAGAGATATTTCCTGTACTCCTTTGTGGGCTGTAGAGATACCTTCTGTACTCCTTTGTGCGCTGTAGAGATACCTCGTGTACTCCTATGTGCGCTGTAGAGATACCTTCTGTACTCCTTTGTGCGCTGTAGAGATACCTTCTGTACTCCTTTGTGCGCTGTAGAGATACCTTCTGTACTCCTTTGTACGTTCTAGAGATATTTCCTGTACTCCTTTGTGCGCTGTAGAGATACCTTCTGTACTCCATTGTGCGCTGTAGAGATACCTTCTGTACTCCTTTGTGCGCTGTAGGGATACCTTCTGTACTCCTTTGTACGCTGTAGAGATACCTCGTGTACTTCTTTGTACGTTCTAGAGATATTTCCTGTACTCCTCTGTGCGCTGTAGAGGTACTTTCTGTACTCCTTTGTGCGCTGTAGAGATACCTTCTGTACTCCTTTGTACGTTCTAGAGATATTTCCTGTACTCCTTTGTACGCTGTAGAGATACCTTCTGTACTCCTTTGTGCGCTGTAGAGATACCTTCTGTACTCCTTTGTGCACTGTAGAGATACCTTCTGTACTCCTTTGTGCGCTGTAGAGATACCTTCTGTACTCCTTTGTACGCTGTAGAGATACCTCGTGTACTTCTTTGTACGTTCTAGAGATATTTCCTGTACTCCTTTGTGCGCTGTAGAGATACCTTCTGTACTTCTTTGTGCGCTGTAGAGATACCTTCTGTACTCCTTTGTACGCTGTAGAGATACCTCGTGTACTCCTTTGTACGTTCTAGAGATATTTCCTGTACTCCTTTGTGCGCTGTAGCGATACCTTCTGTACTCCTTTGTGCGCTGTAGAGATACCTTCTGTACTCCTTTGTGCGCTTTAGAGATACCTTCTGTACTCCTTTGTACGCTGTAGAGATACCTCGTGTACTTCTTTGTACGTTCTAGAGATATTTCCTGTACTCCTTTGTGCGCTGTAGAGATACCTTCTGTACTCCTTTGTGCGCTGTAGAGATACCTTCTGTACTCCTTTGTGCGCTGTAGAGATACCTTCTGTACTCCTTTGTGCGCTGTAGAGATACCTTCTGTACTCTTTTGTACGCTGTAGAGATACCTCGTGTACTCCTTTGTACGTTCTAGAGATATTTCCTGTACTCCTTTGCGCGCTGTAGAGATACCTTCTGTACTCCTTTGTGCGCTGTAGAGATACCTTTTATACTCCTTTGTGCGCTGTAGAGATACCTTCTGTACTTCTTTGTTACGCTGTAGAGATACCTTCTGTACTCCTTTGTGCGCTGTAGAGATACCTTCTGTACTCCTTTGTGCGCTGTAGAGATATCTTCTGTACTCCTTTGTGCGCTGTAGAGATACCTTCTGTATTCCTTTGTGCGCTGTAGAGATACCTTCTGTACTCCTTTGTACGCTGTAGAGATTCCTCGTGTACTCCTTTGTGCGCTGTAGAGATACCTTCTGTACTCCTTTGTGCGCTGTAGAGATACCTTCTGTACTCCTTTATGCGCTGTAGAAATACCTTCTGTACTCCTTTGTACGTTCTAGAGATATTTCCTGTACTCCTTTGTGCGCTGTAGAGATACCTTCTGTATTCCTTTGTGCGCTGTAGAGATACCTTCTGTACTCCTTTGTACGTTCTAGAGATATTTCCTGTACTCCTTTGTGCGCTGTAGAGATACCTTCTGTACTCCTTTGTGCGCTGTAGAGATACCTTCTGTACTCCTTTGTGCGCTGTAGAGATACCTTCTGTACTCCTTTGTACGCTGTAGAGATACCTCGTGTACTCCTTTGTGCACTGTAGAGATACCTTCTGTACTCCTTTGTGCGCTGTAGAGATACCTTCTGTACTCCTTTGTGCGCTGTAGAGATACCTTCTGTACTCCTTTGTACGTTCTAGAGATATTCCCTGTACTCCTTTGTGCGCTGTAGAGATACCTTCTGTACTCCTTTGTGCGCTGTAGAGATACCTTCTGTACTCCTTTGTGCGCTCTAGAGATACCTTCTGTACTCCTTTGTGCGCTGTAGAGATACCTTCTGTACTCCTTTGTACGCTGTAGAGATACCTCGTGTACTCCTTTGTACGTTCTAGAGATATTTCCTGTACTCCTTTGTGCGCTGTAGAAATACCTTCTGTACTCCTTTGTGCGCTGTAGAGATACCTTCTGTACTCCTTTGTGCGCTGTAGAGATACCTTCTGTACTCCTTTGTGCGCTGTAGAGATACCATCTGTACTCCTTTGTACGCTGTAGAGATACCTCGTGTACTCCTTTGTACGTTCTAGAGATATTTCCTGTACTCCTTTGTGGGCTGTAGAGATACCTTCTGTACTCCTTTGTGCGCTGTAGAGATACCTCGTGTACTCCTATGTGCGCTGTAGAGATACCTTCTGTACTCCTTTGTGCGCTGTAGAGATACCTTCTGTACTCCTTTGTGCGCTGTAGAGATACCTTCTGTACTCCTTTGTACGTTCTAGAGATATTTCCTGTACTCCTTTGTGCGCTGTAGAGATACCTTCTGTACTCCATTGTGCGCTGTAGAGATACCTTCTGTACTCCTTTGTGCGCTGTAGGGATACCTTCTGTACTCCTTTGTACGCTGTAGAGATACCTCGTGTACTTCTTTGTACGTTCTAGAGATATTTCCTGTACTCCTCTGTGCGCTGTAGAGGTACTTTCTGTACTCCTTTGTGCGCTGTAGAGATACCTTCTGTACTCCTTTGTACGTTCTAGAGATATTTCCTGTACTCCTTTGTACGCTGTAGAGATACCTTCTGTACTCCTTTGTGCGCTGTAGAGATACCTTCTGTACTCCTTTGTGCACTGTAGAGATACCTTCTGTACTCCTTTGTGCGCTGTAGAGATACCTTCTGTACTCCTTTGTACGCTGTAGAGATACCTCGTGTACTTCTTTGTACGTTCTAGAGATATTTCCTGTACTCCTTTGTGCGCTGTAGAGATACCTTCTGTACTTCTTTGTGCGCTGTAGAGATACCTTCTGTACTCCTTTGTACGCTGTAGAGATACCTCGTGTACTCCTTTGTACGTTCTAGAGATATTTCCTGTACTCCTTTGTGCGCTGTAGCGATACCTTCTGTACTCCTTTGTGCGCTGTAGAGATACCTTCTGTACTCCTTTGTGCGCTTTAGAGATACCTTCTGTACTCCTTTGTACGCTGTAGAGATACCTCGTGTACTTCTTTGTACGTTCTAGAGATATTTCCTGTACTCCTTTGTGCGCTGTAGAGATACCTTCTGTACTCCTTTGTGCGCTGTAGAGATACCTTCTGTACTCCTTTGTGCGCTGTAGAGATACCTTCTGTACTCCTTTGTGCGCTGTAGAGATACCTTCTGTACTCCTTTGTACGCTGTAGAGATACCTCGTGTACTCCTTTGTACGTTCTAGAGATATTTCCTGTACTCCTTTGTGCGCTGTAGAGATACCTTCTGTACTCCTTTGTGCGCTGTAGAGATACCTTTTATACTCCTTTGTGCGCTGTAGAGATACCTTCTGTACTTCTTTGTTACGCTGTAGAGATACCTTCTGTACTCCTTTGTGCGCTGTAGAGATACCTTCTGTACTCCTTTGTGCGCTGTAGAGATACCTTCTGTACTCCTTTGTGCGCTGTAGAGATACCTTCTGTATTCCTTTGTGCGCTGTAGAGATACCTTCTGTACTCCTTTGTACGTTCTAGAGATATTTCCTGTACTCCTTTGTGCGCTGTAGAGATACCTTCTGTACTCCTTTGTGCGCTGTAGAGATACCTTCTGTACTCCTTTGTGCGCTGAAGAGATACCTTCTGTACTCCTTTGTACGCTGTAGAGATACCTCGTGTACTCCTTTGTGCGCTGTAGAGATACCTTCTGTACTCCTTTGTGCGCTGTAGAGATACCTTCTGTACTCTTTTGTGCGCTGTAGAGATACCTTCTGTACTCCTTTGTGCGCTGTAGAGATACCTTCTGTACTCCTTTGTGCGCTGTAGAGATACCTTCTGTACTCTTTTGTGCGCTGTAGAGATACTTTCTGTACTCCTTTGTACGCTGTAGAGATACCTCGTGTACTCCTTTGTTCGTTCTAGAGATATTTCCTGTACTCCTTTGTGCGCTGTAGAGATACCTTCTGTACTCCTTTGTGCGCTGTAGAGATACCTTCTGTACTCTTTGTGCGCTGTAGAGATACCTTCTGTACTCCTTTGTGCGCTGTAGAGATACCATCTGTACTCCTTTGTACGCTGTAGAGATACCTCGTGTACTCCTTTGTACGTTCTAGAGATATTTCCTGTACTCCTTTGTGGGCTGTAGAGATACCTTCTGTACTCCTTTGAGCGCTGTAGAGATACCTCGTGTACTCCTTTGTGCGCTGTAGAGATACCTTCTGTACTCCTTTGTGCGCTGTAGAGATACCTTATGTACTCCTTTGTGCGCTGTAGAGATACCTTCTGTACTTCTTTGTACGTTCTAGAGATATTTCCTGTACTCCTTTGTGCGCTGTAGAGATACCTTCTGTACTCCTTTGTGCGCTGTAGAGATACCTTCTGTACTCCTTTGTGCGCTGTAGAGATACCTTCTGTACTCCTTTGTACGCTGTAGAGATACCTCGTGTACTCCTTTTTACGTTCTAGAGATATTTCCTGTACTCCTCTGTGCGCTGTAGAGATACTTTCTGTACTCCTTTGTGCGCTGTAGAGATACCTTCTGTACTCCTTTGTACGTTCTAGAGATATTTCCTGTACTCCTTTGTACGCTGTAGAGATACCTTCTGTACTCCTTTGTGCGCTGTAGAGATACCTTCTGTACTCCTTTGTGCACTGTAGAGATACCTTCTGTACTCCTTTGTGCGCTGTAGAGATACCTTCTGTACTCCTTTGTACGCTGTAGAGATACCTCGTGTACTTCTTTGTACGTTCTAGAGATATTTCCTGTACTCCTTTGTGCGCTGTAGAGATACCTTCTGTACTCCTTTGTGCGCTGTAGAGATACCTTCTGTACTCCTTTGTACGCTGTAGAGATACCTCGTGTACTCCTTTGTACGTTCTAGAGATATTTCCTGTACTCCTTTGTGCGCTGTAGCGATACCTTCTGTACTCCTTTGTGCGCTGTAGAGATACCTTCTGTACTCCTTTGTGCGCTTTAGAGATACCTTCTGTACTCCTTTGTGCGCTGTAGAGATACCTTCTGTACTCCTTTGTACGCTGTAGAGATACCTCGTGTACTTCTTTGTACGTTCTAGAGATATTTCCTGTACTCCTTTGTGCGCTGTAGAGATACCTTCTGTACTCCTTTGTGCGCTGTAGAGATACCTTCTGTACTCCTTTGTGCGCTGTAGAGATACCTTCTGTACTCCTTTGTGCGCTGTAGAGATACCTTCTGTACTCCTTTGTACGCTGTAGAGATACCTCGTGTACTCCTTTGTACGTTCTAGAGATATTTCCTGTACTCCTTTGTGCGCTGTAGAGATACCTTCTGTACTCCTTTGTGCGCTGTAGAGATACCTTCTATACTCCTTTGTGCGCTGTAGAGATACCTTCTGTACTTCTTTGTACGCTGTAGAGATACCTTCTGTACTCCTTTGTGCGCTGTAGAGATACCTTCTGTACTCCTTTGTGCGCTGTAGAGATACCTTCTGTACTCCTTTGTGCGCTGTAGAGATACCTTCTGTACTCCTTTGTGCGCTGTAGAGATACCTTCTGTACTCCTTTGTACGTTCTAGAGATATTTCCTGTACTCCTTTGTGCGCTGTAGAGATACCTTCTGTACTCCTTTTACGCTGAAGAGATACCTTCTGTACTCCTTTGTACGCTGTAGAGATACCTCGTGTACTCCTTTGTGCGCTGTAGAGATACCTTCTGTACTCCTTTGTGCGCTGTAGAGATACCTTCTGTACTCCTTTGTGCGCTGTAGAGATACCTACTGTAGTCCTTTGTGCGTTCTAGAGATATTTCCTGTACTCCTTTGTGCGCTGTAGAGATACTTTCTGTACTTCTTTGTGCGCTGTAGAGATCCCTTCTGTACTCCTTTGTGCGCTGTAGAGATACCTTCTGTTCTCTTTTGTACGCTGTAGAGATACCTTCTGTACTCCTTTGTGCGCTGTAGAGATACCTTCTGTACTCCTTTGTACGCTGTAGAGATACCTCGTGTACTCCTTTGTACGTTCTAGAGATATTTCCTGTACTCCTTTGTGCGTTGTAGAGATACCTTCTGTACTTCTTTGTGCGCTGTAGAGATACCTTCTGTACTCCTTTGTGCGCTGTAGAGATACCTTCTGTACAACTTTGTACGCTGTAGAGATACCTTCTGTACTCCTTTGTGCGCTGTAGAGATACCTTCTGTACTCCTTTGTACGCTGTAGAGATACCTCGTGTACTCCTTTGTACGTTCTAGAGATATTTCCTGTACTCCTTTGTGCGCTGTAGAGATACCTTCTGTACTCCTTTGTGCGCTGTAGAGATACATTCTGTACTCCTTTGTACGTTCTAGAGATATTTCCTGTACTCCTTTGTACGCTGTAGAGATACCTTCTGTACTCCTTTGTGCGCTGTAGAGATACCTTGTGTACTCCTTTATACGCTGTAGAGATACCTCGTGTACTCCTTTGTGCGTTCTTGAGATATTTCCTGTACTCCTTTGTGCACTGTAGAGATACCTTCTGTACTCCTTTGTGCGCTGTAGAGATACCTTCTGTACTCCTTTGTGCGCTGTAGAGATACCTTCTGTACTTCTTTGTGCGCTGTAGAGATACCTTCTGTACTCCTTTGTACGTTCTAGAGATATTTCCTGTACTCCTTTGTGCGCTGAGGAGATACCTTATGTACTCCTTTGTGCGCTGTAGAGATACCTTCTGTACTCCTTTGTGCGCTGTAGAGATACCTTCTGTACTCCTTTGTGCGCTCTAGAGATACCTCGTGTACTCCTTTGTACGTTCTAGAGATATTTCCTGTACTCCTTTGTGCGCTGTAGAGATACCTTCTGTACTCCTTTGTGCGCTGTAGAGATACCTCGTGTACTCCTTTGTACGTTCTAGAGATATTTCCTGTACTCCTTTGTGCGCTGTAGAGATACCTTCTGTACTCCTTTGTGCGCTGTAGAGATACCTTCTGTACTCCTTTGTGCGCTGTAGAGATACCTTCTGTACTCCCTTGTGCGCTGTAGAGATACCTCGTGTACTCCTTTGTACGTTCTAGAGATATTTCCTGTACTCCTTTGCGCGCTGTACAGATACCTTCTGTACTCCTTTGTGCGCTGTAGAGATACCTTCTGTACTCCTTTGTACGTTCTAGAGATATTTTCTGTACTCCTTTGTGCGCTGTAGAGATACCTTCTGTACTCCTTTGGGCGCTGTGGAGATACCTTCTGTACTCCTTTGTGCGCTGTAGAGATACCTTCTGTACTCCTTTGTGCGCTGTAGAGATACCTTCTGTACTCCTTTGTACGTTCTAGAGATATTTCCTGTACTCCTTTGTGCGCTGTAGAGATACCTTCTGTACTCCTTTGTGCGCTGTAGAGATACCTTCTGTACTCCTTTGTGCGCTGTAGAGATACCTTCTGTACTCCTTTGTGCGCTGTAGATATACCTTCTGTACTCCTTTGTACGCTGTAGAGATACCTCGTGTACTCCTTTGTACGTTCTAGAGATATTTCCTGTACTCCTTTGTGCGCTGTAGAGATACCTTCTGTACTCTTTGTGCGCTGTAGAGATACCTTCTGTACTCCTTTGTGCGCTGTAGAGATACCTTCTGTACTCCTTTCTGCGCTGTAGAGATACCTTCTGTACTCCTTTGTACGCTGTAGAGATACCTCGTGTTCTCCTTTGTACGTTCTAGAGATATTTCCTGTACTCCTTTGTGCGCTGTAGAGATACCTTCTGTACTTCTTTGTGCGCTGTAGAGATACCTTCTGTACTCCTTTGTGCGCTGTAGAGACACCTTCTGTACTCCTTTGTGCGCTGTAGAGATACCTTCTGTACTCCTTTGTACGTTCTAGAGATATTTCCTGTACTCCTTTGTGCGATGTAGAGGTACCTTCTGTACTCCTTTGTACGCTGTAGAGATACCTCGTGTACTCCTTTGTACGTTCTAGAGATATTTCCTGTACTCCTTTGTGCGCTGTAGAGATACCTTCTGTACTCCTTTGTGCGCTGTAGAGATACCTTCTGTTCTCCTTTGTGCGCTGTAGAGATACCTTCTGTACTCCTTTGTACGCTGTAGAGATACCTCGTGTACTCCTTTGTACGTTCTAGAGATATTTCCTGTACTCCTTTGTGCGCTGTAGAGATACCTTCTGTACTCCTTTGTGCGCTGTAGAGATACCTGCTGTACTCCTTTGTGCGCTGTAGAAATACCTTCTGTACTCCTTTGTATGCTGTAGAGATACCTTCTGTACTCCTTTGTGCGCTGTAGAGATACCTTCTGTACTCCTTTGTACGCTGTAGAGATACCTCGTGTACTCCTTTGTACGTTCTAGAGAAATTTCCTGTACGCCTTTGTGCGCTGTAGAGATACCTTCTGTACTCCTTTGTGCGCTGTAGAAATACCTTCTGTACTCCTTTGTGGGCTGTAGAGATACCTTCTGTACTCCTTTGTACGCTGTAGAGATACCTTCTGTACTCCTTTGTGCGCTGTAGAGATACATTCTGTACTCCTTTGTACGCTGTAGAGATACCTCGTGTACTCCTTTGTACGTTCTAGAGATATTTCCTGTACTCTTTTGTGCGCTGTAGAAATACCTTCTGTACTCCTTTGTGCGCTGTAGAGATACCTTCTGTACCCCTTTGTACGTTCGAGAGATATTTCCTGTACTCCTTTGTATGCTGTAGAGATACCTTCTGTACTCCTTTGTGCGCTGTAGAGATACCTTCTGTACTCCTTTGTACGCTGTAGAGATACCTCGTGTACTCCTTTGTACGTTCTAGAGATATTTCCTGTACTCCTTTGTGCGCTGTAGAGATACCTTCTGTACTCCTTTGTGCGCTGTTGAGATACCTTCTGTACTCCTTTGTACGCTGTAGAGATACCTTCTGTACTCCTTTGTGCGCTGTAGAGATACCTTCTGTACTCCTTTGTACGCTGTAGAGATACCTCGTGTACTCCTTTGTACGTTCTAGAGATATTTCCTGTACTCCTTTGTGCGCTGTAGAGATACCTTCTGTACTCCTTTGTGCGCTGTAGAGATGCCTTCTGTACTCCTTTGTGCGCTGTAGAGATACCTTCTGTACTCCTTTGTACGCTGTAGAGATACCTTCTGTACTCCTTTGTGCGCTGTAGAGATACCTTCTGTACTCTTTTGTACGCTGTAGAGATACCTCGTGTACTCCTTTGTACGTTCTAGAGATATTTCTTGTACTCCTTTGTGCGCTGTAGAGATACCTTCTGTACTCCTTTGTGCGCTGTAGAGATACCTTCTGTACTCCTTTGTGCGCTGTAGAGATACCTTCTGTACTCCTTTGTACGCTGTAGAGATACCTTCTGTACTCCTTTGTGCGCTGTAGAGATACCTTCTGTACTCCTTTGTACGCAGTAGAGATACCTCGTGTACTCCGTTGTACGTTCTAGAGATATTTCCTGTACTCCTTTGTGCGCTGTAGAGATACCTACTGTACTCCTTTGTTCGCTGTAGAGATACCTTCTGTACTCCTTTGTACGTTCTAGAGATATTTCCTGTACTCCTTTTTACGCTGTAGAGATACCTTCTGTACTCCTTTGTGCGCTGTAGAGATACCTTCTGTACTCCTTTGTACGCTGTAGAGATACCTGCTGTACTCCTTTGTGCGCTGTAGAAATACCTTCTGTACTCCTTTGTGGGCTGTAGAGATACCTTCTGTACTCCTTTGTGCGCTGTAGAGATACCTTCTGTACTCCTTTGTGCGCTGTAGAGATACATTCTGTACTCCTTTGTACGCTGTAGAGATACCTCGTGTACTCCTTTGTACGTTCTAGAGATATTTCCTGTACTCCTTTGTGCGCTGTAGAGATACCTTCTGTACTCCTTTGTGCGCTGTAGAGATACCTTCTGTACTCCTTTGTGCGCTGTAGAGATGCCTTCTGTACTCCTTTGTGCGCTGTAGAGATACCTTCTGTACTCCTTTGTACGCTGTAGAGATACCTTCTGTACTCCTTTGTGCGCTGTAGAGATACATTCTGTACTCTTTTGTACGCTGTAGAGATACCTCGTGTACTCCTTTGTACGTTCTAGAGATATTTCTTGTACTCCTTTGTGCGCTGTAGAGATACCTTCTGTACTCCTTTGTGCGCTGTAGAGATACCTTCTGTACTCCTTTGTGCGCTGTAGAGATACCTTCTGTACTCCTTTGTACGCTGTAGAGATACCTTCTGTACTCCTTTGTGCGCTGTAGAGATACCTTCTGTACTCCTTTGTACGCAGTAGAGATACCTCGTGTACTCCGTTGTACGTTCTAGAGATATTTCCTGTACTCCTTTGTGCGCTGTAGAGATACCTACTGTACTCCTTTGTTCGCTGTAGAGATACCTTCTGTACTCCTTTGTACGTTCTAGAGATATTTCCTGTACTCCTTTTTACGCTGTAGAGATACCTTCTGTACTCCTTTGTGCGCTGTAGAGATACCTTCTGTACTCCTTTGTACGCTGTAGAGATACCTCGTGCACTCCTTTGTACGTTCTAGAGATATTTCCTGTACTTCTTTGTGCGCTGTAGAGATACCTTCTGTACTCCTTTGTGCGCTGTAGAGATACCTTCTGTACTCCTTTGTGCGCTGTAGAGATACCTTCTGTACTCCTTTGTGCGCTGTAGAGATACCTTCTGTACTCCTTTGTACGCTGTAGAGATACCTCGTGTACTCCTTTGTGCGCTGTAGAGATACCTTCTGTACTCCTTTGTGCGCTGTAGAGATACCTTCTGTACTCCTTTGTGCGCTGTAGAGATACCTTCTGTACTTCTTTGTACGTTCTAGAGATATTTCCTGTACTCCTTTGTGCGCTGTAGAAATACCTTCTGTACTCCTTTGTGCGCTGTAGAGATATTTCCTGTACTCCTTTGTGCGCTGTAGAGATACCTTCTGTACTCCTTTGTGCGCTGTAGAGATACCTTCTGTACTCCTTTGTACGCTGTAGAGATACCTCGTGTACTCCTTTGTACGTTCTAGAGATATTTCCTGTACTCCTTTGTGCGCTGTAGAGATACCTTCTGTACTCCTTTGCGCGCTGTAGAGATACTTTCTGTACTCCTTTGTACGTTCTAGAGATATTTCCTGTACTCCTTTGTGCGCTGTAGAAATACCTTCTGTACTCCTTTGTGCGCTGTAGAGATACCTTCTGTACTCCTTTGTACGCTGTAGAGATACCTCGTGTACTCCTTTGTACGTTCTAGAGATATTTCCTGTACTCCTTTGTGCGCTGTAGAGATACCTTCTGTACTCCTTTGTGCGCTGTAGAGATACCTTCTGTACTCCTTTGTGCGCTGAAGAGATACCTTCTGTACTCCTTTGTACGCTGTAGAGATACCTTCTGTACTCCTTTGTGCGCTGTAGAGATACCTTCTGTACTCCTTTGTACGCTGTAAAGATACCTCGTGTACTCCTTTGTACGTTCTAGAGATATTTCCTGTACTCCTTTATGCGCTGTAGAGATACCTTCTGTACTCCTTTGTGCGCTGTAGAGATACCTTCTGTACTCCTTTGTGCGCTGTAGAGATACCTTCTGTTCTCCTTTGTACGCTGTAGAGATACCTTCTGTACTCCTTTGTGCGCTGTAGAGATACCTTCTGTACTCCTTTGTACGCTGTAGAGATACCTCGTGTACTCCTTTGTACGTTCTAGAGATATTTCCTGTACTCCTTTGTGCGCTGTAGAGATACCTTCTGTACTCCTTTGTGCGCTGTAGAGATACCTTCTGTACTCCTTTGTGCGCTCTAGAGATACCTTCTGTACTCCTTTGTACGCTGTAGAGATACCTTCTGTACGCCTTTGTGCGCTGTAGAGATACCTTCTGTACTCCTTTGTGCACTGTAGAGATACCTTCTGTACTCCTTTGTACGCAGTAGAGATACCTCGTGTACTCCGTTGTACGTTCTAGAGATATTTCCTGTACTCCTTTGTGCGCTGTAGAGATACCTACTGTACTCCTTTGTTCGCTGTAGAGATACCTTCTGTACTCCTTTGTACGTTCTAGAGATATTTCCTGTACTCCTTTTTACGCTGTAGAGATACCTTCTGTACTCCTTTGTGCGCTGTAGAGATACCTTCTGTACTCCTTTGTACGCTGTAGAGATACCTCGTGCACTCCTTTGTACGTTCTAGAGATATTTCCTGTACTTCTTTGTGCGCTGTAGAGATACCTTCTGTACTCCTTTGTGCGCTGTAGAGATACCTTCTGTACTCCTTTGTGCGCTGTAGAGATACCTTCTGTACTCCTTTGTGCGCTGTAGAGATACCTTCTGTACTCCTTTGTACGCTGTAGAGATACCTCGTGTACTCCTTTGTGCGCTGTAGAGATACCTTCTGTACTCCTTTGTGCGCTGTAGAGATACCTTCTGTACTCCTTTGTGCGCTGTAGAGATACCTTCTGTACTCCTTTGTACGTTCTAGAGATATTTCCTGTACTCCTTTGTGCGCTGTAGAGATACCTTCTGTACTCCTTTGTGCGCTGTAGAGATATTTCCTGTACTCCTTTGTGCGCTGTAGAGATACCTTCTGTACTCCTTTGTGCGCTGTAGAGATACCTTCTGTACTCCTTTGTACGCTGTAGAGATACCTCGTGTACTCCTTTGTACGTTCTAGAGATATTTCCTGTACTCCTTTGTGCGCTGTAGAGATACCTTCTGTACTCCTTTGCGCGCTGTAGAGATACTTTCTGTACTCCTTTGTACGTTCTAGAGATATTTCCTGTACTCCTTTGTGCGCTGTAGAAATACCTTCTGTACTCCTTTGTGCGCTGTAGAGATACCTTCTGTACTCCTTTGTACGCTGTAGAGATACCTCGTGTACTCCTTTGTACGTTCTAGAGATATTTCCTGTACTCCTTTGTGCGCTGTAGAGATACCTTCTGTACTCCTTTGTGCGCTGTAGAGATACCTTCTGTACTCCTTTGTGCGCTGAAGAGATACCTTCTGTACTCCTTTGTACGCTGTAGAGATACCTTCTGCACTCCTTTGTGCGCTGTAGAGATACCTTCTGTACTCCTTTGTACGCTGTAAAGATACCTCGTGTACTCCTTTGTACGTTCTAGAGATATTTCCTGTACTCCTTTATGCGCTGTAGAGATACCTTCTGTACTCCTTTGTGCGCTGTAGAGATACCTTCTGTACTCCTTTGTGCGCTGTAGAGATACCTTCTGTTCTCCTTTGTACGCTGTAGAGATACCTTCTGTACTCCTTTGTGCGCTGTAGAGATACCTTCTGTACTCCTTTGTACGCTGTAGAGATACCTCGTGTACTCCTTTGTACGTTCTAGAGATATTTCCTGTACTCCTTTGTGCGCTGTAGAGATACCTTCTGTACTCCTTTGTGCGCTGTAGAGATACCTTCTGTACTCCTTTGTGCGCTCTAGAGATACCTTCTGTACTCCTTTGTACGCTGTAGAGATACCTTCTGTACGCCTTTGTGCGCTGTAGAGATACCTTCTGTACTCCTTTGTGCGCTGTAGAGATACCTTCTGTACTCCTTTGTACGCTGTAGAGATACCTCGTGTACTCCTTTGTGCGCTGTAGAGATACCTTCTGTACTCCTTTGTGCGCTGTAGAGATACCTTCTGTACTCCTTTGTGCGCTGTAGAGATACCTTCTGTACTCCTTTGTACGTTCTAGAGATATTTCCTGTACTCCTTTGTGCGCTGTAGAGATACCTTCTGTACTCCTTTGTGCGCTGTAGAGATATTTCCTGTACTCCTTTGTGCGCTGTAGAGATACCTTCTGTACTCCTTTGTGCGCTGTAGAGATACCTTCTGTACTCCTTTGTACGCTGTAGAGATACCTCGTGTACTCCTTTGTACGTTCTAGAGATATTTCCTGTACTCCTTTGTGCGCTGTAGAGATACCTTCTGTACTCCTTTGTGCGCTGTAGAGATACTTTCTGTACTCCTTTGTACGTTCTAGAGATATTTCCTGTACTCCTTTGTGCGCTGTAGAGATACCTTCTGTACTCCTTTGTGCCCTGTAGAGATACCTTCTGTACTCCTTTGTGCGCTGTAGAGATACCTTCTGTACTCCTTTGTACGCTGTAGAGATACCTCGTGTACTCCTTTGTACGTTCTAGAGATATTTCCTGTACTCCTTTGTGCGCTGTAGAGATACCTTCTGTACTCCTTTGTGCGCTGTAGAGATACCTTCTGTACTCCTTTGTGCGCTGTAGAGATACCTTCTGTACTCCTTTGTACGCTGTAGAGATACCTTCTGTACTCCTTTGTGCGCTGTAGAGATACCTTCTGTACTCCTTTGTACGCTGTAGAGATACCTCGTGTACTCCTTTGTACGTTCTAGAGATATTTCCTGTACTCCTTTGTGCGCTCTAGAGATACCTTCTGTACTCCTTTGTGCGCTGTAGAGATACCTTCTGTACTCCTTTGTGCGCTGTAGAGATACCCTCTGTACTCCTTTGTACGCTGTAGAGATACCTTCTGTACTCCTTTGTGCGCTGTAGAGATACCTTCTGTACTCCTTTGTACGCTGTAGAGATACCTCGTGTACTCCTTTGTACGTTCTAGAGATATTTCCTGTACTCCTTTGTGCGCTGTAGAGATACCTTCTGTACTCCTTTGTGCGCTGTAGAGATACCTTCTGTACTCCTTTGTGCGCTCTAGAGATACCTTCTGTACTCCTTTGTACGCTGTAGAGATACCTTCTGTACTCCTTTGTGCGCTGTAGAGATACCTTCTGTACTCCTTTGTACGCTGTCGAGATACCTCGTGTACTCCTTTGTACGTTCTAGAGATATTTCCTGTACTCCTTTGTGCGCTGTAGAGATACCTTCTGTACTCCTTTGTGCGCTGTAGAGATACCTTCTGTACTCCTTTGTGCGCTGTAGAGATACCTTCTGTACTCCTTTGTGCGCTGTAGAGATACCTTCTGTACTCCTTTGTACGCTGTAGAGATACCTCGTGTACTCCTTTGTGCGCTGTAGAGATACCTTCTGTACTCCTTTGTGCGCTGTAGAGATACCTTCTGTACTCCTTTGTGCGCTGTAGAGATACCTTCTGTACTCCTCTGTACGTTCTAGAGATATTTCCTGTACTCCTTTGTGCGCTGAAGAGATACCTTCTGTACTCCTTTGTGCGCTGTAGAGATATTTCCTGTACTCCTTTGTGCGCTGTAGAGATACCTTCTGTACTCCTTTGTGCGCTGTAGAGATACCTTCTGTACTCCTTTGTACGCTGTAGAGATACCTCGTGTACTCCTTTGTACGTTCTAGGGATATTTCCTGTACTCCTTTGTGCGCTGTAGAGATACCTTCTGTACTCCTTTGTGCGCTGTAGAGATACCTTCTGTACTCCTTCGTACGTTCTAGAGATATTTCCTGTACTCCTTTGTGCGCTGTAGAGATACCTTCTGTACTCCTTTGTGCGCTGTAGAGATACCTTCTGTACTCCTTTGTGCGCTGTAGAGATACCTTCTGTACTCCTTTGTACGCTGTAGAGATACCTCGTGTACTCCTTTGTACGTTCTAGAGATATTTCCTGTACTCCTTTGTGCGCTGTAGGGATACCTTCTGTACTCCTTTGTGCGCTGTAGAGATACCTTCTGTACTCCTTTGTACGCTGTAGAGATACCTTCAGTACTCCTTTGTGCGCTGTAGAGACACCTTCTGTACTCCTTTGTTCGCTGTTGAGATACCTCGTGTACTCCTTTGTACGTTCTAGAGATATTTCCTGTACTCCTTTGTGCGCTGTAGAGATACCTTCTGTACTCCTTTGTGCGCTGTAGAGATACCTTCTGTACTCCTTTGTGCGCTGTAGAGATACCTTCTGTTCTCCTTTGTACGCTGTAGAGATACCTTCTGTACTCCTTTGTGCGCTGTAGAGATACCTTCTGTACTCCTTTGTACGCTGTAGAGATACCTCGTGTACTCCTTTGTACGTTCTAGAGATATTTCCTGTACTCCTTTGTGCGCTGTAGAGATACCTTCTGTACTCCTTTGTGCGCTGTAGAGATACCTTCTGTACTCCTTTGTGCGCTGTAGAGATACCTTCTGTACTCCTTTGTACGCTGTAGAGATACCTTCTGTACTCCTTTGTGCGCTGTAGAGATACCTTCTGTACTCCTTTGTACGCTGTAGAGATACCTCGTGTACTCCTTTGTACGTTCTAGAGATATTTCCTGTACTCCTTTGTGCGCTGTAGAGATACCTTCTGTTCTCCTTTGTGAGCTGTAGAGATACCTTCTGTACTCCTTTGTGCGCTGTAGAGATACCTTCTGTACTCCTTTGTACGCTGTAGAGATACCTTCTGTACTCCTTTGTGCGCTGTAGAGATACCTTCTGTACCCCTTTGTACGCTGTAGAGATACCTCGTGTACTCCTATGTACGTTCTAGAGATATTTCCTGTACTCCTTTGTGCGCTGTAGAGATACCTTCTGTACTCCTTTGTGCGCTGTAGAGATACCTTCTGTACTCCTTTGTGCGCTGTAGAGATACCTTCTGTACTCCTTTGTGCGCTGTAGAGATACCTTCTGTACTCCTTTGTACGCTGTAGAGATACCTCGTGTACTCCTTTGTGCGCTGTAGAGATACCTTCTGTACTCCTTTGTGCGCTGTAGAGATACCTTCCGTACTCCTGTGTGCGCTGTAGAGATACCTTCTGTACTCCTTTGTACGTTCTAGAGATATTTCCTGTACTCCTTTGTGCGCTGTAGAGATACCTTCTGTACTCCTTTGTGCGCTGTAGAGATACCTTCTGTACTCCTTTGTGCGCTGTAGAGATACCTTCTGTACTCCTTTGTGCGCTGTAGAGATACCTTCTGTACTCCTTTGTACGCTGTAGAGATACCTCGTGTACTCCTCTGTATGTTCTAGCGATATTTCCTGTACTCCTTTGTGCGCTGTAGAGATACCTTCTGTACTCCTTTGTGCGCTGTAGAGATACCTTCTGTTCTCCTTTGTGCGCTGTAGAGATACCTTCTGTACTCCTTTGTGCGCTGTAGAGATACCTTCTGTACTCCTTTGTACGCTGTAGAGATACCTCGTGTACTCCTTCGTGCGCTGTAGAGATACCTTCTGTACTCCTTTGTACGGTGTAGAGAGACCTCGTGTACTCCTTTGTACGTTCTAGAGATATTTCCTGTACTCCTTTGTGCGCTGTAGAGATACCTTCTGTACTCCTTTGTGCGCTGTAGAGATACCTTCTGTACTATTTTGTGCGCTGTAGAGATACCTTCTGTACTCCTTTGTGCGCTGTAGAGATACCTTCTGTACTCCTTTGTACGCTGTAGAGATACCTCGTGTACTCCTTTGTACGTTCTAGAGATATTTCCTGTACTCCTTTGTGCGCTGTAGAGATACCTTCTGTACTCCTATGTGCGCTGTAGAGATACCTTCTGTACTCCTTTGTACGCTGTAGAGATACCTCGTGTACTCCTTCGTGCGCTGTAGAGATACCTTCTGTACTCCTTTGTACGCTGTAGAGATACCTCGTGTACTCCTTTGTACGTTCTAGAGATATTTCCTGTACTCCTTTGTGCGCTGTAGAGATACCTTCTGTACTCCTTTGTGCGCTGTAGAGATACCTTCTGTACTCCTTTGTGCGCTGTAGAGATACCTTCTGTACTCCTTTGTGCGCTGTAGAGATACCTTCTGTACTCCTTTGTACGCTCTAGAGATACCTCGTGTACTCCTTTGTACGTTCTAGAGATATTTCCTGTACTCCTTTGTGCGCTGTAGAGATACCTTCTGTACTCCTTTGTGCGTTGTAGAGATACCTTCTGTACTCCTTTGTGCGCTGTAGAGATACCTTCTGTACTCCTTTGTGCGCTGTAGAGATACCTTCTGTACTCCTTTGTACGCTGTAGAGATACCTCGTGTACTCCTTTGTACGTTCTAGAGATATTTCCTGTACTCCTTTGTGCGCTGTAGAGATACCTTCTGTACTCCTTTGTGCGCTGTAGAGATACCTTCTGTACTCCTTTGTGCGCTGTAGAGATACCTTCTGTACTCCTTTGTGCGCTGTAGAGATACCTTCTGTACTCCTTTGTGCGCTGTAGAGATACCTGCTGTACTCCTTTTACGCTGTAGAAATACCTCGCGTACTCTTTATGCGCTGTAGAGATACCTTCTGTACTCCTTTGTGCGCTGTAGAGATACCTTCTGTACTCCTTTGTGCGCTGTAGAGATACCTTCTGTACTCCTTTGTACGTTCTAGAGATATTTCCTGTACTCCTTTGTGCGCTGTAGAGATACCTTCTGTACTCCTTTGTGCGCTGTAGAGATACCTTCTGTACTCCTTTGTACGTTCTAGAGATATTTCCTGTACTCCTTTGTGCGCTGTAGAGATACCTTCTGTACTCCTTTGTGCGCTGTAGGGATACCTTTTGTACTCCTTTGTGCACTGTGGAGATACCTTCTGTACTCCTTTGTACGTTGTAGAGATACCTCGTGTACTCCTTTGTACGTTCTAGAGATATTTCCTGTACTCCTTTGTGCGCTGTAGAGATACCTTCTGTACTCCTTTGTGCGCTGTAGAGATACCTTCTGTACTCCTTTTTGCGCTGTAGAGATACCTTCTGTACTCCTTTGTACGCTGTAGCGATACCTTCTGTACTCCTTTGTGCGCTGTAGAGATACCTTCTGTACTCCTTTGTACGCTGTAGAGATACCTCGTGTACTCCTTTGTACGTTCTAGAGATATTTCCTGTACTTCTTTGTGCGCTGTAGAGATACCTTCTGTACTCCTTTGTGCGCTGTAGAGATACCTTCTGTACTCCTTTGTGCGCTGTAGAGATACCTTCTGTACTCCTTTGTGCGCTGTAGAGATACCTTCTGTACTCCTTTGTACGCTGTAGAGATACCTCGTGTACTCCTTTGTGCGCTGTAGAGATACCTTCTGTACTCCTTTGTGCGCTGTAGAGATACCTTCCGTACTCCTGTGTGCGCTGTAGAGATACCTTCTGTACTCCTTTGTACGTTCTAGAGATATTTCCTGTACTCCTTTGTGCGCTGTAGAGATACCTTCTGTACTCCTTTGTGCGCTGTAGAGATACCTTCTGTACTCCTTTGTGCGCTGTAGAGATACCTTCTGTACTCCTTTGTGCGCTGTAGAGATACCTTCTGTACTCCTTTGTACGCTGTAGAGATACCTCGTGTACTCCTTTGTATGTTCTAGCGATATTTCCTGTACTCCTTTGTGCGCTGTAGAGATACCTTCTGTACTCCTTTGTGCGCTGTAGAGATACCTTCTGTTCTCCTTTGTGCGCTGTAGAGATACCTTCTGTACTCCTTTGTGCGCTGTAGAGATACCTTCTGTACTCCTTTGTACGCTGTAGAGATACCTCGTGTACTCCTTCGTGCGCTGTAGAGATACCTTCTGTACTCCTTTGTACGGTGTAGAGATACCTCGTGTACTCCTTTGTACGTTCTAGAGATATTTCCTGTACTCCTTTGTGCGCTGTAGAGATACCTTCTGTACTCCTTTGTGCGCTGTAGAGATACCTTCTGTACTATTTTGTGCGCTGTAGAGATACCTTCTGTACTCCTTTGTGCGCTGTAGAGATACCTTCTGTACTCCTTTGTACGCTGTAGAGATACCTCGTGTACTCCTTTGTACGTTCTAGAGATATTTCCTGTACTCCTTTGTGCGCTGTAGAGATACCTTCTGTACTCCTTTGTGCGCTGTAGAGATACCTTCTGTACTCCTTTGTGCGCTGTAGAGATACCTTCTAAACTCCTTTGTGCGCTGTAGAGATACCTTCTGTACTCCTTTGTACGCTGTAGAGATACCTCGTGTACTCCTTTGTACGTTCTAGAGATATTTCCTGTACTCCTTTGTGCGCTGTAGAGATACCTTCTGTACTCCTTTGTGCGCTGTAGAGATACCTTCTGTACTCCTTTGTGCGCTGTAGAGATACCTTCTGTACTCCTTTGTGCGCTGTAGAGATACCTTCTGTACTCCTTTGTACGATGTAGAGATACCTCGTGCACTCCTTTGTACGTTCTAGAGATATTTCCTGTACTCCTTTGTGCGCTGTAGAGATACCTTCTGTACTCCTTTGTGCGCTGTAGAGATACCTTCTGTACTCCTTTGTGCGCTGTAGAGATACCTTCTGTACTCCTATGTGCGCTGTAGAGATACCTTCTGTACTCCTTTGTACGCTGTAGAGATACCTCGTGTACTCCTTCGTGCGCTGTAGAGATACCTTCTGTACTCCTTTGTACGCTGTAGAGATACCTCGTGTACTCCTTTGTACGTTCTAGAGATATTTCCTGTACTCCTTTGTGCGCTGTAGAGATACCTTCTGTACTCCTTTGTGCGCTGTAGAGATACCTTCTGTACTCCTTTGTGCGCTGTAGAGATACCTTCTGTACTCCTTTGTGCGCTGTAGAGATACCTTCTGTACTCCTTTGTACGCTCTAGAGATACCTCGTGTACTCCTTTGTACGTTCTAGAGATATTTCCTGTACTCCTTTGTGCGCTGTAGAGATACCTTCTGTACTCCTTTGTGCGTTGTAGAGATACCTTCTGTACTCCTTTGTGCGCTGTAGAGATACCTTCTGTACTCCTTTGTGCGCTGTAGAGATACCTTCTGTACTCCTTTGTACGCTGTAGAGATACCTCGTGTACTCCTTTGTACGTTCTAGAGATATTTCCTGTACTCCTTTGTGCGCTGTAGAGATACCTTCTGTACTCCTTTGTGCGCTGTAGAGATACCTTCTGTACTCCTTCGTGCGCTGTAGAGATACCTTCTGTACTCCTTTGTGCGCTGTAGAGATACCTTCTGTACTCCTTTGTGCGCTGTAGAGACACCTGCTGTACTCCTTTGTACGCTGTAGAAATACCTCGCGTACTCTTTATGCGCTGTAGAGATACCTTCTGTACTCCTTTGTGCGCTGTAGAGATACCTTCTGTACTCCTTTGTGCGCTGTAGAGATACCTTCTGTACTCCTTTGTACGTTCTAGAGATATTTCCTGTACTCCTTTGTGCGCTGTAGAGATACCTTCTGTACTCCTTTGTGCGCTGTAGAGATACCTTCTGTACTCCTTTGTACGTTCTAGAGATATTTCCTGTACTCCTTTGTGCGCTGTAGAGATACCTTCTGTACTCCTTTGTGCGCTGTAGGGATACCTTTTGTACTCCTTTGTGCACTGTGGAGATACCTTCTGTACTCCTTTGTACGTTGTAGAGATACCTCGTGTACTCCTTTGTACGTTCTAGAGATATTTCCTGTACTCCCTTGTGCGCTGTAGAGATACCTTCTGTACTCCTTTGTGCGCTGTAGAGATACCTTCTGTACTCCTTTTTGCGCTGTAGAGATACCTTCTGTACTCCTTTGTACGCTGTAGCGATACCTTCTGTACTCCTTTGTGCGCTGTAGAGATACCTTCTGTACTCCTTTGTACGCTGTAGAGATACCTCGTGTACTCCTTTGTACGTTCTAGAGATATTTCCTGTACTTCTTTGTGCGCTGTAGAGATACCTTCTGTACTCCTTTGTGCGCTGTAGAGATACCTTCTGTACTCCTTTGTGCGCTGTAGAGATACCTTCTGTACTCCTTTGTACGCTGTAGAGATACCTTCTGTACTCCTTTGTGCGCTGTAGAGATACCTTCTGTACTCCTTTGTACGCTGTAGAGATACCTCGTGTACTCCTTTGTACGTTCTAAAGATATTTCCTGTACTCCTTTGTGCGCTGTAGAGATACCTTCTGTACTCCTCTGTGCGCTGTAGAGATACCTTCTGTACTCCTTTGTGCGCTCTAGAGATACCTTCTGTACTCCTTTGTACGCAGTAGAGATATTTCCTGTACTCCTGTGCGCTGTAGAGATACCTTCTGTACACCTTTGTGCGCTGTAGAGATACCTTCTGTACTCCTTTGTGCGCTGTAGAGATACCTTCTGTACTCCTTTGTGCGCTGTAGAGATACCTTCTGTACTCCTTTGTACGTTCAGGAGATATTTCCTGTACTCCTTTGTGCGCTGTAGAGATACCTTCTGTACTCCTTTGTGCGCTGTGGAGACACCTTCTGTACTCCTTTGTGCGCTGTAGAGATACCTTCTGTACTCCTTTGTACGCTGTAGAGATACCTCGTGTACTCCTTTGTGCGCTCTAGAGATACCTTCTGTACTCCTTTGTGCGCTGTAGAGATACCTTCTGTACTCCTTTGTGCGCTGTAGAGATACCTTCTGTTCTCCTTTGTACGTTCTAGAGATATTTCCTGTACTCCTTTTTGCGCTGTAGAGATACCTTCTGTACTCCTTTGTGCGCTATAGAGATACCTTCTGTACTCCTTTATGCGCTGTAGAGATACCTTCTGTACTCCTTTGTGCGCTGTAGAGATACCTTCTGTACTCCTTTGTACTCTGTAGAGATACCTCGTGTACTCCTTTGTACGTTCTAGAGATATTTCCTGTACTCCTTTGTGCGCTGTAGAGATACCTTCTGTACTCCTTTGTGCGCTGTAGAGATACCTTCTGTACTCCTTTGTGCGCTGTAGAGATACCTTCTGTACTCCTTTGTGCGCTGTAGAGATACCTTCTGTACTCCTTTGTACGCTGTAGAGATACCTCGTGTACTCCTTTGTACGTTCTAGAGATATTTCCTGTACTCCTTTGTGCGCTGTAGAGATACCTTCTGTACTCCTTTGTGCGCTGTAGAGATACCTTCTCTACTCCTTTGTGCGCTGTAGAGATACCTTCTGTACTTCTTTGTGCGCTGTAGAGATACCTTCTGTACTTCTTTGTGCGCTGTAGAGATACCTTCTGTACTCCTTTGTACGCTGTAGAGATACCTCGTGTACTCCTTTGTGCGCTGTAGAGATACCTTCTGTACTCCTTTGTGCGCTGTAGAGATACCTTCTGTACTCCTTTGTGCGCTGTAGAAATACCTTCTGTACTCCTTTGTACGTTCTAGAGATATTTCCTGTACTCCTTTGTGCGCTGTAGAGATACCTTCTGTATTCCTTTGTGCGCTGTAGAGATACCTTCTGTACTCCTTTGTACGTTCTAGAGATATTTCCTGTACTCCTTTGTGCGCTGTAAAGATACCTTCTGTACTCCTTTGTGCGCTGTAGAGATACCTTCTGTACTCCTTTGTGCGCTGTAGAGATACCTTCTGTACTCCTTTGTACGCTGTAGAGATACCTCGTGTACTCCTTTGTGCGCCGTAGAGATACCTTCTGTACTCCTTTGTGCGCTGTAGAGATACCTTCTGTACTCCTTTGTGCGCTGTAGAGATACCTTCTGTACTCCTTTGTACGTTCTAGAGATATTCCCTGTACTCCTTTGTGCGCTGTAGAGATACCTTCTGTACTCCTTTGTGCGCTGTAGAGATACCTTCTGTACTCCTTTGTGCGCTGTAGAGATACCTTCTGTACTCCTTTGTGCGCTGTAGAGATACCTTCTGTACTCCTTTGTACGCTGTAGAGATACCTCGTGTACTCCTTTGTACGTTCTAGAGATATTTCCTGTACTCCTTTGTGCGCTGTACAGATACCTTCTGTACTCCTTTGTGCGCTGTAGAGATACCTTCTGTACTCCTTTGTGCGCTGTAGAGATACCTTCTGTACTCCTTTGTACGCTCTAGAGATACCTCGTGTACTCCTTTGTACGTTTTAGAGATATTTCCTGTACTCCTTTGTGCGCTGTAGAGATACCTTCTGTACTCCTTTGTGCGCTGTAGAGATACCTTCTGTACTCCTTTGTGCGCTGTAGAGATACCTTCTGTACTCCTTTGTGCGCTCTAGAGATACCTTCAGTACTCCTTTGTACGCTGTAGAGATACCCCGTGTACTCCTTTGTGCGCTGTAGAGATACCTTCTGTACTCCTTTGTGCGCTGTAGAGATACCTTCTGTACTCCTCTGTGCGCTGTAGAGATACCTTTGGTACTCCTTTGTACGTTCTAGAGATATTTCCTGTACTCCTTCGTGCGCTGTAGAGATACCTTCTGTACTCCTTTGTGCGCTGTAGAGATACCTTCTGTACTCCTTTGTGCGCTGTAGAGATACCTTCTGTACTCCTTTGTGCGCTGTAGAGATACCTTCTGTACTCCTTTGTACGCTGTAGAGATACCTCGTGTACTCCTTTGCACGTTCTAGAGATATTTCCTGTACTCCTCTGTGCGCTGTAGAGATACCTTCTGTACTCCTTTGTGCGCTGTAGAGATACCTTCTGTACTCCTTTGTGCGCTGTAGAGATACCTTCTGTACTCCTTTGTGCGCTGTAGAGATACCTTCTGTACTCCTTTGCATGCTGTAGAGATACCTCGTGTACTCCTTTATGCGCTGTAGAGATACCTTCTGTACTTCTTTGTACGCTGTAGAGATACCTCGTGTACTCCTTTGTACGGTCTAGAGATATTTCCTGTACTCCTTTGTGCGCTGTAGAGATACCTTCTGTACTCCTTTGTGCGCTGTAGAGATACCTTCTGTACTCCTTTGTGCGCTGTAGAGATACCTTCTGTACTCCTTTGTGCGCTGTAGAGATACCTTCTGTACACCTTTGTACGCTTTAGAGATACCTCGTGTACTCCTTTGTACGTTCTAGAGATATTTCCTGTACTCCTTTGTGCGCTGTAGAGATACCTTCTGTACTCCTTTGTGCGCTGTAGAGATACCTTCTGTACTCCTTTGTGCGCTGTAGAGATACCTTCTGTACTCCTTTGTGCGCTGTAGAGATACCTTCTGTACTCCTTTGTACGCTGTAGAGATACCTCGTGTACTCCTTTGTACGTTCTAGAGATATTTCCTGTACTCCTTTGTGCGCTGTAGAGATACCTTCTGTACTCCTTTGTGCGCTGTAGAGATACCTTCTGTACTCCTTTGTGCGCTGTAGAGATACCTTCTGTACTCCTATGTGCGCTGTAGAGATACCTTCTGTACTCCTTTGTGCACTGTAGAGATACCTTCTGTACTCCTTTGTACGCTGTAGAGATACCTCGTGTACTCCTTTGTGCGCTGTAGAGATACCTTCTGTACTCCTTTGTGCGCTGTAGAGATACCTTCTGTACTCCTTTGTGCGCTGTAGAGATACCTTCTGTACTCCTTTGTACGTTCTAGAGATATTTCCTGTACTCCTTTGTGCGCTGTAGAGATACCTTCTGTACTCCTTTGTGCGCTGTAGAGATATTTCCTGTACTCCTTTGTGCGCTGTAGAGATACCTTCTGTACTCCTTTGTGCGCTGTAGAGATACCATCTGTACTCCTTTGTACGCTGTAGAGATACCTCGTGTACTCCTTTGTACGTTCTAGAGATATTTCCTGTACTCCTTTGTGCGCTGTAGAGATACCTTCTGTACTCCTTTGTGCGCTGTAGAGATACCTTCTGTACTCCTTTGTGCGCTGTAGAGATACCTTCTGTACTCCTTTGTACGCTGTAGAGATACCTTCTGTACTCCTTTGTGCGCTGTAGAGATACCTTCTGTACTCCTTTGTACGCTGTAGAGATACCTCGTGTACTCCTTTGTACGTTCTAGAGATATTTCCTGTACTCCTTTGTGCGCTGTAGAGAGATACCTTCTGTACTCCTTTGTGCGCTGTAGAGATACCTTCTGTACTCCTTTGTACGCTGTAGAGATACCTCGTGTACTCCTTTGTACGTTCTAGAGATATTTCCTGTACTCCTTTGTGCGCTGTAGAGATACCTTCTGTACTCCTTTGTGCGCTGTAGAGATACCTTCTGTACTCCTTTGTGCGCTGTAGAGATACCTTCTGTTCTCCTTTGTGCGCTGTAGATATACCTTCTGTACTCCTTTGTGCACTGTAGAGATACCTTCTGTACTCCTTTGTACGCTGTAGAGATACCTTCTGTACTCCTTTGTGCGCTGTAGAGATACCTTCTGTACTCCTTTGTACGCTGTAGAGATACCTCGTGTACTCCTTTGTACGTTCTAGAGATATTTCCTGTACTCCTTTGTGCGCTGTAGAGATACCTTCTGTACTCCTTTGTGCGCTGTAGAGATACCTTCTGTACTCCTTTGTGCGCTGTAGAGATACCTTCTGTACTTCTTTTGTGCGCTGTAGAGATACCTTCTGTACTCCTTTGTACGCTGTAGAGATACCTCGTGTACTCCTTTGTGCGCTGTAGAGATACCTTCTGTACTCCTTTGTGCGCTGTAGAGATACCTTCTGTACTCCTCTGTGCGCTGTAGAGATACCTTCTGTACTCCTTTGTACGTTCTAGAGATATTTCCTGTACTCCTTTGTGCGCTGTAGAGATACCTTCTGTACTCCTTTGTGCGCTGTAGAGATACCTTCTGTACTCCTTTGTGCGCTGTAGAGATACCTTCTGTACTCCTTTGTGCGCTGTAGAGATACCTTCTGTACTCCTTTGTACGCTGTAGAGATACCTCGTGTACTCCTTTGTACGTTCTAGAGATATTTCCTGTACTCCTTTGTGCGCTGTAGAGATACCTTCTGTACTCCTTTGTGCGCTGTAGAGATACCTTCTGTACTCCTTTGTGCGCTGTAGAGATACCTGCTGTACTCCTTTGTACGCTGTAGAAATACCTCGCGTACTCCTTTATGCGCTGTAGAGATACCTTCTGTACTCCTTTGTGCGCTGTAGAGATACCTTCTGTACTCCTTTGTGCGCTGTAGAGATACCTTCTGTACTCCTTTGTACGTTCTAGAGATATTTCCTGTACTCCTTTGTGCGCTGTAGAGATACCTTCTGTACTCCTTTGTGCGCTGTAGAGATACCTTCTGTACTCCTTTGTACGTTCTAGAGATATTTCCTGTACTCCTTTGTGCGCTGTAGAGATACCTTCTGTACTCCTTTGTGCGCTGTAGGGATACCTTTTGTACTCCTTTGTGCACTGTGGAGATACCTTCTGTACTCCTTTGTACGTTGTAGAGATACCTCGTGTACTCCTTTGTACGTTCTAGAGATATTTCCTGTACTCCTTTGTGCGCTGTAGAGATACCTTCTGTACTCCTTTGTGCGCTGTAGAGATACCTTCTGTACTCCTTTGTGCGCTGTAGAGATACCTTCTGTACTCCTTTGTACGCTGTAGCGATACCTTCTGTACTCCTTTGTGCGCTGTAGAGATACCTTCTGTACTCCTTTGTACGCTGTAGAGATACCTCGTGTACTCCTTTGTACGTTCTAGAGATATTTCCTGTACTTCTTTGTGCGCTGTAGAGATACCTTCTGTACTCCTTTGTGCGCTGTAGAGATACCTTCTGTACTCCTTTGTGCGCTGTAGAGATACCTTCTGTACTCCTTTGTACGCTGTAGAGATACCTTCTGTACTCCTTTGTGCGCTGTAGAGATACCTTCTGTACTCCTTTGTACGCTGTAGAGATACCTCGTGTACTCCTTTGTACGTTCTAGAGATATTTCCTGTACTCCTTTGTGCGCTGTAGAGATACCTTCTGTACTCCTCTGTGCGCTGTAGAGATACCTTCTGTACTCCTTTGTGCGCTCTAGAGATACCTTCTGTACTCCTTTGTACGCAGTAGAGATATTTCCTGTACTCCTGTGCGCTGTAGAGATACCTTCTGTACACCTTTGTGCGCTATAGAGATACCTTCTGTACTCCTTTGTGCGCTGTAGAGATACCTTCTGTACTCCTTTGTGCGCTGTAGAGATACCTTCTGTACTCCTTTGTACGTTCAGGAGATATTTCCTGTACTCCTTTGTGCGCTGTAGAGATACCTTCTGTACTCCTTTGTGCGCTGTGGAGACACCTTCTGTACTCCTTTGTGCGCTGTAGAGATACCTTCTGTACTCCTTTGTACGCTGTAGAGATACCTCGTGTACTCCTTTGTGCGCTCTAGAGATACCTTCTGTACTCCTTTGTGCGCTGTAGAGATACCTTCTGTACTCCTTTGTGCGCTGTAGAGATACCTTCTGTTCTCCTTTGTACGTTCTAGAGATATTTCCTGTACTCCTTTTTGCGCTGTAGAGATACCTTCTGTACTCCTTTGTGCGCTATAGAGATACCTTCTGTACTCCTTTATGCGCTGTAGAGATACCTTCTGTACTCCTTTGTGCGCTGTAGAGATACCTTCTGTACTCCTTTGTACTCTGTAGAGATACCTCGTGTACTCCTTTGTACGTTCTAGAGATATTTCCTGTACTCCTTTGTGCGCTGTAGAGTTACCTTCTGTACTCCTTTGTGCGCTGTAGAGATACCTTCTGTACTCCTTTGTGCGCTGTAGAGATACCTTCTGTACTCCTTTGTGCGCTGTAGAGATACCTTCTGTACTCCTTTGTACGCTGTAGAGATACCTCGTGTACTCCTTTGTACGTTCTAGAGATATTTCCTGTACTCCTTTGTGCGCTGTAGAGATACCTTCTGTACTCCTTTGTGCGCTGTAGAGATACCTTCTCTACTCCTTTGTGCGCTGTAGAGATACCTTCTGTACTTCTTTGTGCGCTGTAGAGATACCTTCTGTACTTCTTTGTGCGCTGTAGAGATACCTTCTGTACTCCTTTGTACGCTGTAGAGATACCTCGTGTACTCCTTTGTGCGCAGTAGAGATACCTTCTGTACTCCTTTGTGCGCTGTAGAGATACCTTCTGTACTCCTTTGTGCGCTGTAGAAATACCTTCTGTACTCCTTTGTACGTTCTAGAGATATTTCCTGTACTCCTTTGTGCGCTGTAGAGATACCTTCTGTATTCCTTTGTGCGCTGTAGAGATACCTTCTGTACTCCTTTGTACGTTCTAGAGATATTTCCTGTAATTCTTTGTGCGCTGTAAAGATACCTTCTGTACTCCTTTGTGCGCTGTAGAGATACCTTCTGTACTCCTTTGTGCGCTGTAGAGATACCTTCTGTACTCCTTTGTACGCTGTAGAGATACCTCGTGTACTCCTTTGTGCGCCGTAGAGATACCTTCTGTACTCCTTTGTGCGCTGTAGAGATACCTTCTGTACTCCTTTGTGCGCTGTAGAGATACCTTCTGTACTCCTTTGTACGTTCTAGAGATATTCCCTGTACTCCTTTGTGCGCTGTAGAGATACCTTCTGTACTCCTTTGTGCGCTGTAGAGATACCTTCTGTACTCCTTTGTGCGCTGTAGAGATACCTTCTGTACTCCTTTGTGCGCTGTAGAGATACCTTCTGTACTCCTTTGTACGCTGTAGAGATACCTCGTGTACTCCTTTGTACGTTCTAGAGATATTTCCTGTACTCCTTTGTGCGCTGTACAGATACCTTCTGTACTCCTTTGTGCGCTGTAGAGATACCTTCTGTACTCCTTTGTGCGCTGTAGAGATACCTTCTGTACTCCTTTGTACGCTCTAGAGATACCTCGTGTACTCCTTTGTACGTTTTAGAGATATTTCCTGTACTCCTTTGTGCGCTGTAGAGATACCTTCTGTACTCCTTTGTGCGCTGTAGAGATACCTTCTGTACTCCTTTGTGCGCTGTAGAGATACCTTCTGTACTCCTTTGTGCGCTCTAGAGATACCTTCTGTACTCCTTTGTACGCTGTAGAGATACCTCGTGTACTCCTTTGTGCGCTGTAGAGATACCTTCTGTACTCCTTTGTGCGCTGTAGAGATACCTTCTGTACTCCTCTGTGCGCTGTAGAGATACCTTTGGTACTCCTTTGTACGTTCTAGAGATATTTCCTGTACTCCTTCGTGCGCTGTAGAGATACCTTCTGTACTCCTTTGTGCGCTGTAGAGATACCTTCTGTACTCCTTTGTGCGCTGTAGAGATACCCTCTGTACTCCTTTGTGCGCTGTAGAGATACCTTCTGTACTCCTTTGTACGCTGTAGAGATACCTCGTGTACTCCTTTGTACGTTCTAGAGATATTTCCTGTACTCCTCTGTGCGCTGTAGAGATACCTTCTGTACTCCTTTGTGCGCTGTAGAGATACCTTCTGTACTCCTTTGTGCGCTGTAGAGATACCTTCTGTACTCCTTTGTGCGCTGTAGAGATACCTTCTGTACTCCTTTGTATGCTGTAGAGATACCTCGTGTACTCCTTTATGCGCTGTAGAGATACCTTCTGTACTTCTTTGTACGCTGTAGAGATACCTCGTGTACTCCTTTGTACGGTCTAGAGATATTGCCTGTACTCCTTTGTGCGCTGTAGAGATACCTTCTGTACTCCTTTGTGCGCTGTAGAGATACCTTCTGTACTCCTTTGTGCGCTGTAGAGATACCTTCTGTACTCCTTTGTGCGCTGTAGAGATACCTTCTGTACACCTTTGTACGCTTTAGAGATACCTCGTGTACTCCTTTGTACGTTCTAGAGATATTTCCTGTACTCCTTTGTGCGCTGTAGAGATACCTTCTGTACTCCTTTGTGCGCTGTAGAGATACCTTCTGTACTCCTTTGTGCGCTGTAGAGATACCTTCTGTACTCCTTTGTGCGCTGTAGAGATACCTTCTGTACTCCTTTGTACGCTGTAGAGATACCTCGTGTACTCCTTTGTACGTTCTAGAGATATTTCCTGTACTCCTTTGTGCGCTGTAGAGATACCTTCTGTACTCCTTTGTGCGCTGTAGAGATACCTTCTGTACTCCTTTGTGCGCTGTAGAGATACCTTCTGTACTCCTATGTGCGCTGTAGAGATACCTTCTGTACTCCTTTGTGCACTGTAGAGATACCTTCTGTACTCCTTTGTACGCTGTAGAGATACCTCGTGTACTCCTTTGTGCGCTGTAGAGATACCTTCTGTACTCCTTTGTGCGCTGTAGAGATACCTTCTGTACTCCTTTGTGCGCTGTAGAGATACCTTCTGTACTCCTTTGTACGTTCTAGAGATATTTCCTGTACTCCTTTGTGCGCTGTAGAGATACCTTCTGTACTCCTTTGTGCGCTGTAGAGATATTTCCTGTACTCTTTTGTGCGCTGTAGAGATACCTTCTGTACTCCTTTGTGCGCTGTAGAGATACCATCTGTACTCCTTTGTACGCTGTAGAGATACCTCGTGTACTCCTTTGTACGTTCTAGAGATATTTCCTGTACTCCTTTGTGCGCTGTAGAGATACTTTCTGTACTCCTTTGTGCGCTGTAGAGATACCTTCTGTACTCCTTTGTGCGCTGTAGAGATACCTTCTGTACTCCTTTGTACGCTGTAGAGATACCTTCTGTACTCCTTTGTGCGCTGTAGAGATACCTTCTGTACTCCTTTGTACGCTGTAGAGATACCTCGTGTACTCCTTTGTACGTTCTAGAGATATTTCCTGTACTCCTTTGTGCGCTGTAGAGAGATACCTTCTGTACTCCTTTGTGCGCTGTAGAGATACCTTCTGTACTCCTTTGTACGCTGTAGAGATACCTCGTGTACTCCTTTGTACGTTCTAGAGATATTTCCTGTACTCCTTTGTGCGCTGTAGAGATACCTTCTGTACTCCTTTGTGCGCTGTAGAGATACCTTCTGTACTCCTTTGTGCGCTGTAGAGATACCTTCTGTTCTCCTTTGTGCGCTGTAGATATACCTTCTGTACTCCTTTGTGCACTGTAGAGATACCTTCTGTACTCCTTTGTACGCTGTAGAGATACCTTCTGTACTCCTTTGTGCGCTGTAGAGATACCTTCTGTACTCTTTTGTACGCTGTAGAGATACCTCGTGTACTCCTTTGTACGTTCTAGAGATATTTCCTGTACTCCTTTGTGCGCTGTAGAGATACCTTCTGTACTCCTTTGTGCGCTGTAGAGATACCTTCTGTACTCCTTTGTGCGCTGTAGAGATACCTTCTGTACTTCTTTTGTGCGCTGTAGAGATACCTTCTGTACTCCTTTGTACGCTGTAGAGATACCTCGTGTACTCCTTTGTCCGCTGTAGAGATACCTTCTGTACTCCTTTGTGCGCTGTAGAGATACCTTCTGTACTCCTCTGTGCGCTGTAGAGATACCTTCTGTACTCCTTTGTACGTTCTAGAGATATTTCCTGTACTCCTTTGTGCGCTGTAGAGATACCTTCTGTACTCCTTTGTGCGCTGTAGAGATACCTTCTGTACTCCTTTGTGCGCTGTAGAGATACCTTCTGTACTCCTTTGTGCGCTGTAGAGATACCTTCTGTACTCCTTTGTACGCTGTAGAGATACCTCGTGTACTCCTTTATGCGCTGTAGAGATACCTTCTGTACTTCTTTGTACGCTGAAGAGATACCTCGTGTACTCCTTTGTACGGTCTAGAGATATTTCCTGTACTCCTTTGTGCGCTGTAGAGATACCTTCTGTACTCCTTTGTGCGCTGTAGAGATACCTTTTGTACTCCTTTGTGCGCTGTAGAGATACCTTCTGTACTCCTTTGTGCGCTGTAGAGATACCTTCTGTACTCCTTTGTACGCTGTAGAGATACCTCGTGTACTCCTTTGTACGTTCTAGAGATATTTCCTGTACTCCTTTGTGCGCTGTAGAGATACCTTCTGTACTCCTTTGTGCGCTGTAGAGATACCTTCTGTACTCCTTTGTGCGCTGTAGAGATACCTTCTGTACTCCTTTGTGCGCTGTAGAGATACCTTCTGTACTCCTTTTTACGCTGTAGAGATACCTCGTGTACTCCTTTGTACGTTCTAAAGATATTTCCTGTACTCCTTTGTGCGCTGTAGAGATACCTTCAGTACTCCTTTGTGCGCTGTAGAGATACCTTCTGTACTCCTTTGTGCGCTGTAGAGATACCTTCTGTACTCCTATGTGCGCTGTAGAGATACCTTCTGTTCTCCTTTGTGCGCTGTAGAGATACCTTCTCTACTCCTTTGTACGCTGTAGAGATACCTCGTGTACTCCTTTGTGCGCTGTAGAGATACCTTCTGTACTCCTTTGTGCGCTGTAGAGATACCTTCTGTACTCCTTTGTGCGCTGTAGAGATACCTTCTGTACTCCTTTGTGCGCTCTAGAGATACCTTCTGTACTCCTTTGTACGCTGTAGAGATACCTCGTGTACTCCTTTGTACGTTCTAGAGATATTTCCTGTACTCCTTTGTGCGCTGTAGATATACCTTCTGTACTCCTTTGTGCGCTGTAGAGATACCTTCTGTACTCCTTTGTGCGCTGTAGAGATACCTTCTGTACTCCTTTGTACGCTGTAGAGATACCTTCTGTACTCCTTTGTGCGCTGTAGAGATACCTTCTGTACTCCTTTGTACGCTGTAGAGATACCTCGTGTACTCCTTTGTACGTTCTAGAGATATTTCCTGTACTCCTTCGTGCGCTGTAGAGATACCTTCTGTACTCCTTTGTGCGCTGTAGAGATACCTTCTGTACTCCTTTGTGCGCTGTAGAGATACCTTCTGTACTTCTTTGTTTGCTGTAGAGATACCTTCTGTACTCCTTTGTGCGCTGTAGAGATACCTTCTGTACTCCTCTGTACGCTGTAGAGATACCTGCTGTACTCCTTTGTGCGCTGTAGAGATACCTTCTGTACTCCTTTGTACGCTGTAGAGATACCTCGTGTACTCCTTTGTACGTTCTAGAGATATTTCCTGTACTCCTTTGTGCGCTGTAGAGATACCTTCTGTACTCCTTTGTGCGCTGTAGAGATACCTTCTGTACTCCTTTGTGCGCTGTAGAGATACCTTCTGTACTCCTTTGTACGTTCTAGAGATATTTCCTGTACTCCTTTGTACGCTGTAGAGATACCTTCTGTACTCCTTTGTGCGCTGTAGAGATACCTTCTGTACTCCTTTGTGCACTGTAGAGATACCTTCTGTACTCCTTTGTGCGCTGTAGAGATACCTTCTGTACTCCTTTGTACGCTGTAGAGATACCTCGTGTACTTCTTTGTACGTTCTAGAGATATTTCCTGTACTCCTTTGTGCGCTGTAGAGATACCTTCTGTACTCCTTTGTGCGCTGTAGAGATACCTTCTGTACTCCTTTGTACGCTGTAGAGATACCTCGTGTACTCCTTTGTACGTTCTATAGATATTTCCTGTACTCCTTTGTGCGCTGTAGCGATACCTTCTGTACTCCTTTGGTCGCTGTAGAGATACCTTCTGTACTCCTTTGTGCGCTTTAGAGATACCTTCTGTACTCCTTTGTGCGCTGTAGAGATACCTTCTGTACTCCTTTGTACGCTGTAGAGATACCTCGTGTACTTCTTTGTACGTTCTAGAGATATTTCCTGTACTCCTTTGTGCGCTGTAGAGATACCTTCTGTACTCCTTTGTGCGCTGTAGAGATACCTTCTGTACTCCTTTGTGCGCTGTAGAGATACCTTCTGTACTCCTTTGTGCGCTGTAGATATACCTTCTGTACTCCTTTGTACGCTGTAGAGATACCTCGTGTACTCCTTTGTACGTTCTAGAGATATTTCCTGTACTCCTTTGTGCGCTGTAGAGATACCTTCTGTACTCCTTTGTGCGCTGTAGAGATACCTTCTATACTCCTTTGTGCGCTGTAGAGATACCTTCTGTACTTCTTTGTACGCTGTAGAGATACCTTCTGTACTCCTTTGTGCGCTGTAGAGATACCTTCTGTACTCCTTTGTGCGCTGTAGAGATACCTTCTGTACTCCTTTGTGCGCTGTAGAGATACCTTCTGTACTCCTTTGTGCGCTGTAGAGATACCCTCTGTACTCCTTTGTACGTTCTAGAGATATTTCCTGTACTCCTTTGTGCGCTGTAGAGATACCTTCTGTACTCCTTTGTGCGCTGTAGAGATACCTTCTGTACTCCTTTGTGCGCTGAAGAGATACCTTCTGTACTCCTTTGTACGCTGTAGAGATACCTCGTGTACTCCTTTGTGCGCTGTAGAGATACCTTCTGTACTCCTTTGTGCGCTGTAGAGATACCTTCTGTACTCCTTTGTGCGCTGTAGAGATACCTCCTGTAGTCCTTTGTACGTTCTAGAGATATTTCCTGTACTCCTTTGTGCGCTGTAGAGATACCTTCTGTACTTCTTTGTGCGCTGTAGAGATACCTTCTGTACTCCTTTGTGCGCTGCAGAGATACCTTCTGTTCTCTTTTGTACGCTGTAGAGATACCTTCTGTACTCCTTTGTGCGCTGTAGAGATACCTTCTGTACTCCTTTGTACGCTGTAGAGATACCTCGTGTACTCCTTTGTACGTTCTAGAGATATTTCCTGTACTCCTTTGTGCGTTGTAGAGATACCTTCTGTACTCCTTTGTGCGCTGTAGAGATACCTTCTGTACTCCTTTGTGCGCTGTAGAGATACCTTCTGTACTCCTTTGTACGCTGTAGAGATACCTTCTGTACTCCTTTGTGCGCTGTAGAGATACCTTCTGTACTCCTTTGTACGCTGTAGAGATACCTCGTGTACTCCTTTGTACGTTCTAGAGATATTTCCTGTACTCCTTTGTGCGCTGTAGAGATACCTTCTGTATTCCTTTGTGCGCTGTAGAGATACCTTCTGTACTCCTTTGTGCGCTGTAGAGATACCTTCTGTACTCCTTTGTGCGCTGTAGAGATACCTTCTGTACTCCTTTGTACGTTCTAGAGATATTTCCTGTACTCCTTTGTGCGCTGAGGAGATACCTTCTGTACTCCTTTGTGCGCTGTAGAGATACCTTCTGTACTCCTTTGTGCGCTGTAGAGATACCTTCTGTACTCCTTTGTGCGCTGTAGAGATACCTCGTGTACTCCTTTGTACGTTCTAGAGATATTTCCTGTACTCCTTTGTGCGCTGTAGAGATACCTTCTGTACTCCTTTGTGCGCTGTAGAGATACCTCGTGTACTCCTTTGTACGTTCTAGAGATATTTCCTGTACTCCTTTGTGCGCTGTAGAGATACCTTCTGTACTCCTTTGTGCGCTGTAGAGATACCTTCTGTACTCCTTTGTGCGCTGTAGAGATACCTTCTGTACTCCTTTGTGCGCTGTAGAGATACCTCGTGTACTCCTTTGTACGTTCTAGAGATATTTCCTGTACTCCTTTGTGCGCTGTAGAGATACCTTCTGTACTCCTTTGTGCGCTGTAGAGATACCTCCTGTACTCCTTTGTACGTTCTAGAGATATTTCCTGTACTCCTTTGTGCGCTGTAGAGATACCTTCTGTACTCCTTTGTGCGCTGTAGAGATACCTTCTGTACTCCTTTGTGCGCTGTAGAGATACCTTCTGTACTCCTTTGTGCGCTGTAGAGATACCTTCTGTACTCCTTTGTACGTTCTAGAGATATTTCCTGTACTCCTTTGTACGCTGTAGAGATACCTTCTGTACTCCTTTGTGCGCTGTAGAGATACCTTCTGTACTCCTTTGTGCGCTGTAGAGATACCTTCTGTACTCCTTTGTGCGCTGTAGATATACCTTCTGTACTCCTTTGTACGCTGTAGAGATACCTCGTGTACTCCTTTGTACGTTCTAGAGATATTTCCTGTACTCCTTTGTGCGCTGTAGAGATACCTTCTGTACTCCTTTGTGCGCTGTAGAGATACCTTCTGTACTCCTTTGTGCGCTGTAGAGATACCTTCTGTACTCCTTTGTGCGCTGTAGAGATACCTTCTGTACTCCTTTGTACGCTGTAGAGATACCTCGTGTACTCCTTTGTACGTTCTAGAGATATTTCCTGTACTCCTTTGTGCGCTGTAGAGATACCTTCTGTACTTCTTTGTGCGCTGTAGAGATACCTTCTGTACTCCTTTGTGCGCTGTAGAGACACCTTCTGTACTCCTTTGTGCGCTGTAGAGATACCTTCTGTACTCCTTTGTACGTTCTAGAGATATTTCCTGTACTCCTTTGTGCGATGTAGAGGTACCTTCTGTACTCCTTTGTACGCTGTAGAGATACCTCGTGTACTCCTTTGTACGTTCTAGAGATATTTCCTGTACTCCTTTGTGCGCTGTAGAGATACCTTCTGTACTCCTTTGTGCGCTGTAGAGATACCTTCTGTTCTCCTTTGTGCGCTGTAGAGATACCTCCTGTACTCCTTTGTACGCTGTAGAGATACCTCGTGTACTCCTTTGTACGTTCTAGAGATATTTCCTGTACTCCTTTGTGCGCTGTAGAGATACCTTCTGTACTCCTTTGTGCGCTGTAGAGATACCTGCTGTACTCCTTTGTGCGCTGTAGAAATACCTTCTGTACTCCTTTGTATGCTGTAGAGATACCTTCTGTACTCCTTTGTGCGCTGTAGAGATACCTTCTGTACTCCTTTGTACGCTGTAGAAATACCTCGTGTACTCCTTTGTACGTTCTAGAGATATTTCCTGTACTCCTTTGTGCGCTGTAGAGATACCTTCTGTACTCCTTTGTGCGCTGTAGAAATACCTTCTGTACTCCTTTGTGGGCTGTAGAGATACCTTCTGTACTCCTTTGTACGCTGTAGAGATACCTTCTGTACTCCTTTGTGCGCTGTAGAGATACCTTCTGTACTCCTTTGTACGCTGTAGAGATACCTCGTGTACTCCTTTGTACGTTCTAGAGATATTTCCTGTACTCCTTTGTGCGCTGTAGAAATACCTTCTGTACTCCTTTGTGCGCTGTAGAGATACCTTCTGTACCCCTTTGTACGTTCGAGAGATATTTCCTGTACTCCTTTGTATGCTGTAGAGATACCTTCTGTACTCCTTTGTGCGCTGTAGAGATACCTTCTGTACTCCTTTGTACACTGTAGAGATACCTCGTGTACTCCTTTGTACGTTCTAGAGATATTTCCTGTACTCCTTTGTGCGCTGTAGAGATACCTTCTGTACTCCTTTGTGCGCTGTTGAGATACCTTCTGTACTCCTTTGTGCGCTGTAGAGATTCCTTCTGTACTCCTTTGTGCGCTGTAGAGATACCTTCTGTACTCCTTTGTACGCTGTAGAGATACCTCGTGTACTCCTTTGTACCTTCTAGAGATATTTCCAGTACTCCTTTGTGCGCTGTAGAGATACCTTCTGTACTCCTTTGTGCGCTGTAGAGATACCTTCTGTACTCCTTTGTGCGCTGTAGAGATACCTTCTGTACTCCTTTGTGCGCTGTAGATACACCTTCTGTACTCCTTTGTACGCAGTAGAGATACCTCGTGTACTCCTTTGTACGTTCTAGAGATATTTCCTGTACTCCTTTGTGCGCTGTAGAGATACCTTCTGTACTCCTTTGTGCGCTGTAGAGATACCTTCTGTACTCCTTTGTGCGCTGTAGAGATACCTTCTGTACTCCTTTGTACGCTGTAGAGATACCTTCTGTACTCCTTTGTGCGCTGTAGAGATACCTTCTGTACTCTTTTGTGCGCTGTAGAGATACCTTCTGTACTCCTTTGTGCGCTGTAGAGATACCTTCTGTACTCCTTTGTGCGCTGTAGAGATACCTTCTGTACTCCTTTGTACGTTCTAGAGATATTTCCTGTACTCCTTTGTGCGCTGTAGAGATACCTTCTGTACTCCTTTGTGCGCTGTAGAGATACCTTCTGTACTCCTTTGTGCGCTGTAGAGATACCTTCTGTACTCCTTTGTACGCTGTAGAGATACCTCGTGTACTCCTTTGTGCGCTGTAGAGATACCTTCTGTAATCCTTTGTGCGCTGTAGAGATACCTTCTGTACTCCTTTGTGCGCTGTAGAGATACCTTCTGTACTCCTTTGTACGTTCTAGAGATATTTCCGGTACTCCTTTGTGCGCTGTAGAGATACCTTCTGTACTCCTTTGTGCGCTGTAGAGATACCTTCTGTACTCCTTTGTGCGCTGTAGAGATACCTTCTGTACTCCTTTGTACGCTGTAGAGATACCTCGTGTACTCCTTTGTACGTTCTACAGATATTTCCTGTACTCCTCTGTGCGCTGTAGAGATACTTTCTGTACTCCTTTGTGCGCTGTAGAGATACCTTCTGTACTCCTTTGTGCGCTGTAGAGATACCTTCTGTACTCCTTTGTGCGCTGTAGAGATACCTTCTGTACTCCTTTGTGCGCTGTAGAGATACCTTCTGTACTCCTTTGTGCGCTGTAGAGATACCTTCTGTACTCCTTTGTACGCTGTAGAGATACCTCGTGTACTCCTTTGTGCGCTGTAGAGATACCTTCTGTACTCCTTTGTGCGCTGTAGAGATACCTTCTGTACTCCTTTGTGCGCTGTAGAGATACCTTCTGTACTCCTTTGTACGTTCTAGAGATATTTCCGGTACTCCTTTGTGCGCTGTAGAGATACCTTCTGTACTCCTTTGTGCGCTGTAGAGATACCTTCTGTACTCCTTTGTGCGCTGTAGAGATACCTTCTGTACTCCTTTGTACGCTGTAGAGATACCTCGTGTACTCCTTTGTACGTTCTAGAGATATTTCCTGTACTCCTCTGTGCGCTGTAGAGATACTTTCTGTACTCCTTTGTACGTTCTAGAGATATTTCCTGTACTCCTTTGCGCGCTGTAGAGATACCTTCTGTACTCCTTTGTGCGCTGTAGAGATACCTTCTGTACTCCTTTGTACGCTGTAGAGATACCTCGTGTACTCCTTTGTACGTTCTAGAGATATTTCCTGTACTCCTTTGTGCGCTGTAGAGATACCTTCTGTACTCCTTTGTGCGCTGTAGAGATACCTTCTGTACTCCTTTGTGCGCTGTAGAGATACCTTCTGTACTCCTTTGTGCGCTGTAGAGATACCTTCTGTACTCCTTTGTGCGCTGTAGAGATACCTTCTGTAGTCCTTTGTACGTTCTAGAGATATTTCCTGTACTCCTTTGTGCGCTGAAGAGATACCTTCTGTACTCCTTTGTGCGCTGTAGAGATACCTTCTGTACTCCTTTGTGCGCTGTAGAGATACCTTCTGTACTCCTTTGTGCGCTGTAGAGATACCTTCTGTACTCCTTTGTACGCTGTAGAGATACCTCGTGTACTCCTTTGTACGTTCTAGAGATATTTCCTGTACTCCTTTGTGCGCTGTAGAGATACCTTCTGTACTCCTTTGTGCACTGTAGAGATACCTTCTGTACTCCTTTGTGCGCTGTAGAGATACCTTCTGTTCTCTTTTGTACGCTGTAGAGATACCTTCTGTACTCCTTTGTGCGCGGTAGAGATTCCTTCTGTACTCCTTTGTACGCTGTAGAGATACCTCGTGTACTCCTTTGTACGTTCTAGAGATATTTCCTGTACTCCTTTGTGCGCTGTAGAGATACCTTCTGTACTCCTTTGTGCGCTGTAGAGATACCTTCTGTACTCCTTTGTGCGCTGTAGAGATACCTTCTGTACTCCTTTGTACGCTGTAGAGATACCTTCTGTACTCCTTTGTGCGCTGTAGAGATACCTTCTGTACTCCTTTGTACGCTGTAGAGATACCTCGTGTACTCCTTCGTACGTTCTAGAGATATTTCCTGTACTCCTTTGTGCGCAGTAGAGATACCTTCTGTACTCCTTTGTGCGCTGTAGAGATACCTTCTGTACTCCTTTGTACGTTCTAGAGATATTTCCTGTACTCCTTTGTACGCTGTAGAGATACCTTCTGTACTCCTTTGTGCGCTGTAGAGATACCTTCTGTACTCCTTTGTACGCTGTAGAGATACCTCATGTACTCCTTTGTGCGTTCTAGAGATATTTCCTGTACTCCTTTGTGCGCTGTAGAGATACCTTCTGTACTCCTTTGTGCGCTGTAGAGATACCTTCTGTACTCCTTTGTGCGCTGTAGAGATACTTTCTGTACTCCTTTGTACGCTGTAGAGATACCTCGTGTACTCCTTTGTACGTTCTAGAGATATTTCCTGTACTCCTTTGTGCGCTGTAGAAATACCTTCTGTACTCCTTTGTGCGCTGTAGAGATACCTTCTGTACTCCTTTGTGCGCTGTAGAGATACCTTCTGTACTCCTTTGTGCGCTGTAGAGATACCATCTGTACTCCTTTGTACGCTGTAGAGATACCTCGTGTACTCCTTTGTACGTTCTAGAGATATTTCCTGTACTCCTTTGTGGGCTGTAGAGATACCGTCTGTACTCCTTTGTGCGCTGTAGAGATACCTCGTGTACTCCTTTGTGCGCTGTAGAGATACCTTCTGTACTCCTTTGTGCGCTGTAGAGATACCTTCTGTACTCCTTTGTGCGCTGTAGAGATACCTTCTGTACTCCTTTGTACGTTCTAGAGATATTTCCTGTACTCCTTTGTGCGCTGTAGAGATACCTTCTGTACTCCATTGTGCGCTGTAGAGATACCTTCTGTACTCCTTTGTGCGCTGTAGGGATACCTTCTGTACTCCTTTGTACGCTGTAGAGATACCTCGTGTACTCCTTTGTACGTTCTAGAGATATTTCCTGTACTCCTCTGTGCGCTGTAGAGGTACTTTCTGTACTCCTTTGTGCGCTGTAGAGATACCTTCTGTACTCCTTTGTACGTTCTAGAGATATTTCCTGTTCTCCTTTGTACGCTGTAGAGATACCTTCTGTACTCCTTTGTGCGCTGTAGAGATACCTTCTGTACTCCTTTGTGCACTGTAGAGATACCTTCTGTACTCCTTTGTGCGCTGTAGAGATACCTTCTGTACTCCTTTGTTCGCTGTAGAGATACCTCGTGTACTTCTTTGTACGTTCTAGATATATTTCCTGTACTCCTTTGTGCGCTGTAGAGATACCTTCTGTACTCCTTTGTGCGCTGTAGAGATACCTTCTGTACTCCTTTGTACGCTGTAGAGATACCTCGTGTACTCCTTTGTACGTTCTAGAGATATTTCCTGTACTCCTTTGTGCGCTGTAGCGATACCTTCTGTACTCCTTTGTGCGCTGTAGATATACCTTCTGTACTCCTTTGTACGCTGTAGAGATACCTCGTGTACTCCTTTGTACGTTCTAGAGATATTTCCTGTACTCCTTTGTGCGCTGTAGAGATACCTTCTGTACTCCTTTGTGCGCTGTAGAGATACCTTCTGTACTCCTTTGTGCGCTGTAGAGATACCTTCTGTACTCCTTTGTGCGCTGTAGAGATACCTTCTGTACTCCTTTGTACGCTGTAGAGATACCTCGTGTACTCCTTTGTACGTTCTAGAGATATTTCCTGTACTCCTTTGTGCGCTGTAGAGGTACCTTCTGTACTTCTTTGTGCGCTGTAGAGATACCTTCTGTACTCCTTTGCGCGCTGTAGAGACACCTTCTGTACTCCTTTGTGCGCTGTAGAGATACCTTCTGTACTCCTTTGTACGTTCTAGAGATATTTCCTGTACTCCTTTGTGCGATGTAGAGGTACCTTCTGTACTCCTTTGTACGCTGTAGAGATACCTCGTGTACTCCTTTGTACGTTCTAGAGATATTTCCTGTACTCCTTTGTGCGCTGTAGAGATACCTTCTGTACTCCTTTGTGCGCTGTAGAGATACCTTCTGTTCTCCTTTGTGCGCTGTAGAGATACCTTCTGTACTCCTTTGTACGCTGTAGAGATACCTCGTGTACTCCTTTGTTCGTTCTAGAGATATTTCCTGTACTCCTTTGTGCGCTGTAGAGATACCTTCTGTACTCCTTTGTGCGCTGTAGAGATACCTGCTGTACTCCTTTGTGCGCTGTAGAAATACCTTCTGTACTCCTTTGTATGCTGTAGAGATACCTTCTGTACTCCTTTGTGCGCTGTAGAGATACCTTCTGTACTCCTTTGTACGCTGTAGAAATACCTCGTGTACTCCTTTGTACGTTCTAGAGATATTTCCTGTACTCCTTTGTGCGCTGTAGAGATACCTTCTGTACTCCTTTGTGCGCTGTAGAAATACCTTCTGTACTCCTTTGTGGGCTGTAGAGATACCTTCTGTACTCCTTTGTACGCTGTAGAGATACCTTCTGTACTCCTTTGTGCGCTGTAGAGATACCTTCTGTACTCCTTTGTACGCTGTAGAGATACCTCGTGTACTCCTTTGTACGTTCTAGAGATATTTCCTGTACTCCTTTGTGCGCTGTAGAAATACCTTCTGTACTCCTTTGTGCGCTGTAGAGATACCTTCTGTACCCCTTCGTACGTTCGAGAGATATTTCCTGTACTCCTTTGTATGCTGTAGAGATACCTTCTGTACTCCTTTGTGCGCTGTAGAGATACCTTCTGTACTCCTTTGTACGCTGTAGAGATACCTCGTGTACTCCTTTGTACGTTCTAGAGATATTTCCTGTACTCCTTTGTGCGCTGTAGAGATACCTTCTGTACTCCTTTGTGCGCTGTTGAGATACCTTCTGTACTCCTTTGTGCGCTGTAGAGATGCCTTCTGTACTCCTTTGTGCGCTGTAGAGATACCTTCTGTACTCCTTTGTACGCTGTAGAGATACCTCGTGTACTCCTTTGTACGTTCTAGAGATATTTCCTGTACTCCTTTGTGCGCTGTAGAGATACCTTCTGTACTCCTTTGTGCGCTGTAGAGATACCTTCTGTACTCCTTTGTGCGCTGGAGAGATACCTTCTGTACTCCTTTGTGCGCTGTAGATATACCTTCTGTACTCCTTTGTACGCTGTAGAGATACCTCGTGTACTCCTTTGTACGTTCTAGAGATATTTCCTGTACTCCTTTGTGCGCTGTAGAGATACCTTCTGTACTCCTTTGTGCGCTGTAGAGATACCTTCTGTACTCCTTTGTGCGCTGTAGAGATACCTTCTGTACTCCTTTGTGCGCTGTAGAGATACCTTCTGTACTCCTTTGTGCGCTGTAGAGATACCTTCTGTACTCCTTTGTACGCTGTAGAGATACCTCGTGTACTCATTTGTACGTTCTAGAGATATTTCCTGTACTCCTTTGTGCGCTGTAGAGATACCTTCTGTACTCCTTTGTGCGCTGTAGAGATACCTTCTATACTCCTTTGTGCGCTGTAGAGATACCTTCTGTACTTCTTTGTACGCTGTAGAGATACCTTCTGTACTCCTTTGTGCGCTGTAGAGATACCTTCTGTACTCCTTTGTGCGCTGTAGAGATACCTTCTGTACTCCTTTGTGCGCTGTAGAGATACCTTCTGTACTCCTTTGTGCGCTGTAGAGATACCTTCTGTACTCCTTTGTACGTTCTAGAGATATTTCCTGTACTCCTTTGTGCGCTGTAGAGATACCTTCTGTACTCCTTTGTGCGCTGTAGAGATACCTTCTGTACTCCTTTGTGCGCTGTAGAGATACTTTCTGTACTCCTTTGTACGCTGTAGAGATACCTCGTGTACTCCTTTGTACGTTCTAGAGATATTTCCTGTTCTCCTTTGTGCGCTGTAGAGATACCTTCTGTACTCCTTTGTGCGCTGTAGAGATACCTTCTGTACTCCTTTGTGCGCTGTAGAGATACCTTCTGTACTCCTTTGTGCGCTGTAGAGATACCATCTGTACTCCTTTGTACGCTGTAGAGATACCTCGTGTACTCCTTTGTACGTTCTAGAGATATTTCCTGTACTCCTTTGTGGGCTGTAGAGATACCTTCTGTACTCCTTTGTGCGCTGTAGAGATACCTCGTGTACTCCTTTGTGCGCTGTAGAGATACCTTCTGTACTCCTTTGTGCGCTGTAGAGATACCTTATGTACTCCTTTGTGCGCTGTAGAGATACCTTCTGTACTTCTTTGTACGTTCTAGAGATATTTCCTGTACTCCTTTGTGCGCTGTAGAGAAACCTTCTGTACTAATTTGTGCGCTGTAGAGATACCTTCTGTACTCCTTTGTGCGCTGTAGAGATACCTTCTGTACTCCTTTGTACGCTGTAGAGATACCTCGTGTACTCCTTTGTACGTTCTAGAGATATTTCCTGTACTTCTCTGTGCGCTGTAGAGATACTTTCTGTACTCCTTTGTGCGCTGTAGAGATACCTTCTGTACTCCTTTGTACGTTCTAGAGATATTTCCTGTACTCCTTTGTACGCTGTAGAGATACCTTCTGTACTCCTTTGTGCGCTGTAGAGATACCTTCTGTACTCCTTTGTGCACTGTAGAGATACCTTCTGTACTCCTTTGTGCGCTGTAGAGATACCTTCTGTACTCCTTCGTACGCTGTAGAGATACCTCGTGTACTTCTTTGTACGTTCTAGAGATATTTCCTGTACTCCTTTGTGCGCTGTAGAGATACCTTCTGTACTCCTTTGTGCGCTGTAGAGATACCTTCTATACTCCTTTGTGCGCTGTAGAGATACCTTCTGTACTTCTTTGTACGCTGTAGAGATACCTTCTGTACTCCTTTGTGCGCTGTAGAGATACCTTCTGTACTCCTTTGTGCGCTGTAGAGATACCTTCTGTACTCCTTTGTGCGCTGTAGAGATACCTTCTGTACTCCTTTGTGCGCTGTAGAGATACCTTCTGTACTCCTTTGTGCGCTGTAGAGATACCTTCTGTACTCCTTTGTACGCTGTAGAGATACCTCGTGTACTCCTTTGTACGTTCTAGAGATATTTCCTGTACTCCTTTGTGCGCTGTAGAGATACCTTCTGTACTCCTTTGTGCGCTGTAGAGATGCCTTCTGTACTCCTTTGTGCGCTGTAGAGATACCTTCTGTACTCCTTTGTACGCTGTAGAGATACCTTCTGTACTCCTTTGTGCGCTGTAGAGATACCTTCTGTACTCTTTTGTACGCTGTAGAGATACCTCGTGTACTCCTTTGTACGTTCTAGAGATATTTCTTGTACTCCTTTGTGCGCTGTAGAGATACCTTCTGTACTCCTTTGTGCGCTGTAGAGATACCTTCTGTACTCCTTTGTGCGCTGTAGAGATACCTTCTGTACTCCTTTGTACGCTGTAGAGATACCTTCTGTACTCCTTTGTGCGCTGTAGAGATACCTTCTGTACTCCTTTGTACGCAGTAGAGATACCTCGTGTACTCCGTTGTACGTTCTAGAGATATTTCCTGTACTCCTTTGTGCGCTGTAGAGATACCTACTGTACTCCTTTGTTCGCTGTAGAGATACCTTCTGTACTCCTTTGTACGTTCTAGAGATATTTCCTGTACTCCTTTTTACGCTGTAGAGATACCTTCTGTACTCCTTTGTGCGCTGTAGAGATACCTTCTGTACTCCTTTGTACGCTGTAGAGATACCTCGTGCACTCCTTTGTACGTTCTAGAGATATTTCCTGTACTTCTTTGTGCGCTGTAGAGATACTTTCTGTACTCCTTTGTGCGCTGTAGAGATACCTTCTGTACTCCTTTGTACGCTGTAGAGATACCTTCTGTACTCCTTTGTGCGCTGTAGAGATACCTTCTGTACTCCTTTGTACGCTGTAGAGATACCTCGTGTACTCCTTTGTACGTTCTAGAGATATTTCCTGTACTCCTTTGTGCGCTGTAGAGATACCTTCTGTACTCCTTTGTGCGCTGTAGAGATGCCTTCTGTACTCCTTTGTGCGCTGTAGAGATACCTTCTGTACTCCTTTGTACGCTGTAGAGATACCTTCTGTACTCCTTTGTGCGCTGTAGAGATACCTTCTGTACTCTTTTGTACGCTGTAGAGATACCTCGTGTACTCCTTTGTACGTTCTAGAGATATTTCTTGTACTCCTTTGTGCGCTGTAGAGATACCTTCTGTACTCCTTTGTGCGCTGTAGAGATACCTTCTGTACTCCTTTGTGCGCTGTAGAGATACCTTCTGTACTCCTTTGTACGCTGTAGAGATACCTTCTGTACTCCTTTGTGCGCTGTAGAGATACCTTCTGTACTCCTTTGTACGCAGTAGAGATACCTCGTGTACTCCGTTGTACGTTCTAGAGATATTTCCTGTACTCCTTTGTGCGCTGTAGAGATACCTACTGTACTCCTTTGTTCGCTGTAGAGATACCTTCTGTACTCCTTTGTACGTTCTAGAGATATTTCCTGTACTCCTTTTTACGCTGTAGAGATACCTTCTGTACTCCTTTGTGCGCTGTAGAGATACCTTCTGTACTCCTTTGTACGCTGTAGAGATACCTCGTGCACTCCTTTGTACGTTCTAGAGATATTTCCTGTACTTCTTTGTGCGCTGTAGAGATACCTTCTGTACTCCTTTGTGCGCTGTAGAGATACCTTCTGTACTCCTTTGTGCGCTGTAGAGATACCTTCTGTACTCCTTTGTGCGCTGTAGAGATACCTTCTGTACTCCTTTGTACGCTGTAGAGATACCTCGTGTACTCCTTTGTGCGCTGTAGAGATACCTTCTGTACTCCTTTGTGCGCTGTAGAGATACCTTCTGTACTCCTTTGTGCGCTGTAGAGATACCTTCTGTACTCCTTTGTACGTTCTAGAGATATTTCCTGTACTCCTTTGTGCGCTGTAGAGATACCTTCTGTACTCCTTTGTGCGCTGTAGAGATATTTCCTGTACTCCTTTGTGCGCTGTAGAGATACCTTCTGTACTCCTTTGTGCGCTGTAGAGATACCTTCTGTACTCCTTTGTACGCTGTAGAGATACCTCGTGTACTCCTTTGTACGTTCTAGAGATATTTCCTGTACTCCTTTGTGCGCTGTAGAGATACCTTCTGTACTCCTTTGTGCGCTGTAGAGATACCTTCTGTACTCCTTTGTGCGCTGAAGAGATACCTTCTGTACTCCTTTGTACGCTGTAGAGATACCTTCTGTACTCCTTTGTGCGCTGTAGAGATACCTTCTGTACTCCTTTGTACGCTGTAAAGATACCTCGTGTACTCCTTTGTACGTTCTAGAGATATTTCCTGTACTCCTTTATGCGCTGTAGAGATACCTTCTGTACTCCTTTGTGCGCTGTAGAGATACCTTCTGTACTCCTCTGTGCGCTGTAGAGATACCTTCTGTTCTCCTTTGTACGCTGTAGAGATACCTTCTGTACTCCTTTGTGCGCTGTAGAGATACCTTCTGTACTCCTTTGTACGCTGTAGAGATACCTCGTGTACTCCTTTGTACGTTCTAGAGATATTTCCTGTACTCCTTTGTGCGCTGTAGAGATACCTTCTGTACTCCTTTGTGCGCTGTAGAGATACCTTCTGTACTCCTTTGTGCGCTCTAGAGATACCTTCTGTACTCCTTTGTACGCTGTAGAGATACCTTCTGTACGCCTTTGTGCGCTGTAGAGATACCTTCTGTACTCCTTTGTGCGCTGTAGAGATACCTTCTGTACTCCTTTGTACGCTGTAGAGATACCTCGTGTACTCCTTTGTGCGCTGTAGAGATACCTTCTGTACTCCTTTGTGCGCTGTAGAGATACCTTCTGTACTCCTTTGTGCGCTGTAGAGATACCTTCTGTACTCCTTTGTACGTTCTAGAGATATTTCCTGTACTCCTTTGTGCGCTGTAGAGATACCTTCTGTACTCCTTTGTGCGCTGTAGAGATATTTCCTGTACTCCTTTGTGCGCTGTAGAGATACCTTCTGTACTCCTTTGTGCGCTGTAGAGATACCTTCTGTACTCCTTTGTACGCTGTAGAGATACCTCGTGTACTCCTTTGTACGTTCTAGAGATATTTCCTGTACTCCTTTGTGCGCTGTAGAGATACCTTCTGTACTCCTTTGTGCGCTGTAGAGATACTTTCTGTACTCCTTTGTACGTTCTAGAGATATTTCCTGTACTCCTTTGTGCGCTGTAGAGATACCTTCTGTACTCCTTTGTGCCCTGTAGAGATACCTTCTGTACTCCTTTGTGCGCTGTAGAGATACCTTCTGTACTCCTTTGTACGCTGTAGAGATACCTCGTGTACTCCTTTGTACGTTCTAGAGATATTTCCTGTACTCCTTTGTGCGCTCTAGAGATACCTTCTGTACTCCTTTGTGCGCTGTAGAGATACCTTCTGTACTCCTTTGTGCGCTGTAGAGATACCTTCTGTACTCCTTTGTACGCTGTAGAGATACCTTCTGTACTCCTTTGTGCGCTGTAGAGATACCTTCTGTACTCCTTTGTACGCTGTAGAGATACCTCGTGTACTCCTTTGTACGTTCTAGAGATATTTCCTGTACTCCTTTGTGCGCTGTAGAGATACCTTCTGTACTCCTTTGTGCGCTGTAGAGATACCTTCTGTACTCCTTTGTGCGCTGTAGAGATACCCTCTGTACTCCTTTGTACGCTGTAGAGATACCTTCTGTACTCCTTTGTGCGCTGTAGAGATACCTTCTGTACTCCTTTGTACGCTGTAGAGATACCTCGTGTACTCCTTTGTACGTTCTAGAGATATTTCCTGTACTCCTTTGTGCGCTGTAGAGATACCTTCTGTACTCCTTTGTGCGCTGTAGAGATACCTTCTGTACTCCTTTGTGCGCTCTAGAGATACCTTCTGTACTCCTTTGTACGCTGTAGAGATACCTTCTGTACTCCTTTGTGCGCTGTAGAGATACCTTCTGTACTCCTTTGTACGCTGTCGAGATACCTCGTGTACTCCTTTGTACGTTCTAGAGATATTTCCTGTACTCCTTTGTGCGCTGTAGAGATACCTTCTGTACTCCTTTGTGCGCTGTAGAGATACCTTCTGTACTCCTTTGTGCGCTGTAGAGATACCTTCTGTACTCCTTTGTGCGCTGTAGAGATACCTTCTGTACTCCTTTGTACGCTGTAGAGATACCTCGTGTACTCCTTTGTGCGCTGTAGAGATACCTTCTGTACTCCTTTGTGCGCTGTAGAGATACCTTCTGTACTCCTTTGTGCGCTGTAGAGATACCTTCTGTACTCCTTTGTACGTTCTAGAGATATTTCCTGTACTCCTTTGTGCGCTGAAGAGATACCTTCTGTACTCCTTTGTGCGCTGTAGAGATATTTCCTGTACTCCTTTGTGCGCTGTAGAGATACCTTCTGTACTCCTTTGTGCGCTGTAGAGATACCTTCTGTACTCCTTTGTACGCTGTAGAGATACCTCGTGTACTCCTTTGTACGTTCTAGGGATATTTCCTGTACTCCTTTGTGCGCTGTAGAGATACCTTCTGTACTCCTTTGTGCGCTGTAGAGATACCTTCTGTACTCCTTCGTACGTTCTAGAGATATTTCCTGTACTCCTTTGTGCGCTGTAGAGATACCTTCTGTACTCCTTTGTGCGCTGTAGAGATACCTTCTGTACTCCTTTGTGCGCTGTAGAGATACCTTCTGTACTCCTTTGTACGCTGTAGAGATACCTCGTGTACTCCTTTGTACGTTCTAGAGATATTTCCTGTACTCCTTTGTGCGCTGTAGGGATACCTTCTGTACTCCTTTGTGCGCTGTAGAGATACCTTCTGTACTCCTTTGTACGCTGTAGAGATACCTTCAGTACTCCTTTGTGCGCTGTAGAGACACCTTCTGTACTCCTTTGTTCGCTGTTGAGATACCTCGTGTACTCCTTTGTACGTTCTAGAGATATTTCCTGTACTCCTTTGTGCGCTGTAGAGATACCTTCTGTACTCCTTTGTGCGCTGTAGAGATACCTTCTGTACTCCTTTGTGCGCTGTAGAGATACCTTCTGTTCTCCTTTGTACGTTCTAGAGATATTTCCTGTACTCCTTTTTGCGCTGTAGAGATACCTTCTAAACTCCTTTGTGCGCTGTAGAGATACCTTCTGTACTCCTTTATGCGCTGTAGAGATACCTTCTGTACTCCTTTGTGCGCTGTAGAGATACCTTCTGTACTCCTTTGTACTCTGTAGAGATACCTCGTGTACTCCTTTGTACGTTCTAGAGATATTTCCTGTACTCCTTTGTGCGCTGTAGAGATACCTTCTGTACTCCATTGTGCGCTGTAGAGATACCTTCTGTACTCCTTTGTGCGCTGTAGAGATACCTTCTGTACTCCTTTGTGCGCTGTAGAGATACCTTCTGTACTCCTTTGTACGCTGTAGAGATACCTCGTGTACTCCTTTGTACGTTCTAGAGATATTTCCTGTACTCCTTTGTGCGCTGTAGAGATACCTTCTGTACTCCTTTGTGCGCTGTAGAGATACCTTCTGTACTCCTTTGTGCGCTGTAGAGATACCTTCTGTACTTCTTTGTGCGCTGTAGAGATACCTTCTGTACTTCTTTGTGCGCTGTAGAGATACCTTCTGTACTCCTTTGTACGCTGTAGAGATTCCTCGTGTACTCCTTTGTGCGCTGTAGAGATACCTTCTGTACTCCTTTGTGCGCTGTAGAGATACCTTCTGTACTCCTTTATGCGCTGTAGAAATACCTTCTGTACTCCTTTGTACGTTCTAGAGATATTTCCTGTACTCCTTTGTGCGCTGTAGAGATACCTTCTGTATTCCTTTGTGCGCTGTAGAGATACCTTCTGTACTCCTTTGTACGTTCTAGAGATATTTCCTGTACTCCTTTGTGCGCTGTAGAGATACCTTCTGTACTCCTTTGTGCGCTGTAGAGATACCTTCTGTACTCCTTTGTGCGCTGTAGAGATACCTTCTGTACTCCTTTGTACGCTGTAGAGATACCTCGTGTACTCCTTTGTGCGCTGTAGAGATACCTTCTGTACTCCTTTGTGCGCTGTAGAGATACCTTCTGTACTCCTTTGTGCGCTGTAGAGATACCTTCTGTACTCCTTTGTACGTTCTAGAGATATTCCCTGTACTCCTTTGTGCGCTGTAGAGATACCTTCTGTACTCCTTTGTGCGCTGTAGAGATACCTTCTGTACTCCTTTGTGCGCTCTAGAGATACCTTCTGTACTCCTTTGTGCGCTGTAGAGATACCTTCTGTACTCCTTTGTACGCTGTAGAGATACCTCGTGTACTCCTTTGTACGTTCTAGAGATATTTCCTGTACTCCTTTGTGCGCTGTAGAAATACCTTCTGTACTCCTTTGTGCGCTGTAGAGATACCTTCTGTACTCCTTTGTGCGCTGTAGAGATACCTTCTGTACTCCTTTGTGCGCTGTAGAGATACCATCTGTACTCCTTTGTACGCTGTAGAGATACCTCGTGTACTCCTTTGTACGTTCTAGAGATATTTCCTGTACTCCTTTGTGGGCTGTAGAGATACCTTCTGTACTCCTTTGTGCGCTGTAGAGATACCTCGTGTACTCCTATGTGCGCTGTAGAGATACCTTCTGTACTCCTTTGTGCGCTGTAGAGATACCTTCTGTACTCCTTTGTGCGCTGTAGAGATACCTTCTGTACTCCTTTGTACGTTCTAGAGATATTTCCTGTACTCCTTTGTGCGCTGTAGAGATACCTTCTGTACTCCATTGTGCGCTGTAGAGATACCTTCTGTACACCTTTGTGCGCTGTAGGGATACCTTCTGTACTCCTTTGTACGCTGTAGAGATACCTCGTGTACTTCTTTGTACGTTCTAGAGATATTTCCTGTACTCCTCTGTGCGCTGTAGAGGTACTTTCTGTACTCCTTTGTGCGCTGTAGAGATACCTTCTGTACTCCTTTGTACGTTCTAGAGATATTTCCTGTACTCCTTTGTACGCTGTAGAGATACCTTCTGTACTCCTTTGTGCGCTGTAGAGATACCTTCTGTACTCCTTTGTGCACTGTAGAGATACCTTCTGTACTCCTTTGTGCGCTGTAGAGATACCTTCTGTACTCCTTTGTACGCTGTAGAGATACCTCGTGTACTTCTTTGTACGTTCTAGAGATATTTCCTGTACTCCTTTGTGCGCTGTAGAGATACCTTCTGTACTTCTTTGTGCGCTGTAGAGATACCTTCTGTACTCCTTTGTACGCTGTAGAGATACCTCGTGTACTCCTTTGTACGTTCTAGAGATATTTCCTGTACTCCTTTGTGCGCTGTAGCGATACCTTCTGTACTCCTTTGTGCGCTGTAGAGATACCTTCTGTACTCCTTTGTGCGCTTTAGAGATACCTTCTGTACTCCTTTGTACGCTGTAGAGATACCTCGTGTACTTCTTTGTACGTTCTAGAGATATTTCCTGTACTCCTTTGTGCGCTGTAGAGATACCTTCTGTACTCCTTTGTGCGCTGTAGAGATACCTTCTGTACTCCTTTGTGCGCTGTAGAGATACCTTCTGTACTCCTTTGTGCGCTGTAGAGATACCTTCTGTACTCCTTTGTACGCTGTAGAGATACCTCGTGTACTCCTTTGTACGTTCTAGAGATATTTCCTGTACTCCTTTGCGCGCTGTAGAGATACCTTCTGTACTCCTTTGTGCGCTGTAGAGATACCTTTTATACTCCTTTGTGCGCTGTAGAGATACCTTCTGTACTTCTTTGTTACGCTGTAGAGATACCTTCTGTACTCCTTTGTGCGCTGTAGAGATACCTTCTGTACTCCTTTGTGCGCTGTAGAGATACCTTCTGTACTCCTTTGTGCGCTGTAGAGATACCTTCTGTATTCCTTTGTGCGCTGTAGAGATACCTTCTGTACTCCTTTGTACGCTGTAGAGATTCCTCGTGTACTCCTTTGTGCGCTGTAGAGATACCTTCTGTACTCCTTTGTGCGCTGTAGAGATACCTTCTGTACTCCTTTATGCGCTGTAGAAATACCTTCTGTACTCCTTTGTACGTTCTAGAGATATTTCCTGTACTCCTTTGTGCGCTGTAGAGATACCTTCTGTATTCCTTTGTGCGCTGTAGAGATACCTTCTGTACTCCTTTGTACGTTCTAGAGATATTTCCTGTACTCCTTTGTGCGCTGTAGAGATACCTTCTGTACTCCTTTGTGCGCTGTAGAGATACCTTCTGTACTCCTTTGTGCGCTGTAGAGATACCTTCTGTACTCCTTTGTACGCTGTAGAGATACCTCGTGTACTCCTTTGTGCGCTGTAGAGATACCTTCTGTACTCCTTTGTGCGCTGTAGAGATACCTTCTGTACTCCTTTGTGCGCTGTAGAGATACCTTCTGTACTCCTTTGTACGTTCTAGAGATATTCCCTGTACTCCTTTGTGCGCTGTAGAGATACCTTCTGTACTCCTTTGTGCGCTGTAGAGATACCTTCTGTACTCCTTTGTGCGCTCTAGAGATACCTTCTGTACTCCTTTGTGCGCTGTAGAGATACCTTCTGTACTCCTTTGTACGCTGTAGAGATACCTCGTGTACTCCTTTGTACGTTCTAGAGATATTTCCTGTACTCCTTTGTGCGCTGTAGAAATACCTTCTGTACTCCTTTGTGCGCTGTAGAGATACCTTCTGTACTCCTTTGTGCGCTGTAGAGATACCTTCTGTACTCCTTTGTGCGCTGTAGAGATACCATCTGTACTCCTTTGTACGCTGTAGAGATACCTCGTGTACTCCTTTGTACGTTCTAGAGATATTTCCTGTACTCCTTTGTGGGCTGTAGAGATACCTTCTGTACTCCTTTGTGCGCTGTAGAGATACCTCGTGTACTCCTATGTGCGCTGTAGAGATACCTTCTGTACTCCTTTGTGCGCTGTAGAGATACCTTCTGTACTCCTTTGTGCGCTGTAGAGATACCTTCTGTACTCCTTTGTACGTTCTAGAGATATTTCCTGTACTCCTTTGTGCGCTGTAGAGATACCTTCTGTACTCCATTGTGCGCTGTAGAGATACCTTCTGTACTCCTTTGTGCGCTGTAGGGATACCTTCTGTACTCCTTTGTACGCTGTAGAGATACCTCGTGTACTTCTTTGTACGTTCTAGAGATATTTCCTGTACTCCTCTGTGCGCTGTAGAGGTACTTTCTGTACTCCTTTGTGCGCTGTAGAGATACCTTCTGTACTCCTTTGTACGTTCTAGAGATATTTCCTGTACTCCTTTGTACGCTGTAGAGATACCTTCTGTACTCCTTTGTGCGCTGTAGAGATACCTTCTGTACTCCTTTGTGCACTGTAGAGATACCTTCTGTACTCCTTTGTGCGCTGTAGAGATACCTTCTGTACTCCTTTGTACGCTGTAGAGATACCTCGTGTACTTCTTTGTACGTTCTAGAGATATTTCCTGTACTCCTTTGTGCGCTGTAGAGATACCTTCTGTACTTCTTTGTGCGCTGTAGAGATACCTTCTGTACTCCTTTGTACGCTGTAGAGATACCTCGTGTACTCCTTTGTACGTTCTAGAGATATTTCCTGTACTCCTTTGTGCGCTGTAGCGATACCTTCTGTACTCCTTTGTGCGCTGTAGAGATACCTTCTGTACTCCTTTGTGCGCTTTAGAGATACCTTCTGTACTCCTTTGTACGCTGTAGAGATACCTCGTGTACTTCTTTGTACGTTCTAGAGATATTTCCTGTACTCCTTTGTGCGCTGTAGAGATACCTTCTGTACTCCTTTGTGCGCTGTAGAGATACCTTCTGTACTCCTTTGTGCGCTGTAGAGATACCTTCTGTACTCCTTTGTGCGCTGTAGAGATACCTTCTGTACTCCTTTGTACGCTGTAGAGATACCTCGTGTACTCCTTTGTACGTTCTAGAGATATTTCCTGTACTCCTTTGTGCGCTGTAGAGATACCTTCTGTACTCCTTTGTGCGCTGTAGAGATACCTTTTATACTCCTTTGTGCGCTGTAGAGATACCTTCTGTACTTCTTTGTTACGCTGTAGAGATACCTTCTGTACTCCTTTGTGCGCTGTAGAGATACCTTCTGTACTCCTTTGTGCGCTGTAGAGATACCTTCTGTACTCCTTTGTGCGCTGTAGAGATACCTTCTGTATTCCTTTGTGCGCTGTAGAGATACCTTCTGTACTCCTTTGTACGTTCTAGAGATATTTCCTGTACTCCTTTGTGCGCTGTAGAGATACCTTCTGTACTCCTTTGTGCGCTGTAGAGATACCTTCTGTACTCCTTTGTGCGCTGAAGAGATACCTTCTGTACTCCTTTGTACGCTGTAGAGATACCTCGTGTACTCCTTTGTGCGCTGTAGAGATACCTTCTGTACTCCTTTGTGCGCTGTAGAGATACCTTCTGTACTCTTTTGTGCGCTGTAGAGATACCTTCTGTACTCCTTTGTGCGCTGTAGAGATACCTTCTGTACTCCTTTGTGCGCTGTAGAGATACCTTCTGTACTCTTTTGTGCGCTGTAGAGATACTTTCTGTACTCCTTTGTACGCTGTAGAGATACCTCGTGTACTCCTTTGTTCGTTCTAGAGATATTTCCTGTACTCCTTTGTGCGCTGTAGAGATACCTTCTGTACTCCTTTGTGCGCTGTAGAGATACCTTCTGTACTCTTTGTGCGCTGTAGAGATACCTTCTGTACTCCTTTGTGCGCTGTAGAGATACCATCTGTACTCCTTTGTACGCTGTAGAGATACCTCGTGTACTCCTTTGTACGTTCTAGAGATATTTCCTGTACTCCTTTGTGGGCTGTAGAGATACCTTCTGTACTCCTTTGAGCGCTGTAGAGATACCTCGTGTACTCCTTTGTGCGCTGTAGAGATACCTTCTGTACTCCTTTGTGCGCTGTAGAGATACCTTATGTACTCCTTTGTGCGCTGTAGAGATACCTTCTGTACTTCTTTGTACGTTCTAGAGATATTTCCTGTACTCCTTTGTGCGCTGTAGAGATACCTTCTGTACTCCTTTGTGCGCTGTAGAGATACCTTCTGTACTCCTTTGTGCGCTGTAGAGATACCTTCTGTACTCCTTTGTACGCTGTAGAGATACCTCGTGTACTCCTTTTTACGTTCTAGAGATATTTCCTGTACTCCTCTGTGCGCTGTAGAGATACTTTCTGTACTCCTTTGTGCGCTGTAGAGATACCTTCTGTACTCCTTTGTACGTTCTAGAGATATTTCCTGTACTCCTTTGTACGCTGTAGAGATACCTTCTGTACTCCTTTGTGCGCTGTAGAGATACCTTCTGTACTCCTTTGTGCACTGTAGAGATACCTTCTGTACTCCTTTGTGCGCTGTAGAGATACCTTCTGTACTCCTTTGTACGCTGTAGAGATACCTCGTGTACTTCTTTGTACGTTCTAGAGATATTTCCTGTACTCCTTTGTGCGCTGTAGAGATACCTTCTGTACTCCTTTGTGCGCTGTAGAGATACCTTCTGTACTCCTTTGTACGCTGTAGAGATACCTCGTGTACTCCTTTGTACGTTCTAGAGATATTTCCTGTACTCCTTTGTGCGCTGTAGCGATACCTTCTGTACTCCTTTGTGCGCTGTAGAGATACCTTCTGTACTCCTTTGTGCGCTTTAGAGATACCTTCTGTACTCCTTTGTGCGCTGTAGAGATACCTTCTGTACTCCTTTGTACGCTGTAGAGATACCTCGTGTACTTCTTTGTACGTTCTAGAGATATTTCCTGTACTCCTTTGTGCGCTGTAGAGATACCTTCTGTACTCCTTTGTGCGCTGTAGAGATACCTTCTGTACTCCTTTGTGCGCTGTAGAGATACCTTCTGTACTCCTTTGTGCGCTGTAGAGATACCTTCTGTACTCCTTTGTACGCTGTAGAGATACCTCGTGTACTCCTTTGTACGTTCTAGAGATATTTCCTGTACTCCTTTGTGCGCTGTAGAGATACCTTCTGTACTCCTTTGTGCGCTGTAGAGATACCTTCTATACTCCTTTGTGCGCTGTAGAGATACCTTCTGTACTTCTTTGTACGCTGTAGAGATACCTTCTGTACTCCTTTGTGCGCTGTAGAGATACCTTCTGTACTCCTTTGTGCGCTGTAGAGATACCTTCTGTACTCCTTTGTGCGCTGTAGAGATACCTTCTGTACTCCTTTGTGCGCTGTAGAGATACCTTCTGTACTCCTTTGTACGTTCTAGAGATATTTCCTGTACTCCTTTGTGCGCTGTAGAGATACCTTCTGTACTCCTTTTACGCTGAAGAGATACCTTCTGTACTCCTTTGTACGCTGTAGAGATACCTCGTGTACTCCTTTGTGCGCTGTAGAGATACCTTCTGTACTCCTTTGTGCGCTGTAGAGATACCTTCTGTACTCCTTTGTGCGCTGTAGAGATACCTACTGTAGTCCTTTGTGCGTTCTAGAGATATTTCCTGTACTCCTTTGTGCGCTGTAGAGATACTTTCTGTACTTCTTTGTGCGCTGTAGAGATCCCTTCTGTACTCCTTTGTGCGCTGTAGAGATACCTTCTGTTCTCTTTTGTACGCTGTAGAGATACCTTCTGTACTCCTTTGTGCGCTGTAGAGATACCTTCTGTACTCCTTTGTACGCTGTAGAGATACCTCGTGTACTCCTTTGTACGTTCTAGAGATATTTCCTGTACTCCTTTGTGCGTTGTAGAGATACCTTCTGTACTTCTTTGTGCGCTGTAGAGATACCTTCTGTACTCCTTTGTGCGCTGTAGAGATACCTTCTGTACTCCTTTGTACGCTGTAGAGATACCTTCTGTACTCCTTTGTGCGCTGTAGAGATACCTTCTGTACTCCTTTGTACGCTGTAGAGATACCTCGTGTACTCCTTTGTACGTTCTAGAGATATTTCCTGTACTCCTTTGTGCGCTGTAGAGATACCTTCTGTACTCCTTTGTGCGCTGTAGAGATACATTCTGTACTCCTTTGTACGTTCTAGAGATATTTCCTGTACTCCTTTGTACGCTGTAGAGATACCTTCTGTACTCCTTTGTGCGCTGTAGAGATACCTTGTGTACTCCTTTATACGCTGTAGAGATACCTCGTGTACTCCTTTGTGCGTTCTTGAGATATTTCCTGTACTCCTTTGTGCACTGTAGAGATACCTTCTGTACTCCTTTGTGCGCTGTAGAGATACCTTCTGTACTCCTTTGTGCGCTGTAGAGATACCTTCTGTACTTCTTTGTGCGCTGTAGAGATACCTTCTGTACTCCTTTGTACGTTCTAGAGATATTTTCTGTACTCCTTTGTGCGCTGTAGAGATACCTTCTGTACTCCTTTGGGCGCTGTGGAGATACCTTCTGTACTCCTTTGTGCGCTGTAGAGATACCTTCTGTACTCCTTTGTGCGCTGTAGAGATACCTTCTGTACTCCTTTGTACGTTCTAGAGATATTTCCTGTACTCCTTTGTGCGCTGTAGAGATACCTTCTGTACTCCTTTGTGCGCTGTAGAGATACCTTCTGTACTCCTTTGTGCGCTGTAGAGATACCTTCTGTACTCCTTTGTGCGCTGTAGATATACCTTCTGTACTCCTTTGTACGCTGTAGAGATACCTCGTGTACTCCTTTGTACGTTCTAGAGATATTTCCTGTACTCCTTTGTGCGCTGTAGAGATACCTTCTGTACTCTTTGTGCGCTGTAGAGATACCTTCTGTACTCCTTTGTGCGCTGTAGAGATACCTTCTGTACTCCTTTCTGCGCTGTAGAGATACCTTCTGTACTCCTTTGTACGCTGTAGAGATACCTCGTGTTCTCCTTTGTACGTTCTAGAGATATTTCCTGTACTCCTTTGTGCGCTGTAGAGATACCCTCTGTACTTCTTTGTGCGCTGTAGAGATACCTTCTGTACTCCTTTGTGCGCTGTAGAGACACCTTCTGTACTCCTTTGTGCGCTGTAGAGATACCTTCTGTACTCCTTTGTACGTTCTAGAGATATTTCCTGTACTCCTTTGTGCGATGTAGAGGTACCTTCTGTACTCCTTTGTACGCTGTAGAGATACCTCGTGTACTCCTTTGTACGTTCTAGAGATATTTCCTGTACTCCTTTGTGCGCTGTAGAGATACCTTCTGTACTCCTTTGTGCGCTGTAGAGATACCTTCTGTTCTCCTTTGTGCGCTGTAGAGATACCTTCTGTACTCCTTTGTACGCTGTAGAGATACCTCGTGTACTCCTTTGTACGTTCTAGAGATATTTCCTGTACTCCTTTGTGCGCTGTAGAGATACCTTCTGTACTCCTTTGTGCGCTGTAGAGATACCTGCTGTACTCCTTTGTGCGCTGTAGAAATACCTTCTGTACTCCTTTGTATGCTGTAGAGATACCTTCTGTACTCCTTTGTGCGCTGTAGAGATACCTTCTGTACTCCTTTGTACGCTGTAGAGATACCTCGTGTACTCCTATGTACGTTCTAGAGAAATTTCCTGTACGCCTTTGTGCGCTGTAGAGATACCTTCTGTACTCCTTTGTGCGCTGTAGAAATACCTTCTGTACTCCTTTGTGGGCTGTAGAGATACCTTCTGTACTCCTTTGTACGCTGTAGAGATACCTTCTGTACTCCTTTGTGCGCTGTAGAGATACATTCTGTACTCCTTTGTACGCTGTAGAGATACCTCGTGTACTCCTTTGTACGTTCTAGAGATATTTCCTGTACTCCTTTGTGCGCTGTAGAAATACCTTCTGTACTCCTTTGTGCGCTGTAGAGATACCTTCTGTACTCCTTTGTACGCTGTAGAGATACCTTCTGTACTCCTTTGTGCGCTGTAGAGATACCTTCTGTACTCCTTTGTACGCTGTAGAGATACCTCGTGTACTCCTTTGTACGTTCTAGAGATATTTCCTGTACTCCTTTGTGCGCTGTAGAGATACCTTCTGTACTCCTTTGTGCGCTGTAGAGATGCCTTCTGTACTCCTTTGTGCGCTGTAGAGATACCTTCTGTACTCCTTTGTACGCTGTAGAGATACCTTCTGTACTCCTTTGTGCGCTGTAGAGATACCTTCTGTACTCTTTTGTACGCTGTAGAGATACCTCGTGTACTCCTTTGTACGTTCTAGAGATATTTCTTGTACTCCTTTGTGCGCTGTAGAGATACCTTCTGTACTCCTTTGTGCGCTGTAGAGATACCTTCTGTACTCCTTTGTGCGCTGTAGAGATACCTTCTGTACTCCTTTGTACGCTGTAGAGATACCTTCTGTACTCCTTTGTGCGCTGTAGAGATACCTTCTGTACTCCTTTGTACGCAGTAGAGATACCTCGTGTACTCCGTTGTACGTTCTAGAGATATTTCCTGTACTCCTTTGTGCGCTGTAGAGATACCTACTGTACTCCTTTGTTCGCTGTAGAGATACCTTCTGTACTCCTTTGTACGTTCTAGAGATATTTCCTGTACTCCTTTTTACGCTGTAGAGATACCTTCTGTACTCCTTTGTGCGCTGTAGAGATACCTTCTGTACTCCTTTGTACGCTGTAGAGATACCTGCTGTACTCCTTTGTGCGCTGTAGAAATACCTTCTGTACTCCTTTGTATGCTGTAGAGATACCTTCTGTACTCCTTTGTGCGCTGTAGAGATACCTTCTGTACTCCTTTGTACGCTGTAGAGATACCTCGTGTACTCCTTTGTACGTTCTAGAGAAATTTCCTGTACGCCTTTGTGCGCTGTAGAGATACCTTCTGTACTCCTTTGTGCGCTGTAGAAATACCTTCTGTACTCCTTTGTGGGCTGTAGAGATACCTTCTGTACTCCTTTGTACGCTGTAGAGATACCTTCTGTACTCCTTTGTGCGCTGTAGAGATACATTCTGTACTCCTTTGTACGCTGTAGAGATACCTCGTGTACTCCTTTGTACGTTCTAGAGATATTTCCTGTACTCCTTTGTGCGCTGTAGAAATACCTTCTGTACTCCTTTGTGCGCTGTAGAGATACCTTCTGTACCCCTTTGTACGTTCGAGAGATATTTCCTGTACTCCTTTGTATGCTGTAGAGATACCTTCTGTACTCCTTTGTGCGCTGTAGAGATACCTTCTGTACTCCTTTGTACGCTGTAGAGATACCTCGTGTACTCCTTTGTACGTTCTAGAGATATTTCCTGTACTCCTTTGTGCGCTGTAGAGATACCTTCTGTACTCCTTTGTGCGCTGTTGAGATACCTTCTGTACTCCTTTGTACGCTGTAGAGATACCTTCTGTACTCCTTTGTGCGCTGTAGAGATACCTTCTGTACTCCTTTGTACGCTGTAGAGATACCTCGTGTACTCCTTTGTACGTTCTAGAGATATTTCCTGTACTCCTTTGTGCGCTGTAGAGATACCTTCTGTACTCCTTTGTGCGCTGTAGAGATGCCTTCTGTACTCCTTTGTGCGCTGTAGAGATACCTTCTGTACTCCTTTGTACGCTGTAGAGATACCTTCTGTACTCCTTTGTGCGCTGTAGAGATACCTTCTGTACTCTTTTGTACGCTGTAGAGATACCTCGTGTACTCCTTTGTACGTTCTAGAGATATTTCTTGTACTCCTTTGTGCGCTGTAGAGATACCTTCTGTACTCCTTTGTGCGCTGTAGAGATACCTTCTGTACTCCTTTGTGCGCTGTAGAGATACCTTCTGTACTCCTTTGTACGCTGTAGAGATACCTTCTGTACTCCTTTGTGCGCTGTAGAGATACCTTCTGTACTCCTTTGTACGCAGTAGAGATACCTCGTGTACTCCGTTGTACGTTCTAGAGATATTTCCTGTACTCCTTTGTGCGCTGTAGAGATACCTACTGTACTCCTTTGTTCGCTGTAGAGATACCTTCTGTACTCCTTTGTACGTTCTAGAGATATTTCCTGTACTCCTTTTTACGCTGTAGAGATACCTTCTGTACTCCTTTGTGCGCTGTAGAGATACCTTCTGTACTCCTTTGTACGCTGTAGAGATACCTCGTGCACTCCTTTGTACGTTCTAGAGATATTTCCTGTACTTCTTTGTGCGCTGTAGAGATACCTTCTGTACTCCTTTGTGCGCTGTAGAGATACCTTCTGTACTCCTTTGTACGCTGTAGAGATACCTTCTGTACTCCTTTGTGCGCTGTAGAGATACCTTCTGTACTCCTTTGTACGCTGTAGAGATACCTCGTGTACTCCTTTGTACGTTCTAGAGATATTTCCTGTACTCCTTTGTGCGCTGTAGAGATACCTTCTGTACTCCTTTGTGCGCTGTAGAGATGCCTTCTGTACTCCTTTGTGCGCTGTAGAGATACCTTCTGTACTCCTTTGTACGCTGTAGAGATACCTTCTGTACTCCTTTGTGCGCTGTAGAGATACCTTCTGTACTCTTTTGTACGCTGTAGAGATACCTCGTGTACTCCTTTGTACGTTCTAGAGATATTTCTTGTACTCCTTTGTGCGCTGTAGAGATACCTTCTGTACTCCTTTGTGCGCTGTAGAGATACCTTCTGTACTCCTTTGTGCGCTGTAGAGATACCTTCTGTACTCCTTTGTACGCTGTAGAGATACCTTCTGTACTCCTTTGTGCGCTGTAGAGATACCTTCTGTACTCCTTTGTACGCAGTAGAGATACCTCGTGTACTCCGTTGTACGTTCTAGAGATATTTCCTGTACTCCTTTGTGCGCTGTAGAGATACCTACTGTACTCCTTTGTTCGCTGTAGAGATACCTTCTGTACTCCTTTGTACGTTCTAGAGATATTTCCTGTACTCCTTTTTACGCTGTAGAGATACCTTCTGTACTCCTTTGTGCGCTGTAGAGATACCTTCTGTACTCCTTTGTACGCTGTAGAGATACCTCGTGCACTCCTTTGTACGTTCTAGAGATATTTCCTGTACTTCTTTGTGCGCTGTAGAGATACCTTCTGTACTCCTTTGTGCGCTGTAGAGATACCTTCTGTACTCCTTTGTGCGCTGTAGAGATACCTTCTGTACTCCTTTGTGCGCTGTAGAGATACCTTCTGTACTCCTTTGTACGCTGTAGAGATACCTCGTGTACTCCTTTGTGCGCTGTAGAGATACCTTCTGTACTCCTTTGTGCGCTGTAGAGATACCTTCTGTACTCCTTTGTGCGCTGTAGAGATACCTTCTGTACTTCTTTGTACGTTCTAGAGATATTTCCTGTACTCCTTTGTGCGCTGTAGAAATACCTTCTGTACTCCTTTGTGCGCTGTAGAGATATTTCCTGTACTCCTTTGTGCGCTGTAGAGATACCTTCTGTACTCCTTTGTGCGCTGTAGAGATACCTTCTGTACTCCTTTGTACGCTGTAGAGATACCTCGTGTACTCCTTTGTACGTTCTAGAGATATTTCCTGTACTCCTTTGTGCGCTGTAGAGATACCTTCTGTACTCCTTTGCGCGCTGTAGAGATACTTTCTGTACTCCTTTGTACGTTCTAGAGATATTTCCTGTACTCCTTTGTGCGCTGTAGAAATACCTTCTGTACTCCTTTGTGCGCTGTAGAGATACCTTCTGTACTCCTTTGTACGCTGTAGAGATACCTCGTGTACTCCTTTGTACGTTCTAGAGATATTTCCTGTACTCCTTTGTGCGCTGTAGAGATACCTTCTGTACTCCTTTGTGCGCTGTAGAGATACCTTCTGTACTCCTTTGTGCGCTGAAGAGATACCTTCTGTACTCCTTTGTACGCTGTAGAGATACCTTCTGTACTCCTTTGTGCGCTGTAGAGATACCTTCTGTACTCCTTTGTACGCTGTAAAGATACCTCGTGTACTCCTTTGTACGTTCTAGAGATATTTCCTGTACTCCTTTATGCGCTGTAGAGATACCTTCTGTACTCCTTTGTGCGCTGTAGAGATACCTTCTGTACTCCTTTGTGCGCTGTAGAGATACCTTCTGTTCTCCTTTGTACGCTGTAGAGATACCTTCTGTACTCCTTTGTGCGCTGTAGAGATACCTTCTGTACTCCTTTGTACGCTGTAGAGATACCTCGTGTACTCCTTTGTACGTTCTAGAGATATTTCCTGTACTCCTTTGTGCGCTGTAGAGATACCTTCTGTACTCCTTTGTGCGCTGTAGAGATACCTTCTGTACTCCTTTGTGCGCTCTAGAGATACCTTCTGTACTCCTTTGTACGCTGTAGAGATACCTTCTGTACGCCTTTGTGCGCTGTAGAGATACCTTCTGTACTCCTTTGTGCGCTGTAGAGATACCTTCTGTACTCCTTTGTACGCAGTAGAGATACCTCGTGTACTCCGTTGTACGTTCTAGAGATATTTCCTGTACTCCTTTGTGCGCTGTAGAGATACCTACTGTACTCCTTTGTTCGCTGTAGAGATACCTTCTGTACTCCTTTGTACGTTCTAGAGATATTTCCTGTACTCCTTTTTACGCTGTAGAGATACCTTCTGTACTCCTTTGTGCGCTGTAGAGATACCTTCTGTACTCCTTTGTACGCTGTAGAGATACCTCGTGCACTCCTTTGTACGTTCTAGAGATATTTCCTGTACTTCTTTGTGCGCTGTAGAGATACCTTCTGTACTCCTTTGTGCGCTGTAGAGATACCTTCTGTACTCCTTTGTGCGCTGTAGAGATACCTTCTGTACTCCTTTGTGCGCTGTATAGATACCTTCTGTACTCCTTTGTACGCTGTAGAGATACCTCGTGTACTCCATTGTGCGCTGTAGAGATACCTTCTGTACTCCTTTGTGCGCTGTAGAGATACCTTCTGTACTCCTTTGTGCGCTGTAGAGATACCTTCTGTACTCCTTTGTACGTTCTAGAGATATTTCCTGTACTCCTTTGTGCGCTGTAGAGATACCTTCTGTACTCCTTTGTGCGCTGTAGAGATATTTCCTGTACTCCTTTGTGCGCTGTAGAGATACCTTCTGTACTCCTTTGTGCGCTGTAGAGATACCTTCTGTACTCCTTTGTACGCTGTAGAGATACCTCGTGTACTCCTTTGTACGTTCTAGAGATATTTCCTGTACTCCTTTGTGCGCTGTAGAGATACCTTCTGTACTCCTTTGCGCGCTGTAGAGATGCTTTCTGTACTCCTTTGTACGTTCTAGAGATATTTCCTGTACTCCTTTGTGCGCTGTAGAAATACCTTCTGTACTCCTTTGTGCGCTGTAGAGATACCTTCTGTACTCCTTTGTACGCTGTAGAGATACCTCGTGTACTCCTTTGTACGTTCTAGAGATATTTCCTGTACTCCTTTGTGCGCTGTAGAGATACCTTCTGTACTCCTTTGTGCGCTGTAGAGATACCTTCTGTACTCCTTTGTGCGCTGAAGAGATACCTTCTGTACTCCTTTGTACGCTGTAGAGATACCTTCTGTACTCCTTTGTGCGCTGTAGAGATACCTTCTGTACTCCTTTGTACGCTGTAAAGATACCTCGTGTACTCCTTTGTACGTTCTAGAGATATTTCCTGTACTCCTTTATGCGCTATAGAGATACCTTCTGTACTCCTTTGTGCGCTGTAGAGATACCTTCTGTACTCCTTTGTGCGCTGTAGAGATACCTTCTGTTCTCCTTTGTACGCTGTAGAGATACCTTCTGTACTCCTTTGTGCGCTGTAGAGATACCTTCTGTACTCCTTTGTACGCTGTAGAGATACCTCGTGTACTCCTTTGTACGTTCTAGAGATATTTCCTGTACTCCTTTGTGCGCTGTAGAGATACCTTCTGTACTCCTTTGTGCGCTGTAGAGATACCTTCTGTACTCCTTTGTGCGCTCTAGAGATACCTTCTGTACTCCTTTGTACGCTGTAGAGATACCTTCTGTACGCCTTTGTGCGCTGTAGAGATACCTTCTGTACTCCTTTGTGCGCTGTAGAGATACCTTCTGTACTCCTTTGTACGCTGTAGAGATACCTCGTGTACTCCTTTGTGCGCTGTAGAGATACCTTCTGTACTCCTTTGTGCGCTGTAGAGATACCTTCTGTACTCCTTTGTGCGCTGTAGAGATACCTTCTGTACTCCTTTGTACGTTCTAGAGATATTTCCTGTACTCCTTTGTGCGCTGTAGAGATACCTTCTGTACTCCTTTGTGCGCTGTAGAGATATTTCCTGTACTCCTTTGTGCGCTGTAGAGATACCTTCTGTACTCCTTTGTGCGCTGTAGAGATACCTTCTGTACTCCTTTGTACGCTGTAGAGATACCTCGTGTACTCCTTTGTACGTTCTAGAGATATTTCCTGTACTCCTTTGTGCGCTGTAGAGATACCTTCTGTACTCCTTTGTGCGCTGTAGAGATACTTTCTGTACTCCTTTGTACGTTCTAGAGATATTTCCTGTACTCCTTTGTGCGCTGTAGAGATACCTTCTGTACTCCTTTGTGCCCTGTAGAGATACCTTCTGTACTCCTTTGTGCGCTGTAGAGATACCTTCTGTACTCCTTTGTACGCTGTAGAGATACCTCGTGTACTCCTTTGTACGTTCTAGAGATATTTCCTGTACTCCTTTGTGCGCTGTAGAGATACCTTCTGTACTCCTTTGTGCGCTGTAGAGATACCTTCTGTACTCCTTTGTGCGCTGTAGAGATACCTTCTGTACTCCTTTGTACGCTGTAGAGATACCTTCTGTACTCCTTTGTGCGCTGTAGAGATACCTTCTGTACTCCTTTGTACGCTGTAGAGATACCTCGTGTACTCCTTTGTACGTTCTAGAGATATTTCCTGTACTCCTTTGTGCGCTGTAGAGATACCTTCTGTACTCCTTTGTGCGCTGTAGAGATACCTTCTGTACTCCTTTGTGCGCTGTAGAGATACCCTCTGTACTCCTTTGTACGCTGTAGAGATACCTTCTGTACTCCTTTGTGCGCTGTAGAGATACCTTCTGTACTCCTTTGTACGCTGTAGAGATACCTCGTGTACTCCTTTGTACGTTCTAGAGATATTTCCTGTACTCCTTTGTGCGCTGTAGAGATACCTTCTGTACTCCTTTGTGCGCTGTAGAGATACCTTCTGTACTCCTTTGTGCGCTCTAGAGATACCTTCTGTACTCCTTTGTACGCTGTAGAGATACCTTCTGTACTCCTTTGTGCGCTGTAGAGATACCTTCTGTACTCCTTTGTACGCTGTCGAGATACCTCGTGTACTCCTTTGTACGTTCTAGAGATATTTCCTGTACTCCTTTGTGCGCTGTAGAGATACCTTCTGTACTCCTTTGTGCGCTGTAGAGATACCTTCTGTACTCCTTTGTGCGCTGTAGAGATACCTTCTGTACTCCTTTGTGCGCTGTAGAGATACCTTCTGTACTCCTTTGTACGCTGTAGAGATACCTCGTGTACTCCTTTGTGCGCTGTAGAGATACCTTCTGTACTCCTTTGTGCGCTGTAGAGATACCTTCTGTACTCCTTTGTGCGCTGTAGAGATACCTTCTGTACTCCTTTGTACGTTCTAGAGATATTTCCTGTACTCCTTTGTGCGCTGAAGAGATACCTTCTGTACTCCTTTGTGCGCTGTAGAGATATTTCCTGTACTCCTTTGTGCGCTGTAGAGATACCTTCTGTACTCCTTTGTGCGCTGTAGAGATACCTTCTGTACTCCTTTGTACGCTGTAGAGATACCTCGTGTACTCCTTTGTACGTTCTAGGGATATTTCCTGTACTCCTTTGTGCGCTGTAGAGATACCTTCTGTACTCCTTTGTGCGCTGTAGAGATACCTTCTGTACTCCTTCGTACGTTCTAGAGATATTTCCTGTACTCCTTTGTGCGCTGTAGAGATACCTTCTGTACTCCTTTGTGCGCTGTAGAGATACCTTCTGTACTCCTTTGTGCGCTGTAGAGATACCTTCTGTACTCCTTTGTACGCTGTAGAGATACCTCGTGTACTCCTTTGTACGTTCTAGAGATATTTCCTGTACTCCTTTGTGCGCTGTAGGGATACCTTCTGTACTCCTTTGTGCGCTGTAGAGATACCTTCTGTACTCCTTTGTACGCTGTAGAGATACCTTCAGTACTCCTTTGTGCGCTGTAGAGACACCTTCTGTACTCCTTTGTTCGCTGTTGAGATACCTCGTGTACTCCTTTGTACGTTCTAGAGATATTTCCTGTACTCCTTTGTGCGCTGTAGAGATACCTTCTGTACTCCTTTGTGCGCTGTAGAGATACCTTCTGTACTCCTTTGTGCGCTGTAGAGATACCTTCTGTTCTCCTTTGTACGCTGTAGAGATACCTTCTGTACTCCTTTGTGCGCTGTAGAGATACCTTCTGTACTCCTTTGTACGCTGTAGAGATACCTCGTGTACTCCTTTGTACGTTCTAGAGATATTTCCTGTACTCCTTTGTGCGCTGTAGAGATACCTTCTGTACTCCTTTGTGCGCTGTAGAGATACCTTCTGTACTCCTTTGTGCGCTGTAGAGATACCTTCTGTACTCCTTTGTACGCTGTAGAGATACCTTCTGTACTCCTTTGTGCGCTGTAGAGATACCTTCTGTACTCCTTTGTACGCTGTAGAGATACCTCGTGTACTCCTTTGTACGTTCTAGAGATATTTCCTGTACTCCTTTGTGCGCTGTAGAGATACCTTCTGTTCTCCTTTGTGAGCTGTAGAGATACCTTCTGTACTCCTTTGTGCGCTGTAGAGATACCTTCTGTACTCCTTTGTACGCTGTAGAGATACCTTCTGTACTCCTTTGTGCGCTGTAGAGATACCTTCTGTACCCCTTTGTACGCTGTAGAGATACCTCGTGTACTCCTATGTACGTTCTAGAGATATTTCCTGTACTCCTTTGTGCGCTGTAGAGATACCTTCTGTACTCCTTTGTGCGCTGTAGAGATACCTTCTGTACTCCTTTGTGCGCTGTAGAGATACCTTCTGTACTCCTTTGTGCGCTGTAGAGATACCTTCTGTACTCCTTTGTACGCTGTAGAGATACCTCGTGTACTCCTTTGTGCGCTGTAGAGATACCTTCTGTACTCCTTTGTGCGCTGTAGAGATACCTTCCGTACTCCTGTGTGCGCTGTAGAGATACCTTCTGTACTCCTTTGTACGTTCTAGAGATATTTCCTGTACTCCTTTGTGCGCTGTAGAGATACCTTCTGTACTCCTTTGTGCGCTGTAGAGATACCTTCTGTACTCCTTTGTGCGCTGTAGAGATACCTTCTGTACTCCTTTGTGCGCTGTAGAGATACCTTCTGTACTCCTTTGTACGCTGTAGAGATACCTCGTGTACTCCTCTGTATGTTCTAGCGATATTTCCTGTACTCCTTTGTGCGCTGTAGAGATACCTTCTGTACTCCTTTGTGCGCTGTAGAGATACCTTCTGTTCTCCTTTGTGCGCTGTAGAGATACCTTCTGTACTCCTTTGTGCGCTGTAGAGATACCTTCTGTACTCCTTTGTACGCTGTAGAGATACCTCGTGTACTCCTTCGTGCGCTGTAGAGATACCTTCTGTACTCCTTTGTACGGTGTAGAGATACCTCGTGTACTCCTTTGTACGTTCTAGAGATATTTCCTGTACTCCTTTGTGCGCTGTAGAGATACCTTCTGTACTCCTTTGTGCGCTGTAGAGATACCTTCTGTACTATTTTGTGCGCTGTAGAGATACCTTCTGTACTCCTTTGTGCGCTGTAGAGATACCTTCTGTACTCCTTTGTACGCTGTAGAGATACCTCGTGTACTCCTTTGTACGTTCTAGAGATATTTCCTGTACTCCTTTGTGCGCTGTAGAGATACCTTCTGTACTCCTATGTGCGCTGTAGAGATACCTTCTGTACTCCTTTGTACGCTGTAGAGATACCTCGTGTACTCCTTCGTGCGCTGTAGAGATACCTTCTGTACTCCTTTGTACGCTGTAGAGATACCTCGTGTACTCCTTTGTACGTTCTAGAGATATTTCCTGTACTCCTTTGTGCGCTGTAGAGATACCTTCTGTACTCCTTTGTGCGCTGTAGAGATACCTTCTGTACTCCTTTGTGCGCTGTAGAGATACCTTCTGTACTCCTTTGTGCGCTGTAGAGATACCTTCTGTACTCCTTTGTACGCTCTAGAGATACCTCGTGTACTCCTTTGTACGTTCTAGAGATATTTCCTGTACTCCTTTGTGCGCTGTAGAGATACCTTCTGTACTCCTTTGTGCGTTGTAGAGATACCTTCTGTACTCCTTTGTGCGCTGTAGAGATACCTTCTGTACTCCTTTGTGCGCTGTAGAGATACCTTCTGTACTCCTTTGTACGCTGTAGAGATACCTCGTGTACTCCTTTGTACGTTCTAGAGATATTTCCTGTACTCCTTTGTGCGCTGTAGAGATACCTTCTGTACTCCTTTGTGCGCTGTAGAGATACCTTCTGTACTCCTTTGTGCGCTGTAGAGATACCTTCTGTACTCCTTTGTGCGCTGTAGAGATACCTTCTGTACTCCTTTGTGCGCTGTAGAGATACCTGCTGTACTCCTTTTACGCTGTAGAAATACCTCGCGTACTCTTTATGCGCTGTAGAGATACCTTCTGTACTCCTTTGTGCGCTGTAGAGATACCTTCTGTACTCCTTTGTGCGCTGTAGAGATACCTTCTGTACTCCTTTGTACGTTCTAGAGATATTTCCTGTACTCCTTTGTGCGCTGTAGAGATACCTTCTGTACTCCTTTGTGCGCTGTAGAGATACCTTCTGTACTCCTTTGTGCGCTGTAGAGATACCTTCTGTTCTCCTTTGTACGCTGTAGAGATACCTTCTGTACTCCTTTGTGCGCTGTAGAGATACCTTCTGTACTCCTTTGTACGCTGTAGAGATACCTCGTGTACTCCTTTGTACGTTCTAGAGATATTTCCTGTACTCCTTTGTGCGCTGTAGAGATACCTTCTGTACTCCTTTGTGCGCTGTAGAGATACCTTCTGTACTCCTTTGTGCGCTGTAGAGATACCTTCTGTACTCCTTTGTACGCTGTAGAGATACCTTCTGTACTCCTTTGTGCGCTGTAGAGATACCTTCTGTACTCCTTTGTACGCTGTAGAGATACCTCGTGTACTCCTTTGTACGTTCTAGAGATATTTCCTGTACTCCTTTGTGCGCTGTAGAGATACCTTCTGTTCTCCTTTGTGAGCTGTAGAGATACCTTCTGTACTCCTTTGTGCGCTGTAGAGATACCTTCTGTACTCCTTTGTACGCTGTAGAGATACCTTCTGTACTCCTTTGTGCGCTGTAGAGATACCTTCTGTACCCCTTTGTACGCTGTAGAGATACCTCGTGTACTCCTATGTACGTTCTAGAGATATTTCCTGTACTCCTTTGTGCGCTGTAGAGATACCTTCTGTACTCCTTTGTGCGCTGTAGAGATACCTTCTGTACTCCTTTGTGCGCTGTAGAGATACCTTCTGTACTCCTTTGTGCGCTGTAGAGATACCTTCTGTACTCCTTTGTACGCTGTAGAGATACCTCGTGTACTCCTTTGTGCGCTGTAGAGATACCTTCTGTACTCCTTTGTGCGCTGTAGAGATACCTTCCGTACTCCTGTGTGCGCTGTAGAGATACCTTCTGTACTCCTTTGTACGTTCTAGAGATATTTCCTGTACTCCTTTGTGCGCTGTAGAGATACCTTCTGTACTCCTTTGTGCGCTGTAGAGATACCTTCTGTACTCCTTTGTGCGCTGTAGAGATACCTTCTGTACTCCTTTGTGCGCTGTAGAGATACCTTCTGTACTCCTTTGTACGCTGTAGAGATACCTCGTGTACTCCTCTGTATGTTCTAGCGATATTTCCTGTACTCCTTTGTGCGCTGTAGAGATACCTTCTGTACTCCTTTGTGCGCTGTAGAGATACCTTCTGTTCTCCTTTGTGCGCTGTAGAGATACCTTCTGTACTCCTTTGTGCGCTGTAGAGATACCTTCTGTACTCCTTTGTACGCTGTAGAGATACCTCGTGTACTCCTTCGTGCGCTGTAGAGATACCTTCTGTACTCCTTTGTACGGTGTAGAGATACCTCGTGTACTCCTTTGTACGTTCTAGAGATATTTCCTGTACTCCTTTGTGCGCTGTAGAGATACCTTCTGTACTCCTTTGTGCGCTGTAGAGATACCTTCTGTACTATTTTGTGCGCTGTAGAGATACCTTCTGTACTCCTTTGTGCGCTGTAGAGATACCTTCTGTACTCCTTTGTACGCTGTAGAGATACCTCGTGTACTCCTTTGTACGTTCTAGAGATATTTCCTGTACTCCTTTGTGCGCTGTAGAGATACGTTCTGTACTCCTATGTGCGCTGTAGAGATACCTTCTGTACTCCTTTGTACGCTGTAGAGATACCTCGTGTACTCCTTCGTGCGCTGTAGAGATACCTTCTGTACTCCTTTGTACGCTGTAGAGATACCTCGTGTACTCCTTTGTACGTTCTAGAGATATTTCCTGTACTCCTTTGTGCGCTGTAGAGATACCTTCTGTACTCCTTTGTGCGCTGTAGAGATACCTTCTGTACTCCTTTGTGCGCTGTAGAGATACCTTCTGTACTCCTTTGTGCGCTGTAGAGATACCTTCTGTACTCCTTTGTACGCTCTAGAGATACCTCGTGTACTCCTTTGTACGTTCTAGAGATATTTCCTGTACTCCTTTGTGCGCTGTAGAGATACCTTCTGTACTCCTTTGTGCGTTGTAGAGATACCTTCTGTACTCCTTTGTGCGCTGTAGAGATACCTTCTGTACTCCTTTGTGCGCTGTAGAGATACCTTCTGTACTCCTTTGTACGCTGTAGAGATACCTCGTGTACTCCTTTGTACGTTCTAGAGATATTTCCTGTACTCCTTTGTGCGCTGTAGAGATACCTTCTGTACTCCTTTGTGCGCTGTAGAGATACCTTCTGTACTCCTTTGTGCGCTGTAGAGATACCTTCTGTACTCCTTTGTGCGCTGTAGAGATACCTTCTGTACTCCTTTGTGCGCTGTAGAGATACCTGCTGTACTCCTTTTACGCTGTAGAAATACCTCGCGTACTCTTTATGCGCTGTAGAGATACCTTCTGTACTCCTTTGTGCGCTGTAGAGATACCTTCTGTACTCCTTTGTGCGCTGTAGAGATACCTTCTGTACTCCTTTGTACGTTCTAGAGATATTTCCTGTACTCCTTTGTGCGCTGTAGAGATACCTTCTGTACTCCTTTGTGCGCTGTAGAGATACCTTCTGTACTCCTTTGTACGTTCTAGAGATATTTCCTGTACTCCTTTGTGCGCTGTAGAGATACCTTCTGTACTCCTTTGTGCGCTGTAGGGATTTCTTTTGTACTCCTTTGTGCACTGTGGAGATACCTTCTGTACTCCTTTGTACGTTGTAGAGATACCTCGTGTACTCCTTTGTACGTTCTAGAGATATTTCCTGTACTCCTTTGTGCGCTGTAGAGATACCTTCTGTACTCCTTTGTGCGCTGTAGAGATACCTTCTGTACTCCTTTTTGCGCTGTAGAGATACCTTCTGTACTCCTTTGTACGCTGTAGCGATACCTTCTGTACTCCTTTGTGCGCTGTAGAGATACCTTCTGTACTCCTTTGTACGCTGTAGAGATACCTCGTGTACTCCTTTGTACGTTCTAGAGATATTTCCTGTACTTCTTTGTGCGCTGTAGAGATACCTTCTGTACTCCTTTGTGCGCTGTAGAGATACCTTCTGTACTCCTTTGTGCGCTGTAGAGATACCTTCTGTACTCCTTTGTGCGCTGTAGAGATACCTTCTGTACTCCTTTGTACGCTGTAGAGATACCTCGTGTACTCCTTTGTGCGCTGTAGAGATACCTTCTGTACTCCTTTGTGCGCTGTAGAGATACCTTCCGTACTCCTGTGTGCGCTGTAGAGATACCTTCTGTACTCCTTTGTACGTTCTAGAGATATTTCCTGTACTCCTTTGTGCGCTGTAGAGATACCTTCTGTACTCCTTTGTGCGCTGTAGAGATACCTTCTGTACTCCTTTGTGCGCTGTAGAGATACCTTCTGTACTCCTTTGTGCGCTGTAGAGATACCTTCTGTACTCCTTTGTACGCTGTAGAGATACCTCGTGTACTCCTTTGTATGTTCTAGCGATATTTCCTGTACTCCTTTGTGCGCTGTAGAGATACCTTCTGTACTCCTTTGTGCGCTGTAGAGATACCTTCTGTTCTCCTTTGTGCGCTGTAGAGATACCTTCTGTACTCCTTTGTGCGCTGTAGAGATTCCTTCTGTACTCCTTTGTACGCTGTAGAGATACCTCGTGTACTCCTTCGTGCGCTGTAGAGATACCTTCTGTACTCCTTTGTACGGTGTAGAGATACCTCGTGTACTCCTTTGTACGTTCTAGAGATATTTCCTGTACTCCTTTGTGCGCTGTAGAGATACCTTCTGTACTCCTTTGTGCGCTGTAGAGATACCTTCTGTACTATTTTGTGCGCTGTAGAGATACCTTCTGTACTCCTTTGTGCGCTGTAGAGATACCTTCTGTACTCCTTTGTACGCTGTAGAGATACCTCGTGTACTCCTTTGTACGTTCTAGAGATATTTCCTGTACTCCTTTGTGCGCTGTAGAGATACCTTCTGTACTCCTTTGTGCGCTGTAGAGATACCTTCTGTACTCCTTTGTGCGCTGTAGAGATACCTTCTAAACTCCTTTGTGCGCTGTAGAGATACCTTCTGTACTCCTTTGTACGCTGTAGAGATACCTCGTGTACTCCTTTGTACGTTCTAGAGATATTTCCTGTACTCCTTTGTGCGCTGTAGAGATACCTTCTGTACTCCTTTGTGCGCTGTAGAGATACCTTCTGTACTCCTTTGTGCGCTGTAGAGATACCTTCTGTACTCCTTTGTGCGCTGTAGAGATACCTTCTGTACTCCTTTGTACGATGTAGAGATACCTCGTGCACTCCTTTGTACGTTCTAGAGATATTTCCTGTACTCCTTTGTGCGCTGTAGAGATACCTTCTGTACTCCTTTGTGCGCTGTAGAGATACCTTCTGTACTCCTTTGTGCGCTGTAGAGATACCTTCTGTACTCCTATGTGCGCTGTAGAGATACCTTCTGTACTCCTTTGTACGCTGTAGAGATACCTCGTGTACTCCTTCGTGCGCTGTAGAGATACCTTCTGTACTCCTTTGTACGCTGTAGAGATACCTCGTGTACTCCTTTGTACGTTCTAGAGATATTTCCTGTACTCCTTTGTGCGCTGTAGAGATACCTTCTGTACTCCTTTGTGCGCTGTAGAGATACCTTCTGTACTCCTTTGTGCGCTGTAGAGATACCTTCTGTACTCCTTTGTGCGCTGTAGAGATACCTTCTGTACTCCTTTGTACGCTCTAGAGATACCTCGTGTACTCCTTTGTACGTTCTAGAGATATTTCCTGTACTCCTTTGTGCGCTGTAGAGATACCTTCTGTACTCCTTTGTGCGTTGTAGAGATACCTTCTGTACTCCTTTGTGCGCTGTAGAGATACCTTCTGTACTCCTTTGTGCGCTGTAGAGATACCTTCTGTACTCCTTTGTACGCTGTAGAGATACCTCGTGTACTCCTTTGTACGTTCTAGAGATATTTCCTGTACTCCTTTGTGCGCTGTAGAGATACCTTCTGTACTCCTTTGTGCGCTGTAGAGATACCTTCTGTACTCCTTCGTGCGCTGTAGAGATACCTTCTGTACTCCTTTGTGCGCTGTAGAGATACCTTCTGTACTCCTTTGTGCGCTGTAGAGATACCTGCTGTACTCCTTTGTACGCTGTAGAAATACCTCGCGTACTCTTTATGCGCTGTAGAGATACCTTCTGTACTCCTTTGTGCGCTGTAGAGATACCTTCTGTACTCCTTTGTGCGCTGTAGAGATACCTTCTGTACTCCTTTGTACGTTCTAGAGATATTTCCTGTACTCCTTTGTGCGCTGTAGAGATACCTTCTGTACTCCTTTGTGCGCTGTAGAGATACCTTCTGTACTCCTTTGTACGTTCTAGAGATATTTCCTGTACTCCTTTGTGCGCTGTAGAGATACCTTCTGTACTCCTTTGTGCGCTGTAGGGATACCTTTTGTACTCCTTTGTGCACTGTGGAGATACCTTCTGTACTCCTTTGTACGTTGTAGAGATACCTCGTGTACTCCTTTGTACGTTCTAGAGATATTTCCTGTACTCCCTTGTGCGCTGTAGAGATACCTTCTGTACTCCTTTGTGCGCTGTAGAGATACCTTCTGTACTCCTTTTTGCGCTGTAGAGATACCTTCTGTACTCCTTTGTACGCTGTAGCGATACCTTCTGTACTCCTTTGTGCGCTGTAGAGATACCTTCTGTACTCCTTTGTACGCTGTAGAGATACCTCGTGTACTCCTTTGTACGTTCTAGAGATATTTCCTGTACTTCTTTGTGCGCTGTAGAGATACCTTCTGTACTCCTTTGTGCGCTGTAGAGATACCTTCTGTACTCCTTTGTGCGCTGTAGAGATACCTTCTGTACTCCTTTGTACGCTGTAGAGATACCTTCTGTACTCCTTTGTGCGCTGTAGAGATACCTTCTGTACTCCTTTGTACGCTGTAGAGATACCTCGTGTACTCCTTTGTACGTTCTAAAGATATTTCCTGTACTCCTTTGTGCGCTGTAGAGATACCTTCTGTACTCCTCTGTGCGCTGTAGAGAGACCTTCTGTACTCCTTTGTGCGCTCTAGAGATACCTTCTGTACTCCTTTGTACGCAGTAGAGATATTTCCTGTACTCCTGTGCGCTGTAGAGATACCTTCTGTACACCTTTGTGCGCTGTAGAGATACCTTCTGTACTCCTTTGTGCGCTGTAGAGATACCTTCTGTACTCCTTTGTGCGCTGTAGAGATACCTTCTGTACTCCTTTGTACGTTCAGGAGATATTTCCTGTACTCCTTTGTGCGCTGTAGAGATACCTTCTGTACTCCTTTGTGCGCTGTGGAGACACCTTCTGTACTCCTTTGTGCGCTGTAGAGATACCTTCTGTACTCCTTTGTACGCTGTAGAGATACCTCGTGTACTCCTTTGTGCGCTCTAGAGATACCTTCTGTACTCCTTTGTGCGCTGTAGAGATACCTTCTGTACTCCTTTGTGCGCTGTAGAGATACCTTCTGTTCTCCTTTGTACGTTCTAGAGATATTTCCTGTACTCCTTTTTGCGCTGTAGAGATACCTTCTGTACTCCTTTGTGCGCTATAGAGATACCTTCTGTACTCCTTTATGCGCTGTAGAGATACCTTCTGTACTCCTTTGTGCGCTGTAGAGATACCTTCTGTACTCCTTTGTACTCTGTAGAGATACCTCGTGTACTCCTTTGTACGTTCTAGAGATATTTCCTGTACTCCTTTGTGCGCTGTAGAGATACCTTCTGTACTCCTTTGTGCGCTGTAGAGATACCTTCTGTACTCCTTTGTGCGCTGTAGAGATACCTTCTGTACTCCTTTGTGCGCTGTAGAGATACCTTCTGTACTCCTTTGTACGCTGTAGAGATACCTCGTGTACTCCTTTGTACGTTCTAGAGATATTTCCTGTACTCCTTTGTGCGCTGTAGAGATACCTTCTGTACTCCTTTGTGCGCTGTAGAGATACCTTCTCTACTCCTTTGTGCGCTGTAGAGATACCTTCTGTACTTCTTTGTGCGCTGTAGAGATACCTTCTGTACTTCTTTGTGCGCTGTAGAGATACCTTCTGTACTCCTTTGTACGCTGTAGAGATACCTCGTGTACTCCTTTGTGCGCTGTAGAGATACCTTCTGTACTCCTTTGTGCGCTGTAGAGATACCTTCTGTACTCCTTTGTGCGCTGTAGAAATACCTTCTGTACTCCTTTGTACGTTCTAGAGATATTTCCTGTACTCCTTTGTGCGCTGTAGAGATACCTTCTGTATTCCTTTGTGCGCTGTAGAGATACCTTCTGTACTCCTTTGTACGTTCTAGAGATATTTCCTGTACTCCTTTGTGCGCTGTAAAGATACCTTCTGTACTCCTTTGTGCGCTGTAGAGATACCTTCTGTACTCCTTTGTGCGCTGTAGAGATACCTTCTGTACTCCTTTGTACGCTGTAGAGATACCTCGTGTACTCCTTTGTGCGCCGTAGAGATACCTTCTGTACTCCTTTGTGCGCTGTAGAGATACCTTCTGTACTCCTTTGTGCGCTGTAGAGATACCTTCTGTACTCCTTTGTACGTTCTAGAGATATTCCCTGTACTCCTTTGTGCGCTGTAGAGATACCTTCTGTACTCCTTTGTGCGCTGTAGAGATACCTTCTGTACTCCTTTGTGCGCTGTAGAGATACCTTCTGTACTCCTTTGTGCGCTGTAGAGATACCTTCTGTACTCCTTTGTACGCTGTAGAGATACCTCGTGTACTCCTTTGTACGTTCTAGAGATATTTCCTGTACTCCTTTGTGCGCTGTACAGATACCTTCTGTACTCCTTTGTGCGCTGTAGAGATACCTTCTGTACTCCTTTGTGCGCTGTAGAGATACCTTCTGTACTCCTTTGTACGCTCTAGAGATACCTCGTGTACTCCTTTGTACGTTTTAGAGATATTTCCTGTACTCCTTTGTGCGCTGTAGAGATACCTTCTGTACTCCTTTGTGCGCTGTAGAGATACCTTCTGTACTCCTTTGTGCGCTGTAGAGATACCTTCTGTACTCCTTTGTGCGCTCTAGAGATACCTTCAGTACTCCTTTGTACGCTGTAGAGATACCCCGTGTACTCCTTTGTGCGCTGTAGAGATACCTTCTGTACTCCTTTGTGCGCTGTAGAGATACCTTCTGTACTCCTCTGTGCGCTGTAGAGATACCTTTGGTACTCCTTTGTACGTTCTAGAGATATTTCCTGTACTCCTTCGTGCGCTGTAGAGATACCTTCTGTACTCCTTTGTGCGCTGTAGAGATACCTTCTGTACTCCTTTGTGCGCTGTAGAGATACCTTCTGTACTCCTTTGTGCGCTGTAGAGATACCTTCTGTACTCCTTTGTACGCTGTAGAGATACCTCGTGTACTCCTTTGCACGTTCTAGAGATATTTCCTGTACTCCTCTGTGCGCTGTAGAGATACCTTCTGTACTCCTTTGTGCGCTGTAGAGATACCTTCTGTACTCCTTTGTGCGCTGTAGAGATACCTTCTGTACTCCTTTGTGCGCTGTAGAGATACCTTCTGTACTCCTTTGTATGCTGTAGAGATACCTCGTGTACTCCTTTATGCGCTGTAGAGATACCTTCTGTACTTCTTTGTACGCTGTAGAGATACCTCGTGTACTCCTTTGTACGGTCTAGAGATATTTCCTGTACTCCTTTGTGCGCTGTAGAGATACCTTCTGTACTCCTTTGTGCGCTGTAGAGATACCTTCTGTACTCCTTTGTGCGCTGTAGAGATACCTTCTGTACTCCTTTGTGCGCTGTAGAGATACCTTCTGTACACCTTTGTACGCTTTAGAGATACCTCGTGTACTCCTTTGTACGTTCTAGAGATATTTCCTGTACTCCTTTGTGCGCTGTAGAGATACCTTCTGTACTCCTTTGTGCGCTGTAGAGATACCTTCTGTACTCCTTTGTGCGCTGTAGAGATACCTTCTGTACTCCTTTGTGCGCTGTAGAGATACCTTCTGTACTCCTTTGTACGCTGTAGAGATACCTCGTGTACTCCTTTGTACGTTCTAGAGATATTTCCTGTACTCCTTTGTGCGCTGTAGAGATACCTTCTGTACTCCTTTGTGCGCTGTAGAGATACCTTCTGTACTCCTTTGTGCGCTGTAGAGATACCTTCTGTACTCCTATGTGCGCTGTAGAGATACCTTCTGTACTCCTTTGTGCACTGTAGAGATACCTTCTGTACTCCTTTGTACGCTGTAGAGATACCTCGTGTACTCCTTTGTGCGCTGTAGAGATACCTTCTGTACTCCTTTGTGCGCTGTAGAGATACCTTCTGTACTCCTTTGTGCGCTGTAGAGATACCTTCTGTACTCCTTTGTACGTTCTAGAGATATTTCCTGTACTCCTTTGTGCGCTGTAGAGATACCTTCTGTACTCCTTTGTGCGCTGTAGAGATATTTCCTGTACTCCTTTGTGCGCTGTAGAGATACCTTCTGTACTCCTTTGTGCGCTGTAGAGATACCATCTGTACTCCTTTGTACGCTGTAGAGATACCTCGTGTACTCCTTTGTACGTTCTAGAGATATTTCCTGTACTCCTTTGTGCGCTGTAGAGATACCTTCTGTACTCCTTTGTGCGCTGTAGAGATACCTTCTGTACTCCTTTGTGCGCTGTAGAGATACCTTCTGTACTCCTTTGTACGCTGTAGAGATACCTTCTGTACTCCTTTGTGCGCTGTAGAGATACCTTCTGTACTCCTTTGTACGCTGTAGAGATACCTCGTGTACTCCTTTGTACGTTCTAGAGATATTTCCTGTACTCCTTTGTGCGCTGTAGAGAGATACCTTCTGTACTCCTTTGTGCGCTGTAGAGATACCTTCTGTACTCCTTTGTACGCTGTAGAGATACCTCGTGTACTCCTTTGTACGTTCTAGAGATATTTCCTGTACTCCTTTGTGCGCTGTAGAGATACCTTCTGTACTCCTTTGTGCGCTGTAGAGATACCTTCTGTACTCCTTTGTGCGCTGTAGAGATACCTTCTGTTCTCCTTTGTGCGCTGTAGATATACCTTCTGTACTCCTTTGTGCACTGTAGAGATACCTTCTGTACTCCTTTGTACGCTGTAGAGATACCTTCTGTACTCCTTTGTGCGCTGTAGAGATACCTTCTGTACTCCTTTGTACGCTGTAGAGATACCTCGTGTACTCCTTTGTACGTTCTAGAGATATTTCCTGTACTCCTTTGTGCGCTGTAGAGATACCTTCTGTACTCCTTTGTGCGCTGTAGAGATACCTTCTGTACTCCTTTGTGCGCTGTAGAGATACCTTCTGTACTTCTTTTGTGCGCTGTAGAGATACCTTCTGTACTCCTTTGTACGCTGTAGAGATACCTCGTGTACTCCTTTGTGCGCTGTAGAGATACCTTCTGTACTCCTTTGTGCGCTGTAGAGATACCTTCTGTACTCCTCTGTGCGCTGTAGAGATACCTTCTGTACTCCTTTGTACGTTCTAGAGATATTTCCTGTACTCCTTTGTGCGCTGTAGAGATACCTTCTGTACTCCTTTGTGCGCTGTAGAGATACCTTCTGTACTCCTTTGTGCGCTGTAGAGATACCTTCTGTACTCCTTTGTGCGCTGTAGAGATACCTTCTGTACTCCTTTGTACGCTGTAGAGATACCTCGTGTACTCCTTTGTACGTTCTAGAGATATTTCCTGTACTCCTTTGTGCGCTGTAGAGATACCTTCTGTACTCCTTTGTGCGCTGTAGAGATACCTTCTGTACTCCTTTGTGCGCTGTAGAGATACCTGCTGTACTCCTTTGTACGCTGTAGAAATACCTCGCGTACTCCTTTATGCGCTGTAGAGATACCTTCTGTACTCCTTTGTGCGCTGTAGAGATACCTTCTGTACTCCTTTGTGCGCTGTAGAGATACCTTCTGTACTCCTTTGTACGTTCTAGAGATATTTCCTGTACTCCTTTGTGCGCTGTAGAGATACCTTCTGTACTCCTTTGTGCGCTGTAGAGATACCTTCTGTACTCCTTTGTACGTTCTAGAGATATTTCCTGTACTCCTTTGTGCGCTGTAGAGATACCTTCTGTACTCCTTTGTGCGCTGTAGGGATACCTTTTGTACTCCTTTGTGCACTGTGGAGATACCTTCTGTACTCCTTTGTACGTTGTAGAGATACCTCGTGTACTCCTTTGTACGTTCTAGAGATATTTCCTGTACTCCTTTGTGCGCTGTAGAGATACCTTCTGTACTCCTTTGTGCGCTGTAGAGATACCTTCTGTACTCCTTTGTGCGCTGTAGAGATACCTTCTGTACTCCTTTGTACGCTGTAGCGATACCTTCTGTACTCCTTTGTGCGCTGTAGAGATACCTTCTGTACTCCTTTGTACGCTGTAGAGATACCTCGTGTACTCCTTTGTACGTTCTAGAGATATTTCCTGTACTTCTTTGTGCGCTGTAGAGATACCTTCTGTACTCCTTTGTGCGCTGTAGAGATACCTTCTGTACTCCTTTGTGCGCTGTAGAGATACCTTCTGTACTCCTTTGTACGCTGTAGAGATACCTTCTGTACTCCTTTGTGCGCTGTAGAGATACCTTCTGTACTCCTTTGTACGCTGTAGAGATACCTCGTGTACTCCTTTGTGCGCTGTAGAGATACCTTCTGTACTCCTTTGTGCGCTCTAGAGATACCTTCTGTACTCCTTTGTACGCAGTAGAGATATTTCCTGTACTCCTGTGCGCTGTAGAGATACCTTCTGTACACCTTTGTGCGCTATAGAGATACCTTCTGTACTCCTTTGTGCGCTGTAGAGATACCTTCTGTACTCCTTTGTGCGCTGTAGAGATACCTTCTGTACTCCTTTGTACGTTCAGGAGATATTTCCTGTACTCCTTTGTGCGCTGTAGAGATACCTTCTGTACTCCTTTGTGCGCTGTGGAGACACCTTCTGTACTCCTTTGTGCGCTGTAGAGATACCTTCTGTACTCCTTTGTACGCTGTAGAGATACCTCGTGTACTCCTTTGTGCGCTCTAGAGATACCTTCTGTACTCCTTTGTGCGCTGTAGAGATACCTTCTGTACTCCTTTGTGCGCTGTAGAGATACCTTCTGTTCTCCTTTGTACGTTCTAGAGATATTTCCTGTACTCCTTTTTGCGCTGTAGAGATACCTTCTGTACTCCTTTGTGCGCTATAGAGATACCTTCTGTACTCCTTTATGCGCTGTAGAGATACCTTCTGTACTCCTTTGTGCGCTGTAGAGATACCTTCTGTACTCCTTTGTACTCTGTAGAGATACCTCGTGTACTCCTTTGTACGTTCTAGAGATATTTCCTGTACTCCTTTGTGCGCTGTAGAGTTACCTTCTGTACTCCTTTGTGCGCTGTAGAGATACCTTCTGTACTCCTTTGTGCGCTGTAGAGATACCTTCTGTACTCCTTTGTGCGCTGTAGAGATACCTTCTGTACTCCTTTGTACGCTGTAGAGATACCTCGTGTACTCCTTTGTACGTTCTAGAGATATTTCCTGTACTCCTTTGTGCGCTGTAGAGATACCTTCTGTACTCCTTTGTGCGCTGTAGAGATACCTTCTCTACTCCTTTGTGCGCTGTAGAGATACCTTCTGTACTTCTTTGTGCGCTGTAGAGATACCTTCTGTACTTCTTTGTGCGCTGTAGAGATACCTTCTGTACTCCTTTGTACGCTGTAGAGATACCTCGTGTACTCCTTTGTGCGCAGTAGAGATACCTTCTGTACTCCTTTGTGCGCTGTAGAGATACCTTCTGTACTCCTTTGTGCGCTGTAGAAATACCTTCTGTACTCCTTTGTACGTTCTAGAGATATTTCCTGTACTCCTTTGTGCGCTGTAGAGATACCTTCTGTATTCCTTTGTGCGCTGTAGAGATACCTTCTGTACTCCTTTGTACGTTCTAGAGATATTTCCTGTAATTCTTTGTGCGCTGTAAAGATACCTTCTGTACTCCTTTGTGCGCTGTAGAGATACCTTCTGTACTCCTTTGTGCGCTGTAGAGATACCTTCTGTACTCCTTTGTACGCTGTAGAGATACCTCGTGTACTCCTTTGTGCGCCGTAGAGATACCTTCTGTACTCCTTTGTGCGCTGTAGAGATACCTTCTGTACTCCTTTGTGCGCTGTAGAGATACCTTCTGTACTCCTTTGTACGTTCTAGAGATATTCCCTGTACTCCTTTGTGCGCTGTAGAGATACCTTCTGTACTCCTTTGTGCGCTGTAGAGATACCTTCTGTACTCCTTTGTGCGCTGTAGAGATACCTTCTGTACTCCTTTGTGCGCTGTAGAGATACCTTCTGTACTCCTTTGTACGCTGTAGAGATACCTCGTGTACTCCTTTGTACGTTCTAGAGATATTTCCTGTACTCCTTTGTGCGCTGTACAGATACCTTCTGTACTCCTTTGTGCGCTGTAGAGATACCTTCTGTACTCCTTTGTGCGCTGTAGAGATACCTTCTGTACTCCTTTGTACGCTCTAGAGATACCTCGTGTACTCCTTTGTACGTTTTAGAGATATTTCCTGTACTCCTTTGTGCGCTGTAGAGATACCTTCTGTACTCCTTTGTGCGCTGTAGAGATACCTTCTGTACTCCTTTGTGCGCTGTAGAGATACCTTCTGTACTCCTTTGTGCGCTCTAGAGATACCTTCTGTACTCCTTTGTACGCTGTAGAGATACCTCGTGTACTCCTTTGTGCGCTGTAGAGATACCTTCTGTACTCCTTTGTGCGCTGTAGAGATACCTTCTGTACTCCTCTGTGCGCTGTAGAGATACCTTTGGTACTCCTTTGTACGTTCTAGGGATATTTCCTGTACTCCTTCGTGCGCTGTAGAGATACCTTCTGTACTCCTTTGTGCGCTGTAGAGATACCTTCTGTACTCCTTTGTGCGCTGTAGAGATACCTTCTGTACTCCTTTGTGCGCTGTAGAGATACCTTCTGTACTCCTTTGTACGCTGTAGAGATACCTCGTGTACTCCTTTGTACGTTCTAGAGATATTTCCTGTACTCCTCTGTGCGCTGTAGAGATACCTTCTGTACTCCTTTGTGCGCTGTAGAGATACCTTCTGTACTCCTTTGTGCGCTGTAGAGATACCTTCTGTACTCCTTTGTGCGCTGTAGAGATACCTTCTGTACTCCTTTGTATGCTGTAGAGATACCTCGTGTACTCCTTTATGCGCTGTAGAGATACCTTCTGTACTTCTTTGTACGCTGTAGAGATACCTCGTGTACTCCTTTGTACGGTCTAGAGATATTGCCTGTACTCCTTTGTGCGCTGTAGAGATACCTTCTGTACTCCTTTGTGCGCTGTAGAGATACCTTCTGTACTCCTTTGTGCGCTGTAGAGATACCTTCTGTACTCCTTTGTGCGCTGTAGAGATACCTTCTGTACACCTTTGTACGCTTTAGAGATACCTCGTGTACTCCTTTGTACGTTCTAGAGATATTTCCTGTACTCCTTTGTGCGCTGTAGAGATACCTTCTGTACTCCTTTGTGCGCTGTAGAGATACCTTCTGTACTCCTTTGTGCGCTGTAGAGATACCTTCTGTACTCCTTTGTGCGCTGTAGAGATACCTTCTGTACTCCTTTGTACGCTGTAGAGATACCTCGTGTACTCCTTTGTACGTTCTAGAGATATTTCCTGTACTCCTTTGTGCGCTGTAGAGATACCTTCTGTACTCCTTTGTGCGCTGTAGAGATACCTTCTGTACTCCTTTGTGCGCTGTAGAGATACCTTCTGTACTCCTATGTGCGCTGTAGAGATACCTTCTGTACTCCTTTGTACGTTCTAGAGATATTTCCTGTACTCCTTTGTGCGCTGTAGAGATACCTTCTGTACTCCTTTGTGCGCTGTAGAGATATTTCCTGTACTCTTTTGTGCGCTGTAGAGATACCTTCTGTACTCCTTTGTGCGCTGTAGAGATACCATCTGTACTCCTTTGTACGCTGTAGAGATACCTCGTGTACTCCTTTGTACGTTCTAGAGATATTTCCTGTACTCCTTTGTGCGCTGTAGAGATACCTTCTGTACTCCTTTGTGCGCTGTAGAGATACCTTCTGTACTCCTTTGTGCGCTGTAGAGATACCTTCTGTACTCCTTTGTACGCTGTAGAGATACCTTCTGTACTCCTTTGTGCGCTGTAGAGATACCTTCTGTACTCCTTTGTACGCTGTAGAGATACCTCGTGTACTCCTTTGTACGTTCTAGAGATATTTCCTGTACTCCTTTGTGCGCTGTAGAGAGATACCTTCTGTACTCCTTTGTGCGCTGTAGAGATACCTTCTGTACTCCTTTGTACGCTGTAGAGATACCTCGTGTACTCCTTTGTACGTTCTAGAGATATTTCCTGTACTCCTTTGTGCGCTGTAGAGATACCTTCTGTACTCCTTTGTGCGCTGTAGAGATACCTTCTGTACTCCTTTGTGCGCTGTAGAGATACCTTCTGTTCTCCTTTGTGCGCTGTAGATATACCTTCTGTACTCCTTTGTGCACTGTAGAGATACCTTCTGTACTCCTTTGTACGCTGTAGAGATACCTTCTGTACTCCTTTGTGCGCTGTAGAGATACCTTCTGTACTCCTTTGTACGCTGTAGAGATACCTCGTGTACTCCTTTGTACGTTCTAGAGATATTTCCTGTACTCCTTTGTGCGCTGTAGAGATACCTTCTGTACTCCTTTGTGCGCTGTAGAGATACCTTCTGTACTCCTTTGTGCGCTGTAGAGATACCTTCTGTACTTCTTTTGTGCGCTGTAGAGATACCTTCTGTACTCCTTTGTACGCTGTAGAGATACCTCGTGTACTCCTTTGTCCGCTGTAGAGATACCTTCTGTACTCCTTTGTGCGCTGTAGAGATACCTTCTGTACTCCTCTGTGCGCTGTAGAGATACCTTCTGTACTCCTTTGTACGTTCTAGAGATATTTCCTGTACTCCTTTGTGCGCTGTAGAGATACCTTCTGTACTCCTTTGTGCGCTGTAGAGATACCTTCTGTACTCCTTTGTGCGCTGTAGAGATACCTTCTGTACTCCTTTGTGCGCTGTAGAGATACCTTCTGTACTCCTTTGTACGCTGTAGAGATACCTCGTGTACTCCTTTATGCGCTGTAGAGATACCTTCTGTACTTCTTTGTACGCTGAAGAGATACCTCGTGTACTCCTTTGTACGGTCTAGAGATATTTCCTGTACTCCTTTGTGCGCTGTGGAGATACCTTCTGTACTCCTTTGTGCGCTGTAGAGATACCTTTTGTACTCCTTTGTGCGCTGTAGAGATACCTTCTGTACTCCTTTGTGCGCTGTAGAGATACCTTCTGTACTCCTTTGTACGCTGTAGAGATACCTCGTGTACTCCTTTGTACGTTCTAGAGATATTTCCTGTACTCCTTTGTGCGCTGTAGAGATACCTTCTGTACTCCTTTGTGCGCTGTAGAGATACCTTCTGTACTCCTTTGTGCGCTGTAGAGATACCTTCTGTACTCCTTTGTGCGCTGTAGAGATACCTTCTGTACTCCTTTTTACGCTGTAGAGATACCTCGTGTACTCCTTTGTACGTTCTAAAGATATTTCCTGTACTCCTTTGTGCGCTGTAGAGATACCTTCAGTACTCCTTTGTGCGCTGTAGAGATACCTTCTGTACTCCTTTGTGCGCTGTAGAGATACCTTCTGTACTCCTATGTGCGCTGTAGAGATACCTTCTGTACTCCTTTGTGCGCTGTAGAGATACCTTCTGTACTCCTTTGTACGCTGTAGAGATACCTCGTGTACTCCTTTGTGCGCTGTAGAGATACCTTCTGTACTCCTTTGTGCGCTGTAGAGATACCTTCTGTACTCCTTTGTGCGCTGTAGAGATACCTTCTGTACTCCTTTGTGCGCTCTAGAGATACCTTCTGTACTCCTTTGTACGCTGTAGAGATACCTCGTGTACTCCTTTGTACGTTCTAGAGATATTTCCTGTACTCCTTTGTGCGCTGTAGATATACCTTCTGTACTCCTTTGTGCGCTGTAGAGATACCTTCTGTACTCCTTTGTGCGCTGTAGAGATACCTTCTGTACTCCTTTGTACGCTGTAGAGATACCTTCTGTACTCCTTTGTGCGCTGTAGAGATACCTTCTGTACTCCTTTGTACGCTGTAGAGATACCTCGTGTACTCCTTTGTACGTTCTAGAGATATTTCCTGTACTCCTTCGTGCGCTGTAGAGATACCTTCTGTACTCCTTTGTGCGCTGTAGAGATACCTTCTGTACTCCTCTGTACGCTGTAGAGATACCTGCTGTACTCCTTTGTGCGCTGTAGAGATACCTTCTGTACTCCTTTGTACGCTGTAGAGATACCTCGTGTACTCCTTTGTACGTTCTAGAGATATTTCCTGTACTCCTTTGTGCGCTGTAGAGATACCTTCTGTACTCCTTTGTGCGCTGTAGAGATACCTTCTGTACTCCTTTGTGCGCTGTAGAGATACCTTCTGTACTCCTTTGTACGTTCTAGAGATATTTCCTGTACTCCTTTGTACGCTGTAGAGATACCTTCTGTACTCCTTTGTGCGCTGTAGAGATACCTTCTGTACTCCTTTGTGCACTGTAGAGATACCTTCTGTACTCCTTTGTGCGCTGTAGAGATACCTTCTGTACTCCTTTGTACGCTGTAGAGATACCTCGTGTACTTCTTTGTACGTTCTAGAGATATTTCCTGTACTCCTTTGTGCGCTGTAGAGATACCTTCTGTACTCCTTTGTGCGCTGTAGAGATACCTTCTGTACTCCTTTGTACGCTGTAGAGATACCTCGTGTACTCCTTTGTACGTTCTATAGATATTTCCTGTACTCCTTTGTGCGCTGTAGCGATACCTTCTGTACTCCTTTGGTCGCTGTAGAGATACCTTCTGTACTCCTTTGTGCGCTTTAGAGATACCTTCTGTACTCCTTTGTGCGCTGTAGAGATACCTTCTGTACTCCTTTGTACGCTGTAGAGATACCTCGTGTACTTCTTTGTACGTTCTAGAGATATTTCCTGTACTCCTTTGTGCGCTGTAGAGATACCTTCTGTACTCCTTTGTGCGCTGTAGAGATACCTTCTGTACTCCTTTGTGCGCTGTAGAGATACCTTCTGTACTCCTTTGTGCGCTGTAGATATACCTTCTGTACTCCTTTGTACGCTGTAGAGATACCTCGTGTACTCCTTTGTACGTTCTAGAGATATTTCCTGTACTCCTTTGTGCGCTGTAGAGATACCTTCTGTACTCCTTTGTGCGCTGTAGAGATACCTTCTATACTCCTTTGTGCGCTGTAGAGATACCTTCTGTACTTCTTTGTACGCTGTAGAGATACCTTCTGTACTCCTTTGTGCGCTGTAGAGATACCTTCTGTACTCCTTTGTGCGCTGTAGAGATACCTTCTGTACTCCTTTGTGCGCTGTAGAGATACCTTCTGTACTCCTTTGTGCGCTGTAGAGATACCCTCTGTACTCCTTTGTACGTTCTAGAGATATTTCCTGTACTCCTTTGTGCGCTGTAGAGATACCTTCTGTACTCCTTTGTGCGCTGTAGAGATACCTTCTGTACTCCTTTGTGCGCTGAAGAGATACCTTCTGTACTCCTTTGTACGCTGTAGAGATACCTCGTGTACTCCTTTGTGCGCTGTAGAGATACCTTCTGTACTCCTTTGTGCGCTGTAGAGATACCTTCTGTACTCCTTTGTGCGCTGTAGAGATACCTCCTGTAGTCCTTTGTACGTTCTAGAGATATTTCCTGTACTCCTTTGTGCGCTGTAGAGATACCTTCTGTACTTCTTTGTGCGCTGTAGAGATACCTTCTGTACTCCTTTGTGCGCTGCAGAGATACCTTCTGTTCTCTTTTGTACGCTGTAGAGATACCTTCTGTACTCCTTTGTGCGCTGTAGAGATACCTTCTGTACTCCTTTGTACGCTGTAGAGATACCTCGTGTACTCCTTTGTACGTTCTAGAGATATTTCCTGTACTCCTTTGTGCGTTGTAGAGATACCTTCTGTACTCCTTTGTGCGCTGTAGAGATACCTTCTGTACTCCTTTGTGCGCTGTAGAGATACCTTCTGTACTCCTTTGTACGCTGTAGAGATACCTTCTGTACTCCTTTGTGCGCTGTAGAGATACCTTCTGTACTCCTTTGTACGCTGTAGAGATACCTCGTGTACTCCTTTGTACGTTCTAGAGATATTTCCTGTACTCCTTTGTGCGCTGTAGAGATACCTTCTGTACTCCTTTGTGCGCTGTAGAGATACCTTCTGTACTCCTTTGTACGTTCTAGAGATATTTCCTGTACTCCTTTGTACGCTGTAGAGATACCTTCTGTACTCCTTTGTGCGCTGTAGAGATACCTTGTGTACTCCTTTGTACGCTGTAGAGATACCTCGTGTACTCCTTTGTGCGTTCTTGAGATATTTCCTGTACTCCTTTGTGCACTGTAGAGATACCTTCTGTATTCCTTTGTGCGCTGTAGAGATACCTTCTGTACTCCTTTGTGCGCTGTAGAGATACCTTCTGTACTCCTTTGTGCGCTGTAGAGATACCTTCTGTACTCCTTTGTACGTTCTAGAGATATTTCCTGTACTCCTTTGTGCGCTGAGGAGATACCTTCTGTACTCCTTTGTGCGCTGTAGAGATACCTTCTGTACTCCTTTGTGCGCTGTAGAGATACCTTCTGTACTCCTTTGTGCGCTGTAGAGATACCTCGTGTACTCCTTTGTACGTTCTAGAGATATTTCCTGTACTCCTTTGTGCGCTGTAGAGATACCTTCTGTACTCCTTTGTGCGCTGTAGAGATACCTCGTGTACTCCTTTGTACGTTCTAGAGATATTTCCTGTACTCCTTTGTGCGCTGTAGAGATACCTTCTGTACTCCTTTGTGCGCTGTAGAGATACCTTCTGTACTCCTTTGTGCGCTGTAGAGATACCTTCTGTACTCCTTTGTGCGCTGTAGAGATACCTCGTGTACTCCTTTGTACGTTCTAGAGATATTTCCTGTACTCCTTTGTGCGCTGTAGAGATACCTTCTGTACTCCTTTGTGCGCTGTAGAGATACCTCCTGTACTCCTTTGTACGTTCTAGAGATATTTCCTGTACTCCTTTGTGCGCTGTAGAGATACCTTCTGTACTCCTTTGTGCGCTGTAGAGATACCTTCTGTACTCCTTTGTGCGCTTTAGAGATACCTTCTGTACTCCTTTGTGCGCTGTAGAGATACCTTCTGTACTCCTTTGTACGTTCTAGAGATATTTCCTGTACTCCTTTGTACGCTGTAGAGATACCTTCTGTACTCCTTTGTGCGCTGTAGAGATACCTTCTGTACTCCTTTGTGCGCTGTAGAGATACCTTCTGTACTCCTTTGTGCGCTGTAGATATACCTTCTGTACTCCTTTGTACGCTGTAGAGATACCTCGTGTACTCCTTTGTACGTTCTAGAGATATTTCCTGTACTCCTTTGTGCGCTGTAGAGATACCTTCTGTACTCCTTTGTGCGCTGTAGAGATACCTTCTGTACTCCTTTGTGCGCTGTAGAGATACCTTCTGTACTCCTTTGTGCGCTGTAGAGATACCTTCTGTACTCCTTTGTACGCTGTAGAGATACCTCGTGTACTCCTTTGTACGTTCTAGAGATATTTCCTGTACTCCTTTGTGCGCTGTAGAGATACCTTCTGTACTTCTTTGTGCGCTGTAGAGATACCTTCTGTACTCCTTTGTGCGCTGTAGAGACACCTTCTGTACTCCTTTGTGCGCTGTAGAGATACCTTCTGTACTCCTTTGTACGTTCTAGAGATATTTCCTGTACTCCTTTGTGCGATGTAGAGGTACCTTCTGTACTCCTTTGTACGCTGTAGAGATACCTCGTGTACTCCTTTGTACGTTCTAGAGATATTTCCTGTACTCCTTTGTGCGCTGTAGAGATACCTTCTGTACTCCTTTGTGCGCTGTAGAGATACCTTCTGTTCTCCTTTGTGCGCTGTAGAGATACCTCCTGTACTCCTTTGTACGCTGTAGAGATACCTCGTGTACTCCTTTGTACGTTCTAGAGATATTTCCTGTACTCCTTTGTGCGCTGTAGAGATACCTTCTGTACTCCTTTGTGCGCTGTAGAGATACCTGCTGTACTCCTTTGTGCGCTGTAGAAATACCTTCTGTACTCCTTTGTATGCTGTAGAGATACCTTCTGTACTCCTTTGTGCGCTGTAGAGATACCTTCTGTACTCCTTTGTACGCTGTAGAAATACCTCGTGTACTCCTTTGTACGTTCTAGAGATATTTCCTGTACTCCTTTGTGCGCTGTAGAGATACCTTCTGTACTCCTTTGTGCGCTGTAGAAATACCTTCTGTACTCCTTTGTGGGCTGTAGAGATACCTTCTGTACTCCTTTGTACGCTGTAGAGATACCTTCTGTACTCCTTTGTGCGCTGTAGAGATACCTTCTGTACTCCTTTGTACGCTGTAGAGATACCTCGTGTACTCCTTTGTACGTTCTAGAGATATTTCCTGTACTCCTTTGTGCGCTGTAGAAATACCTTCTGTACTCCTTTGTGCGCTGTAGAGATACCTTCTGTACCCCTTTGTACGTTCGAGAGATATTTCCTGTACTCCTTTGTATGCTGTAGAGATACCTTCTGTACTCCTTTGTGCGCTGTAGAGATACCTTCTGTACTCCTTTGTACACTGTAGAGATACCTCGTGTACTCCTTTGTACGTTCTAGAGATATTTCCTGTACTCCTTTGTGCGCTGTAGAGATACCTTCTGTACTCCTTTGTGCGCTGTTGAGATACCTTCTGTACTCCTTTGTGCGCTGTAGAGATTCCTTCTGTACTCCTTTGTGCGCTGTAGAGATACCTTCTGTACTCCTTTGTACGCTGTAGAGATACCTCGTGTACTCCTTTGTACCTTCTAGAGATATTTCCAGTACTCCTTTGTGCGCTGTAGAGATACCTTCTGTACTCCTTTGTGCGCTGTAGAGATACCTTCTGTACTCCTTTGTGCGCTGTAGAGATACCTTCTGTACTCCTTTGTGCGCTGTAGATACACCTTCTGTACTCCTTTGTACGCAGTAGAGATACCTCGTGTACTCCTTTGTACGTTCTAGAGATATTTCCTGTACTCCTTTGTGCGCTGTAGAGATACCTTCTGTACTCCTTTGTGCGCTGTAGAGATACCTTCTGTACTCCTTTGTGCGCTGTAGAGATACCTTCTGTACTCCTTTGTACGCTGTAGAGATACCTTCTGTACTCCTTTGTGCGCTGTAGAGATACCTTCTGTACTCTTTTGTGCGCTGTAGTGATACCTTCTGTACTCCTTTGTGCGCTGTAGAGATACCTTCTGTACTCCTTTGTGCGCTGTAGAGATACCTTCTGTACTCCTTTGTACGTTCTAGAGATATTTCCTGTACTCCTTTGTGCGCTGTAGAGATACCTTCTGTACTCCTTTGTGCGCTGTAGAGATACCTTCTGTACTCCTTTGTGCGCTGTAGAGATACCTTCTGTACTCCTTTGTACGCTGTAGAGATACCTCGTGTACTCCTTTGTGCGCTGTAGAGATACCTTCTGTACTCCTTTGTGCGCTGTAGAGATACCTTCTGTACTCCTTTGTGCGCTGTAGAGATACCTTCTGTACTCCTTTGTACGTTCTAGAGATATTTCCGGTACTCCTTTGTGCGCTGTAGAGATACCTTCTGTACTCCTTTGTGCGCTGTAGAGATACCTTCTGTACTCCTTTGTGCGCTGTAGAGATACCTTCTGTACTCCTTTGTACGCTGTAGAGATACCTCGTGTACTCCTTTGTACGTTCTACAGATATTTCCTGTACTCCTCTGTGCGCTGTAGAGATACTTTCTGTACTCCTTTGTGCGCTGTAGAGATACCTTCTGTACTCCTTTGTGCGCTGTAGAGATACCTTCTGTACTCCTTTGTGCGCTGTAGAGATACCTTCTGTACTCCTTTGTGCGCTGTAGAGATACCTTCTGTACTCCTTTGTGCGCTGTAGAGATACCTTCTGTACTCCTTTGTACGCTGTAGAGATACCTCGTGTACTCCTTTGTGCGCTGTAGAGATACCTTCTGTACTCCTTTGTGCGCTGTAGAGATACCTTCTGTACTCCTTTGTGCGCTGTAGAGATACCTTCTGTACTCCTTTGTACGTTCTAGAGATATTTCCGGTACTCCTTTGTGCGCTGTAGAGATACCTTCTGTACTCCTTTGTGCGCTGTAGAGATACCTTCTGTACTCCTTTGTGCGCTGTAGAGATACCTTCTGTACTCCTTTGTACGCTGTAGAGATACCTCGTGTACTCCTTTGTACGTTCTAGAGATATTTCCTGTACTCCTCTGTGCGCTGTAGAGATACTTTCTGTACTCCTTTGTACGTTCTAGAGATATTTCCTGTACTCCTTTGCGCGCTGTAGAGATACCTTCTGTACTCCTTTGTGCGCTGTAGAGATACCTTCTGTACTCCTTTGTACGCTGTAGAGATACCTCGTGTACTCCTTTGTACGTTCTAGAGATATTTCCTGTACTCCTTTGTGCGCTGTAGAGATACCTTCTGTACTCCTTTGTGCGCTGTAGAGATACCTTCTGTACTCCTTTGTGCGCTGTAGAGATACCTTCTGTACTCCTTTGTGCGCTGTAGAGATACCTTCTGTACTCCTTTGTGCGCTGTAGAGATACCTTCTGTAGTCCTTTGTACGTTCTAGAGATATTTCCTGTACTCCTTTGTGCGCTGAAGAGATACCTTCTGTACTCCTTTGTGCGCTGTAGAGATACCTTCTGTACTCCTTTGTGCGCTGTAGAGATACCTTCTGTACTCCTTTGTGCGCTGTAGAGATACCTTCTGTACTCCTTTGTACGCTGTAGAGATACCTCGTGTACTCCTTTGTACGTTCTAGAGATATTTCCTGTACTCCTTTGTGCGCTGTAGAGATACCTTCTGTACTCCTTTGTGCGCTGTAGAGATACCTTCTGTACTCCTTTGTGCGCTGTAGAGATACCTTCTGTTCTCTTTTGTACGCTGTAGAGATACCTTCTGTACTCCTTTGTGCGCGGTAGAGATACCTTCTGTACTCCTTTGTACGCTGTAGAGATACCTCGTGTACTCCTTTGTACGTTCTAGAGATATTTCCTGTACTCCTTTGTGCGCTGTAGAGATACCTTCTGTACTCCTTTGTGCGCTGTAGAGATACCTTCTGTACTCCTTTGTGCGCTGTAGAGATACCTTCTGTACTCCTTTGTACGCTGTAGAGATACCTTCTGTACTCCTTTGTGCGCTGTAGAGATACCTTCTGTACTCCTTTGTACGCTGTAGAGATACCTCGTGTACTCCTTCGTACGTTCTAGAGATATTTCCTGTACTCCTTTGTGCGCAGTAGAGATACCTTCTGTACTCCTTTGTGCGCTGTAGAGATACCTTCTGTACTCCTTTGTACGTTCTAGAGATATTTCCTGTACTCCTTTGTACGCTGTAGAGATACCTTCTGTACTCCTTTGTGCGCTGTAGAGATACCTTCTGTACTCCTTTGTACGCTGTAGAGATACCTCATGTACTCCTTTGTGCGTTCTAGAGATATTTCCTGTACTCCTTTGTGCGCTGTAGAGATACCTTCTGTACTCCTTTGTGCGCTGTAGAGATACCTTCTGTACTCCTTTGTGCGCTGTAGAGATACTTTCTGTACTCCTTTGTACGCTGTAGAGATACCTCGTGTACTCCTTTGTACGTTCTAGAGATATTTCCTGTACTCCTTTGTGCGCTGTAGAAATACCTTCTGTACTCCTTTGTGCGCTGTAGAGATACCTTCTGTACTCCTTTGTGCGCTGTAGAGATACCTTCTGTACTCCTTTGTGCGCTGTAGAGATACCATCTGTACTCCTTTGTACGCTGTAGAGATACCTCGTGTACTCCTTTGTACGTTCTAGAGATATTTCCTGTACTCCTTTGTGGGCTGTAGAGATACCTTCTGTACTCCTTTGTGCGCTGTAGAGATACCTCGTGTACTCCTTTGTGCGCTGTAGAGATACCTTCTGTACTCCTTTGTGCGCTGTAGAGATACCTTCTGTACTCCTTTGTGCGCTGTAGAGATACCTTCTGTACTCCTTTGTACGTTCTAGAGATATTTCCTGTACTCCTTTGTGCGCTGTAGAGATACCTTCTGTACTCCATTGTGCGCTGTAGAGATACCTTCTGTACTCCTTTGTGCGCTGTAGGGATACCTTCTGTACTCCTTTGTACGCTGTAGAGATACCTCGTGTACTCCTTTGTACGTTCTAGAGATATTTCCTGTACTCCTCTGTGCGCTGTAGAGGTACTTTCTGTACTCCTTTGTGCGCTGTAGAGATACCTTCTGTACTCCTTTGTACGTTCTAGAGATATTTCCTGTACTCCTTTGTACGCTGTAGAGATACCTTCTGTACTCCTTTGTGCGCTGTAGAGATACCTTCTGTACTCCTTTGTGCACTGTAGAGATACCTTCTGTACTCCTTTGTGCGCTGTAGAGATACCTTCTGTACTCCTTTGTTCGCTGTAGAGATACCTCGTGTACTTCTTTGTACGTTCTAGATATATTTCCTGTACTCCTTTGTGCGCTGTAGAGATACCTTCTGTACTCCTTTGTGCGCTGTAGAGATACCTTCTGTACTCCTTTGTACGCTGTAGAGATACCTCGTGTACTCCTTTGTACGTTCTAGAGATATTTCCTGTACTCCTTTGTGCGCTGTAGCGATACCTTCTGTACTCCTTTGTGCGCTGTAGATATACCTTCTGTACTCCTTTGTACGCTGTAGAGATACCTCGTGTACTCCTTTGTACGTTCTAGAGATATTTCCTGTACTCCTTTGTGCGCTGTAGAGATACCTTCTGTACTCCTTTGTGCGCTGTAGAGATACCTTCTGTACTCCTTTGTGCGCTGTAGAGATACCTTCTGTACTCCTTTGTGCGCTGTAGAGATACCTTCTGTACTCCTTTGTACGCTGTAGAGATACCTCGTGTACTCCTTTGTACGTTCTAGAGATATTTCCTGTACTCCTTTGTGCGCTGTAGAGATACCTTCTGTACTTCTTTGTGCGCTGTAGAGATACCTTCTGTACTCCTTTGCGCGCTGTAGAGACACCTTCTGTACTCCTTTGTGCGCTGTAGAGATACCTTCTGTACTCCTTTGTACGTTCTAGAGATATTTCCTGTACTCCTTTGTGCGATGTAGAGGTACCTTCTGTACTCCTTTGTACGCTGTAGAGATACCTCGTGTACTCCTTTGTACGTTCTAGAGATATTTCCTGTACTCCTTTGTGCGCTGTAGAGATACCTTCTGTACTCCTTTGTGCGCTGTAGAGATACCTTCTGTTCTCCTTTGTGCGCTGTAGAGATACCTTCTGTACTCCTTTGTACGCTGTAGAGATACCTCGTGTACTCCTTTGTTCGTTCTAGAGATATTTCCTGTACTCCTTTGTGCGCTGTAGAGATACCTTCTGTACTCCTTTGTGCGCTGTAGAGATACCTGCTGTACTCCTTTGTGCGCTGTAGAAATACCTTCTGTACTCCTTTGTATGCTGTAGAGATACCTTCTGTACTCCTTTGTGCGCTGTAGAGATACCTTCTGTACTCCTTTGTACGCTGTAGAAATACCTCGTGTACTCCTTTGTACGTTCTAGAGATATTTCCTGTACTCCTTTGTGCGCTGTAGAGATACCTTCTGTACTCCTTTGTGCGCTGTAGAAATACCTTCTGTACTCCTTTGTGGGCTGTAGAGATACCTTCTGTACTCCTTTGTACGCTGTAGAGATACCTTCTGTACTCCTTTGTGCGCTGTAGAGATACCTTCTGTACTCCTTTGTACGCTGTAGAGATACCTCGTGTACTCCTTTGTACGTTCTAGAGATATTTCCTGTACTCCTTTGTGCGCTGTAGAAATACCTTCTGTACTCCTTTGTGCGCTGTAGAGATACCTTCTGTACCCCTTCGTACGTTCGAGAGATATTTCCTGTACTCCTTTGTATGCTGTAGAGATACCTTCTGTACTCCTTTGTGCGCTGTAGAGATACCTTCTGTACTCCTTTGTACGCTGTAGAGATACCTCGTGTACTCCTTTGTACGTTCTAGAGATATTTCCTGTACTCCTTTGTGCGCTGTAGAGATACCTTCTGTACTCCTTTGTGCGCTGTTGAGATACCTTCTGTACTCCTTTGTGCGCTGTAGAGATGCCTTCTGTACTCCTTTGTGCGCTGTAGAGATACCTTCTGTACTCCTTTGTACGCTGTAGAGATACCTCGTGTACTCCTTTGTACGTTCTAGAGATATTTCCTGTACTCCTTTGTGCGCTGTAGAGATACCTTCTGTACTCCTTTGTGCGCTGTAGAGATACCTTCTGTACTCCTTTGTGCGCTGGAGAGATACCTTCTGTACTCCTTTGTGCGCTGTAGATATACCTTCTGTACTCCTTTGTACGCTGTAGAGATACCTCGTGTACTCCTTTGTACGTTCTAGAGATATTTCCTGTACTCCTTTGTGCGCTGTAGAGATACCTTCTGTACTCCTTTGTGCGCTGTAGAGATACCTTCTGTACTCCTTTGTGCGCTGTAGAGATACCTTCTGTACTCCTTTGTGCGCTGTAGAGATACCTTCTGTACTCCTTTGTGCGCTGTAGAGATACCTTCTGTACTCCTTTGTACGCTGTAGAGATACCTCGTGTACTCCTTTGTACGTTCTAGAGATATTTCCTGTACTCCTTTGTGCGCTGTAGAGATACCTTCTGTACTCCTTTGTGCGCTGTAGAGATACCTTCTATACTCCTTTGTGCGCTGTAGAGATACCTTCTGTACTTCTTTGTACGCTGTAGAGATACCTTCTGTACTCCTTTGTGCGCTGTAGAGATACCTTCTGTACTCCTTTGTGCGCTGTAGAGATACCTTCTGTACTCCTTTGTGCGCTGTAGAGATACCTTCTGTACTCCTTTGTGCGCTGTAGAGATACCTTCTGTACTCCTTTGTACGTTCTAGAGATATTTCCTGTACTCCTTTGTGCGCTGTAGAGATACCTTCTGTACTCCTTTGTGCGCTGTAGAGATACCTTCTGTACTCCTTTGTGCGCTGTAGAGATACTTTCTGTACTCCTTTGTACGCTGTAGAGATACCTCGTGTACTCCTTTGTACGTTCTAGAGATATTTCCTGTTCTCCTTTGTGCGCTGTAGAGATACCTTCTGTACTCCTTTGTGCGCTGTAGAGATACCTTCTGTACTCCTTTGTGCGCTGTAGAGATACCTTCTGTACTCCTTTGTGCGCTGTAGAGATACCATCTGTACTCCTTTGTACGCTGTAGAGATACCTCGTGTACTCCTTTGTACGTTCTAGAGATATTTCCTGTACTCCTTTGTGGGCTGTAGAGATACCTTCTGTACTCCTTTGTGCGCTGTAGAGATACCTCGTGTACTCCTTTGTGCGCTGTAGAGATACCTTCTGTACTCCTTTGTGCGCTGTAGAGATACCTTATGTACTCCTTTGTGCGCTGTAGAGATACCTTCTGTACTTCTTTGTACGTTCTAGAGATATTTCCTGTACTCCTTTGTGCGCTGTAGAGATACCTTCTGTACTAATTTGTGCGCTGTAGAGATACCTTCTGTACTCCTTTGTGCGCTGTAGAGATACCTTCTGTACTCCTTTGTACGCTGTAGAGATACCTCGTGTACTCCTTTGTACGTTCTAGAGATATTTCCTGTACTTCTCTGTGCGCTGTAGAGATACTTTCTGTACTCCTTTGTGCGCTGTAGAGATACCTTCTGTACTCCTTTGTACGTTCTAGAGATATTTCCTGTACTCCTTTGTACGCTGTAGAGATACCTTCTGTACTCCTTTGTGCGCTGTAGAGATACCTTCTGTACTCCTTTGTGCACTGTAGAGATACCTTCTGTACTCCTTTGTGCGCTGTAGAGATACCTTCTGTACTCCTTCGTACGCTGTAGAGATACCTCGTGTACTTCTTTGTACGTTCTAGAGATATTTCCTGTACTCCTTTGTGCGCTGTTGAGATACCTTCTGTACTCCTTTGTGCGCTGTAGAGATACCTTCTATACTCCTTTGTGCGCTGTAGAGATACCTTCTGTACTTCTTTGTACGCTGTAGAGATACCTTCTGTACTCCTTTGTGCGCAGTAGAGATACCTTCTGTACTCCTTTGTGCGCTGTAGAGATACCTTCTGTACTCCTTTGTGCGCTGTAGAGATACCTTCTGTACTCCTTTGTGCGCTGTAGAGATACCTTCTGTACTCCTTTGTACGTTCTAGAGATATTTCCTGTACTCCTTTGTGCGCTGTAGAGATACCTTCTGTACTCCTTTGTGCGCTGAAGAGATACCTTCTGTACTCCTTTGTACGCTGTAGAGATACCTCGTGTACTCCTTTGTGCGCTGTAGAGATACCTTCTGTACTTCTTTGTGCGCTGTAGAGATACCTTCTGAACTCCTTTGTGCGCTGTAGAGATACCTACTGTAGTCCTTTGTACGTTCTAGAGATATTTCCTGTACTCCTTTGTGCGCTGTAGAGATACTTTCTGTACTTCTTTGTGCGCTGTAGAGATCCCTTCTGTACTCCTTTGTGCGCTGTAGAGATACCTTCTGTTCTCTTTTGTACGCTGTAGAGATACCTTCTGTACTCCTTTGTGCGCTGTAGAGATACCTTCTGTACTCCTTTGTACGCTGTAGAGATACCTCGTGTACTCCTTTGTACGTTCTAGAGATATTTCCTGTACTCCTTTGTGCGTTGTAGAGATACCTTCTGTACTTCTTTGTGCGCTGTAGAGATACCTTCTGTACTCCTTTGTGCGCTGTAGAGATACCTTCTGTACTCCTTTGTACGCTGTAGAGATACCTTCTGTACTCCTTTGTGCGCTGTAGAGATACCTTCTGTACTCCTTTGTACGCTGTAGAGATACCTCGTGTACTCCTTTGTACGTTCTAGAGATATTTCTTGTACTCCTTTGTGCGCTGTAGAGATACCTTCTGTACTCCTTTGTGCGCTGTAGAGATACCTTCTGTACTCCTTTGTACGTTCTAGAGATATTTCCTGTACTCCTTTGTACGCTGTAGAGATACCTTTTGCACTCCTTTGTGCGCTGTAGAGATACCTTGTGTACTCCTTTGTACGCTGTAGAGATACCTCGTGTACTCCTTTGTGCGTTCTTGAGATATTTCCTGTACTCCTTTGTGCACTGTAGAGATACCTTCTGTACTCCTTTGTGCGCTGTAGAGATACCTTCTGTACTCCTTTGTGCGCTGTAGAGATACCTTCTGTACTTCTTTGTGCGCTGTAGAGATACCTTCTGTACTCCTTTGTACGTTCTAGAGATATTTCCTGTACTCCTTTGTGCGCTGAGGAGATACCTTATGTACTCCTTTGTGCGCTGTAGAGATACCTTCTGTACTCCTTTGTACGCTGTAGAGATACCTTCTGTACTCCTTTGTGCGCTCTAGAGATACCTCGTGTACTCCTTTGTACGTTCTAGAGATATTTCCTGTACTCCTTTGTGCGCTGTAGAGATACCTTCTGTACTCCTTTGTGCGCTGTAGAGATACCTCGTGTACTCCTTTGTACGTTCTAGAGATATTTCCTGTACTCCTTTGTGCGCTGTAGAGATACCTTCTGTTCTCCTTTGTGCGCTGTAGAGATACCTTCTGTACTCCTTTGTGCGCTGTAGAGATACCTTCTGTACTCCTTTGTGCGCTGTAGAGATACCTCGTGTACTCCTTTGTACGTTCTAGAGATATTTCCTGTACTCCTTTGCGCGCTGTAGAGATACCTTCTGTACTCCTTTATGCGCTGTAGAGATACCTTCTGTACTCCTTTGTACGTTCTAGAGATATTTTCTGTACTCCTTTGTGCGCTGTAGAGACACCTTCTGTACTCCTTTGGGCGCTGTAGAGATACCTTCTGTACTCCTTTGTGCGCTGTAGAGATACCTTCTGTACTCCTTTGTGCGCTGTAGAGATACCTTCTGTACTCCTTTGTACGTTCTAGAGATATTTCCTGTACTCCTTTGTGCGCTGTAGAGATACCTTCTGTACTCCTTTGTGCGCTGTAGAGATACCTTCTGTACTCCTTTGTGCGCTGTAGAGATACCTTCTGTACTCCTTTGTGCGCTGTAGATATACCTTCTGTACTCCTTTGTACGCTGTAGAGATACCTCGTGTACTCCTTTGTACGTTCTAGAGATATTTCCTGTACTCCTTTGTGCGCTGTAGAGATACCTTCTGTACTCTTTGTGCGCTGTAGAGATACCTTCTGTACTCCTTTGTGCGCTGTAGAGATACCTTCTGTACTCCTTTATGCGCTGTAGAGATACCTTCTGTACTCCTTTGTACGCTGTAGAGATACCTCGTGTACTCCTTTGTACGTTCTAGAGATATTTCCTGTACTCCTTTGTGCGCTGTAGAGATACCTTCTGTACTTCTTTGTGCGCTGTAGAGATACCTTCTGTACTCCTTTGTGCGCTGTAGAGACACCTTCTGTACTCCTTTGTGCGCTGTAGAGATACCTTCTGTACTCCTTTGTACGTTCTAGAGATATTTCCTCTACTCCTTTGTGCGATGTAGAGGTACCTTCTGTACTCCTTTGTACGCTGTAGAGATACCTCGTGTACTCCTTTGTACGTTCTAGAGATATTTCCTGTACTCCTTTGTGCGCTGTAGAGATACCTTCTGTACTCCTTTGTGCGCTGTAGAGATACCTTCTGTTCTCCTCTGTGCGCTGTAGAGATACCTTCTGTACTCCTTTGTACGCTGTAGAGATACCTCGTGTACTCCTTTGTACGTTCTAGAGATATTTCCTGTACTCCTTTGTGCGCTGTAGAGATACCTTCTGTACTCCTTTGTGCGCTGTAGAGATACCTGCTGTACTCCTTTGTGCGCTGTAGAAATACCTTCTGTACTCCTTTGTATGCTGTAGAGATACCTTCTGTACTCCTTTGTGCGCTGTGGAGATACCTTCTGTACTCCTTTGTACGCTGTAGAAATACCTCGTGTACTCCTTTGTACGTTCTAGAGATATTTCCTGTACTCCTTTGTGCGCTGTAGAGATACCTTCTGTACTCCTTTGTGCGCTGTAGAAATACCTTCTGTACTCCTTTGTGGGCTGTAGAGATACCTTCTGTACTCCTTTGTACGCTGTAGAGATACCTTCTGTACTCCTTTGTGCGCTGTAGAGATACATTCTGTACTCCTTTGTACGCTGTAGAGATACCTCGTGTACTCCTTTGTACGTTCTAGAGATATTTCCTGTACTCCTTTGTGCGCTGTAGAAATACCTTCTGTACTCCTTTGTGCGCTGTAGAGATACCTTCTGTACCCCTTTGTACGTTCGAGAGATATTTCCTGTACTCCTTTGTATGCTGTAGAGATACCTTCTGTACTCCTTTGTGCGCTGTAGAGATACCTTCTGTACTCCTTTGTGCGCTGTAGAGATACCTTCTGTACTCCTTTGTGCGCTGTAGAGATACCTTCTGTACTCCTCTGTGCGCTGTAGAGATACCTTCTGTACTCCTTTGTACGTTCTAGAGATATTTCCTGTACTCCTTTGTGCGCTGTAGAGATACCTTCTGTACTCCTCTGTGCGCTGTAGAGATACCTTCTGTACTCCTTTGTGCGCTGTAGAGATACCTTCTGTACTCCTTTGTGCGCTGTAGAGATACCTTCTGTACTCCTTTGTACGCTGTAGAGATACCTCGTGTACTCCTTTGTACGTTCTAGAGATATTTCCTGTACTCCTTTGTGCGCTGTAGAGATACCTTCTGTACTCCTTTGTGCGCTGTAGAGATACCTTCTGTACTCCTTTGTGCGCTGTAGAGATACCTCGTGTACTCCTTTGTACGTTCTAGAGATATTTCCTGTACTCCTTTGTGCGCTGTAGAGATACCTTCTGTACTCCTTTGTGCGCTGTAGAGATACCTTCTGTACTCCTTTGTGCGCTGTAGAGATACCTTCTGTACTCCTTTGTGCGCTGTAGAGATACCTTCTGTACTCCTTTGTACGCTGTAGAGATACCTCGTGTACTCCTTTGTACGTTCTAAAGATATTTCCTGTACTCCTTTGTGCGCTGTAGAGATACCTTCAGTACTCTTGGTGCGCTAGAGATACCTTCTGTACTCCTTTGTGCGCTGTAGAGATACCTTCTGTACTCCTATGTGCGCTGTAGAGATACCTTCTGTACTCCTTTGTGCGCTGTAGAGATACCTTCTGTACTCCTTTGTACGCTGTAGAGATACCTCGTGTACTCCTTTGTGCGCTGTAGAGATACCTTCTGTACTCCTTTGTGCGCTGTAGAGATACCTTCTGTACTCCTTTGTGCGCTGTAGAGATACCTTCTGTACTCCTTTGTACGTTCTAGAGATATTTCCTGTACTCCTTTGTGCGCTGTAGAGATACCTTCTGTACTCCTTTGTGCGCTGTAGAGATATTTCCTGCTGTACTCCTTTGTGCGCTGTAGAGATACCTTCTGTACTCCTTTGTGCGCTCTAGAGATACCTTCTGTACTCCTTTGTACGCTGTAGAGATACCTCGTGTACTCCTTTGTACGTTCTAGAGATATTTCCTGTACTCCTTTGTGCGCTGTAGATATACCTTCTGTACTCCTTTGTGCGCTGTAGAGATACCTTCTGTACTCCTTTGTGCGCTGTAGAGATACCTTCTGTACTCCTTTGTACGCTGTAGAGATACCTTCTGTACTCCTTTGTGCGCTGTAGAGATACCTTCTGTACTCCTTTGTACGCTGTAGAGATACCTCGTGTACTCCTTTGTACGTTCTAGAGATATTTCCTGTACTCCTTTGTGCGCTGTAGAGAGATACCTTCTGTACTCCTTTGTGCGCTGTAGAGATACCTTCTGTACTCCTTTGTACGCTGTAGAGATACCTCGTGTACTCCTTTGTACGTTCTAGAGATATTTCCTGTACTCCTTTGTGCGCTGTAGAGATACCTTCTGTACTCCTTTGTGCGCTGTAGAGATACCTTCTGTACTCCTTTGTGCGCTGTAGAGATACCTTCTGTACTTCTTTGTGCGCTGTAGAGATACCTTCTGTACTCCTTTGTGCGCTGTAGAGATACCTTCTGTACTCCTCTGTACGCTGTAGAGATACCTGCTGTACTCCATTGTGCGCTGTAGAGATACCTTCTGTACTCCTTTGTACGCTGTAGAGATACCTCGTGTACTCCTTTGTACGTTCTAGAGATATTTCCTGTACTCCTTTGTGCGCTGTAGAGATACCTTCTGTACTCCTTTGTGCGCTGTAGAGATACCTTCTGTACTCCTTTGTGCGCTGTAGAGATACCTTCTGTACTCCTTTGTACGTTCTAGAGATATTTCCTGTACTCCTTTGTACGCTGTAGAGATACCTTCTGTACTCCTTTGTGCGCTGTAGAGATACCTTCTGTACTCCTTTGTGCACTGTAGAGATACCTTCTGTACTCCTTTGTGCGCTGTAGAGATACCTTCTGTACTCCTTTGTACGCTGTAGAGATACCTCGTGTACTTCTTTGTACGTTCTAGAGATATTTCCTGTACTCCTTTGTGCGCTGTAGAGATACCTTCTGTACTCCTTTGTGCGCTGTAGAGATACCTTCTGTACTCCTTTGTACGCTGTAGAGATACCTCGTGTACTCCTTTGTACGTTCTAGAGATATTTCCTGTACTCCTTTGTGCGCTGTAGCGATACCTTCTGTACTCCTTTGGTCGCTGTAGAGATACCTTCTGTACTCCTTTGTGCGCTTTAGAGATACCTTCTGTACTCCTTTGTGCGCTGTAGAGATACCTTCTGTACTCCTTTGTACGCTGTAGAGATACCTCGTGTACTTCTTTGTACGTTCTAGAGATATTTCCTGTACTCCTTTGTGCGCTGTAGAGATACCTTCTGTACTCCTTTGTGCGCTGTAGAGATACCTTCTGTACTCCTTTGTGCGCTGTAGAGATACCTTCTGTACTCCTTTGTGCGCTGTAGAGATACCTTCTGTACTCCTTTGTACGCTGTAGAGATACCTCGTGTACTCCTTTGTACGTTCTAGAGATATTTCCTGTACTCCTTTGTGCGCTGTAGAGATACCTTCTGTACTCCTTTGTGCGCTGTAGAGATACCTTCTATACTCCTTTGTGCGCTGTAGAGATACCTTCTGTACTTCTTTGTACGCTGTAGAGATACCTTCTGTACTCCTTTGTGCGCTGTAGAGATACCTTCTGTACTCCTTTGTGCACTGTAGAGATACCTTCTGTACTCCTTTGTGCGCTGTAGAGATACCTTCTGTACTCCTTTGTGCGCTGTAGAGATACCCTCTGTACTCCTTTGTACGTTCCAGAGATATTTCCTGTACTCCTTTGTGCGCTGTAGAGATACCTTCTGTACTCCTTTGTGCGCTGTAGAGATACCTTCTGTACTCCTTTGTGCGCTGAAGAGATACCTTCTGTACTCCTTTGTACGCTGTAGAGATACCTCGTGTACTCCTTTGTGCGCTGTAGAGATACCTTCTGTACTCCTTTGTGCGCTGTAGAGATACCTTCTGTACTCCTTTGTGCGCTGTAGAGATACCTTCTCTAGTCCTTTGTACGTTCTAGAGATATTTCCTGTACTCCTTTGTGCGCTGTAGAGATACCTTCTGTACTTCTTTGTGCGCTGTAGAGATACCTTCTGTACTCCTGTGTGCGCTGTAGAGATACCTTCTGTTCTCTTTTGTACGCTGTAGAGATACCTTCTGTACTCCTTTGTGCGCTGTAGAGATACCTTCTGTACTCCTTTGTACGCTGTAGAGATACCTCGTGTACTCCTTTGTACGTTCTAGAGATATTTCCTGTACTCCTTTGTGCGTTGTAGAGATACCTTCTGTACTCCTTTGTGCGCTGTAGAGATACCTTCTGTACTCCTTTGTGCGCTGTAGAGATACCTTCTGTACTCCTTTGTACGCTGTAGAGATACCTTATGTACTCCTTTGTGCGCTGTAGAGATACCTTCTGTACTCCTTTGTACGCTGTAGAGATACCTCGTGTACTCCTTTGTACGTTCTAGAGATATTTCCTGTACTCCTTTGTGCGCTGTAGAGATACCTTCTGTACTCCTTTGTGCGCTGTAGAGATACCTTCTGTACTCCTTTGTACGTTCTAGAGATATTTCCTGTACTCCTTTGTACGCTGTAGAGATACCTTCTGTACTCCTTTGTGCGCTGTAGAGATACCTTGTGTACTCCTTTGTACGCTGTAGAGATACCTCGTGTACTCCTTTGTGCGTTCTTGAGATATTTCCTGTACTCCTTTGTGCACTGTAGAGATACCTTCTGTACTCCTTTGTGCGCTGTAGAGATACCTTCTGTACTCCTTTGTGCGCTGTAGAGAGACCTTCTGTACTCCTTTGTGCGCTGTAGAGATACCTTCTATACTCCTTTGTACGTTCTAGAGATATTTCCTGTACTCCTTTGTGCGCTGATGAGATACCTTCTGTACTCCTTTGTGCGCTGTAGAGATACCTTCTGTACTCCTTTGTGCGCTGTAGAGATACCTTCTGTACTCCTTTGTGCGCTGTAGAGATACCTCGTGTACTCCTTTGTACGTTCTAGAGATATTTCCTGTACTCCTTTGTGCGCTGTAGAGATACCTTCTGTACTCCTTAGTGCGCTGTAGAGATACCTCGTGAACTCCTTTGTACGTTCTAGAGATATTTCCTGTACTCCTTTGTGCGCTGTAGAGATACCTTCTGTACTCCTTTGTGCGCTGTAGAGATACCTTCTGTACTCCTTTGTGCGCTGTAGAGATACCTTCTGTACTCCTTTGTGCGCTGTAGAGATACCTCGTGTACTCCTTTGTACGTTCTAGAGATATTTCCTGTACTCCTTTGTGCGCTGTAGAGATACCTTCTGTACTCCTTTGTGCGCTGTAGAGATACCTTCTGTACTCCTTTGTACGTTCTAGAGATATTTCCTGTACTCCTTTGTGCGCTGTAGAGATACCTTCTGTACTCCTTTGTGCGCTGTAGAGATACCTTCTGTACTCCTTTGTGCGCTGTAGAGATACCTTCTGTACTCCTTTGTGCGCTGTAGAGATACCTTCTGTACTCCTTTGTACGTTCTAGAGATATTTCCTGTACTCCTTTGTACGCTGTAGAGATACCTTCTGTACTCCTTTGTGCGCTGTAGAGATACCTTCTGTACTCCTTTGTGCGCTGTAGAGATACCTTCTGTACTCCTTTGTGCGCTGTAGATATACCTTCTGTACTCCTTTGTACGCTGTAGAGATACCTCGTGTACTCCTTTGTACGTTCTAGAGATATTTCCTGTACTCCTTTGTGCGCTGTAGAGATACCTTCTGTACTCCTTTGTGCGCTGTAGAGATACCTTCTGTACTCCTTTGTGCGCTGTAGAGATACCTTCTGTACTCCTTTGTGCGCTGTAGAGATACCTTCTGTACTCCTTTGTACGCTGTAGAGATACCTCGTGTACTCCTTTGTACGTTCTAGAGATATTTCCTGTACTCCTTTGTGCGCTGTAGAGATACCTTCTGTACTTCTTTGTGCGCTGTAGAGATACCTTCTGTACTCCTTTGTGCGCTGTAGAGACACCTTCTGTACTCCTTTGTGCGCTGTAGAGATACCTTCTGTACTCCTTTGTACGTTCTAGAGATATTTCCTGTACTCCTTTGTGCGATGTAGAGGTACCTTCTGTACTCCTTTGTACGCTGTAGAGATACCTCGTGTACTCCTTTGTACGTTCTAGAGATTTTTCCTGTACTCCTTTGTGCGCTGTAGAGATACCTTCTGTACTCCTTTGTGCGCTGTAGAGATACCTTCTGTTCTCCTTTGTGCGCTGTAGAGATACCTTCTGTACACCTTTGTACGCTGTAGAGATACCTCGTGTACTCCTTTCTACGTTCTAGAGATATTTCCTGTACTCCTTTGTGCGCTGTAGAGATACCTTCTGTACTCCTTTGTGCGCTGTAGAGATATCTGCTGTACTCCTTTGTGCGCTGTAGAAATACCTTCTGTACTCCTTTGTATGCTGTAGAGATACCTTCTGTACTCCTTTGTGCGCTGTAGAGATACCTTCTGTACTCCTTTGTACGCTGTAGAAATACCTCGTGTACTCCTTTGTACGTTCTAGAGATATTTCCTGTACTCCTTTGTGCGCTGTAGAGATACCTTCTGTACTCCTTTGTGCGCTGTAGAAATACCTTCTGTACTCCTTTGTGGGCTGTAGAGATACCTTCTGTACTCCTTTGTACGCTGTAGAGATACCTTCTGTACTCCTTTGTGCGCTGTAGAGATACCTTCTGTACTCCTTTGTACGCTGTAGAGATACCTCGTGTACTCCTTTGTACGTTCTAGAGATATTTCCTGTACTCCTTTGTGCGCTGTAGAAATACCTTCTGTACTCCTTTGTGCGCTGTAGAGATACCTTCTGTACCCCTTCGTACGTTCGAGAGATATTTCCTGTACTCCTTTGTATGCTGTAGAGATACCTTCTGTACTCCTTTGTGCGCTGTAGAGATACCTTCTGTACTCCTTTGTACGCTGTAGAGATACCTCGTGTACTCCTTTGTACGTTCTAGAGATATTTCCTGTACTCCTTTGTGCGCTGTAGAGATACCTTCTGTACTCCTTTGTGCGCTGTTGAGATACCTTCTGTACTCCTTTGTGCGCTGTAGAGATGCCTTCTGTACTCCTTTGTGCGCTGTAGAGATACCTTCTGTACTCCTTTGTACGCTGTAGAGATACCTCGTGTACTCCTTTGTACGTTCTAGAGATATTTCCTGTACTCCTTTGTGCGCTGTAGAGATACCTTCTGTACTCCTTTGTGCGCTGTAGAGATACCTTCTGTACTCCTTTGTGCGCTGTAGAGATACCTTCTGTACTCCTTTGTGCGCTGTAGATATACCTTCTGTACTCCTTTGTACGCTGTAGAGATACCTCGTGTACTCCTTTGTACGTTCTAGAGATATTTCCTGTACTCCTTTGTGCGCTGTAGAGATACCTTCTGTACTCCTTTGTGCGCTATAGAGATACCTTCTGTACTCCTTTGTGCGCTGTAGAGATACCTTCTGTACTCCTTTGTACGCTGTAGAGATACCTTCTGTACTCCTTTGTGCGCTGTAGAGATACCTTCTGTACTCCTTTGTGCGCTGTAGAGATACATTCTGTACTCCTTTGTGCGCTGTAGAGATACCTTCTGTACTCTTTTGTGCGCTGTAGAGATACCTTCTGTACTCCTTTGTACGTTCTAGAGATATTTCCTGTACTCCTTTGTGCGCTGTAGAGATACCTTCTGTACTCCTTTGTGCGCTGTAGAGATACCTTCTGTACTCCTTTGTGCGCTGTAGAGATACCTTCTGTACTCCTTTGTACGCTGTAGAGATACCTCGTGTACTCCTTTGTGCGCTGTAGAGATACCTTCTGTACTCCTTTGTGCGCTGTAGAGATACCTTCTGTACTCCTTTGTGCGCTGTAGAGATACCTTCTGTACTCCTTTGTACGTTCTAGAGATATTTCCGGTACTCCTTTGTGCGCTGTAGAGATACCTTCTTTACTCCTTTGTGCGCTGTAGAGATACCTTCTGTACTCCTTTGTGCGCTGTAGAGATACCTTCTGTACTCCTTTGTACGCTGTAGAGATACCTCGTGTACTCCTTTGTACGTTCTAGAGATATTTCCTGTACTCCTCTGTGCGCTGTAGAGATACTTTCTGTACTCCTTTGTGCGCTGTAGAGATACCTTCTGTACTCCTTTGTGCGCTGTAGAGATACCTTCTGTACTCCTTTGTGCGCTGTAGAGATACCTTCTGTACTCCTTTGTACGCTGTAGAGATACCTCGTGTACTCCTTTGTACATTCTAGAGATATTTCCTGTACTCCTTTGTGCGCTGTAGAGATACCTTCTGTACTCCTTTGTGCGCTGTAGAGATACCTTCTGTACTCCTTTGTGCGCTGTAGAGATACCTTCTGTACTCCTTTGTGCGCTGTAGAGATACCTTCTAAACTCCTTTGTACGCTGTAGAGATACCTCGTGTACTCCTTTGTACGTTCTAGAGATATTTCCTGTACTCCTTTGCGCGCTGTAGAGATACCTTCTGTACTCCTTTGTGCGCTGTAGAGATACCTTCTGTACTCCTTTGTACGCTGTAGAGATACCTCGTGTACTCCTTTGTACGTTCTAGAGATATTTCCTGTACTCCTTTGTGCGCTGTAGAGATACCTTCTGTACTCCTTTGTGCGCTGTAGAGATACCTTCTGTACACCTTTGTGCGCTGTAGAGATACCTTCTGTACTCCTTTGTGCGCTGTAGAGATACCTTCTGTACTCCTTTGTGCGCTGTAGAGATACCTTCTGTAGTCCTTTGTACGTTCTAGAGATATTTCCTGTACTCCTTTGTGCGCTGAGGAGATACCTTCTGTACTCCTTTGTGCGCTGTAGAGATACCTTCTGTACTCCTTTGTGCGCTGTAGAGATACCTCGTGAACTCCTTTGTACGTTCTAGAGATATTTCCTGTACTCCTTTGTGCGCTGTAGAGATACCTTCTGTACTCCTTTGTGCGCTGTAGAGATACCTTCTGTACTCCTTTGTGCGCTGTAGAGATACCTTCTGTACACCTTTGAGCGCTGTAGAGATACCTTCTGTACTCCTTTGTGCGCTGTAGAGATACCTTCTGTACTCCTTTGTGCGCTGTAGAGATACCTTCTGTAGTCCTTTGTACGTTCTAGAGATATTTCCTGTACTCCTTTGTGCGCTGAGGAGATACCTTCTGTACTCCTTTGTGCGCTGTAGAGATACCTTCTGTACTCCTTTGTGCGCTGTAGAGATACCTTCTGTACTCCTTTGTGCGCTGTAGAGATACCTCGTGTACTCCTTTGTACGTTCTAGAGATATTTCCTGTACTCCTTTGTGCGCTGTAGAGATACCTTCTGTACTCCTTTGTGCGCTGTAGAGATACCTCGTGAACTCCTTTGTACGTTCTAGAGATATTTCCTGTACTCCTTTGTGCGCTGTAGAGATACCTTCTGTACTCCTTTGTGCGCTGTAGAGATACCTTCTGTACTCCTTTGTGCGCTGTAGAGATACCTTCTGTACTCCTTTGTGCGCTGTAGAGATACCTCGTGTACTCCTTTGTACGTTCTAGAGATATTTCCTGTACTCCTTTGTGCGCTGTAGAGATACCTTCTGTACTCCTTTGTGCGCTGTAGAGATACCTTCTGTACTCCTTTGTACGTTCTAGAGATATTTCCTGTACTCCTTTGTGCGCTGTAGAGATACCTTCTGTACTCCTTTGTGCGCTGTAGAGATACCTTCTGTACTCCTTTGTGCGCTGTAGAGATACCTTCTGTACTCCTTTGTGCGCTGTAGAGATACCTTCTGTACTCCTTTGTACGTTCTAGAGATATTTCCTGTACTCCTTTGTACGCTGTAGAGATACCTTCTGTACTCCTTTGTGCGCTGTAGAGATACCTTCTGTACTCCTTTGTGCGCTGTAGAGATACCTTCTGTACTCCTTTGTGCGCTGTAGAGATACCTTCTGTACTCCTTTGTGCGCTGTAGAGATACCTTCTGTACTCCTTTGTGCGCTGTAGAGATACCTTCTGTACTCCTTTGTACGCTGTAGAGATACCTCGTGTACTCCTTTGTACGTTCTAGAGATATTTCCTGTACTCCTTTGTGCGCTGTAGAGATACCTTCTGTACTTCTTTGTGCGCTGTAGAGATACCTTCTGTACTCCTTTGTGCGCTGTAGAGACACCTTCTGTACTCCTTTGTGCGCTGTAGAGATACCTTCTGTACTCCTTTGTACGTTCTAGAGATATTTCCTGTACTCCTTTGTGCGATGTAGAGGTACCTTCTGTACTCCTTTGTACGCTTTAGAGATACCTCGTGTACTCCTTTGTACGTTCTAGAGATATTTCCTGTACTACTTTGTGCGCTGTAGAGATACCTTCTGTACTCCTTTGTGCGCTGTAGAGATACCTTCTGTTCTCCTTTGTGCGCTGTAGAGATACCTTCTGTACTCCTTTGTACGCTGTAGAGATACCTCGTGTACTCCTTTGTACGTTCTAGAGATATTTCCTGTACTCCTTTGTGCGCTGTAGAGATACCTTCTGTACTCCTTTGTGCGCTGTAGAGATACCTGCTGTACTCCTTTGTGCGCTGTAGAAATACCTTCTGTACTCCTTTGTATGCTGTAGAGATACCTTCTGTACTCCTTTGTGCGCTGTAGAGATACCTTCTGTACTCCTTTGTACGCTGTAGAAATACCTCGTGTACTCCTTTGTACGTTCTAGAGATATTTCCTGTACTCCTTTGTGCGCTGTAGAGATACCTTCTGTACTCCTTTGTGCGCTGTAGAAATACCTTCTGTACTCCTTTGTGGGCTGTAGAGATACCTTCTGTACTCCTTTGTACGCTGTAGAGATACCTTCTGTACTCCTTTGTGCGCTGTAGAGATACCTTCTGTACTCCTTTGTACGCTGTAGAGATACCTCGTGTACTCCTTTGTACGTTCTAGAGATATTTCCTGTACTCCTTTGAGCGCTGTAGAAATACCTTCTGTACTCCTTTGTGCGCTGTAGAGATACCTTCTGTACCCCTTCGTACGTTCGAGAGATATTTCCTGTACTCCTTTGTATGCTGTAGAGATACCTTCTGTACTCCTTTGTGCGCTGTAGAGATACCTTCTGTACTCCTTTGTACGCTGTAGAGATACCTCGTGTACTCCTTTGTACGTTCTAGAGATATTTCCTGTACTCCTTTGTGCGCTGTAGAGATACCTTCTGTACTCCTTTGTGCGCTGTTGAGATACCTTCTGTACTCCTTTGTGCGCTGTAGAGATGCCTTCTGTACTCCTTTGTGCGCTGTAGAGATACCTTCTGTACTCCTTTGTACGCTGTAGAGATACCTCGTGTACTCCTTTGTACGTTCTAGAGATATTTCTTGTACTCCTTTGTGCGCTGTAGAGATACCTTCTGTACTCCTTTGTGCGCTGTAGAGATACCTTCTGTACTCCTTTGTGCGCTGTAGAGATACCTTCTGTACTCCTTTGTGCGCTGTAGATATACCTTCTGTACTCCTTTGTACGCTGTAGAGATACCTCGTGTACTCCTTTGTACGTTCTAGAGATATTTCCTGTACTCCTTTGTGCGCTGTAGAGATACCTTCTGTACTCCTTTGTGCGCTGTAGAGATACCTTCTGTACTCCTTTGTGCGCTGTAGAGATACCTCGTGAACTCCTTTGTACGTTCTAGAGATATTTCCTGTACTCCTTTGTGCGCTGTAGAGATACCTTCTGTACTCCTTTGTGCGCTGTAGAGATACCTTCTGTACTCCTTTGTGCGCTGTAGAGATACCTTCTGTACTCCTTTGTGCGCTGTAAAGATACCTCGTGTACTCCTTTGTACGTTCTAGAGATATTTCCTGTACTCCTTTGTGCGCTGTAGAGATACCTTCTGTACTCCTTTGTGCGCTGTAGAGATACCTTCTGTACTCCTTTGTACGTTCTAGACATATTTCCTGTACTCCTTTGTGCGCTGTAGAGATACCTTCTGTACTCCTTTGTGCGCTGTAGAGATACCTTCTGTACTCCTTTGTGCGCTGTAGAGATACCTTCTGTACTCCTTTGTGCGCTGTAGAGATACCTTCTGTACTCCTTTGTACGTTCTAGAGATATTTCCTGTACTCCTTTGTACGCTGTAGAGATACCTTCTGTACTCCTTTGTGCGCTGTAGAGATACCTTCTGTACTCCTTTGTGCGCTGTAGAGATACCTTCTGTACTCCTTTGTGCGCTGTAGATATACCTTCTGTACTCCTTTGTACGCTGTAGAGATACCTCGTGTACTCCTTTGTACGTTCTAGAGATATTTCCTGTACTCCTTTGTGCGCTGTAGAGATACCTTCTGTACTCCTTTGTGCGCTGTAGAGATACCTTCTGTACTCCTTTGTGCGCTGTATAGATACCTTCTGTACTCCTCTGTGCGCTGTAGAGATACCTTCTGTACTCCTTTGTACGCTGTAGAGATACCTCGTGTACTCCTTTGTACGTTCTAGAGATATTTCCTGTACTCCTTTGTGCGCTGTAGAGATACCTTCTGTACTTCTTTGTGCGCTGTAGAGATACCTTCTGTACTCCTTTGTGCGCTGTAGAGACACCTTCTGTACTCCTTTGTGCGCTGTAGAGATACCTTCTGTACTCCTTTGTACGTTCTAGAGATATTTCCTGTACTCCTTTGTGCGATGTAGAGGTACCTTCTGTACTCCTTTGTACGCTGTAGAGATACCTCGTGTACTCCTTTGTACGTTCTAGAGATATTTCCTGTACTCCTTTGTGCGCTGTAGAGATACCTTCTGTACTCCTTTGTGCGCTGTAGAGATACCTTCTGTTCTCCTTTGTGCGCTGTAGAGATACCTTCTGTACTCCTTTGTACGCTGTAGAGATACCTCGTGTACTCCTTTGTACGTTCTAGAGATATTTCCTGTACTCCTTTGTGCGCTGTAGAGATACCTTCTGTACTCCTTTGTGCGCTGTAGAGATACCTTCTGTTCTCCTTTGTGCGCTGTAGAGATACCTTCTGTACTCCTTTGTACGCTGTAGAGATACCTCGTGTACTCCTTTGTACGTTCTAGAGATATTTCCTGTACTCCTTTGTGCGCTGTAGAGATACCTTCTGTACTCCTTTGTGCGCTGTAGAGATACCTGCTGTACTCCTTTGTGCGCTGTAGAAATACCTTCTGTACTCCTTTGTATGCTGTAGAGATACCTTCTGTACTCCTTTGTGCGCTGTAGAGATACCTTCTGTACTCCTTTGTACGCTGTAGAAATACCTCGTGTACTCCTTTGTACGTTCTAGAGATATTTCCTGTACTCCTTTGTGCGCTGTAGAGATACCTTCTGTACTCCTTTGTGCGCTGTAGAAATACCTTCTGTACTCCTTTGTGGGCTGTAGAGATACCTTCTGTACTCCTTTGTACGCTGTAGAGATACCTTCTGTACTCCTTTGTGCGCTGTAGAGATACCTTCTGTACTCCTTTGTACGCTGTAGAGATACCTCGTGTACTCCTTTGTACGTTCTAGAGATATTTCCTGTACTCCTTTGTGCGCTGTAGAAATACCTTCTGTACTCCTTTGTGCGCTGTAGAGATACCTTCTGTACCCCTTCGTACGTTCGAGAGATATTTCCTGTACTCCTTTGTATGCTGTAGAGATACCTTCTGTACTCCTTTGTGCGCTGTAGAGATACCTTCTGTACTCCTTTGTACGCTGTAGAGATACCTCGTGTACTCCTTTGTACGTTCTAGAGATATTTCCTGTACTCCTTTGTGCGCTGTAGAGATACCTTCTGTACTCCTTTGTGCGCTGTTGAGATACCTTCTGTACTCCTTTGTGCGCTGTAGAGATGCCTTCTGTACTCCTTTGTGCGCTGTAGAGATACCTTCTGTACTCCTTTGTACGCTGTAGAGATACCTCGTGTACTCCTTTGTACGTTCTAGAGATATTTCCTGTACTCCTTTGTGCGCTGTAGAGATACCTTCTGTACTCCTTTGTGCGCTGTAGAGATACCTTCTGTACTCCTTTGTGCGCTGTAGAGATACCTTCTGTACTCCTTTGTGCGCTGTAGATATACCTTCTGTACTCCTTTGTACGCTGTAGAGATACCTCGTGTACTCCTTTGTACGTTCTAGAGATATTTCCTGTACTCCTTTGTGCGCTGTAGAGATACCTTCTGTACTCCTTTGTGCGCTGTAGAGATACCTGCTGTACTCCTTTGTGCGCTGTAGAAATACCTTCTGTACTCCTTTGTATGCTGTAGAGATACCTTCTGTACTCCTTTGTGCGCTGTAGAGATACCTTCTGTACTCCTTTGTACGCTGTAGAAATACCTCGTGTACTCCTTTGTACGTTCTAGAGATATTTCCTGTACTCCTTTGTGCGCTGTAGAGATACCTTCTGTACTCCTTTGTGCGCTGTAGAAATACCTTCTGTACTCCTTTGTGGGCTGTAGAGATACCTTGTGTACTCCTTTGTACGCTGTAGAGATACCTTCTGTACTCCTTTGTGCGCTGTAGAGATACCTTCTGTACTCCTTTGTACGCTGTAGAGATACCTCGTGTACTCCTTTGTACGTTCTAGAGATATTTCCTGTACTCCTTTGAGCGCTGTAGAAATACCTTCTGTACTCCTTTGTGCGCTGTAGAGATACCTTCTGTACCCCTTCGTACGTTCGAGAGATATTTCCTGTACTCCTTTGTATGCTGTAGAGATACCTTCTGTACTCCTTTGTGCGCTGTAGAGATACCTTCTGTACTCCTTTGTACGCTGTAGAGATACCTCGTGTACTCCTTTGTACGTTCTAGAGATATTTCCTGTACTCCTTTGTGCGCTGTAGAGATACCTTCTGTACTCCTTTGTGCGCTGTTGAGATACCTTCTGTACTCCTTTGTGCGCTGTAGAGATGCCTTCTGTACTCCTTTGTGCGCTGTAGAGATACCTTCTGTACTCCTTTGTACGCTGTAGAGATACCTCGTGTACTCCTTTGTACGTTCTAGAGATATTTCTTGTACTCCTTTGTGCGCTGTAGAGATACCTTCTGTACTCCTTTGTGCGCTGTAGAGATACCTTCTGTACTCCTTTGTGCGCTGTAGAGATACCTTCTGTACTCCTTTGTGCGCTGTAGATATACCTTCTGTACTCCTTTGTACGCTGTAGAGATACCTCGTGTACTCCTTTGTACGTTCTAGAGATATTTCCTGTACTCCTTTGTGCGCTGTAGAGATACCTTCTGTACTCCTTTGTGCGCTGTAGAGATACCTTCTGTACTCCTTTGTGCGCTGTAGAGATACCTCGTGAACTCCTTTGTACGTTCTAGAGATATTTCCTGTACTCCTTTGTGCGCTGTAGAGATACCTTCTGTACTCCTTTGTGCGCTGTAGAGATACCTTCTGTACTCCTTTGTGCGCTGTAGAGATACCTTCTGTACTCCTTTGTGCGCTGTAGAGATACCTCGTGTACTCCTTTGTACGTTCTAGAGATATTTCCTGTACTCCTTTGTGCGCTGTAGAGATACCTTCTGTACTCCTTTGTGCGCTGTAGAGATACCTTCTGTACTCCTTTGTACGTTCTAGACATATTTCCTGTACTCCTTTGTGCGCTGTAGAGATACCTTCTGTACTCCTTTGTGCGCTGTAGAGATACCTTCTGTACTCCTTTGTGCGCTGTAGAGATACCTTCTGTACTCCTTTGTGCGCTGTAGAGATACCTTCTGTACTCCTTTGTACGTTCTAGAGATATTTCCTGTACTCCTTTGTACGCTGTAGAGATACCTTCTGTACTCCTTTGTGCGCTGTAGAGATACCTTCTGTACTCCTTTGTGCGCTGTAGAGATACCTTCTGTACTCCTTTGTGCGCTGTAGATATACCTTCTGTACTCCTTTGTACGCTGTAGAGATACCTCGTGTACTCCTTTGTACGTTCTAGAGATATTTCCTGTACTCCTTTGTGCGCTGTAGAGATACCTTCTGTACTCCTTTGTGCGCTGTAGAGATACCTTCTGTACTCCTTTGTGCGCTGTAGAGATACCTTCTGTACTCCTCTGTGCGCTGTAGAGATACCTTCTGTACTCCTTTGTACGCTGTAGAGATACCTCGTGTACTCCTTTGTACGTTCTAGAGATATTTCCTGTACTCCTTTGTGCGCTGTAGAGATACCTTCTGTACTTCTTTGTGCGCTGTAGAGATACCTTCTGTACTCCTTTGTGCGCTGTAGAGACACCTTCTGTACTCCTTTGTGCGCTGTAGAGATACCTTCTGTACTCCTTTGTACGTTCTAGAGATATTTCCTGTACTCCTTTGTGCGATGTAGAGGTACCTTCTGTACTCCTTTGTACGCTGTAGAGATACCTCGTGTACTCCTTTGTACGTTCTAGAGATATTTCCTGTACTCCTTTGTGCGCTGTAGAGATACCTTCTGTACTCCTTTGTGCGCTGTAGAGATACCTTCTGTTCTCCTTTGTGCGCTGTAGAGATACCTTCTGTACTCCTTTGTACGCTGTAGAGATACCTCGTGTACTCCTTTGTACGTTCTAGAGATATTTCCTGTACTCCTTTGTGCGCTGTAGAGATACCTTCTGTACTCCTTTGTGCGCTGTAGAGATACCTTCTGTTCTCCTTTGTGCGCTGTAGAGATACCTTCTGTACTCCTTTGTACGCTGTAGAGATACCTCGTGTACTCCTTTGTACGTTCTAGAGATATTTCCTGTACTCCTTTGTACGCTGTAGAGATACCTTCTGTACTCCTTTGTGCGCTGTAGAGATACCTGCTGTACTCCTTTGTGCGCTGTAGAAATACCTTCTGTACTCCTTTGTATGCTGTAGAGATACCTTCTGTACTCCTTTGTGCGCTGTAGAGATACCTTCTGTACTCCTTTGTACGCTGTAGAAATACCTCGTGTACTCCTTTGTACGTTCTAGAGATATTTCCTGTACTCCTTTGTGCGCTGTAGAGATACCTTCTGTACTCCTTTGTGCGCTGTAGAAATACCTTCTGTACTCCTTTGTGGGCTGTAGAGATACCTTCTGTACTCCTTTGTACGCTGTAGAGATACCTTCTGTACTCCTTTGTGCGCTGTAGAGATACCTTCTGTACTCCTTTGTACGCTGTAGAGATACCTCGTGTACTCCTTTGTACGTTCTAGAGATATTTCCTGTACTCCTTTGTGCGCTGTAGAAATACCTTCTGTACTCCTTTGTGCGCTGTAGAGATACCTTCTGTACCCCTTCGTACGTTCGAGAGATATTTCCTGTACTCCTTTGTATGCTGTAGAGATACCTTCTGTACTCCTTTGTGCGCTGTAGAGATACCTTCTGTACTCCTTTGTACGCTGTAGAGATACCTCGTGTACTCCTTTGTACGTTCTAGAGATATTTCCTGTACTCCTTTGTGCGCTGTAGAGATACCTTCTGTACTCCTTTGTGCGCTGTTGAGATACCTTCTGTACTCCTTTGTGCGCTGTAGAGATGCCTTCTGTACTCCTTTGTGCGCTGTAGAGATACCTTCTGTACTCCTTTGTACGCTGTAGAGATACCTCGTGTACTCCTTTGTACGTTCTAGAGATATTTCCTGTACTCCTTTGTGCGCTGTAGAGATACCTTCTGTACTCCTTTGTGCGCTGTAGAGATACCTTCTGTACTCCTTTGTGCGCTGTAGAGATACCTTCTGTACTCCTTTGTGCGCTGTAGATATACCTTCTGTACTCCTTTGTACGCTGTAGAGATACCTCGTGTACTCCTTTGTACGTTCTAGAGATATTTCCTGTACTCCTTTGTGCGCTGTAGAGATACCTTCTGTACTCCTTTGTGCGCTGTAGAGATACCTTCTGTACTCCTTTGTGCGCTGTAGAGATACCTCGTGAACTCCTTTGTACGTTCTAGAGATATTTCCTGTACTCCTTTGTGCGCTGTAGAGATACCTTCTGTACTCCTTTGTGCGCTGTAGAGATACCTTCTGTACTCCTTTGTGCGCTGTAGAGATACCTTCTGTACTCCTTTGTGCGCTGTAGAGATACCTCGTGTACTCCTTTGTACGTTCTAGAGATATTTCCTGTACTCCTTTGTGCGCTGTAGAGATACCTTCTGTACTCCTTTGTGCGCTGTAGAGATACCTTCTGTACTCCTTTGTACGTTCTAGACATATTTCCTGTACTCCTTTGTGCGCTGTAGAGATACCTTCTGTACTCCTTTGTGCGCTGTAGAGATACCTTCTGTACTCCTTTGTGCGTTGTAGAGATACCTTCTGTACTCCTTTGTGCGCTGTAGAGATACCTTCTGTACTCCTTTGTACGTTCTAGAGATATTTCCTGTACTCCTTTGTACGCTGTAGAGATACCTTCTGTACTCCTTTGTGCGCTGTAGAGATACCTTCTGTACTCCTTTGTGCGCTGTAGAGATACCTTCTGTACTCCTTTGTGCGCTGTAGATATACCTTCTGTACTCCTTTGTACGCTGTAGAGATACCTCGTGTACTCCTTTGTACGTTCTAGAGATATTTCCTGTACTCCTTTGTGCGCTGTAGAGATACCTTCTGTACTCCTTTGTGCGCTGTAGAGATACCTTCTGTACTCCTTTGTGCGCTGTAGAGATACCTTCTGTACTCCTTTGTGCGCTGTAGAGATACCTTCTGTACTCCTTTGTACGCTGTAGAGATACCTGGTGTACTCCTTTGTACGTTCTAGAGATATTTCCTGTACTCCTTTGTGCGCTGTAGAGATACCTTCTGTACTTCTTTGTGCGCTGTAGAGATACCTTCTGTACTCCTTTGTGCGCTGTAGAGACACCTTCTGTACTCCTTTGTGCGCTGTAGAGATACCTTCTGTACTCCTTTGTACGTTCTAGAGATATTTCCTGTACTCCTTTGTGCGATGTAGAGGTACCTTCTGTACTCCTTTGTACGCTGTAGAGATACCTCGTGTACTCCTTTGTACGTTCTAGAGATATTTCCTGTACTCCTTTGTGCGCTGTAGAGATACCTTCTGTACTCCTTTGTGCGCTGTAGAGATACCTTCTGTTCTCCTTTGTGCGCTGTAGAGATACCTTCTGTACTCCTTTGTACGCTGTAGAGATACCTCGTGTACTCCTTTGTACGTTCTAGAGATATTTCCTGTACTCCTTTGTGCGCTGTAGAGATACCTTCTGTACTCCTTTGTGCGCTGTAGAGATACCTGCTGTACTCCTTTGTGCGCTGTAGAAATACCTTCTGTACTCCTTTGTATGCTGTAGAGATACCTTCTGTACTCCTTTGTGCGCTGTAGAGATACCTTCTGTACTCCTTTGTACGCTGTAGAAATACCTCGTGTACTCCTTTGTACGTTCTAGCGATATTTCCTGTACTCCTTTGTGCGCTGTAGAGATACCTTCTGTACTCCTTTGTGCGCTGTAGAAATACCTTCTGTACTCCTTTGTGGGCTGTAGAGATACCTTCTGTACTCCTTTGTACGCTGTAGAGATACCTTCTGTACTCCTTTGTGCGCTGTAGAGATACCTTCTGTACTCCTTTGTACGCTGTAGAGATACCTCGTGTACTCCTTTGTACGTTCTAGAGATATTTCCTGTACTCCTTTGTGCGCTGTAGAAATACCTTCTGTACTCCTTTGTGCGCTGTAGAGATACCTTCTGTACCCCTTCGTACGTTCGAGAGATATTTCCTGTACTCCTGTGTATGCTGTAGAGATACCTTCTGTACTCCTTTGTGCGCTGTAGAGATACCTTCTGTACTCCTTTGTACGCTGTAGAGATACCTCGTGTACTCCTTTGTACGTTCTAGAGATATTTCCTGTACTCCTTTGTGCGCTGTAGAGATACCTTCTGTACTCCTTTGTGCGCTGTTGAGATACCTTCTGTACTCCTTTGTGCGCTGTAGAGATGCCTTCTGTACTCCTTTGTGCGCTGTAGAGATACCTTCTGTACTCCTTTGTACGCTGTAGAGATACCTCGTGTACTCCTTTATACGTTCTAGAGATATTTCCTGTACTCCTTTGTGCGCTGTAGAGATACCTTCTGTACTCCTTTGTGCGCTGTAGAGATACCTTCTGTACTCCTTTGTGCGCTGTAGAGATACCTTCTGTACTCCTTTGTGCGCTGTAGATATACCTTCTGTACTCCTTTGTACGCTGTAGAGATACCTCGTGTACTCCTTTGTTCGTTCTAGAGATATTTCCTGTACTCCTTTGTGCGCTGTAGAGATACCTTCTGTACTCCTTTGTGCGCTGTAGAGATACCTTCTGTACTCCTTTGTGCGCTGTAGAGATACCTTCTGTACTCCTTTGTACGCTGTAGAGATACCTTCTGTACTCCTTTGTGCGCTGTAGAGATACCTTCTGTACTCCTTTGTGCGCTGTAGAGATACCTTCTGTACTCCTTTGTGCGCTGTAGAGATACCTTCTGTACTCTTTTGTGCGCTGTAGAGATACCTTCTGTACTCCTTTGTACGTTCTAGAGATATTTCCTGTACTCCTTTGTGCGCTGTAGAGATACCTTCTGTACTCCTTTGTGCGCTGTAGAGATACCTTCTGTACTCCTTTGTGCGCTGTAGAGATACCTTCTGTACTCCTTTGTACGCTGTAGAGATACCTCGTGTACTCTTTTGTGCGCTGTAGAGATACCTTCTGTACTCCTTTGTGCGCTGTAGAGATACCTTCTGTACTCCTTTGTGCGCTGTAGAGATACCTTCTGTACTCCTTTGTACGTTCTAGAGATATTTCCGGTACTCCTTTGTGCGCTGTAGAGATACCTTCTTTACTCCTTTGTGCGCTGTAGAGATACCTTCTGTACTCCTTTGTGCGCTGTAGAGATACCTTCTGTACTCCTTTGTACGCTGTAGAGATACCTCGTGTACTCCTTTGTACGTTCTAGAGATATTTCCTGTACTCCTTTGTGCGCTGTAGAGATACCTTCTGTACTCCTTTGTGCGCTGTAGAGATACCTTTTGTACTCCTTTGTGCGCTGTAGAGATACCTTCTGTACTCCTTTGTGCGCTGTAGAGATACCTTCTGTACTCCTTTGTACGCTGTAGAGATACCTCGTGTACTCCTTTGTACGTTCTAGAGATATTTCCTGTACTCCTTTGTGCGCTGTAGAGATACCTTCTGTACTTCTTTGTGCGCTGTAGAGATACCTTCTGTACTCCTTTGTGCGCTGTAGAGACACCTTCTGTACTCCTTTGTGCGCTGTAGAGATACCTTCTGTACTCCTTTGTACGTTCTAGAGATATTTCCTGTACTCCTTTGTGCGATGTAGAGGTACCTTCTGTACTCCTTTGTACGCTGTAGAGATACCTCGTGTACTCCTTTGTACGTTCTAGAGATATTTCCTGTACTCCTTTGTGCGCTGTAGAGATACCTTCTGTACTTCTTTGTGCGCTGTAGAGATACCTTCTGTTCTCCTTTGTGCGCTGTAGAGATACCTTCTGTACTCCTTTGTACGCTGTAGAGATACCTCGTGTACTCCTTTGTACGTTCTAGAGATATTTCCAGTACTCCTTTGTGCGCTGTAGAGATACCTTCTGTACTCCTTTGTGCGCTGTAGAGATACCTGCTGTACTCCTTTGTGCGCTGTAGAAATACCTTCTGTACTCCTTTGTATGCTGTAGAGATACCTTCTGTACTCCTTTGTGCGCTGTAGAGATACCTTCTGTACTCCTTTGTACGCTGTAGAAATACCTCGTGTACTCCTTTGTACGTTCTAGAGATATTTCCTGTACTCCTTTGTGCGCTGTAGAGATACCTTCTGTACTCCTTTGTGCGCTGTAGAAATACCTTCTGTACTCCTTTGTGGGCTGTAGAGATACCTTCTGTACTCCTTTGTACGCTGTAGAGATACCTTCTGTACTCCTTTGTGCGCTGTAGAGATACCTTCTGTACTCCTTTGTACGCTGTAGAGATACCTCGTGTACTCCTTTGTACGTTCTAGAGATATTTCCTGTACTCCTTTGTGCGCTGTAGAAATACCTTCTGTACTCCTTTGTGCGCTGTAGAGATACCTTCTGTACCCCTTCGTACGTTCGAGAGATATTTCCTGTACTCCTTTGTATGCTGTAGAGATACCTTCTGTACTCCTTTGTGCGCTGTAGAGATACCTTCTGTACTCCTTTGTACGCTGTAGAGATACCTCGTGTACTCCTTTGTACGTTCTAGAGATATTTCCTGTACTCCTTTGTGCGCTGTAGAGATACCTTCTGTACTCCTTTGTGCGCTGTTGAGATACCTTCTGTACTCCTTTGTGCGCTGTAGAGATGCCTTCTGTACTCCTTTGTGCGCTGTAGAGATACCTTCTGTACTCCTTTGTACGCTGTAGAGATACCTCGTGTACTCCTTTGTACGTTCTAGAGATATTTCCTGTACTCCTTTGTGCGCTGTAGAGATACCTTCTGTACTCCTTTGTGCGCTGTAGAGATACCTTCTGTACTCCTTTGTGCGCTGTAGATACCTCGTGTACTCCTTTGTACGTTCTAGAGATATTTCCTGTACTCCTTTGTGCGCTGTAGAGATACCTTCTGTACTCCTTTGTGCGCTGTAGAGATACCTTCTGTACTCCTTTGTACGTTCTAGAGATATTTCCTGTACTCCTTTGTGCGCTGTAGAGATACCTTCTGTACTCCTTTGTGCGCTGTAGAGATACCTTCTGTACTCCTTTGTGCGCTGTAGAGATACCTTCTGTACTCCTTTGTGCGCTGTAGAGATACCTTCTGTACTCCTTTGTACGTTCTAGAGATATTTCCTGTACTCCTTTGTACGCTGTAGAGATACCTTCTGTACTCCTTTGTGCGCTGTAGAGATACCTTCTGTACTCCTTTGTGCGCTGTAGAGATACCTTCTGTACTCCTTTGTGCGCTGTAGATATACCTTCTGTACTCCTTTGTACGCTGTAGAGATACCTCGTGTACTCCTTTGTACGTTCTAGAGATATTTCCTGTACTCCTTTGTGCGCTGTAGAGATACCTTCTGTACTCCTTTGTGCGCTGTAGAGATACCTTCTGTACTCCTTTGTGCGCTCTAGAGATACCTTCTGTACTCCTTTGTGCGCTGTAGAGATACCTTCTGTACTCCTTTGTACGCTGTAGAGATACCTCGTGTACTCCTTTGTACGTTCTAGAGATATTTCCTGTACTCCTTTGTGCGCTGTAGAGATACCTTCTGTACTTCTTTGTGCGCTGTAGAGATACCTTCTGTACTCCTTTGTGCGCTGTAGAGACACATTCTGTACTCCTTTGTGCGCTGTAGAGATACCTTCTGTACTCCTTTGTACGTTCTAGAGATATTTCCTGTACTCCTTTGTGCGATGTAGAGGTACCTTCTGTACTCCTTTGTACGCTGTAGAGATACCTCGTGTACTCCTTTGTACGTTCTAGAGATATTTCCTGTACTCCTTTGTGCGCTGTAGAGATACCTTCTGTACTCCTTTGTGCGCTGTAGAGATACCTTCTGTTCTCCTTTGTGCGCTGTAGAGATACCTTCTGTACTCCTTTGTACGCTGTAGAGATACCTCGTGTACTCCTTTGTACGTTCTAGAGATATTTCCTGTCCTCCTTTGTGCGCTGTAGAGATACCTTCTGTACTCCTTTGTGCGCTGTAGAGATACCTGCTGTACTCCTTTGTGCGCTGTAGAAATACCTTCTGTACTCCTTTGTATGCTGTAGAGATACCTTCTGTACTCCTTTGTGCGCTGTAGAGATACCTTCTGTACTCCTTTGTACGCTGTAGAAATACCTCGTGTACTCCTTTGTACGTTCTAGAGATATTTCCTGTACTCCTTTGTGCGCTGTAGAGATACCTTCTGTACTCCTTTGTGCGCTGTAGAAATACCTTCTGTACTCCTTTGTGGGCTGTAGAGATACCTTCTGTACTCCTTTGTACGCTGTAGAGATACCTTCTGTACTCCTTTGTGCGCTGTAGAGATACCTTCTGTACTCCTTTGTACGCTGTAGAGATACCTCGTGTACTCCTTTGTACGTTCTAGAGATATTTCCTGTACTCCTTTGTGCGCTGTAGAAATACCTTCTGTACTCCTTTGTGCGCTGTAGAGATACCTTCTGTACCCCTTCGTACGTTCGAGAGATATTTCCTGTACTCCTTTGTATGCTGTAGAGATACCTTCTGTACTCCTTTGTGCGCTGTAGAGATACCTTCTGTACTCCTTTGTACGCTGTAGAGATACCTCGTGTACTCCTTTGTACGTTCTAGAGATATTTCCTGTACTCCTTTGTGCGCTGTAGAGATACCTTCTGTACTCCATTGTGCGCTGTTGAGATACCTTCTGTACTCCTTTGTGCGCTGTAGAGATGCCTTCTGTACTCCTTTGTGCGCTGTAGAGATACCTTCTGTACTCCTTTGTACGCTGTAGAGATACCTCGTGTACTCCTTTGTACGTTCTAGAGATATTTCCTGTACTCCTTTGTGCGCTGTAGAGATACCTTCTGTACTCCTTTGTGCGCTGTAGAGATACCTTCTGTACTCCTTTGTGCGCTGTAGAGATACCTTCTGTACTCCTTAGTGCGCTGTAGATATACCTTCTGTACTCCTTTGTACGCTGTAGAGATACCTCGTGTACTCCTTTGTACGTTCTAGAGATATTTCCTGTACTCCTTTGTGCGCTGTAGAGATACCTTCTGTACTCCTTTGTGCGCTGTAGAGATACCTTCTGTACTCCTTTGTGCGCTGTAGAGATACCTTCTGTACTCCTTTGTACGCTGTAGAGTTACCTTCTGTACTCCTTTGTGCGCTGTAGAGATACCTTCTGTACTCCTTTGTGCGCTGTAGAGATACCTTCTGTACTCCTTTGTGCGCTGTAGAGATACCTTCTGTACTCTTTTGTGCGCTGTAGAGATACCTTCTGTACTCCTTTGTACGTTCTAGAGATATTTCCTGTACTCCTTTGTGCGCTGTAGAGATACCTTCTGTACTCCTTTGTGCGCTGTAGAGATACCTTCTGTACTCCTTTGTGCGCTGTAGAGATACCTTCTGTACTCCTTTGTACGCTGTAGAGATACCTCGTGTACTCCTTTGTGCGCTGTAGAGATACCTTCTGTACTCCTTTGTGCGCTGTAGAGATACCTTCTGTACTCCTTTGTGCGCTGTAGAGATACCTTCTGTACTCCTTTGTACGTTCTAGAGATATTTCCGGTACTCCTTTGTGCGCTGTAGAGATACCTTCTTTACTCCTTTGTGCGCTGTAGAGATACCTTCTGTACTCCTTTGTGCGCTGTAGAGATACCTTCTGTACTCCTTTGTACGCTGTAGAGATACCTCGTGTACTCCTTTGTACGTTCTAGAGATATTTCCTGTACTCCTCTGTGCGCTGTAGAGATACTTTCTGTACTCTTTTGTGCGCTGTAGAGATACCTTCTGTACTCCTTTGTGCGCTGTAGAGATACCTTCTGTACTCCTTTGTGCGCTGTAGAGATACCTTCTGTACTCCTTTGTACGCTGTAGAGATACCTCGTGTTCTCCTTTGTACATTCTAGAGATATTTCCTGTACTCCTTTGTGCGCTGTAGAGATACCTTCTGTACTCCTTTGTGCGCTGTAGAGATACCTTCTGTACTCCTTTGTGCGCTGTAGAGATACCTTCTGTACTCCTTTGTGCGCTGTAGAGATACCTTCTAAACTCCTTTGTACGCTGTAGAGATACCTCGTGTACTCCTTTGTACGTTCTAGAGATATTTCCTGTACTCCTTTGCGCGCTGTAGAGATACCTTCTGTACTCCTTTGTGCGCTGTAGAGATACCTTCTGTACTCCTTTGTACGCTGTAGAGATACCTCGTGTACTCCTTTGTACGTTCTAGAGATATTTCCTGTACTCCTTTGTGCGCTGTAGAGATACCTTCTGTACTCCTTTGTGCGCTGTAGAAATACCTTCTGTACTCCTTTGTATGCTGTAGAGATACCTTCTGTACTCCTTTGTGCGCTGTAGAGATACCTTCTGTACTCCTTTGTACGCTGTAGAAATACCTCGTGTACTCCTTTGTACGTTCTAGAGATATTTCCTGTACTCCTTTGTGCGCTGTAGAGATACCTTCTGTACTCCTTTGTGCGCTGTAGAAATACCTTCTGTACTCCTTTGTGGGCTGTAGAGATACCTTCTGTACTCCTTTGTACGCTGTAGAGATACCTTCTGTACTCCTTTGTGCGCTGTAGAGATACCTTCTGTACTCCTTTGTACGCTGTAGAGATACCTCGTGTACTCCTTTGTACGTTCTAGAGATATTTCCTGTACTCCTTTGTGCGCTGTAGAAATACCTTCTGTACTCCTTTGTGCGCTGTAGAGATACCTTCTGTACCCCTTCGTACGTTCGAGAGATATTTCCTGTACTCCTTTGTATGCTGTAGAGATACCTTCTGTACTCCTTTGTGCGCTGTAGAGATACCTTCTGTACTCCTTTGTACGCTGTAGAGATACCTCGTGTACTCCTTTGTACGTTCTAGAGATATTTCCTGTACTCCTTTGTGCGCTGTAGAGATACCTTCTGTACTCCATTGTGCGCTGTTGAGATACCTTCTGTACTCCTTTGTGCGCTGTAGAGATGCCTTCTGTACTCCTTTGTGCGCTGTAGAGATACCTTCTGTACTCCTTTGTACGCTGTAGAGATACCTCGTGTACTCCTTTGTACGTTCTAGAGATATTTCCTGTACTCCTTTGTGCGCTGTAGAGATACCTTCTGTACTCCTTTGTGCGCTGTAGAGATACCTTCTGTACTCCTTTGTGCGCTGTAGAGATACCTTCTGTACTCCTAGTGCGCTGTAGATATACCTTCTGTACTCCTTTGTACGCTGTAGAGATACCTCGTGTACTCCTTTGTACGTTCTAGAGATATTTCCTGTACTCCTTTGTGCGCTGTAGAGATACCTTCTGTACTCCTTTGTGCGCTGTAGAGATACCTTCTGTACTCCTTTGTGCGCTGTAGAGATACCTTCTGTACTCCTTTGTACGCTGTAGAGTTACCTTCTGTACTCCTTTGTGCGCTGTAGAGATACCTTCTGTACTCCTTTGTGCGCTGTAGAGATACCTTCTGTACTCCTTTGTGCGCTGTAGAGATACCTTCTGTACTCTTTTGTGCGCTGTAGAGATACCTTCTGTACTCCTTTGTACGTTCTAGAGATATTTCCTGTACTCCTTTGTGCGCTGTAGAGATACCTTCTGTACTCCTTTGTGCGCTGTAGAGATACCTTCTGTACTCCTTTGTGCGCTGTAGAGATACCTTCTGTACTCCTTTTGTACGCTGTAGAGATACCTCGTGTACTCCTTTGTGCGCTGTAGAGATACCTTCTGTACTCCTTTGTGCGCTGTAGAGATACCTTCTGTACTCCTTTGTGCGCTGTAGAGATACCTTCTGTACTCCTTTGTACGTTCTAGAGATATTTCCGGTACTCCTTTGTGCGCTGTAGAGATACCTTCTTTACTCCTTTGTGCGCTGTAGAGATACCTTCTGTACTCCTTTGTGCGCTGTAGAGATACCTTCTGTACTCCTTTGTACGCTGTAGAGATACCTCGTGTACTCCTTTGTACGTTCTAGAGATATTTCCTGTACTCCTCTGTGCGCTGTAGAGATACTTTCTGTACTCTTTTGTGCGCTGTAGAGATACCTTCTGTACTCCTTTGTGCGCTGTAGAGATACCTTCTGTACTCCTTTGTGCGCTGTAGAGATACCTTCTGTACTCCTTTGTACGCTGTAGAGATACCTCGTGTTCTCCTTTGTACATTCTAGAGATATTTCCTGTACTCCTTTGTGCGCTGTAGAGATACCTTCTGTACTCCTTTGTGCGCTGTAGAGATACCTTCTGTACTCCTTTGTGCGCTGTAGAGATACCTTCTGTACTCCTTTGTGCGCTGTAGAGATACCTTCTAAACTCCTTTGTACGCTGTAGAGATACCTCGTGTACTCCTTTGTACGTTCTAGAGATATTTCCTGTACTCCTTTGCGCGCTGTAGAGATACCTTCTGTACTCCTTTGTGCGCTGTAGAGATACCTTCTGTACTCCTTTGTACGCTGTAGAGATACCTCGTGTACTCCTTTGTACGTTCTAGAGATATTTCCTGTACTCCTTTGTGCGCTGTAGAGATACCTTCTGTACTCCTTTGTGCGCTGTAGAGATACCTTCTGTACACCTTTGTGCGCTGTAGAGATACCTTCTGTACTCCTTTGTGCGCTGTAGAGATACCTTCTGTACTCCTTTGTGCGCTGTAGAGATACCTTCTGTAGTCCTTTGTACGTTCTAGAGATATTTCCTGTACTCCTTTGTGCGCTGAAGAGATACCTTCTGTACTCCTTTGTGCGCTGTAGAGATACCTTCTGTACTCCTTTGTGCGCTGTAGAGATACCTTCTGTACTCCTTTGTGCGCTGTAGAGATACCTTCTGTACTCCTTTGTACGCTGTAGAGATACCTCGTGTACTCCTTTGTACGTTCTAGAGATATTTCCTGTACTCCTTTGTGCGCTGTAGAGATACCTTCTGTACTCCTTTGTGCGCTGTAGAGATACCTTCTGTACTCCTTTGTGCGCTGTAGAGATACCTTCTGTACTCCTTTGTGCGCTGTAGAGATACCTTCTGTACTCCTTTGTACGCTGTAGAGATACCTCGTGTACTCCTTTGTACGTTCTAGAGATATTTCCTGTACTCCTTTGTGCGCTGTAGAGATACCTTCTGTACTTCTTTGTGCGCTGTAGAGATACCTTCTGTACTCCTTTGTGCGCTGTAGAGACACCTTCTGTACTCCTTTGTGCGCTGTAGAGATACCTTCTGTACTCCTTTGTACGTTCTAGAGATATTTCCTGTACTCCTTTGTGCGATGTAGAGGTACCTTCTGTACTCCTTTGTACGCTGTAGAGATACCTCGTGTACTCCTTTGTACGTTCTAGAGATATTTCCTGTACTCCTTTGTGCGCTGTAGAGATACCTTCTGTACTCCTTTGTGCGCTGTAGAGATACCTTCTGTTCTCCTTTGTGCGCTGTAGAGATACCTTCTGTACTCCTTTGTACGCTGTAGAGATACCTCGTGTACTCCTTTGTACGTTCTAGAGATATTTCCTGTACTCCTTTGTGCGCTGTAGAGATACCTTCTGTACTCCTTTGTGCGCTGTAGAGATACCTGCTGTACTCCTTTGTGCGCTGTAGAAATACCTTCTGTACTCCTTTGTATGCTGTAGAGATACCTTCTGTACTCCTTTGTGCGCTGTAGAGATACCTTCTGTACTCCTTTGTACGCTGTAGAAATACCTCGTGTACTCCTTTGTACGTTCTAGCGATATTTCCTGTACTCCTTTGTGCGCTGTAGAGATACCTTCTGTACTCCTTTGTGCGCTGTAGAAATACCTTCTGTACTCCTTTGTGGGCTGTAGAGATACCTTCTGTACTCCTTTGTACGCTGTAGAGATACCTTCTGTACTCCTTTGTGCGCTGTAGAGATACCTTCTGTACTCCTTTGTACGCTGTAGAGATACCTCGTGTACTCCTTTGTACGTTCTAGAGATATTTCCTGTACTCCTTTGTGCGCTGTAGAAATACCTTCTGTACTCCTTTGTGCGCTGTAGAGATACCTTCTGTACCCCTTCGTACGTTCGAGAGATATTTCCTGTACTCCTTTGTATGCTGTAGAGATACCTTCTGTACTCCTTTGTGCGCTGTAGAGATACCTTCTGTACTCCTTTGTACGCTGTAGAGATACCTCGTGTACTCCTTTGTACGTTCTAGAGATATTTCCTGTACTCCTTTGTGCGCTGTAGAGATACCTTCTGTACTCCTTTGTGCGCTGTTGAGATACCTTCTGTACTCCTTTGTGCGCTGTAGAGATGCCTTCTGTACTCCTTTGTGCGCTGTAGAGATACCTTCTGTACTCCTTTGTACGCTGTAGAGATACCTCGTGTACTCCTTTGTACGTTCTAGAGATATTTCCTGTACTCCTTTGTGCGCTGTAGAGATACCTTCTGTACTCCTTTGTGCGCTGTAGAGATACCTTCTGTACTCCTTTGTGCGCTGTAGAGATACCTTCTGTACTCCTTTGTGCGCTGTAGATATACCTTCTGTACTCCTTTGTACGCTGTAGAGATACCTCGTGTACTCCTTTGTACGTTCTAGAGATATTTCCTGTACTCCTTTGTGCGCTGTAGAGATACCTTCTGTACTCCTTTGTGCGCTGTAGAGATACCTTCTGTACTCCTTTGTGCGCTGTAGAGATACCTTCTGTACTCCTTTGTACGCTGTAGAGATACCTTCTGTACTCCTTTGTGCGCTGTAGAGATACCTTCTGTACTCCTTTGTGCGCTGTAGAGATACCTTCTGTACTCCTTTGTGCGCTGTAGAGATACCTTCTGTACTCTTTTGTGCGCTGTAGAGATACCTTCTGTACTCCTTTGTACGTTCTAGAGATATTTCCTGTACTCCTTTGTGCGCTGTAGAGATACCTTCTGTACTCCTTTGTGCGCTGTAGAGATACCTTCTGTACTCCTTTGTGCGCTGTAGAGATACCTTCTGTACTCCTTTGTACGCTGTAGAGATACCTCGTGTACTCCTTTGTGCGCTGTAGAGATACCTTCTGTACTCCTTTGTGCGCTGTAGAGATACCTTCTGTACTCCTTTGTGCGCTGTAGAGATACCTTCTGTACTCCTTTGTACGTTCTAGAGATATTTCCGGTACTCCTTTGTGCGCTGTAGAGATACCTTCTTTACTCCTTTGTGCGCTGTAGAGACACCTTCTGTACTCCTTTGTGCGCTGTAGAGATACCTTCTGTACTCCTTTGTACGCTGTAGAGATACCTCGTGTACTCCTTTGTACGTTCTAGAGATATTTCCTGTACTCCTTTGTGCGCTGTAGAGATACCTTCTGTACTCCTTTGTGCGCTGTAGAGATACCTTTTGTACTCCTTTGTGCGCTGTAGAGATACCTTCTGTACTCCTTTGTGCGCTGTAGAGATACCTTCTGTACTCCTTTGTACGCTGTAGAGATACCTCGTGTACTCCTTTGTACGTTCTAGAGATATTTCCTGTACTCCTTTGTGCGCTGTAGAGATACCTTCTGTACTTCTTTGTGCGCTGTAGAGATACCTTCTGTACTCCTTTGTGCGCTGTAGAGACACCTTCTGTACTCCTTTGTGCGCTGTAGAGATACCTTCTGTACTCCTTTGTACGTTCTAGAGATATTTCCTGTACTCCTTTGTGCGATGTAGAGGTACCTTCTGTACTCCTTTGTACGCTGTAGAGATACCTCGTGTACTCCTTTGTACGTTCTAGAGATATTTCCTGTACTCCTTTGTGCGCTGTAGAGATACCTTCTGTACTTCTTTGTGCGCTGTAGAGATACCTTCTGTTCTCCTTTGTGCGCTGTAGAGATACCTTCTGTACTCCTTTGTACGCTGTAGAGATACCTCGTGTACTCCTTTGTACGTTCTAGAGATATTTCCTGTACTCCTTTGTGCGCTGTAGAGATACCTTCTGTACTCCTTTGTGCGCTGTAGAGATACCTGCTGTACTCCTTTGTGCGCTGTAGAAATACCTTCTGTACTCCTTTGTATGCTGTAGAGATACCTTCTGTACTCCTTTGTGCGCTGTAGAGATACCTTCTGTACTCCTTTGTACGCTGTAGAAATACCTCGTGTACTCCTTTGTACGTTCTAGAGATATTTCCTGTACTCCTTTGTGCGCTGTAGAGATACCTTCTGTACTCCTTTGTGCGCTGTAGAAATACCTTCTGTACTCCTTTGTGGGCTGTAGAGATACCTTCTGTACTCCTTTGTACGCTGTAGAGATACCTTCTGTACTCCTTTGTGCGCTGTAGAGATACCTTCTGTACTCCTTTGTACGCTGTAGAGATACCTCGTGTACTCCTTTGTACGTTCTAGAGATATTTCCTGTACTCCTTTGTGCGCTGTAGAAATACCTTCTGTACTCCTTTGTGCGCTGTAGAGATACCTTCTGTACCCCTTCGTACGTTCGAGAGATATTTCCTGTACTCCTTTGTATGCTGTAGAGATACCTTCTGTACTCCTTTGTGCGCTGTAGAGATACCTTCTGTACTCCTTTGTACGCTGTAGAGATACCTCGTGTACTCCTTTGTACGTTCTAGAGATATTTCCTGTACTCCTTTGTGCGCTGTAGAGATACCTTCTGTACTCCTTTGTGCGCTGTTGAGATACCTTCTGTACTCCTTTGTGCGCTGTAGAGATGCCTTCTGTACTCCTTTGTGCGCTGTAGAGATACCTTCTGTACTCCTTTGTACGCTGTAGAGATACCTCGTGTACTCCTTTGTACGTTCTAGAGATATTTCCTGTACTCCTTTGTGCGCTGTAGAGATACCTTCTGTACTCCTTTGTGCGCTGTAGAGATACCTTCTGTACTCCTTTGTGCGCTGTAGAGATACCTCGTGTACTCCTTTGTACGTTCTAGAGATATTTCCTGTACTCCTTTGTGCGCTGTAGAGATACCTTCTGTACTCCTTTGTGCGCTGTAGAGATACCTTCTGTACTCCTTTGTACGTTCTAGAGATATTTCCTGTACTCCTTTGTGCGCTGTAGAGATACCTTCTGTACTCCTTTGTGCGCTGTAGAGATACCTTCTGTACTCCTTTGTGCGCTGTAGAGATACCTTCTGTACTCCTTTGTGCGCTGTAGAGATACCTTCTGTACTCCTTTGTACGTTCTAGAGATATTTCCTGTACTCCTTTGTACGCTGTAGAGATACCTTCTGTACTCCTTTGTGCGCTGTAGAGATACATTCTGTACTCCTTTGTGCGCTGTAGAGATACCTTCTGTACTCCTTTGTGCGCTGTAGATATACCTTCTGTACTCCTTTGTACGCTGTAGAGATACCTCGTGTACTCCTTTGTACGTTCTAGAGATATTTCCTGTACTCCTTTGTGCGCTGTAGAGATACCTTCTGTACTCCTTTGTGCGCTGTAGAGATACCTTCTGTACTCCTTTGTGCGCTGTAGAGATACCTTCTGTACTCCTTTGTGCGCTGTAGAGATACCTTCTGTACTCCTTTGTACGCTGTAGAGATACCTCGTGTACTCCTTTGTACGTTCTAGAGATATTTCCTGTACTCCTTTGTGCGCTGTAGAGATACCTTCTGTACTTCTTTGTGCGCTGTAGAGATACCTTCTGTACTCCTTTGTGCGCTGTAGAGACACATTCTGTACTCCTTTGTGCGCTGTAGAGATACCTTCTGTACTCCTTTGTACGTTCTAGAGATATTTCCTGTACTCCTTTGTGCGATGTAGAGGTACCTTCTGTACTCCTTTGTACGCTGTAGAGATACCTCGTGTACTCCTTTGTACGTTCTAGAGATATTTCCTGTACTCCTTTGTGCGCTGTAGAGATACCTTCTGTACTCCTTTGTGCGCTGTAGAGATACCTTCTGTTCTCCTTTGTGCGCTGTAGAGATACCTTCTGTACTCCTTTGTACGCTGTAGAGATACCTCGTGTACTCCTTTGTACGTTCTAGAGATATTTCCTGTACTCTTTTGTGCGCTGTAGAGATACCTTCTGTACTCCTTTGTGCGCTGTAGAGATACCTGCTGTACTCCTTTGTGCGCTGTAGAAATACCTTCTGTACTCCTTTGTATGCTGTAGAGATACCTTCTGTACTCCTTTGTGCGCTGTAGAGATACCTTCTGTACTCCTTTGTACGCTGTAGAAATACCTCGTGTACTCCTTTGTACGTTCTAGAGATATTTCCTGTACTCCTTTGTGCGCTGTAGAGATACCTTCTGTACTCCTTTGTGCGCTGTAGAAATACCTTCTGTACTCCTTTGTGGGCTGTAGAGATACCTTCTGTACTCCTTTGTACGCTGTAGAGATACCTTCTGTACTCCTTTGTGCGCTGTAGAGATACCTTCTGTACTCCTTTGTACGCTGTAGAGATACCTCGTGTACTCCTTTGTACGTTCTAGAGATATTTCCTGTACTCCTTTGTGCGCTGTAGAAATACCTTCTGTACTCCTTTGTGCGCTGTAGAGATACCTTCTGTACCCCTTCGTACGTTCGAGAGATATTTCCTGTACTCCTTTGTATGCTGTAGAGATACCTTCTGTACTCCTTTGTGCGCTGTAGAGATACCTTCTGTACTCCTTTGTACGCTGTAGAGATACCTCGTGTACTCCTTTGTACGTTCTAGAGATATTTCCTGTACTCCTTTGTGCGCTGTAGAGATACCTTCTGTACTCCATTGTGCGCTGTTGAGATACCTTCTGTACTCCTTTGTGCGCTGTAGAGATGCCTTCTGTACTCCTTTGTGCGCTGTAGAGATACCTTCTGTACTCCTTTGTACGCTGTAGAGATACCTCGTGTACTCCTTTGTACGTTCTAGAGATATTTCCTGTACTCCTTTGTGCGCTGTAGAGATACCTTCTGTACTCCTTTGTGCGCTGTAGAGATACCTTCTGTACTCCTTTGTGCGCTGTAGAGATACCTTCTGTACTCCTTAGTGCGCTGTAGATATACCTTCTGTACTCCTTTGTACGCTGTAGAGATACCTCGTGTACTCCTTTGTACGTTCTAGAGATATTTCCTGTACTCCTTTGTGCGCTGTAGAGATACCTTCTGTACTCCTTTGTGCGCTGTAGAGATACCTTCTGTACTCCTTTGTGCGCTGTAGAGATACCTTCTGTACTCCTTTGTACGCTGTAGAGATACCTTCTGTACTCCTTTGTGCGCTGTAGAGATACCTTCTGTACTCCTTTGTGCGCTGTAGAGATACCTTCTGTACTCCTTTGTGCGCTGTAGAGATACCTTCTGTACTCTTTTGTGCGCTGTAGAGATACCTTCTGTACTCCTTTGTACGTTCTAGAGATATTTCCTGTACTCCTTTGTGCGCTGTAGAGATACCTTCTGTACTCCTTTGTGCGCTGTAGAGATACCTTCTGTACTCCTTTGTGCGCTGTAGAGATACCTTCTGTACTCCTTTGTACGCTGTAGAGATACCTCGTGTACTCCTTTGTGCGCTGTAGAGATACCTTCTGTACTCCTTTGTGCGCTGTAGAGATACCTTCTGTACTCCTTTGTGCGCTGTAGAGATACCTTCTGTACTCCTTTGTACGTTCTAGAGATATTTCCGGTACTCCTTTGTGCGCTGTAGAGATACCTTCTTTACTCCTTTGTGCGCTGTAGAGATACCTTCTGTACTCCTTTGTGCGCTGTAGAGATACCTTCTGTACTCCTTTGTACGCTGTAGAGATACCTCGTGTACTCCTTTGTACGTTCTAGAGATATTTCCTGTACTCCTCTGTGCGCTGTAGAGATACTTTCTGTACTCCTTTGTGCGCTGTAGAGATACCTTCTGTACTCCTTTGTGCGCTGTAGAGATACCTTCTGTACTCCTTTGTGCGCTGTAGAGATACCTTCTGTACTCCTTTGTACGCTGTAGAGATACCTCGTGTACTCCTTTGTACATTCTAGAGATATTTCCTGTACTCCTTTGTGCGCTGTAGAGATACCTTCTGTACTCCTTTGTGCGCTGTAGAGATACCTTCTGTACTCCTTTGTGCGCTGTAGAGATACCTTCTGTACTCCTTTGTGCGCTGTAGAGATACCTTCTAAACTCCTTTGTACGCTGTAGAGATACCTCGTGTACTCCTTTGTACGTTCTAGAGATATTTCCTGTACTCCTTTGCGCGCTGTAGAGATACCTTCTGTACTCCTTTGTGCGCTGTAGAGATACCTTCTGTACTCCTTTGTACGCTGTAGAGATACCTCGTGTACTCCTTTGAACGTTCTAGAGATATTTCCTGTACTCCTTTGTGCGCTGTAGAGATACCTTCTGTACTCCTTTGTGCGCTGTAGAGATACGTTCTGTACACCTTTGTGCGCTGTAGAGATACCTTCTGTACTCCTTTGTGCGCTGTAGAGATACCTTCTGTACTCCTTTGTGCGCTGTAGAGATACCTTCTGTAGTCCTTTGTACGTTCTAGAGATATTTCCTGTACTCCTTTGTGCGCTGAAGAGATACCTTCTGTACTCCTTTGTGCGCTGTAGAGATACCTTCTGTACTCCTTTGTGCGCTGTAGAGATACCTCCTGTACTCCTTTGTGCGCTGTAGAGATACCTTCTGTACTCCTTTGTACGCTGTAGAGATACCTCGTGTACTCCTTTGTACGTTCTAGAGATATTTCCTGTACTCCTTTGTGCGCTGTAGAGATACCTTCTGTACTCCTTTGTGCGCTGTAGAGATACCTTCTGTACTCCTTTGTGCGCTGTAGAGATACCTTCTGTTCTCTTTTGTACGCTGTAGAGATACCTTCTGTACTCCTTTGTGCGCGGTAGAGATACCTTCTGTACTCCTTTGTACGCTGTAGAGATACCTCGTGTACTCCTTTGTACGTTCTAGAGATATTTCCTGTACTCCTTTGTGCGCTGTAGAGATACCTTCTGTACTCCTTTGTGCGCTGTAGAGATACCTTCTGTACTCCTTTGTGCGCTGTAGAGATACCTTCTGTACTCCTTTGTACGCTGTAGAGATACCTTCTGTACTCCTTTGTGCGCTGTAGAGATACCTTCTGTACTCCTTTGTACGCTGTAGAGATACCTCGTGTACTCCTTTGTACGTTCTAGAGATATTTCCTGTACTCCTTTGTGCGCTGTAGAGATACCTTCTGTACTCCTTTGTGCGCTGTAGAGATACCTTCTGTACTCCTTTGTACGTTCTAGAGATATTTCCTGTACTCCTTTGTACGCTGTAGAGATACCTTCTGTACTCCTTTGTGCGCTGTAGAGATACCTTCTGTACTCCTTTGTACGCTGTAGAGATACCTCATGTACTCCTTTGTGCGTTCTAGAGATATTTCCTGTACTCCTTTGTGCGCTGTAGAGATACCTTCTGTACTCCTTTGTGCGCTGTAGAGATACCTTCTGTACTCCTTTGTGCGCTGTAGAGATACTTTCTGTACTCCTTTGTACGCTGTAGAGATACCTCGTGTACTCCTTTGTACGTTCTAGAGATATTTCCTGTACTCCTTTGTGCGCTGTAGAAATACCTTCTGTACTCCTTTGTGCGCTGTAGAGATACCTTCTGTACTCCTTTGTGCGCTGTAGAGATACCTTCTGTACTCCTTTGTGCGCTGTAGAGATACCATCTGTACTCCTTTGTACGCTGTAGAGATACCTCGTGTACTCCTTTGTACGTTCTAGAGATATTTCCTGTACTCCTTTGTGGGCTGTAGAGATACCTTCTGTACTCCTTTGTGCGCTGTAGAGATACCTCGTGTACTCCTTTGTGCGCTGTAGAGATACCTTCTGTACTCCTTTGTGCGCTGTAGAGATACCTTCTGTACTCCTTTGTGCGCTGTAGAGATACCTTCTGTACTCCTTTGTACGTTCTAGAGATATTTCCTGTACTCCTTTGTGCGCTGTAGAGATACCTTCTGTACTCCATTGTGCGCTGTAGAGATACCTTCTGTACTCCTTTGTGCGCTGTAGGGATACCTTCTGTACTCCTTTGTACGCTGTAGAGATACCTCGTGTACTCCTTTGTACGTTCTAGAGATATTTCCTGTACTCCTCTGTGCGCTGTAGAGGTACTTTCTGTACTCCTTTGTGCGCTGTAGAGATACCTTCTGTACTCCTTTGTACGTTCTAGAGATATTTCCTGTACTCCTTTGTACGCTGTAACTATACCTTCTTTACTCCTTTGTGCGCTGTAGAGATACCTTCTGTACTCCTCTGTGCACTGTAGAGATACCTTCTGTACTCCTTTGTGCGCTGTAGAGATACCTTCTGTACTCCTTTGTACGCTGTAGAGATACCTCGTGTACTTCTTTGTACGTTCTAGAGATATTTCCTGTACTCCTTTGTGCGCTGTAGAGATACCTTCTGTACTCCTTTGTGCGCTGTAGAGATACCTTCTGTACTCCTTTGTACGCTGTAGAGATACCTCGTGTACTCCTTTGTACGTTCTAGAGATATTTCCTGTACTCCTTTGTGCGCTGTAGCGATACCTTCTGTACTCCTTTGTGCGCTGTAGAGATACCTTCTGTACTCCTTTGTGCGCTGTAGAGATACCTTCTGTACTCCTTTGTGCGCTGTAGAGATACCTTCTGTACTCCTTTGTACGCTGTAGAGATACCTCGTGTACTCCTTTGTACATTCTAGAGATATTTCCTGTACTCCTTTGTGCGCTGTAGAGATACCTTCTGTACTCCTTTGTGCGCTGTAGAGATACCTTCTGTACTCCTTTGTGCGCTGTAGAGATACCTTCTGTACTCCTTTGTGCGCTGTAGAGATACCTTCTAAACTCCTTTGTACGCTGTAGAGATACCTCGTGTACTCCTTTGTACGTTCTAGAGATATTTCCTGTACTCCTTTGCGCGCTGTAGAGATACCTTCTGTACTCCTTTGTGCGCTGTAGAGATACCTTCTGTACTCCTTTGTACGCTGTAGAGATACCTCGTGTACTCCTTTGAACGTTCTAGAGATATTTCCTGTACTCCTTTGTGCGCTGTAGAGATACCTTCTGTACTCCTTTGTGCGCTGTAGAGATACGTTCTGTACACCTTTGTGCGCTGTAGAGATACCTTCTGTACTCCTTTGTGCGCTGTAGAGATACCTTCTGTACTACTTTGTGCGCTGTAGAGATACCTTCTGTAGTCCTTTGTACGTTCTAGAGATATTTCCTGTACTCCTTTGTGCGCTGAAGAGATACCTTCTGTACTCCTTTGTGCGCTGTAGAGATACCTTCTGTACTCCTTTGTGCGCTGTAGAGATACCTCCTGTACTCCTTTGTGCGCTGTAGAGATACCTTCTGTACTCCTTTGTACGCTGTAGAGATACCTCGTGTACTCCTTTGTACGTTCTAGAGATATTTCCTGTACTCCTTTGTGCGCTGTAGAGATACCTTCTGTACTCCTTTGTGCGCTGTAGAGATACCTTCTGTACTCCTTTGTGCGCTGTAGAGATACCTTCTGTTCTCTTTTGTACGCTGTAGAGATACCTTCTGTACTCCTTTGTGCGCGGTAGAGATACCTTCTGTACTCCTTTGTACGCTGTAGAGATACCTCGTGTACTCCTTTGTACGTTCTAGAGATATTTCCTGTACTCCTTTGTGCGCTGTAGAGATACCTTCTGTACTCCTTTGTGCGCTGTAGAGATACCTTCTGTACTCCTTTGTGCGCTGTAGAGATACCTTCTGTACTCCTTTGTACGCTGTAGAGATACCTTCTGTACTCCTTTGTGCGCTGTAGAGATACCTTCTGTACTCCTTTGTACGCTGTAGAGATACCTCGTGTACTCCTTTGTACGTTCTAGAGATATTTCCTGTACTCCTTTGTGCGCTGTAGAGATACCTTCTGTACTCCTTTGTGCGCTGTAGAGATACCTTCTGTACTCCTTTGTACGTTCTAGAGATATTTCCTGTACTCCTTTGTACGCTGTAGAGATACCTTCTGTACTCCTTTGTGCGCTGTAGAGATACCTTCTGTACTCCTTTGTACGCTGTAGAGATACCTCATGTACTCCTTTGTGCGTTCTAGAGATATTTCCTGTACTCCTTTGTGCGCTGTAGAGATACCTTCTGTACTCCTTTGTGCGCTGTAGAGATACCTTCTGTACTCCTTTGTGCGCTGTAGAGATACTTTCTGTACTCCTTTGTACGCTGTAGAGATACCTCGTGTACTCCTTTGTACGTTCTAGAGATATTTCCTGTACTCCTTTGTGCGCTGTAGAAATACCTTCTGTACTCCTTTGTGCGCTGTAGAGATACCTTCTGTACTCCTTTGTGCGCTGTAGAGATACCTTCTGTACTCCTTTGTGCGCTGTAGAGATACCATCTGTACTCCTTTGTACGCTGTAGAGATACCTCGTGTACTCCTTTGTACGTTCTAGAGATATTTCCTGTACTCCTTTGTGGGCTGTAGAGATACCTTCTGTACTCCTTTGTGCGCTGTAGAGATACCTCGTGTACTCCTTTGTGCGCTGTAGAGATACCTTCTGTACTCCTTTGTGCGCTGTAGAGATACCTTCTGTACTCCTTTGTGCGCTGTAGAGATACCTTCTGTACTCCTTTGTACGTTCTAGAGATATTTCCTGTACTCCTTTGTGCGCTGTAGAGATACCTTCTGTACTCCATTGTGCGCTGTAGAGATACCTTCTGTACTCCTTTGTGCGCTGTAGGGATACCTTCTGTACTCCTTTGTACGCTGTAGAGATACCTCGTGTACTCCTTTGTACGTTCTAGAGATATTTCCTGTACTCCTCTGTGCGCTGTAGAGGTACTTTCTGTACTCCTTTGTGCGCTGTAGAGATACCTTCTGTACTCCTTTGTACGTTCTAGAGATATTTCCTGTACTCCTTTGTACGCTGTAACTATACCTTCTTTACTCCTTTGTGCGCTGTAGAGATACCTTCTGTACTCCTCTGTGCACTGTAGAGATACCTTCTGTACTCCTTTGTGCGCTGTAGAGATACCTTCTGTACTCCTTTGTACGCTGTAGAGATACCTCGTGTACTTCTTTGTACGTTCTAGAGATATTTCCTGTACTCCTTTGTGCGCTGTAGAGATACCTTCTGTACTCCTTTGTGCGCTGTAGAGATACCTTCTGTACTCCTTTGTACGCTGTAGAGATACCTCGTGTACTCCTTTGTACGTTCTAGAGATATTTCCTGTACTCCTTTGTGCGCTGTAGCGATACCTTCTGTACTCCTTTGTGCGCTGTAGAGATACCTTCTGTACTCCTTTGTGCGCTGTAGAGATACCTTCTGTACTCCTTTGTGCGCTGTAGAGATACCTTCTGTACTCCTTTGTACGCTGTAGAGATACCTCGTGTACTCCTTTGTACGTTCTAGAGATATTTCCTGTACTCCTTTGTGCGCTGTAGAGATACCTTCTGTACTCCTTTGTGCGCTGTAGAGATACCTTCTATACTCCTTTGTGCGCTGTAGAGATACCTTCTGTACTTCTTTGTACGCTGTAGAGATACCTTCTGTACTCCTTTGTGCGCTGTAGAGATACCTTCTGTACGCCTTTGTGCGCTGTAGAGATACCTTCTGTACTCCTTTGTGCGCTGTAGAGATACCTTCTGTACTCCTTTGTGCGCTGTAGAGATACCTTCTGTACTCCTTTGTACGTTCTAGAGATATTTCCTGTACTCCTTTGTGCGCTGTAGAGATACCTTCTGTACTCCTTTGTGCGCTGTAGAGATACCTTCTGTACTCCTTTGTGCGCTGAAGAGATACCTTCTGTACTCCTTTGTACGCTGTAGAGATACCTCGTGTACTCCTTTGTGCGCTGTAGAGATACCTTCTGTACTCCTTTGTGCGCTGTAGAGATACCTTCTGTACTCTTTTGTGCGCTGTAGAGATACCTTCTGTACTCCTTTGTGCGCTGTAGAGATACCTTCTGTACTCCTTTGTGCGCTGTAGAGATACCTTCTGTACTCCTTTGTGCGCTGTAGAGATACTTTCTGTACTCCTTTGTACGCTGTAGAGATACCTCGTGTACTCCTTTGTACGTTCTAGAGATATTTCCTGTACTCCTTTGTGCGCTGTAGAGATACCTTCTGTACTCCTTTGTGCGCTGTAGAGATACCTTCTGTACTCCTTTGTGCGCTGTAGAGATACCTTCTGTACTCCTTTGTGCGCTGTAGAGATACCATCTGTACTCCTTTGTACGCTGTAGAGATACCTCGTGTACTCCTTTGTACGTTCTAGAGATATTTCCTGTACTCCTTTGTGGGCTGTAGAGATACCTTCTGTACTCCTTTGTGCGCTGTAGAGATACCTCGTGTACTCCTTTGTGCGCTGTAGAGATACCTTCTGTACTCCTTTGTGCGCTGTAGAGATACCTTATGTACTCCTTTGTGCGCTGTAGAGATACCTTCTGTACTTCTTTGTACGTTCTAGAGATATTTCCTGTACTCCTTTGTGCGCTGTAGAGATACCTTCTGTACTCCTTTGTGCGCTGTAGAGATACCTTCTGTACTCCTTTGTGCGCTGTAGAGATACCTTCTGTACTCCTTTGTACGCTGTAGAGATACCTCGTGTACTCCTTTGTACGTTCTAGAGATATTTCCTGTACTCCTCTGTGCGCTGTAGAGATACTTTCTGTACTCCTTTGTGCGCTGTAGAGATACCTTCTGTACTCCTTTGTACGTTCTAGAGATATTTCCTGTACTCCTTTGTACGCTGTAGAGATACCTTCTGTACTCCTTTGTGCGCTGTAGAGATACCTTCTGTACTCCTTTGTGCACTGTAGAGATACCTTCTGTACTCCTTTGTGCGCTGTAGAGATACCTTCTGTACTCCTTTGTACGCTGTAGAGATACCTCGTGTACTTCTTTGTACGTTCTAGGGATATTTCCTGTACTCCTTTGTGCGCTGGAGAGATACCTTCTGTACTCCTTTGTGCGCTGTAGAGATACCTTCTGTACTCCTTTGTACGCTGTAGAGATACCTCGTGTACTCCTTTGTACGTTCTAGAGATATTTCCTGTACTCCTTTGTGCGCTGTAGCGATACCTTCTGTACTCCTTTGTGCGCTGTAGAGATACCTTCTGTACTCCTTTGTGTGCTTTAGAGATACCTTCTGTACTTCTTTGTGCGCTGTAGAGATACCTTCTGTACTCCTTTGTACGCTGTAGAGATACCTCGTGTACTTCTTTGTACGTTCTAGAGATATTTCCTGTACTCCTTTGTGCGCTGTAGAGATACCTTCTGTACTCCTTTGTGCGCTGTAGAGATACCTTCTGTACTCCTTTGTGCGCTGTAGAGATACCTTCTGTACTCCTTTGTGCGCTGTAGAGATACCTTCTGTACTCCTTTGTACGCTGTAGAGATACCTCGTGTACTCCTTTGTACGTTCTAGAGATATTTCCTGTACTCCTTTGTGCGCTGTAGAGATACCTTCTGTACTCCTTTGTGCGCTGTAGAGATACCTTCTATACTCCTTTGTGCGCTGTAGAGATACCTTCTGTACTTCTTTGTACGCTGTAGAGATACCTTCTGTACTCCTTTGTGCGCTGTAGAGATACCTTCTGTACTCCTTTGTGCGCTGTAGAGATACCTTCTGTACTCCTTTGTGCGCTGTAGAGATACCTTCTGTACTCCTTTGTGCGCTGTAGAGATACCTTCTGTACTCCTTTGTGCGCTGTAGAGATACCTTCTGTACTCGTTTGTACGTTCTAGAGATATTTCCTGTACTCCTTTGTGCGCTGTAGAGATACCTTCTGTACTCCTTTGTGCGCTGAAGAGATACCTTCTGTACTCCTTTGTACGCTGTAGAGATACCTCGTGTACTCCTTTGTGCGCTGTAGAGATACCTTCTGTACTCCTTTGTGCGCTGTAGAGATACCTTCTGTACTCCTTTGTGCGCTGTAGAGATACCTACTGTAGTCCTTTGTACGTTCTAGAGATATTTCCTGTACTCCTTTGTGCGCTGTAGAGATACTTTCTGTACTTCTTTGTGCGCTGTAGAGATCCCTTCTGTACTCCTTTGTGCGCTGTAGAGATACCTTCTGTTCTCTTTTGTACGCTGTAGAGATACCTTCTGTACTCCTTTGTGCGCTGTAGAGATACCTTCTGTACTCCTTTGTACGCTGTAGAGATACCTCGTGTACTCCTTTGTACGTTCTAGAGATATTTCCTGTACTCCTTTGTGCGTTGTAGAGATACCTTCTGTACTTCTTTGTGCGCTGTAGAGATACCTTCTGTACTCCTTTGTGCGCTGTAGAGATACCTTCTGTACTCCTTTGTACGCTGTAGAGATACCTTCTGTACTCCTTTGTGCGCTGTAGAGATACCTTCTGTACTCCTTTGTACGCTGTAGAGATACCTCGTGTACTCCTTTGTACGTTCTAGAGATATTTCCTGTACTCCTTTGTACGCTGTAGAGATACCTTCTGTACTCCTTTGTGCGCTGTAGAGATACCTTCTGTACTCCTTTGTGCGCTCTAGAGATACCTCGTGTACTCCTTTGTACGTTCTAGAGATATTTCCTGTACTCCATTGTGCGCTGTAGAGATACCTTCTGTACTCCTTTGTGCGCTGTAGAGATACCTCGTGTACTCCTTTGTACGTTCTAGAGATATTTCCTGTACTCCTTTGTGCGCTGTAGAGATACCTTCTGTACTCCTTTGTGCGCTGTAGAGATACCTTCTGTACTCCTTTGTGCGCTGTAGAGATACCTTCTGTACTCCTTTGTGCGCTGTAGAGATACCTCGTGTACTCCTTTGTACGTTCTAGAGATATTTCCTGTACTCCTTTGCGCGCTGTAGAGATACCTTCTGTACTCCTTTGTGCGCTGTAGAGATACCTTCTGTACTCCTTTGGACGTTCTAGAGATATTTTCTGTACTCCTTTGTGCGCTGTAGAGATACCTTCTGTACTCCTTTGGGCGCTGTAGAGATACCTTCTGTACTCCTTTGTGCGCTGTAGAGATACCTTCTGTACTCCTTTGTGCGCTGTAGAGATACCTTCTGTACTCCTTTGTACGTTCTAGAGATATTTCCTGTACTCCTTTGTGCGCTGTAGAGATACCTTCTGTACTCCTTTGTGCGCTGTAGAGATACCTTCTGTACTCCTCTGTGCGCTGTAGAGATACCTTCTGTACTCCTTTGTGCGCTGTAGATATACCTTCTGTACTCCTTTGTACGCTGTAGAGATACCTCGCGTGTACTCCTTTGTACGTTCTAGAGATATTTCCTGTACTCCTTTGTGCGCTGTAGAGATACCTTCTGTACTCTTTGTGCGCTGTAGAGATACCTTCTGTACTCCTTTGTGCGCTGTAGAGATACCTTCTGTACTCCTTTATGCGCTGTAGAGATACCTTCTGTACTCCTTTGTACGCTGTAGAGATACCTCGTGTACTCCTTTGTACGTTCTAGAGATATTTCCTGTACTCCTTTGTGCGCTGTAGAGATACCTTCTGTACTTCTATTGTGCGCTGTAGAGATACCTTCTGTACTCCTTTGTGCGATGTAGAGGTACCTTCTGTACTCCTTTGTACGCTGTAGAGATACCTCGTGTACTCCTTTGTACGTTCTAGAGATATTTCCTGTACTCCTTTGTGCGCTGTAGAGATACCTTCTGTACTCCTTTGTGCGCTGTAGAGATACCTTCTGTTCTCCTTTGTGCGCTGTAGAGATACCTTCTGTACTCCTTTGTACGCTGTAGAGATACCTCGTGTACTCCTTTGTACGTTCTAGAGATATTTCCTGTACTCCTTTGTGCGCTGTAGAGATACCTTCTGTACTCCTTTGTGCGCTGTAGAGATACCTGCTGTACTCCTTTGTGCGCTGTAGAAATACCTTCTGTACTCCTTTGTATGCTGTAGAGATACCTTCTGTACTCCTTTGTGCGCTGTAGAGATACCTTCTGTACTCCTTTGTACGCTGTAGAGATACCTCGTGTACTCCTTTGTACGTTCTAGAGATATTTCCTGTACTCCTTTGTGCGCTGTAGAGATACCTTCTGTACTCCTTTGTGCGCTGTAGAAATACCTTCTGTACTCCTTTGTGGGCTGTAGAGATACCTTCTGTACTCCTTTGTACGCTGTAGAGATACCTTCTGTACTCCTTTGTGCGCTGTAGAGATACATTCTGTACTCCTTTGTACGCTGTAGAGATACCTCGTGTACTCCTTTGTACGTTCTAGAGATATTTCCTGTACTCCTTTGTGCGCTGTAGAAATACCTTCTGTACTCCTTTGTGCGCTGTAGAGATACCTTCTGTACCCCTTTGTACGTTCGAGAGATATTTCCTGTACTCCTTTGTATGCTGTAGAGATACCTTCTGTACTCCTTTGTGCGCTGTAGAGATACCTTCTGTACTCCTTTGTACGCTGTAGAGATACCTCGTGTACTCCTTTGTACGTTCTAGAGATATTTCCTGTACTCCTTTGTGCGCTGTAGAGATACCTTCTGTACTCCTTTGTGCGCTGTTAAGATACCTTCTGTACTCCTTTGTACGCTGTAGAGATACCTTCTGTACTCCTTTGTGCGCTGTAGAGATACCTTCTGTACTCCTTTGTACGCTGTAGAGACACCTCGTGTATTCCTTTGTACGTTCTAGAGATATTTCCTGTACTCCTTTGTGCGCTGTAGAGATACCTTCTGTACTCCTTTGTGCGCTGTAGAGATACCTTCTGTACTCCTCTGTGCGCTGTAGAGATACCTTCTGTACTCCTTTGTACGCTGTAGAGATACCTTCTGTACTCCTTTGTGCGCTGTGGAGATACCTTCTGTACTCCTTTGTACGCTGTAGAGATACCTCGTGTACTCCTTTGTACGTTCTAGAGATATTTCCTGTACTCCTTTGTGCGCTGTAGAGATACCTTCTGTACTCCTTTGTGCGCTGTAGAGATACCTTCTGTACTCCTTTGTACGTTCTAGAGATATTTCCTGTACTCCTTTGTACGCTGTAGAGATACCTTCTGTACTCCTATGTGCGCTGTAGAGATACCTTCTGTACTCCTTTGTACGCTGTAGAGATACCTCGTGTACTCCTTTGTACGTTCTAGAGATATTTCCTGTACTCCTTTGTGCGCTGTAGAGATACCTTCTGTACTCCTTTGTGCGCTGTAGAGATACCTTCTGTACTCCTTTGTGCGCTGTAGAGATACCTTCTGTACTCCTTTGTGCGCTGTAGAGATACCTTCTGTACTCCTTTGTACGCTGTAGAGATACCTCGTGTACTCCTTTGTACGTTCTAGAGATATTTCCTGTACTCCTTTGTGCGCTGTAGAGATACCTTCTGTACTCCTTTGTGCGCTGTAGAGATACCTTCTGTACTCCTTTGTACGCTGTAGAGATACCTTCTGAACTCCTTTGTGCGCTGTAGAGATACCTTCTGTATTCCTTTGTACGCTGTAGATATACCTCGTGTACTCCTTTGTACGTTCTGGAGATATTTCCTGTACTCCTTTGTGCGCTGTAGAGATACCTTCTGTACTCCTTTGTGCGCTGTAGAGATACCTTCTGTACTCCTTTGTGCGCTGTAGAGATTCCTTCTGTACTCCTTTGTACGCTGTAGAGATACCTTCTGTACTCCTTTGTGCGCTGTAGAGATACCTTCTGTACTCCTTTGTGCTCTGTTGAGATACCTTCTGTTCTCCTTTGTGCGCTGTAGAGATACCTTCTGTACTCCTTTGTGCGCTGTAGAGATACCTTCTGTACTCCTTTGTACGTTCTAGAGATATTTCCTGTACTCCTTTGTGCGCTGTAGAGATACCTTCAGTACTCCTTTGTGCGCTGTAGAGATACCTTCTGTACTCCTTTCTGCGCTGTAGAGATACCTTCTGTACTCCTTTGTACGCTGTAGAGATACCTCGTGTACTCCTTTGTGCGCTGTAGAGATACCTTCTGTACTCCTTTGTGTGCTGTAGAGATACCTTCGGTACTCCTTTGTGCGCTGTAGAGATACCTTCTGTACTCCTTTGTACGCTGTAGAGATACCTAGTGTACTCCTTTGTACGTTCTAGAGATATTTCCTGTACTCCTTTGTGCGCTGTAGAGATACCTTCTGTACTCCTTTGTGCGCTGTAGAGATACCTTCTGTACTCCTTTGTACGTTCTAGAGATATTTCCTGTACTCCTTTGTACGCTGTAGAGATACCTTCTGTACTCCTTTGTGCGCTGTAGAGATACCTTGTGTACTCCTTTGTACGCTGTAGAGATACCTCGTGTACTCCTTTGTGCGTTCTTGAGATATTTCCTGTACTCCTTTGTGCACTGTAGAGATACCTTCTGTACTCCTTTGTGCGCTGTAGAGATACCTTCTGTACTCCTTTGTGCGCTGTAGAGATACCTTCTGTACTTCTTTGTGCGCTGTAGAGATACCTTCTGTACTCCTTTGTACGTTCTAGAGATATTTCCTGTACTCCTTTGTGCGCTGAGGAGATACCTTATGTACTCGTTTGTGCGCTGTAGAGATACCTTCTGTACTCCTTTGTGCGCTGTAGAGATACCTTCTGTACTCCTTTGTGCGCTCTAGAGATACCTCGTGTACTCCTTTGTACGTTCTAGAGATATTTCCTGTACTCCTTTGTGCGCTGTAGAGATACCTTCTGTACTCCTTTGTGCGCTGTAGAGATACCTCGTGTACTCCTTTGTACGTTCTAGAGATATTTCCTGTACTCCTTTGTGCGCTGTAGAGATACCTTCTGTACTCCTTTGTGCGCTGTAGAGATACCTTCTGTACTCCTTTGTGCGCTGTAGAGATACCTTCTGTACTCCTTTGTGCGCTGTAGAGATACCTCGTGTACTCCTTTGTACGTTCTAGAGATATTTCCTGTACTCCTTTGCGCGCTGTAGAGATACCTTCTGTACTCCTTTGTGCGCTGTAGAGATACCTTCTGTACTCCTTTGTACGTTCTAGAGATATTTTCTGTACTCCTTTGTGCGCTGTAGAGATACCTTCTGTACTCCTTTGGGCGCTGTAGAGATACCTTCTGTACTCCTTTGTGCGCTGTAGAGATACCTTCTGTACTCCTTCGTGCGCTGTAGAGATACCTTCTGTACTCCTTTGTACGTTCTAGAGATATTTCCTGTACTCCTTTGTGCGCTGTAGAGATACCTTCTGTACTCCTTTGTGCGCTGTGGAGATACCTTCTGTACTCCTTTGTGCGCTGTAGAGATACCTTCTGTACTCCTTTGTGCGCTGTAGATATACCTTCTGTACTCCTTTGTACGCTGTAGAGATACCTCGTGTACTCCTTTGTACGTTCTAGAGATATTTCCTGTACTCCTTTGTGCGCTGTAGAGATACCTTCTGTACTCTTTGTGCGCTGTAGAGATACCTTCTGTACTCCTTTGTGCGCGGTAGAGATACCTTCTGTACTCCTTTATGCGCTGTAGAGATACCTTCTGTACTCCTTTGTACGCTGTAGAGATACCTCGTGTACTCCTTTGTACGTTCTAGAGATATTTCCTGTACTCCTTTGTGCGCTGTAGAGATACCTTCTGTACTTCTTTGTGCGCTGTAGAGATACCTTCTGTACTCCTTTGTGCGCTGTAGAGACACCTTCTGTACTCCTTTGTGCGCTGTAGAGATACCTTCTGTACTCCTTTGTACGTTCTAGAGATATTTCCTGTACTCCTTTGTGCGATGTAGAGGTACCTTCTGTACTCCTTTGTACGCTGTAGAGATACCTCGTGTACTCCTTTGTACGTTCTAGAGATATTTCCTGTACTCCTTTGTGCGCTGTAGAGATACCTTCTGTACTCCTTTGTGCGCTGTAGAGATACCTTCTGTTCTCCTTTGTGCGCTGTAGAGATACCTTCTGTACTCCTTTGTACGCTGTAGAGATACCTCGTGTACTCCTTTGTACGTTCTAGAGATATTTCCTGTACTCCTTTGTGCGCTGTAGAGATACCTTCTGTACTCCTTTGTGCGCTGTAGAGATACCTGCTGTACTCCTTTGTGCGCTGTAGAAATACCTTCTGTACTCCTTTGTATGCTGTAGAGATACCTTCTGTACTCCTTTGTGCGCTGTAGAGATACCTTCTGTACTCCTTTGTACGCTGTAGAGATACCTCGTGTACTCCTTTGTACGTTCTAGAGATATTTCCTGTACTCCTTTGTGCGCTGTAGAGATACCTTCTGTACTCCTTTGTGCGCTGTAGAAATACCTTCTGTACTCCTTTGTGGGCTGTAGAGATACCTTCTGTACTCCTTTGTACGCTGTAGAGATACCTTCTGTACTCCTTTGTGCGCTGTAGAGATACATTCTGTACTCCTTTGTACGCTGTAGAGATACCTCGTGTACTCCTTTGTACGTTCTAGAGATATTTCCTGTACTCCTTTGTGCGCTGTAGAAATACCTTCTGTACTCCTTTGTGCGCTGTAGAGATACCTTCTGTACCCCTTTGTACGTTCGAGAGATATTTCCTGTACTCCTTTGTATGCTGTAGAGATACCTTCTGTACTCCTTTGTGCGCTGTAGAGATACCTTCTGTACTCCTTTGTACGCTGTAGAGATACCTCGTGTACTCCTTTGTACGTTCTAGAGATATATCCTGTACTCCTTTGTGCGCTGTAGAGATACCTTCTGTACTCCTTTGTGCGCTGTTAAGATACCTTCTGTACTCCTTTGTACGCTGTAGAGATACCTTCTGTACTCCTTTGTGCGCTGTAGAGATACCTTCTGTACTCCTTTGTACGCTGTAGAGACACCTCGTGTATTCCTTTGTACGTTCTAGAGATATTTCCTGTACTCCTTTGTGCGCTGTAGAGATACCTTCTGTACTCCTTTGTGCGCTGTAGAGATACCTTCTGTACTCCTCTGTGCGCTGTAGAGATACCTTCTGTACTCCTTTGTACGCTGTAGAGATACCTTCTGTACTCCTTTGTGCGCTGTGGAGATACCTTCTGTACTCCTTTGTACGCTGTAGAGATACCTCGTGTACTCCTTTGTACGTTCTAGAGATATTTCCTGTACTCCTTTGTGCGCTGTAGAGATACCTTCTGTACTCCTTTGTGCGCTGTAGAGATACCTTCTGTACTCCTTTGTACGTTCTAGAGATATTTCCTGTACTCCTTTGTACGCTGTAGAGATACCTTCTGTACTCCTATGTGCGCTGTAGAGATACCTTCTGTACTCCTTTGTACGCTGTAGAGATACCTCGTGTACTCCTTTGTACGTTCTAGAGATATTTCCTGTACTCCTTTGTGCGCTGTAGAGATACCTTCTGTACTCCTTTGTGCGCTGTAGAGATACCTTCTGTACTCCTTTGTGCGCTGTAGAGATACCTTCTGTACTCCTTTGTGCGCTGTAGAGATACCTTCTGTACTCCTTTGTACGCTGTAGAGATACCTCGTGTACTCCTTTGTACGTTCTAGAGATATTTCCTGTACTCCTTTGTGCGCTGTAGAGATACCTTCTGTACTCCTTTGTGCGCTGTAGAGATACCTTCTGTACTCCTTTGTACGCTGTAGAGATACCTTCTGAACTCCTTTGTGCGCTGTAGAGATACCTTCTGTATTCCTTTGTACGCTGTAGAGATACCTCGTGTACTCCTTTGTACGTTCTGGAGATATTTCCTGTACTCCTTTGTGCGCTGTAGAGATACCTTCTGTACTCCTTTGTGCGCTGTAGAGATACCTTCTGTACTCCTTTGTGCGCTGTAGAGATTCCTTCTGTACTCCTTTGTACGCTGTAGAGATACCTTCTGTACTCCTTTGTGCGCTGTAGAGATACCTTCTGTACTCCTTTGTGCTCTGTTGAGATACCTTCTGTTCTCCTTTGTGCGCTGTAGAGATACCTTCTGTACTCCTTTGTGCGCTGTAGAGATACCTTCTGTACTCCTTTGTACGTTCTAGAGATATTTCCTGTACTCCTTTGTGCGCTGTAGAGATACCTTCAGTACTCCTTTGTGCGCTGTAGAGATACCTTCTGTACTCCTTTGTGCGCTGTAGAGATACCTTCTGTACTCCTTTGTACGCTGTAGAGATACCTCGTGTACTCCTTTGTGCGCTGTAGAGATACCTTCTGTACTCCTTTGTGTGCTGTAGAGATACCTTCGGTACTCCTTTGTGCGCTGTAGAGATACCTTCTGTACTCCTTTGTACGTTCTAGAGATATTTCCTGTACTCTTATGTGCGCTGTAGAGATACCTTCTGTACTCCTTTGTGCGCTGTAGAGATACCTTCTGTACTCCTTTGTGCGCTGTAGAGATACCTTCTGTAGTCCTTTGTACGTTCTAGAGATATTTCCTGTACTCCTTTGTGCGCTGAAGAGATACCTTCTGTATTCCTTTGTGCGCTGTAGAGATACCTTCTGTACTCCTTTGTGCGCTGTAGAGATACCTTCTGTACTCCTTTGTGCGCTGTAGAGATACCTTCTGTACTCTTTTGTACGCTGTAGAGATACCTCGTGTACTCCTTTGTACGTTCTAGAGATATTTCCTGTACTCCTTTGTGCGCTGTAGAGATACCTTCTGTACTCCTTTGTGCGCTGTAGAGATACCTTCTGTACTCCTTTGTGCGCTGTAGAGATACCTTCTGTTTTCTTTTGTACGCTGTAGAGATACCTTCTGTACTCCTTTGTGCGCTGTAGAGATACCTTCTGTACTCCTTTGTACGCTGTAGAGATACCTCGTGTACTCCTTTGTACGTTCTAGAGATATTTCCTGTACTCCATTGTGCGCTGTAGAGATACCTTCTGTACTCCTTTGTGCGCTGTAGAGATACCTTCTGTACTCCTTTGTGCGCTGTAGAGATACCTTCTGTACTCCTTTGTACGCTGTAGAGATACCTTCTGTACTCCTTTGTGCGCTGTAGAGATACCTTCTGTACTCCTTTGTACGCTGTAGAGATACCTCGTGTACTCCTTTGTACGTTCTAGAGATATTTCCTGTACTCCTTTGTGCGCTGTAGAGATACCTTCTGTACTCCTTTGTGCGCTGTAGAGATACCTTTTGTACTCCTTTGTGCGCTGTAGAGATACCTTCTGTACTCCTTTGTACGCTGTAGAGATACCTCGTGTACTCCTTTGTACGTTCTAGAGATATTTCCTGTACTCCTTTGTGCGCTGTAGAGATACCTTCTGTACTCCTTTGTGCGCTGTAGAGATACCTTCTGTACTCCTTTGTGCGCTGTAGAGATACCTTCTGTACTCCTTTGTGTGCTGTAGAGATACCTTCTGTACTCCTTTGTGCGCTGTAGAGATACCTTCTGAACTCCTTTGTGCGTTGTAGAGATACTTTCTGTACTCCTTTGTACGCTGTAGAGATACCTCGTGTACTCCTTTGTACGTTCTAGAGATATTTCCTGTACTCCTTTGTGCGCTGTAGAGATACCTTCTGTACTCCTTTGTGCGCTGTAGAGATACCTTCTGTACTCCTTTGTGCGCTGTAGAGATACCTTCTGTACTCCTTTGTGCGCTGTAGAGATACCATCTGTACTTTTTTGTACGCTGTAGAGATACCTCGTGTACTCCTTTGTACGTTCTAGAGATATTTCCTGTACTCCTTTGTGGGCTGTAGAGATACCTTCTGTACTCCTTTGTGCGCTGTAGAGATACCTCGTGTACTCCTTTGTGCGCTGTAGAGATACCTTCTGTACTCCTTTGTGCGCTGTAGAGATACCTTCTGTACTCCTTTGTGCGCTGTAGAGATACCTTCTGTACTCCTTTGTACGTTCTAAAGATATTTCCTGTACTCCTTTGTGCGCTGTTGAGATACCTTCTGTACTCCTTTGTGCACTGTAGAGATACCTTCTGTACTCCTTTGTGCGCTGTAGAGATACCTTCTGTACTCCTTTGTACGCTGTAGAGATACCTCGTGTACTCCTTTGTACGTTCTAGAGATATTTCCTGTACTCCTCTGTGCGCTGTAGAGGTACTTTCTGTACTCCTTTGTGCGCTGTAGAGATACCTTCTGTACTCCTTTGTACGTTCTAGAGATATTTCCTGTACTCCTTTGTACGCTGTAGAGATACCTTCTGTACTCCTTTGTGCGCTGTAGAGATACCTTCTGTACTCCTTTGTGCACTGTAGAGATACCTTCTGTACTCCTTTGTGCGCTGTAGAGATACCTTCTGTACTCCTTTGTACGCTGTAGAGATACCTCGTGTACTTCTTTGTACGTTCTAGAGATATTTCCTGTACTCCTTTGTGCGCTGTAGAGATACCTTCTGTACTCCTTTGTGCGCTGTAGAGATACCTTCTGTACTCCTTTGTACGCTGTAGAGATACCTCGTGTACTCCTTTGTACGTTCTAGAGATATTTCCTGTACTCCTTTGTGCGCTGTAGCGATACCTTCTGTACTCCTTTGTGCGCTGTAGAGATACCTTCTGTACTCCTTTGTGCGCTTTAGAGATACCTTCTGTACTCCTTTGTGCGCTGTAGAGATACCTTCTGTACTCCTTTGTACGCTGTAGAGATACCTCGTGTACTTCTTTGTACGTTCTAGAGATATTTCCTGTACTCCTTTGTGCGCTGTAGAGATACCTTCTGTACTCCTTTGTGCGCTGTAGAGATACCTTCTGTACTCCTTTGTGCGCTGTAGAGATACCTTCTGTACTCCTTTGTGCGTTGTAGAGATACCTTCTGTACTCCTTTGTACGCTGTAGAGATACCTCGTGTACTCCTTTGTACATTCTAGAGATATTTCCTGTACTCCTTTGTGCGCTGTAGAGATACCTTCTGTACTCCTTTGTGCGCTGTAGAGATACCTTCTATACTCCTTTGTGCGCTGTAGAGATACCTTCTGTACTTCTTTGTGCGCTGTAGAGATACCTTCTGTACTCCTTTGTGCGCTGTAGAGATACTTTCTGTACTCCTTTGTGCGCTGTAGAGATACCTTCTGTACTCCTTTGTGCGCTGTAGAGATACCTTCTGTACTCCTTTGTGCGCTGTAGAGATACCTTCTGTACTCCTTTGTACGTTCTAGAGATATTTCCTGTACTCCTTTGTGCGCTGTAGAGATACCTTCTGTACTCCTTTGTGCGCTGTAGAGATACCTTCTGTACTCCTTTGTGCGCTGAAGAGATACCTTCTGTACTCCTTTGTACGCTGTAGAGATACCTCGTGTACTCCTTTGTGCGCTGTAGAGATACCTTCTGTACTCCTTTGTGCGCTGTAGAGATACCTTCTGTACTCCTTTGTGCGCTGTAGAGATACCTTCTGTACTCCTTTGTGCGCTGTAGAGATACCTTCTGTACTCCTTTGTGCGCTGTAGAGATACCTTCTGTACTCCTTTGTGCGCTGTAGAGATACCTTCTGTACTCCTTTGTGCGCTGTAGAGATACTTTCTGTACTCCTTTGTACGCTGTAGAGATACCTCGTGTACTCCTTTGTACGTTCTAGAGATATTTCCTGTACTCCTTTGTGCGCTGTAGAGATACCTTCTGTACTCCTTTGTGCGCTGTAGAGATACCTTCTGTACTCCTTTGTGCGCTCTAGAGATACCTCGTGTACTCCTTTGTACGTTCTAGAGATATTTCCTGTACTCCTTTGTGCGCTGTAGAGATACCTTCTGTACTCCTTTGTGCGCTGTAGAGATACCTCGTGTACTCCTTTGTACGTTCTAGAGATATTTCCTGTACTCCTTTGTGCGCTGTAGAGATACCTTCTGTACTCCTTTGTGCGCTGTAGAGATACCTTCTGTACTCCTTTGTGCGCTGTAGAGATACCTTCTGTACTCCTTTGTGCGCTGTAGAGATACCTCGTGTACTCCTTTGTACGTTCTAGAGATATTTCCTGTACTCCTTTGCGCGCTGTAGAGATACCTTCTGTACTCCTTTGTGCGCTGTAGAGATACCTTCTGTACTCCTTTGTACGTTCTAGAGATATTTTCTGTACTCCTTTGTGCGCTGTAGAGATACCTTCTGTACTCCTTTGGGCGCTGTAGAGATACCTTCTGTACTCCTTTGTGCGCTGTAGAGATACCTTCTGTACTCCTTTGTGCGCTGTAGAGATACCTTCTGTACTCCTTTGTACGTTCTAGAGATATTTCCTGTACTCCTTTGTGCGCTGTAGAGATACCTTCTGTACTCCTTTGTGCGCTGTAGAGATACCTTCTGTACTCCTTTGTGCGCTGTAGAGATACCTTCTGTACTCCTTTGTGCGCTGTAGATATACCTTCTGTACTCCTTTGTACGCTGTAGAGATACCTCGTGTACTCCTTTGTACGTTCTAAAGATATTTCCTGTACTCCTTTGTGCGCTGTAGAGATACCTTCTGTACTCTTTGTGCGCTGTAGAGATACCTTCTGTACTCCTTTGTGCGCTGTAGAGATACCTTCTGTACTCCTTTATGCGCTGTAGAGATACCTTCTGTACTCCTTTGTACGCTGTAGAGATACCTCGTGTACTCCTTTGTACGTTCTAGAGATATTTCCTGTACTCCTTTGTGCGCTGTAGAGATACCTTCTGTACTTCTTTGTGCGCTGTAGAGATACCTTCTGTACTCCTTTGTGCGCTGTAGAGACACCTTCTGTACTCCTTTGTGCGCTGTAGAGATACCTTCTGTACTCCTTTGTACGTTCTAGAGATATTTCCTGTACTCCTTTGTGCGATGTAGAGGTACCTTCTGTACTCCTTTGTACGCTGTAGAGATACCTCGTGTACTCCTTTGTACGTTCTAGAGATATTTCCTGTACTCCTTTGTGCGCTGTAGAGATACCTTCTGTACTCCTTTGTGCGCTGTAGAGATACCTTCTGTTCTCCTTTGTGCGCTGTAGAGATACCTTCTGTACTCCTTTGTACGCTGTAGAGATACCTCGTGTACTCCTTTGTACGTTCTAGAGATATTTCCTGTACTCCTTTGTGCGCTGTAGAGATACCTTCTGTACTCCTTTGTGCGCTGTAGAGATACCTGCTGTACTCCTTTGTGCGCTGTAGAAATACCTTCTGTACTCCTTTGTATGCTGTAGAGATACCTTCTGTACTCCTTTGTGCGCTGTAGAGATACCTTCTGTACTCCTTTGTACGCTGTAGAGATACCTCGTGTACTCCTTTGTACGTTCTAGAGATATTTCCTGTACTCCTTTGTGCGCTGTAGAGATACCTTCTGTACTCCTTTGTGCGCTGTAGAAATACCTTCTGTACTCCTTTGTGGGCTGTAGAGATACCTTCTGTACTCCTTTGTACGCTGTAGAGATACCTTCTGTACTCCTTTGTGCGCTGTAGAGATACATTCTGTACTCCTTTGTACGCTGTAGAGATACCTCGTGTACTCCTTTGTACGTTCTAGAGATATTTCCTGTACTCCTTTGTGCGCTGTAGAAATACCTTCTGTACTCCTTTGTGCGCTGTAGAGATACCTTCTGTACCCCTTTGTACGTTCGAGAGATATTTCATGTACTCCTTTGTATGCTGTAGAGATACCTTCTGTACTCCTTTGTGCGCTGTAGAGATACCTTCTGTACTCCTTTGTACGCTGTAGAGATACCTCGAGTACTCCTTTGTACGTTCTAGAGATATTTCCTGTACTCCTTTGTGCGCTGTAGAGATACCTTCTGTACTCCTTTGTGCGCTGTTAAGATACCTTCTGTACTCCTTTGTACGCTGTAGAGATACCTTCTGTACTCCTTTGTGCGCTGTAGAGATACCTTCTGTACTCCTTTGTACGCTGTAGAGACACCTCGTGTATTCCTTTGTACGTTCTAGAGATATTTCCTGTACTCCTTTGTGCGCTGTAGAGATACCTTCTGTACTCCTTTGTGCGCTGTAGAGATACCTTCTGTACTCCTCTGTGCGCTGTAGAGATACCTTCTGTACTCCTTTGTACGCTGTAGAGATACCTTCTGTACTCCTTTGTGCGCTGTGGAGATACCTTCTGTACTCCTTTGTACGCTGTAGAGATACCTCGTGTACTCCTTTGTACGTTCTAGAGATATTTCCTGTACTCCTTTGTGCGCTGTAGAGATACCTTCTGTACTCCTTTGTGCGCTGTAGAGATACCTTCTGTACTCCTTTGTACGTTCTAGAGATATTTCCTGTACTCCTTTGTACGCTGTAGAGATACCTTCTGTACTCCTATGTGCGCTGTAGAGATACCTTCTGTACTCCTTTGTACGCTGTAGAGATACCTCGTGTACTGCTTTGTACGTTCTAGAGATATTTCCTGTACTCCTTTGTGCGCTGTAGAGATACCTTCTGTACTCCTTTGTGCGCTGTAGAGATACCTTCTGTACTCCTTTGTGCGCTGTAGAGATACCTTCTGTAGTCCTTTGTACGTTCTAGAGATATTTCCTGTACTCCTTTGTGCGCTGAAGAGATACCTTCTGTACTCCTTTGTGCGCTGTAGAGATACCTTCTGTACTCCTTTGTGCGCTGTAGAGATACCTTCTGTACTCCTTTGTGCGCTGTAGAGATACCTTCTGTACTCTTTTGTACGCTGTAGAGATACCTCGTGTACTCCTTTGTACGTTCTAGAGATATTTCCTGTACTCCTTTGTGCGCTGTAGAGATACCTTCTGTACTCCTTTGTGCGCTGTAGATATACCTTCTGTACTCCTTTGTGCGCTGTAGAGATACCTTCTGTTTTCTTTTGTACGCTGTAGAGATACCTTCTGTACTCCTTTGTGCGCTGTAGAGATACCTTCTGTACTCCTTTGTACGCTGTAGAGATACCTCGTGTACTCCTTTGTACGTTCTAGAGATATTTCCTGTACTCCATTGTGCGCTGTAGAGATACCTTCTGTACTCCTTTGTGCGCTGTAGAGATACCTTCTGTACTCCTTTGTGCGCTGTAGAGATACCTTCTGTACTCCTTTGTACGCTGTAGAGATACCTTCTGTACTCCTTTGTGCGCTGTAGAGATACCTTCTGTACTCCTTTGTACGCTGTAGAGATACCTCGTGTACTCCTTTGTACGTTCTAGAGATATTTCCTGTACTCCTTTGTGCGCTGTAGAGATACCTTCTGTACTCCTTTGTGCGCTGTAGAGATACCTTCTGTACTCCTTTGTACGTTCTAGAGATATTTCCTGTACTCCTTTGTACGCTGTAGAGATACCTTCTGTACTCCTTTGTGCGCTGTAGAGATACCTTCTGTACTCCTTTGTACGCTGTAGAGATACCTCGTGTACTCCTTTGTGCGTTCTAGAGATATTTCCTGTACTCCTTTGTGCGCTGTAGAGATACCTTCTGTACTCCTTTGTGCGCTGTAGAGATACCTTCTGTACTCCTTTGTGCGCTGTAGAGATACCTTTTGTACTCCTTTGTGCGCTGTAGAGATACCTTCTGTACTCCTTTGTACGCTGTAGAGATACCTCGTGTACTCCTTTGTACGTTCTAGAGATATTTCCTGTACTCCTTTGTGCGCTGTAGAGATACCTTCTGTACTCCTTTGTGCGCTGTAGAGATACCTTCTGTACTCCTTTGTGCGCTGTAGAGATACCTTCTGTACTCCTTTGTGTGCTGTAGAGATACCTTCTGTACTACTTTGTGCGCTGTAGAGATACCTTCTGAACTCCTTTGTGCGCTGTAGAGATACTTTCTGTACTCCTTTGTACGCTGTAGAGATACCTCGTGTACACCTTTGTACGTTCTAGAGATATTTCCTGTACTCCTTTGTGCGCTGTAGAGATACCTTCTGTACTCCTTTGTGCGCTGTAGAGATACCTTCTGTACTCCTTTGTGCGCTGTAGAGATACCTTCTGTACTCCTTTGTGCGCTGTAGAGATACCATCTGTACTTTTTTGTACGCTGTAGAGATACCTCGTGTACTCCTTTGTACGTTCTAGAGATATTTCCTGTACTCCTTTGTGGGCTGTAGAGATACCTTCTGTACTCCTTTGTGCGCTGTAGAGATACCTCGTGTACTCCTTTGTGCGCTGTAGAGATACCTTCTGTACTCCTTTGTGCGCTGTAGAGATACCTTCTGTACTCCTTTGTGCGCTGTAGAGACACCTTCTGTACTCCTTTGTACGTTCTAGAGATATTTCCTGTACTCCTTTGTGCGCTGTTGAGATACCTTCTGTACTCCTTTGTGCGCTGTAGAGATACCTTCTGTACTCCTTTGTGCGCTGTAGAGATACCTTCTGTACTCCTTTGTACGCTGTAAAGATACCTCGTGTACTCCTTTGTACGTTCTAGAGATATTTCCTGTACTCCTCTGTGCGCTGTAGAGGTACTTTCTGTACTCCTTTGTGCGCTGTAGAGATACCTTCTGTACTCCTTTGTACGTTCTAGAGATATTTCCTGTACTCCTTTGTACGCTGTAGAGATACCTTCTGTACTCCTTTGTGCGCTGTAGAGATACCTTCTGTACTCCTTTGTGCACTGTAGAGATACCTTCTGTACTCCTTTGTGCGCTGTAGAGATACCTTCTGTACTCCTTTGTACGCTGTAGAGATACCTCGTGTACTTCTTTGTACGTTCTAGAGATATTTCCTGTACTCCTTTGTGCGCTGTAGAGATACCTTCTGTACTCCTTTGTGCGCTGTAGAGATACCTTCTGTACTCCTTTGTACGCTGTAGAGATACCTCGTGTACTCCTTTGTACGTTCTAGAGATATTTCCTGTACTCCTTTGTGCGCTGTAGCGATACCTTCTGTACTCCTTTGTGCGCTGTAGAGATACCTTCTGTACTCCTTTGTGCGCTTTAGAGATACCTTCTGTACTCCTTTGTGCGCTGTAGAGATACCTTCTGTACTCCTTTGTCCGCTGTAGAGATACCTCGTGTACTTCTTTGTACGTTCTAGAGATATTTCCTGTACTCCTTTGTGCGCTGTAGAGATACCTTCTGTACTCCTTTGTGCGCTGTAGAGATACCTTCTGTACTCCTTTGTGCGCTGTAGAGATACCTTCTGTACTCCTTTGTGCGCTGTAGAGATACCTTCTGTACTCCTTTGTACGCTGTAGAGATACCTCGTGTACTCCTTTGTACGTTCTAGAGATATTTCCTGTACTCCTTTGTGCGCTGTAGAGATACCTTCTGTACTCCTTTGTGCGCTGTAGAGATACCTTCTATACTCCTTTGTGCGCTGTAGAGATACCTTCTGTACTTCTTTGTGCGCTGTAGAGATACCTTCTGTACTCCTTTGTGCGCTGTAGAGATACCTTCTGTACTCCTTTGTGCGCTGTAGAGATACCTTCTGTACTCCTTTGTGCGCTGTAGAGATACCTTCTGTACTCCTTTGTGCGCTGTAGAGATACCTTCTGTACTCCTTTGTACGTTCTAGAGATATTTCCTGTACTCCTTTGTGCGCTGTAGAGATACCTTCTGTACTCCTTTGTGCGCTGTAGAGATACCTTCTGTACTCCTTTGTGCGCTGAAGAGATACCTTCTGTACTCCTTTGTACGCTGTAGAGATACCTCGTGTACTCCTTTGTGCGCTGTAGAGATACCTTCTGTACTCCTTTGTGCGCTGTAGAGATACCTTCTGTACTCCTTTGTGCGCTGTAGAGATACCTTCTGTACTCCTTTGTGCGCTGTAGAGATACCTTCTGTACTCCTTTGTGCGCTGTAGAGATACCTTCTGTACTCCTTTGTGCGCTGTAGAGATACCTTCTGTACTCCTTTGTGCGCTGTAGAGATACTTTCTGTACTCCTTTGTACGCTGTAGAGATACCTCGTGTACTCCTTTGTACGTTCTAGAGATATTTCCTGTACTCCTTTGTGCGCTGTAGAGATACCTTCTGTACTCCTTTGTGCGCTGTAGAGATACCTTCTGTACTCCTTTGTGCGCTGTAGAGATACCTTCTGTACTCCTTTGTGCGCTGTAGAGATACCATCTGTACTCCTTTGTACGCTGTAGAGATACCTCGTGTACTCCTTTGTACGTTCTAGAGATATTTCCTGTACTCCTTTGTGGGCTGTAGAGATACCTTCTGTACTCCTTTGTGCGCTGTAGAGATACCTTCTGTACTCCTTTGTGCACTGTAGAGATACCTTCTGTACTCCTGTGTGCGCTGTAGAGATACCTTCTGTACTCCTTTGTACGCTGTAGAGATACCTCGTGTACTTCTTTGTACGTTCTAGAGATATTTCCTGTACTCCTTTGTGCGCTGTAGAGATACCTTCTGTACTCCTTTGTGCGCTGTAGAGATACCTTCTGTACTCCTTTGTACGGTGTAGAGATACCTCGTGTACTCCTTTGTACGTTCTAGAGATATTTCCTGTACTCCTTTGTGCGCTGTAGCGATACCTTCTGTACTCCTTTGTGCGCTGTAGAGATACCTTCTGTACTCCTTTGTGCGCTTTAGAGATACCTTCTGTACTCCTTTGTGCGCTGTAGAGATACCTTCTGTACTCCTTTGAACGCTGTAGAGATACCTCGTGTACTTCTTTGTACGTTCTAGAGATATTTCCTGTACTCCTTTGTGCGCTGTAGAGATACCTTCTGTACTCCTTTGTGCGCTGTAGAGATACCTTCTGTACTCCTTTGTGCGCTGTAGAGATACCTTCTGTACTCCTTTGTGCGCTGTAGAGATACCTTCTGTACTCCTTTGTACGCTGTAGAGATACCTCGTGTACTCCTTTGTACGTTCTAGAGATATTTCCTGTACTCCTTTGTGCGCTGTAGAGATACCTTCTGTACTCCTTTGTGCGCTGTAGAGATACCTTCTATACTCCTTTGTGCGCTGTAGAGATACCTTCTGTACTTCTTTGTACGCTGTAGAGATACCTTCTGTACTCCTTTGTGCGCTGTAGAGATACCTTCTGTACTCCTTTGTGCGCTGTAGAGATACCTTCTGTACTCCTTTGTGCGCTGTAGAGATACCTTCTGTACTCCTTTGTGCACTGTAGAGATACCTTCTGTACTCCTTTGTACGTTCTAGAGATATTTCCTGTACTCCTTTGTGCGCTGTAGAGATACCTTCTGTACTCCTTTGTGCGCTGAAGAGATACCTTCTGTACTCCTTTGTACGCTGTAGAGATACCTCGTGTACTCCATTGTACGTTCTAGAGATATTTCCTGTACTCCTTTGTGCGTTGTAGAGATACCTTCTGTACTCCTTTGTGCGCTGTAGAGGTACCTTCTGTACTCCTTTGTGCGCTGTAGAGATACCTTCTGTACTCCTTTGTACGCTGTAGAGATACCTTCTGTACTCCTTTGTGCGCTGTAGAGATACCTTCTGTACTCCTTTGTACGCTGTAGAGATACCTCGTGTACTCCTTTGTACGTTCTAGAGATATTTCCTGTACTCCTTTGTGCGCTGTAGAGATACCTTCTGTACTCCTTTGTGCGCTGTAGAGATACCTTCTGTACTTTTTTGTACGTTCTAGAGATATTTCCTGTACTCCTTTGTACGCTGTAGAGATACCTTCTATACTCCTTTGTGCGCTGTAGAGATACCTTGTGTACTCCTTTGTACGCTGTAGAGATACCTCGTGTACTCCTTTGTGCGTTCTTGAGATATTTCCTGTACTCCTTTGTGCACTGTAGAGATACCTTCTGTACTCCTTTGTGCGCTGTAGAGATACCTTCTGTACTCCTTTGTGCGCTGTAGAGATACCTTCTGTACTCCTTTGTGCGCTGTAGAGATACCTTCTGTACTCCTTTGTACGTTCTAGAGATATTTCCTGTACTCCTTTGTGCGCTGAGGAGATACCTTCTGTACTCCTTTGTGCGCTGTAGAGATACCTTCTGTACTCCTTTGTGCGCTGTAGAGATACCTTCTGTACACCTTTGTGCGCTGTAGAGATACCTCGTGTACTCCTTTGTACGTTCTAGAGATATTTCCTGTACTCCTTTGTGCGCTGTAGAGATACCTTCTGTACTCCTTTGTGCGCTGTAGAGATACCTCGTGTACTCCTTTGTACGTTCTAGAGATATTTCCTGTACTCCTTTGTGCGCTGTAGAGATACCTTCTGTACTCCTTTGTGCGCTGTAGAGATACCTTCTGTACTCCTTTGTGCGCTGTAGAGATACCTTCTGTACTCCTTTGTGCGCTGTAGAGATACCTCGTGTACTCCTTTGTACGTTCTAGAGATATTTCCTGTACTCCTTTGTGCGCTGTAGCGATACCTTCTGTATTCCTTTGTGCGCTGTAGAGATACCTTCTGTACTCCTTTGTACGTTCTAGAGATATTTCCTGTACTCCTTTGTGCGCTGTAGAGATACCTTCTGTACTCCTTTGTGCGCTGTAGAGATACCTTCTGTACTCCTTTGTGCGCTGTAGAGATACCTTCTGTACTCCTTTGTGCGCTGTAGAGATACCTTCTGTACTCCTTTGTACGTTCTAGAGATATTTCCTGTACTCCTTTGTGCGCTGTAGAGATACCTTCTGTAGTCCTTTGTGCGCTGTAGAGATACCTTCTGTACTCCTTTGTGCGCTGTAGAGATACCTTCTGTACTCCTTTGTGCGCTGTAGATATACCTTCTGTACTCCTTTGTACGCTGTAGAGATACCTCGTGTACTCCTTTGTACGTTCTAGAGATATTTCCTGTACTCCTTTGTGCGCTGTAGAGATACCTTCTGTACTCCTTTGTGCGCTGTAGAGACACCTTCTGTACTCCTTTGTGCGCTGTAGAGATACCTTCTGTACTCCTTTGTGCGCTGTAGAGATACCTTCTGTACTCCTTTGTATGCTGTAGAGATACCTCGTGTACTCCTTTGTACGTTCTAGAGATATTTCCTGTACTCCTTTGTGCGCTGTAGAGATACCTTCTGTACTTCTTTGTGCGCTGTAGAGATACCTTCTGTACTCCTTTGTGCGCTGTAGAGACACCTTCTGTACTCCTTTGTGCGCTGTAGAGATACCTTCTGTACTCCTTTGTACGTTCTAGAGATATTTCCTGTACTCCTTTGTGCGATGTAGAGGTACCTTCTGTACTCCTTTGTACGCTGTAGAGATACCTCGTGTACTCCTTTGTACGTTCTAGAGATATTTCCTGTACTCCTTTGTGCGCTGTAGAGATACCTTCTGTACTCCTTTGTGCGCTGTAGAGATACCTTCTGTTCTCCTTTGTGCGCTGTAGAGATACCTTCTGTACTCCTTTGTACGCTGTAGAGATACCTCGTGTACTCCTTTGTACGTTCTAGAGATATTTCCTGTACTCCTTTGTGCGCTGTAGAGATACCTTCTGTACTCCTTTGTGCACTGTAGAGATACCTTCTGTACTCCTTTGTGCGCTGTAGAGATACCTTCTGTACTCCTTTGTACGCTGTAGAGATACCTCGTGTACTTCTTTGTACGTTCTAGAGATATTTCCTGTACTCCTTTGTGCGCTGTAGAGATACCTTCTGTACTCCTTTGTGCGCTGTAGAGATACCTTCTGTACTCCTTTGTACGCTGTAGAGATACCTCGTGTACTCCTTCGTACGTTCTAGAGATATTTCCTGTACTCCTTTGTGCGCTGTAGCGATACCTTCTGTACTCCTCTGTGCGCTGTAGAGATACCTTCTGTACTCCTTTGTGCGCTTTAGAGATACCTTTTGTACTCCTTTGTGCGCTGTAGAGATACCTTCTGTACTCCTTTGTACGCTGTAGAGATACCTCGTGTACTTCTTTGTACGTTCTAGAGATATTTCCTGTACTCCTTTGTGCGCTGTAGAGATACCTTCTGTACTCCTTTGTGCGCTGTAGAGATACCTTCTGTACTCCTTTGTGCGCTGTAGAGATACCTTCTGTACTCTTTTGTGCGCTGTAGAGATACCTTCTGTACTCCTTTGTACGCTGTAGAGATACCTCGTGTAATCCTTTGTACGTTCTAGAGATATTTCCTGTACTCCTTTGTGCGCTGTAGAGATACCTTCTGTACACCTTTGTGCGCTGTAGAGATACCTTCTATACCCCTTTGTGCGCTGTAGAGATACCTTCTGTACTTCTTTGTGCGCTGTAGAGATACCTTCTGTACTCCTTTGTGCGCTGTAGAGATACCTTCTGTACTCCTTTGTGCGCTGTAGAGATACCTTCTGTACTCCTTTGTGCTCTGTAGAGATACCTTCTGTACTCCTTTGTGCGCTGTAGAGATACCTTCTGTACTCCTTTGTACGTTCTAGAGATATTTCCTGTACTCCTTTGTGCGCTGTAGAGATACCTTCTGTACTCCTTTGTGCGCTGTAGAGATACCTTCTGTACTCCTTTGTGCGCTGAAGAGATACCTTCTGTACTCCTCTGTACGCTGTAGAGATACCTCGTGTACTCCTTTGTGCGCTGTAGAGATACCTTCTGTACTCCTTTGTGCGCTGTAGAGATACCTTCTGTACTCCTTTGAGCGCTGTAGAGATACCTTCTGTACTCCTTTGTGCGCTGTAGAGATACCTTCTGTACTCCTTTGTGCGCTGTAGAGATACCTTCTGTACTCCTTTGTGCGCTGTAGAGATACCTTCTGTACTCCTTTGTGCGCTGTAGAGATACTTTCTGTACTCCTTTGTACGCTGTAGAGATACCTCGTGTACTCCTTTGTACGTTCTAGAGATATTTCCTGTACTCCTTTGTGCGCTGTAGAGATACCTTCTGTACTCCTTTGTGCGCTGTAGAGATACCTTCTGTACTCCTTTGTGCGCTGTAGAGATACCTTCTGTACTCCTTTGTGCGCTGTAGAGATACCATCTGTACTCCTTTGTACGCTGTAGAGATACCTCGTGTACTCCTTTGTACGTTCTAGAGATATTTCCTGTACTCCTTTGTGGGCTGTAGAGATACCTTCTGTACTCCTTTGTGCGCTGTAGAGATACCTCGTGTACTCCTTTGTGCGCTGTAGAGATACCTTCTGTACTCCTTTGTGCGCTGTAGAGATACCTTCTGTACTCCTTTGTGCGCTGTAGAGATACCTTCTGTACTCCTATGTACGTTCTAGAGATATTTCCTGTACTCCTTTGTGCGCTGTAGAGATACCTTCTGTACTCCTTTGTGCGCTGTAGAGATACCTTCTGTACTCCTTTGTGCGCTGTAGAGATACCTTCTGTACTCCTTTGTACGCTGTAGAGATACCTCGTGTACTCCTTTGTACGTTCTAGAGATATTTCCTGTACTCCTCTGTGCGCTGTAGAGATACTTTCTGTACTCCTTTGTGCGCTGTAGAGATACCTTCTGTACTCCTTTGTACGTTCTAGAGATATTTCCTGTACTCCTTTGTACGCTGTAGAGATACCTTCTGTACTCCTTTGTGCGCTGTAGAGATACCTTCTGTACTCCCTTGTGCACTGTAGAGATACCTTCTGTACTCCTTTGTGCGCTGTAGAGATACCTTCTGTACTCCTTTGTACGCTGTAGAGATACCTCGTGTACTTCTTTGTACGTTCTAGAGATATTTCCTGTACTCCTTTGTGCGCTGTAGAGATACCTTCTGTACTCCTTTGTGCGCTGTAGAGATACCTTCTGTACTCCTTTGTACGCTGTAGAGATACCTCGTGTACTCCTTTGTACGTTCTAGAGATATTTCCTGTACTCCTTTGTGCGCTGTAGCGATACCTTCTGTACTCCTTTGTGCGCTGTAGAGATACCTTCTGTACTCCTTTGTGCGCTTTAGAGATACCTTCTGTACTCCTTTGTGCGCTGTAGAGATACCTTCTGTACTCCTTTGTACGCTGTAGAGATACCTCGTGTACTTCTTTGTACGTTCTAGAGATATTTCCTGTACTCCTTTGTGCGCTGTAGAGATACCTTCTGTACTCCTTTGTGCGCTGTAGAGATACCTTCTGTACTCCTTTGTGCGCTGTAGAGATACCTTCTGTACTCCTTTGTGCGCTGTAGAGATACCTTCTGTACTCCTTTGTACGCTGTAGAGATACCTCGTGTACTCCTTTGTACGTTCTAGAGATATTTCCTGTACTCCTTTGTGCGCTGTAGAGATACCTTCTGTACTCCTTTGTGCGCTGTAGAGATACCTTCTATACTCCTTTGTGCGCTGTAGAGATACCTTCTGTACTTCTTTGTACGCTGTAGAGATACCTTCTGTACTCCTTTGTGCGCTGTAGAGATACCTTCTGTACTCCTTTGTGCGCTGTAGAGATACCTTCTGTACTCCTTTGTGCGCTGTAGAGATACCTTCTGTACTCCTTTGTGCGCTGTAGAGATACCTTCTGTACTCCTTTGTACGTTCTAGAGATATTTCCTGTACTCCTTTGTGCGCTGTAGAGATACCTTCTGTACTCCTTTGTGCGCTGAAGAGATACCTTCTGTACTCCTTTGTAAGCTGTAGAGATACCTCGTGTACTCCTTTGTGCGCTGTAGAGATACCTTCTGTACTCCTTTGTGCGCTGTAGAGATACCTTCTGTACTCCTTTGTGCGCTGTAGAGATACCTACTGTAGTCCTTTGTACGTTCTAGAGATATTTCCTGTACTCCTTTGTGCGCTGTAGAGATACCTTCTGTACTTCTTTGTGCGCTGTAGAGATACCTTCTGTACTCCTTTGTGCGCTGTAGAGATACCTTCTGTTCTCTTTTGTACGCTGTAGAGATACCTTCTGTACTCCTTTGTGCGCTGTAGAGATACCTTCTGTACTCCTTTGTACGCTGTAGAGATACCTCGTGTACTCCTTTGTACGTTCTAGAGATATTTCCTGTACTCCTTTGTGCGTTGTAGAGATACCTTCTGTACTCCTTTGTGCGCTGTAGAGATACCTTCTGTACTCCTTTGTGCGCTGTAGAGATACCTTCTGTACTCCTTTGTACGCTGTAGAGATACCTTCTGTACTCCTTTGTGCGCTGTAGAGATACCTTCTGTACTCCTTTGTACGCTGTAGAGATACCTCGTGTACTCCTTTGTACGTTCTAGAGATATTTCCTGTACTCCTTTGTGCGCTGTAGAGATACCTTCTGTACTCCTTTGTGCGCTGTAGAGATACCTTCTGTACTCCTTTGTACGTTCTAGAGATATTTCCTGTACTCCTTTGTACGCTGTAGAGATACCTTCTGTACTCCTTTGTGCGCTGTAGAGATACCTTGTGTACTCCTTTGTACGCTGTAGAGATACCTCGTGTACTCCTTTGTGCGTTCTTGAGATATTTCCTGTACTCCTTTGTGCACTGTAGAGATACCTTCTGTACTCCTTTGTGCGCTGTAGAGATACCTTCTGTACTCCTTTGTGCGCTGTAGAGATACCTTCTGTACTCCTTTGTGCGCTGTAGAGATACCTTCTGTACTCCTTTGTACGTTCTAGAGATATTTCCTGTACTCCTTTGTGCGCTGAGGAGATACCTTCTGTACTCCTTTGTGCGCTGTAGAGATACCTTCTGTACTCCTTTGTGCGCTGTAGAGATACCTTCTGTACTCCTTTGTGCGCTGTAGAGATACCTCGTGTACTCCTTTGTACGTTCTAGAGATATTTCCTGTACTCCTTTGTGCGCTGTAGAGATACCTTCTGTACTCCTTTGTGCGCTGTAGAGATACCTCGTGTACTCCTTTGTACGTTCTAGAGATATTTCCTGTACTCCTTTGTGCGCTGTAGAGATACCTTCTGTACTCCTTTGTGCGCTGTAGAGATACCTCGTGTACTCCTTTGTACGTTCTAGAGATATTTCCTGTACTCCTTCGTGCGTTGTAGAGATACCTTCTGTACTCCTTTGTGCGCTGTAGAGATACCTTCTGTACTCCTTTGTGCGCTGTAGAGATACCTTCTGTACTCCTTTGTACGCTGTAGAGATACCTTCTGTACTCCTTTGTGCGCTGTAGAGATACCTTCTGTACTCCTTTGTACGCTGTAGAGATACCTCGTGTACTCCTTTGTACGTTCTAGAGATATTTCCTGTACTCCTTTGTGCGCTGTAGAGATACCTTCTGTACTCCTTTGTGCGCTGTAGAGATTCCTTCTGTACTTTTTTGTACGTTCTAGAGATATTTCCTGTACTCCTTTGTACGCTGTAGAGATACCTTCTGTACTCCTTTGTGCGCTGTAGAGATACCTTGTGTACTCCTTTGTACGCTGTAGAGATACCTCGTGTACTCCTTTGTGCGTTCTTGAGATATTTCCTGTACTCCTTTGTGCACTGTAGAGATACCTTCTGTACTCCTTTGTGCGCTGTAGAGATACCTTCTGTACTCCTTTGTGCGCTGTAGAGATACCTTCTGTACTCCTTTGTGCGCTGTAGAGATACCTTCTGTACTCCTTTGTACGTTCTAGAGATATTTCCTGTACTCCTTTGTGCGCTGAGGAGATACCTTCTGTACTCCTTTGTGCGCTGTAGAGATACCTTCTGTACTCCTTTGTGCGCTGTAGAGATACCTTCCGTACTCCTTTGTGCGCTGTAGAGATACCTCGTGTACTCCTTTGTACGTTCTAGAGATATTTCCTGTACTATTTTGTGCGCTGTAGAGATACCTTCTGTACTCCTTTGTGCGCTGTAGAGATACCTCGTGTACTCTTTTGTACGTTCTAGAGATATTTCCTGTACTCCTTTGTGCGCTGTAGAGATACCTTCTGTACTCCTTTGTGCGCTGTAGAGATACCTTCTGTACTCCTTTGTGCGCTGTAGAGATACCTTCTGTACTCCTTTGTGCGCTGTAGAGATACCTCGTGTACTCCTTTGTACGTTCTAGAGATATTTCCTGTACTCCTTTGTGCGCTGTAGAGATACCTTCTGTACTCCTTTGTGCGCTCTAGAGATACCTTCTGTACTCCTTTGTACGTTCTAGAGATATTTCCTGTACTCCTTTGTGCGCTGTAGAGATACCTTCTGTACTCCTTTGTGCGCTGTAGAGATACCTTCTGTACTCCTTTGTGCGCTGTAGAGATACCTTCTGTACTCCTTTGTGCGCTGTAGAGATACCTTCTGTACTCCTTTGTACGTTCTAGAGATATTTCCTGTACTCCTTTGTGCGCTGTAGAGATACCTTCTGTACTCCTTTGTGCGCTGTAGAGATACCTTCTGTACTCCTTTGTGCGCTGTAGAGATACCTTCTGTACTCCTTTGTGCGCTGTAGATATACCTTCTGTACTCCTTTGTACGCTGTAGAGATACCTCGTGTACTCCTTTGTACGTTCTAGAGATATTTCCTGTACTCCTTTGTGCGCTGTAGAGATACCTTCTGTACTCCTTTGTGCGCTGTAGAGATACCTTCTGTACTCCTTTGTGCGCTGTAGAGATACCTTCTGTACTCCTTTGTGCGCTGTAGAGATACCTTCTGTACTCCTTTGTATGCTGTAGAGATACCTCGTGTACTCCTTTGTACGTTCTAGAGATATTTCCTGTACTCCTTTGTGCGCTGTAGAGATACCTTCTGTACTTCTTTGTGCGCTGTAGAGATACCTTCTGTACTCCTTTGTGCGCTGTAGAGACACCTTCTGTACTCCTTTGTGCGCTGTAGAGATACCTTCTGTACTCCTTTGTACGTTCTAGAGATATTTCCTGTACTCCTTTGTGCGATGTAGAGGTACCTTCTGTACTCCTTTGTACGCTGTAGAGATACCTCGTGTACTCCTTTGTACGTTCTAGAGATATTTCCTGTACTCCTTTGTGCGCTGTAGAGATACCTTCTGTACTCCTTTGTGCGCTGTAGAGATACCTTCTGTTCTCCTTTGTGCGCTGTAGAGATACCTTCTGTACTCCTTTGTACGCTGTAGAGATACCTCGTGTACTCCTTTGTACGTTCTAGAGATATTTCCTGTACTCCTTTGTGCGCTGTAGAGATACCTTCTGTACTCCTTTGTGCACTGTAGAGATACCTTCTGTACTCCTTTGTGCGCTGTAGAGATACCTTCTGTACTCCTTTGTACGCTGTAGAGATACCTCGTGTACTTCTTTGTACGTTCTAGAGATATTTCCTGTACTCCTTTGTGCGCTGTAGAGATACCTTCTGTACTCCTTTGTGCGCTGTAGAGATACCTTCTGTACTCCTTTGTACGCTGTAGAGATACCTCGTGTACTCCTTTGTACGTTCTAGAGATATTTCCTGTACTCCTTTGTGCGCTGTAGCGATACCTTCTGTACTCCTTTGTGCGCTGTAGAGATACCTTCTGTACTCCTTTGTGCGCTTTAGAGATACCTTTTGTACTCCTTTGTGCGCTGTAGAGATACCTTCTGTACTCCTTTGTACGCTGTAGAGATACCTCGTGTACTTCTTTGTACGTTCTAGAGATATTTCCTGTACTCCTTTGTGCGCTGTAGAGATACCTTCTGTACTCCTTTGTGCGCTGTAGAGATACCTTCTGTACTCCTTTGTGCGCTGTAGAGATACCTTCTGTACTCCTTTGTGCGCTGTAGAGATACCTTCTGTACTCCTTTGTACGCTGTAGAGATACCTCGTGTACTCCTTTGTACGTTCTAGAGATATTTCCTGTACTCCTTTGTGCGCTGTAAAGATACCTTCTGTACTCCTTTGTGCGCTGTAGAGATACCTTCTATACTCCTTTGTGCGCTGTAGAGATACCTTCTGTACTTCTTTGTGCGCTGTAGAGATACCTTCTGTACTCCTTTGTGCGCTGTAGAGATACCTTCTGTACTCCTTTGTGCGCTGTAGAGATACCTTCTGTACTCCTTTGTGCACTGTAGAGATACCTTCTGTACTCCTTTGTGCGCTGTAGAGGTACCTTCTGTACTCCTTTGTACGTTCTAGAGATATTTCCTGTACTCCTTTGTGCGCTGTAGAGATACCTTCTGTACTCCTTTGTGCGCTGTAGAGATACCTTCTGTACTCCTTTGTGCGCTGAAGAGATACCTTCTGTACTCCTTTGTACGCTGTAGAGATACCTCGTGTACTCCTTTGTGCGCTGTAGAGATACCTTCTGTACTCCTTTGTGCGCTGTAGAGATACCTTCTGTACTCCTTTGTGCGCTGTAGAGATACCTTCTGTACTCCTTTGTGCGCTGTAGAGATTCCTTCTGTACTCCTTTGTGCGCTGTAGAGATACCTTCTGTACTCCTTTGTGCGCTGTAGAGATACCTTCTGTACTCCTTTTTGCGCTGTAGAGATACTTTCTGTACTCCTTTGTACGTTGTAGAGATACCTCGTGTACTCCTTTGTACGTTCTAGAGATATTTCCTGTACTCCTTTGTGCGCTGTAGAGATACCTTCTGTACTCCTTTGTGCGCTGTAGAGATACCTTCTGTACTCCTTTGTGCGCTGTAGAGATACCTTCTGTACTCCTTTGTGCGCTGTAGAGATACCATCTGTACTCCTTTGTACGCTGTAGAGATACCTCGTGTACTCCTTTGTACGTTCTAGAGATATTTCCTGTACTCCTTTGTGGGCTGTAGAGATACCTTCTGTACTCCTTTGTGCGCTGTAGAGATACCTCGTGTACTCCTTTGTGCGCTGTAGAGATTCCTTCTGTACTCCTTTGTGCGCTGTAGAGATACCTTCTGTACTCCTTTGTACGCTGTAGAGATACCTCGTGTACTTCTTTGTACGTTCTAGAGATATTTCCTGTACTCCTTTGTGCGCTGTAGAGATACCTTCTGTACTCCTTTGTGCGCTGTAGAGATACCTTCTGTACTCCTTTGTACGCTGTAGAGATACCTCGTGTACTCCTTCGTACGTTCTAGAGATATTTCCTGTACTCCTTTGTGCGCTGTAGCGATACCTTCTGTACTCCTTTGTGCGCTGTAGAGATACCTTCTGTACTCCTTTGTGCGCTTTAGAGATACCTTTTGTACTCCTTTGTGCGCTGTAGAGATACCTTCTGTACTCCTTTGTACGCTGTAGAGATACCTCGTGTACTTCTTTGTACGTTCTAGAGATATTTCCTGTACTCCTTTGTGCGCTGTAGAGATACCTTCTGTACTCCTTTGTGCGCTGTAGAGATACCTTCTGTACTCCTTTGTGCGCTGTAGAGATACCTTCTGTACTCTTTTGTGCGCTGTAGAGATACCTTCTGTACTCCTTTGTACGCTGTAGAGATACCTCGTGTACTCCTTTGTACGTTCTAGAGATATTTCCTGTACTCCTTTGTGCGCTGTAGAGATACCTTCTGTACACCTTTGTGCGCTGTAGAGATACCTTCTATACCCCTTTGTGCGCTGTAGAGATACCTTCTGTACTTCTTTGTGCGCTGTAGAGATACCTTCTGTACTCCTTTGTGCGCTGTAGAGATACCTTCTGTACTCCTTTGTGCGCTGTAGAGATACCTTCTGTACTCCTTTGTGCTCTGTAGAGATACCTTCTGTACTCCTTTGTGCGCTGTAGAGATACCTTCTGTACTCCTTTGTACGTTCTAGAGATATTTCCTGTACTCCTTTGTGCGCTGTAGAGATACCTTCTGTACTCCTTTGTGCGCTGTAGAGATACCTTCTGTACTCCTTTGTGCGCTGAAGAGATACCTTCTGTACTCCTCTGTACGCTGTAGAGATACCTCGTGTACTCCTTTGTGCGCTGTAGAGATACCTTCTGTACTCCTTTGTGCGCTGTAGAGATACCTTCTGTACTCCTTTGAGCGCTGTAGAGATACCTTCTGTACTCCTTTGTGCGCTGTAGAGATACCTTCTGTACTCCTTTGTGCGCTGTAGAGATACCTTCTGTACTCCTTTGTGCGCTGTAGAGATACCTTCTGTACTCCTTTGTGCGCTGTAGAGATACTTTCTGTACTCCTTTGTACGCTGTAGAGATACCTCGTGTACTCCTTTGTACGTTCTAGAGATATTTCCTGTACTCCTTTGTGCGCTGTAGAGATACCTTCTGTACTCCTTTGTGCGCTGTAGAGATACCTTCTGTACTCCTTTGTGCGCTGTAGAGATACCTTCTGTACTCCTTTGTGCGCTGTAGAGATACCATCTGTACTCCTTTGTACGCTGTAGAGATACCTCGTGTACTCCTTTGTACGTTCTAGAGATATTTCCTGTACTCCTTTGTGGGCTGTAGAGATACCTTCTGTACTCCTTTGTGCGCTGTAGAGATACCTCGTGTACTCCTTTGTGCGCTGTAGAGATACCTTCTGTACTCCTTTGTGCGCTGTAGAGATACCTTCTGTACTCCTTTGTGCGCTGTAGAGATACCTTCTGTACTCCTATGTACGTTCTAGAGATATTTCCTGTACTCCTTTGTGCGCTGTAGAGATACCTTCTGTACTCCTTTGTGCGCTGTAGAGATACCTTCTGTACTCCTTTGTGCGCTGTAGAGATACCTTCTGTACTCCTTTGTACGCTGTAGAGATACCTCGTGTACTCCTTTGTACGTTCTAGAGATATTTCCTGTACTCCTCTGTGCGCTGTAGAGATACTTTCTGTACTCCTTTGTGCGCTGTAGAGATACCTTCTGTACTCCTTTGTACGTTCTAGAGATATTTCCTGTACTCCTTTGTACGCTGTAGAGATACCTTCTGTACTCCTTTGTGCGCTGTAGAGATACCTTCTGTACTCCCTTGTGCACTGTAGAGATACCTTCTGTACTCCTTTGTGCGCTGTAGAGATACCTTCTGTACTCCTTTGTACGCTGTAGAGATACCTCGTGTACTTCTTTGTACGTTCTAGAGATATTTCCTGTACTCCTTTGTGCGCTGTAGAGATACCTTCTGTACTCCTTTGTGCGCTGTAGAGATACCTTCTGTACTCCTTTGTACGCTGTAGAGATACCTCGTGTACTCCTTTGTACGTTCTAGAGATATTTCCTGTACTCCTTTGTGCGCTGTGGCGATACCTTCTGTACTCCTTTGTGCGCTGTAGAGATACCTTCTGTACTCCTTTGTGCGCTTTAGAGATACCTTCTGTACTCCTTTGTGCGCTGTAGAGATACCTTCTGTACTCCTTTGTACGCTGTAGAGATACCTCGTGTACTTCTTTGTACGTTCTAGAGATATTTCCTGTACTCCTTTGTGCGCTGTAGAGATACCTTCTGTACTCCTTTGTGCGCTGTAGAGATACCTTCTGTACTCCTTTGTGCGCTGTAGAGATACCTTCTGTACTCCTTTGTGCGCTGTAGAGATACCTTCTGTACTCCTTTGTACGCTGTAGAGATACCTCGTGTACTCCTTTGTACGTTCTAGAGATATTTCCTGTACTCCTTTGTGCGCTGTAGAGATACCTTCTGTACTCCTTTGTGCGCTGTAGAGATACCTTCTATACTCCTTTGTGCGCTGTAGAGATACCTTCTGTACTTCTTTGTACGCTGTAGAGATACCTTCTGTACTCCTTTGTGCGCTGTAGAGATACCTTCTGTACTCCTTTGTGCGCTGTAGAGATACCTTCTGTACTCCTTTGTGCGCTGTAGAGATACCTTCTGTACTCCTTTGTGCGCTGTAGAGATACCTTCTGTACTCCTTTGTACGTTCTAGAGATATTTCCTGTACTCCTTTGTGCGCTGTAGAGATACCTTCTGTACTCCTTTGTGCGCTGAAGAGATACCTTCTGTACTCCTTTGTAAGCTGTAGAGATACCTCGTGTACTCCTTTGTGCGCTGTAGAGATACCTTCTGTACTCCTTTGTGCGCTGTAGAGATACCTTCTGTACTCCTTTGTGCGCTGTAGAGATACCTACTGTAGTCCTTTGTACGTTCTAGAGATATTTCCTGTACTCCTTTGTGCGCGGTAGAGATACCTTCTGTACTTCTTTGTGCGCTGTAGAGATACCTTCTGTACTCCTTTGTGCGCTGTAGAGATACCTTCTGTTCTCTTTTGTACGCTGTAGAGATACCTTCTGTACTCCTTTGTGCGCTGTAGAGATACCTTCTGTACTCCTTTGTACGCTGTAGAGATACCTCGTGTACTCCTTTGTACGTTCTAGAGATATTTCCTGTACTCCTTTGTGCGTTGTAGAGATACCTTCTGTACTCCTTTGTGCGCTGTAGAGATACCTTCTGTACTCCTTTGTGCGCTGTAGAGATACCTTCTGTACTCCTTTGTACGCTGTAGAGATACCTTCTGTACTCCTTTGTGCGCTGTAGAGATACCTTCTGTACTCCTTTGTACGCTGTAGAGATACCTCGTGTACTCCTTTGTACGTTCTAGAGATATTTCCTGTACTCCTTTGTGCGCTGTAGAGATACCTTCTGTACTCCTTTGTGCGCTGTAGAGATACCTTCTGTACTCCTTTGTACGTTCTAGAGATATTTCCTGTACTCCTTTGTACGCTGTAGAGATACCTTCTGTACTCCTTTGTGCGCTGTAGAGATACCTTGTGTACTCCTTTGTACGCTGTAGAGATACCTCGTGTACTCCTTTGTGCGTTCTTGAGATATTTCCTGTACTCCTTTGTGCACTGTAGAGATACCTTCTGTACTCCTTTGTGCGCTGTAGAGATACCTTCTGTACTCCTTTGTGCGCTGTAGAGATACCTTCTGTACTCCTTTGTGCGCTGTAGAGATACCTTCTGTACTCCTTTGTACGTTCTAGAGATATTTCCTGTACTCCTTTGTGCGCTGAGGAGATACCTTCTGTACTCCTTTGTGCGCTGTAGAGATACCTTCTGTACTCCTTTGTGCGCTGTAGAGATACCTTCTGTACTCCTTTGTGCGCTGTAGAGTTACCTCGTGTACTCCTTTGTACGTTCTAGAGATATTTCCTGTACTCCTTTGTGCGCTGTAGAGATACCTTCTGTACTCCTTTGTGCGCTGTAGAGATACCTCGTGTACTCCTTTGTACGTTCTAGAGATATTTCCTGTACTCCTTTGTGCGCTGTAGAGATACCTTCTGTACTCCTTTGTGCGCTGTAGAGATACCTCGTGTACTCCTTTGTACGTTTTAGAGATATTTCCTGTACTCCTTCGTGCGTTGTAGAGATACCTTCTGTACTCCTTTGTGCGCTGTAGAGATACCTTCTGTACTCCTTTGTGCGCTGTAGAGATACCTTCTGTACTCCTTTGTACGCTGTAGAGATACCTTCTGTACTCCTTTGTGCGCTGTAGAGATACCTTCTGTACTCCTTTGTACGCTGTAGAGATACCTCGTGTACTCCTTTGTACGTTCTAGAGATATTTCCTGTACTCCTTTGTGCGCTGTAGAGATACCTTCTGTACTCCTTTGTGCGCTGTAGAGATTCCTTCTGTACTTTTTTGTACGTTCTAGAGATATTTCCTGTACTCCTTTGTACGCTGTAGAGATACCTTCTGTACTCCTTTGTGCGCTGTAGAGATACCTTGTGTACTCCTTTGTACGCTGTAGAGATACCTCGTGTACTCCTTTGTGCGTTCTTGAGATATTTCCTGTACTCCTTTGTGCACTGTAGAGATACCTTCTGTACTCCTTTGTGCGCTGTAGAGATACCTTCTGTACTCCTTTGTGCGCTGTAGAGATACCTTCTGTACTCCTTTGTGCGCTGTAGAGATACCTTCTGTACTCCTTTGTACGTTCTAGAGATATTTCCTGTACTCCTTTGTGCGCTGAGGAGATACCTTCTGTACTCCTTTGTGCGCTGTAGAGATACCTTCTGTACTCCTTTGTGCGCTGTAGAGATACCTTCCGTACTCCTTTGTGCGCTGTAGAGATACCTCGTGTACTCCTTTGTACGTTCTAGAGATATTTCCTGTACTATTTTGTGCGCTGTAGAGATACCTTCTGTACTCCTTTGTGCGCTGTAGAGATACCTCGTGTACTCTTTTGTACGTTCTAGAGATATTTCCTGTACTCCTTTGTGCGCTGTAGAGATACCTTCTGTACTCCTTTGTGCGCTGTAGAGATACCTTCTGTACTCCTTTGTGCGCTGTAGAGATACCTTCTGTACTCCTTTGTGCGCTGTAGAGATACCTCGTGTACTCCTTTGTACGTTCTAGAGATATTTCCTGTACTCCTTTGTGCGCTGTAGAGATACCTTCTGTACTCCTTTGTGCGCTCTAGAGATTCCTTCTGTACTCCTTTGTACGTTCTAGAGATATTTCCTGTACTCCTTTGTGCGCTGTAGAGATACCTTCTGTACTCCTTTGTGCGCTGTAGAGATACCTTCTGTACTCCTTTGTGCGCTGTAGAGATACCTTCTGTACTCCTTTGTGCGCTGTAGAGATACCTTCTGTACTCCTTTGTACGTTCTAGAGATATTTCCTGTACTCCTTTGTGCGCTGTAGAGATACCTTCTGTACTCCTTTGAGCGCTGTAGAGATACCTTCTGTACTCCTTTGTGCGCTGTAGAGATACCTTCTGTACTCCTTTGTGCGCTGTAGATATACCTTCTGTACTCCTTTGTACGCTGTAGAGATACCTCGTGTACTCCTTTGTACGTTCTAGAGATATTTCCTGTACTCCTTTGTGCGCTGTAGAGATACCTTCTGTACTCCTTTGTGCGCTGTAGAGATACCTTCTGTACTCCTTTGTGCGCTGTAGAGATACCTTCTGTACTCCTTTGTGCGCTGTAGAGATACCTTCTGTACTCCTTTGTATGCTGTAGAGATACCTCGTGTACTCCTTTGTACGTTCTAGAGATATTTCCTGTACTCCTTTGTGCGCTGTAGAGATACCTTCTGTACTTCTTTGTGCGCTGTAGAGATACCTTCTGTACTCCTTTGTGCGCTGTAGAGACACCTTCTGTACTCCTTTGTGCGCTGTAGAGATACCTTCTGTACTCCTTTGTACGTTCTAGAGATATTTCCTGTACTCCTTTGTGCGATGTAGAGGTACCTTCTGTACTCCTTTGTACGCTGTAGAGATACCTCGTGTACTCCTTTGTACGTTCTAGAGATATTTCCTGTACTCCTTTGTGCGCTGTAGAGATACCTTCTGTACTCCTTTGTGCGCTGTAGAGATACCTTCTGTTCTCCTTTGTGCGCTGTAGAGATACCTTCTGTACTCCTTTGTACGCTGTAGAGATACCTCGTGTACTCCTTTGTACGTTCTAGAGATATTTCCTGTACTCCTTTGTGCGCTGTAGAGATACCTTCTGTACTCCTTTGTGCACTGTAGAGATACCTTCTGTACTCCTTTGTGCGCTGTAGAGATACCTTCTGTACTCCTTTGTACGCTGTAGAGATACCTCGTGTACTTCTTTGTACGTTCTAGAGATATTTCCTGTACTCCTTTGTGCGCTGTAGAGATACCTTCTGTACTCCTTTGTGCGCTGTAGAGATACCTTCTGTACTCCTTTGTACGCTGTAGAGATACCTCGTGTACTCCTTTGTACGTTCTAGAGATATTTCCTGTACTCCTTTGTGCGCTGTAGCGATACCTTCTGTACTCCTTTGTGCGCTGTAGAGATACCTTCTGTACTCCTTTGTGCGCTTTAGAGATACCTTTTGTACTCCTTTGTGCGCTGTAGAGATACCTTCTGTACTCCTTTGTACGCTGTAGAGATACCTCGTGTACTTCTTTGTACGTTCTAGAGATATTTCCTGTACTCCTTTGTGCGCTGTAGAGATACCTTCTGTACTCCTTTGTGCGCTGTAGAGATACCTTCTGTACTCCTTTGTGCGCTGTAGAGATACCTTCTGTACTCCTTTGTGCGCTGTAGAGATACCTTCTGTACTCCTTTGTACGCTGTAGAGATACCTCGTGTACTCCTTTGTACGTTCTAGAGATATTTCCTGTACTCCTTTGTGCGCTGTAAAGATACCTTCTGTACTCCTTTGTGCGCTGTAGAGATACCTTCTATACTCCTTTGTGCGCTGTAGAGATACCTTCTGTACTTCTTTGTGCGCTGTAGAGATACCTTCTGTACTCCTTTGTGCGCTGTAGAGATACCTTCTGTACTCCTTTGTGCGCTGTAGAGATACCTTCTGTACTCCTTTGTGCACTGTAGAGATACCTTCTGTACTCCTTTGTGCGCTGTAGAGGTACCTTCTGTACTCCTTTGTACGTTCTAGAGATATTTCCTGTACTCCTTTGTGCGCTGTAGAGATACCTTCTGTACTCCTTTGTGCGCTGTAGAGATACCTTCTGTACTCCTTTGTGCGCTGAAGAGATACCTTCTGTACTCCTTTGTACGCTGTAGAGATACCTCGTGTACTCCTTTGTGCGCTGTAGAGATACCTTCTGTACTCCTTTGTGCGCTGTAGAGATACCTTCTGTACTCCTTTGTGCGCTGTAGAGATACCTTCTGTACTCCTTTGTGCGCTGTAGAGATTCCTTCTGTACTCCTTTGTGCGCTGTAGAGATACCTTCTGTACTCCTTTGTGCGCTGTAGAGATACCTTCTGTACTCCTTTTTGCGCTGTAGAGATACTTTCTGTACTCCTTTGTACGTTGTAGAGATACCTCGTGTACTCCTTTGTACGTTCTAGAGATATTTCCTGTACTCCTTTGTGCGCTGTAGAGATACCTTCTGTACTCCTTTGTGCGCTGTAGAGATACCTTCTGTACTCCTTTGTGCGCTGTAGAGATACCTTCTGTACTCCTTTGTGCGCTGTAGAGATACCATCTGTACTCCTTTGTACGCTGTAGAGATACCTCGTGTACTCCTTTGTACGTTCTAGAGATATTTCCTGTACTCCTTTGTGGGCTGTAGAGATACCTTCTGTACTCCTTTGTGCGCTGTAGAGATACCTCGTGTACTCCTTTGTGCGCTGTAGAGATTCCTTCTGTACTCCTTTGTGCGCTGTAGAGATACCTTCTGTACTCCTTTGTGCGCTGTAGAGATACCTTCTGTACTCCTTTGTACGTTCTAGAGATATTTCCTGTACTCCTTTGTGCGCTGTAGAGATACCTTCTGTACTCCTTTGTGCGCTGTAGAGATACCTTCTGTACTCCTTTGTGCGCTGTAGAGATACCTTCTGTACTCCTTTGTACGCTGTAGACATACCTCGTGTACTCCTTTGTACGTTCTAGAGATATTTCCTGTACTCCTCTGTGCGCTGTAGAGATACTTTCTGTACTCCTTTGTGCGCTGTAGAGATACCTTCTGTACTCCTTTGTACGTTCTAGAGATATTTCCTGTACTCCTTTGTACGCTGTAGAGATACCTTCTGTACTCCTTTGTGCGCTGTAGAGATACCTTCTGTACTCCTTTGTGCACTGTAGAGATACCTTCTGTACTCCTTTGTGCGCTGTAGAGATACCTTCTGTACTCCTTTGTACGCTGTAGAGATACCTCGTGTACTTCTTTGTACGTTCTAGAGATATTTCCTGTACTCCTTTGTGCGCTGTAGAGATACCTTCTGTACTCCTTTGTGCGCTGTAGAGATACCTTCTGTACTCCTTTGTACGCTGTAGAGATACCTCGTGTACTCCTTTGTACGTTCTAGAGATATTTCCTGTACTCCTTTGTGCGCTGTAGCGATACCTTCTGTACTCCTTTGTGCGCTGTAGAGATACCTTCTGTACTCCTTTGTGCGCTTTAGAGATACCTTCTGTACTCCTTTGTGCACTGTAGAGATACCTTCTGTACTCCTTTGTACGCTGTAGAGATACCTCGTGTACTTCTTTGTACGTTCTAGAGATATTTCCTGTACTCCTTTGTGCGCTGTAGAGATACCTTCTGTACTCCTTTGTGCGCTGTAGAGATACCTTCTGTACTCCTTTGTGCGCTGTAGAGATACCTTCTGTACTCCTTTGTGCGCTGTAGAGATACCTTCTGTACTCCTTTGTACGCTGTAGAGATACCTCGTGTACTCCTTTGTACGTTCTAGAGATATTTCCTGTACTCCTTTGTGCGCTGTAGAGATACCTTCTGTACTCCTTTGTGCGCTGTAGAGATACCTTCTATACTCCTTTGTGCGCTGTAGAGATACCTTCTGTACTTCTTTGTACGCTGTAGAGATACCTTCTGTACTCCTTTGTGCGCTGTAGAGATACCTTCTGTACTCCTTTGTGCGCTGTAGAGATACCTTCTGTACTCCTTTGTGCGCTGTAGAGATACCTTCTGTACTCCTTTGTGCGCTGTAGAGATACCTTCTGTACTCCTTTGTACGTTCTAGAGATATTTCCTGTACTCCTTTGTGCGCTGTAGAGATACCTTCTGTACTCCTTTGTGCGCTGAAGAGATACCTTCTGTACTCCTTTGTACGCTGTAGAGATACCTCGTGTACTCCTTTGTGCGCTGTAGAGATACCTTCTGTACTCCTTTGTGCGCTGTAGAGATACCTTCTGTACTCCTTTGTGCGCTGTAGAGACACCTACTGTAGTCCTTTGTACGTTCTAGAGATATTTCCTGTACTCCTTTGTGCGCTGTAGAGATACCTTCTGTACTTCTTTGTGCGCTGTAGAGATACCTTCTGTACTCCTTTGTGCGCTGTAGAGATACCTTCTGTTCTCTTTTGTACGCTGTAGAGATACCTTCTGTACTCCTTTGTGCGCTGTAGAGATACCTTCTGTACTCCTTTGTACGCTGTAGAGATACCTCGTGTACTCCTTTGTACGTTCTAGAGATATTTCCTGTACTCCTTTGTGCGTTGTAGAGATACCTTCTGTACTCCTTTGTGCGCTGTAGAGATACCTTCTGTACTCCTTTGTGCGCTGTAGAGATACCTTCTGTACTCCTTTGTACGCTGTAGAGATACCTTCTGTACTCCTTTGTGCGCTGTAGAGATACCTTCTGTACTCCTTTGTACGCTGTAGAGATACCTCGTGTACTCCTTTGTACGTTCCAGAGATATTTCCTGTACTCCTTTGTGCGCTGTAGAGATACCTTCTGTACTCCTTTGTGCGCTGTAGAGATACCTTCTGTACTCCTTTGTACGTTCTAGAGATATTTCCTGTACTCCTTTGTACGCTGTAGAGATACCTTCTGTACTCCTTTGTGCGCTGTAGAGATACCTTGTGTACTCCTTTGTACGCTGTAGAGATACCTCGTGTACTCCTTTGTGCGTTCTTGAGATATTTCCTGTACTCCTTTGTGCACTGTAGAGATACCTTCTGTACTCCTTTGTGCGCTGTAGAGATACCTTCTGTACTCCTTTGTGCGCTGTAGAGATACCTTCTGTACTCCTTTGTGCGCTGTAGAGATACCTTCTGTACTCCTTTGTACGTTCTAGAGATATTTCCTGTACTCCTTTGTGCGCTGAGGAGATACCTTCTGTACTCCTTTGTGCGCTGTAGAGATACCTTCTGTACTCCTTTGTGCGCTGTAGAGATACCTTCTGTACTCCTTTGTGCGCTGTAGAGATACCTCGTGTACTCCTTTGTACGTTCTAGAGATATTTCCTGTACTCCTTTGTGCGCTGTAGAGATACCTTCTGTACTCCTTTGTGCGCTGTAGAGATACCTCGTGTACTCCTTTGTACGTTCTAGAGATATTTCCTGTACTCCTTTGTGCGCTGTAGAGATACCTTCTGTACTCCTTTGTGCGCTGTAGAGATACCTTCTGTACTCCTTTGTGCGCTGTAGAGATACCTTCTGTACTCCTTTGTGCGCTGTAGAGATACCTCGTGTACTCCTTTGTACGTTCTAGAGATATTTCCTGTACTCCTTTGTGCGCTGTAGAGATACCTTCTGTACTCCTTTGTGCGCTGTAGAGATACCTTCTGTACTCCTTTGTACGTTCTAGAGATATTTCCTGTACTCCTTTGTGCGCTGTAGAGATACCTTCTGTACTCCTTTGTGCGCTGTAGAGATACCTTCTGTACTCCTTTGTGCGCTCTAGAGATACCTTCTGTACTCCTTTGTGCGCTGTAGAGATACCTTCTGTACTCCTTTGTACGTTCTAGAGATATTTCCTGTACTCCTTTGTGCGCTGTAGAGATACCTTCTGTACTCCTTTGTGCGCTGTAGAGATACCTTCTGTACTCCTTTGTGCGCTGTAGAGATACCTTCTGTACTCCTTTGTGCGCTGTAGATATACCTTCTGTACTCCTTTGTACGCTGTAGAGATACCTCGTGTACTCCTTTGTACGTTCTAGAGATATTTCCTGTACTCCTTTGTGCGCTGTAGAGATACCTTCTGTACTCCTTTGTGCGCTGTAGAGATACCTTCTGTACTCCTTTGTGCGCTGTAGAGATACCTTCTGTACTCCTTTGTGCGCTGTAGAGATACCTTCTGTACTCCTTTGTACGCTGTAGAGATACCTCGTGTACTCCTTTGTACGTTCTAGAGATATTTCCTGTGCTCCTTTGTGCGCTGTAGAGATACCTTCTGTACTTCTTTGTGCGCTGTAGAGATACCTTCTGTACTCCTTTGTGCGCTGTAGAGACACCTTCTGTACTCCTTTGTGAGCTGTAGAGATACCTTCTGTACTCCTTTGTACGTTCTAGAGATATTTCCTGTACTCCTTTGTGCGATGTAGAGGTACCTTTTGTACTCCTTTGTACGCTCTAGAGATACCTCGTGTACTCCTTTGTACGTTCTAGAGATATTTCCTGTACTCCTTTGTGCGCTGTAGAGATACCTTCTGTACTCCTTTGTGCGCTGTAGAGATACCTTCTGTTCTCCTTTGTGCGCTGTAGAGATACCTTCTGTACTCCTTTGTACGCTGTAGAGATACCTCGTGTACTCCTTTGTACGTTCTAGAGATATTTCCTGTACTCCTTTGTGCGCTGTAGAGATACCTTCTGTACTCCTTTGTGCGCTGTAGAGATACCTGCTGTACTCCTTTGTGCGCTGTAGAAATACCTTCTGTACTCCTTTGTATGCTGTAGAGATACCTTCTGTACTCCTTTGTGCGCTGTAGAGATACCTTCTGTACTCCTTTGTACGCTGTAGAGATACCTCGTGTACTCCTTTGTACGTTCTAGAGATATTTCCTGTACTCCTTTGTGCGCTGTAGAGATACCTTCTGTACTCCTTTGTGCGCTGTAGAAATACCTTCTGTACTCCTTTGTGGGCTGTAGAGATACCTTCTGTACTCCTTTGTACGCTGTAGAGATACCTTCTGTACTCCTTTGTGCGCTGTAGAGATACATTCTGTACTCCTTTGTACGCTGTAGAGATACCTCGTGTACTCCTTTGTACGTTCTAGAGATATTTCCTGTACTCCTTTGTGCGCTGTAGAAATACCTTCTGTACTCCTTTGTGCGCTGTAGAGATACCTTCTGTACCCCTTTGTACGTTCGAGAGATATTTCCTGTACTCCTTTGTGCGCTGTAGAGATACCTTCTGTACTCCTTTGTGCGCTGTAGAGATACCTTCTGTACTCCTTTGTGCGCTGTAGAGATACCTTCTGTACTCCTTTGTACGCTGTAGAGATACCTCGTGTACTCCTTTGTACGTTCTAGAGATATTTCCTGTACTCCTTTGTGCGCTGTAGAGATACCTTCTGTACTCCTTTGTGCGCTCTAGAGATTCCTTCTGTACTCCTTTGTACGTTCTAGAGATATTTCCTGTACTCCTTTGTGCGCTGTAGAGATACCTTCTGTACTCCTTTGTGCGCTGTAGAGATACCTTCTGTACTCCTTTGTGCGCTGTAGAGATACCTTCTGTACTCCTTTGTGCGCTGTAGAGATACCTTCTGTACTCCTTTGTACGTTCTAGAGATATTTCCTGTACTCCTTTGTGCGCTGTAGAGATACCTTCTGTACTCCTTTGTGCGCTGTAGAGATACCTTCTGTACTCCTTTGTGCGCTGTAGAGATACCTTCTGTACTCCTTTGTGCGCTGTAGATATACCTTCTGTACTCCTTTGTACGCTGTAGAGATACCTCGTGTACTCCTTTGTACGTTCTAGAGATATTTCCTGTACTCCTTTGTGCGCTGTAGAGATACCTTCTGTACTCCTTTGTGCGCTGTAGAGATACCTTCTGTACTCCTTTGTGCGCTGTAGAGATACCTTCTGTACTCCTTTGTGCGCTGTAGAGATACCTTCTGTACTCCTTTGTATGCTGTAGAGATACCTCGTGTACTCCTTTGTACGTTCTAGAGATATTTCCTGTACTCCTTTGTGCGCTGTAGAGATACCTTCTGTACTTCTTTGTGCGCTGTAGAGATACCTTCTGTACTCCTTTGTGCGCTGTAGAGACACCTTCTGTACTCCTTTGTGCGCTGTAGAGATACCTTCTGTACTCCTTTGTACGTTCTAGAGATATTTCCTGTACTCCTTTGTGCGATGTAGAGGTACCTTCTGTACTCCTTTGTACGCTGTAGAGATACCTCGTGTACTCCTTTGTACGTTCTAGAGATATTTCCTGTACTCCTTTGTGCGCTGTAGAGATACCTTCTGTACTCCTTTGTGCGCTGTAGAGATACCTTCTGTTCTCCTTTGTGCGCTGTAGAGATACCTTCTGTACTCCTTTGTACGCTGTAGAGATACCTCGTGTACTCCTTTGTACGTTCTAGAGATATTTCCTGTACTCCTTTGTGCGCTGTAGAGATACCTTCTGTACTCCTTTGTGCACTGTAGAGATACCTTCTGTACTCCTTTGTGCGCTGTAGAGATACCTTCTGTACTCCTTTGTACGCTGTAGAGATACCTCGTGTACTTCTTTGTACGTTCTAGAGATATTTCCTGTACTCCTTTGTGCGCTGTAGAGATACCTTCTGTACTCCTTTGTGCGCTGTAGAGATACCTTCTGTACTCCTTTGTACGCTGTAGAGATACCTCGTGTACTCCTTTGTACGTTCTAGAGATATTTCCTGTACTCCTTTGTGCGCTGTAGCGATACCTTCTGTACTCCTTTGTGCGCTGTAGAGATACCTTCTGTACTCCTTTGTGCGCTTTAGAGATACCTTTTGTACTCCTTTGTGCGCTGTAGAGATACCTTCTGTACTCCTTTGTACGCTGTAGAGATACCTCGTGTACTTCTTTGTACGTTCTAGAGATATTTCCTGTACTCCTTTGTGCGCTGTAGAGATACCTTCTGTACTCCTTTGTGCGCTGTAGAGATACCTTCTGTACTCCTTTGTGCGCTGTAGAGATACCTTCTGTACTCCTTTGTGCGCTGTAGAGATACCTTCTGTACTCCTTTGTACGCTGTAGAGATACCTCGTGTACTCCTTTGTACGTTCTAGAGATATTTCCTGTACTCCTTTGTGCGCTGTAAAGATACCTTCTGTACTCCTTTGTGCGCTGTAGAGATACCTTCTATACTCCTTTGTGCGCTGTAGAGATACCTTCTGTACTTCTTTGTGCGCTGTAGAGATACCTTCTGTACTCCTTTGTGCGCTGTAGAGATACCTTCTGTACTCCTTTGTGCGCTGTAGAGATACCTTCTGTACTCCTTTGTGCACTGTAGAGATACCTTCTGTACTCCTTTGTGCGCTGTAGAGGTACCTTCTGTACTCCTTTGTACGTTCTAGAGATATTTCCTGTACTCCTTTGTGCGCTGTAGAGATACCTTCTGTACTCCTTTGTGCGCTGTAGAGATACCTTCTGTACTCCTTTGTGCGCTGAAGAGATACCTTCTGTACTCCTTTGTACGCTGTAGAGATACCTCGTGTACTCCTTTGTGCGCTGTAGAGATACCTTCTGTACTCCTTTGTGCGCTGTAGAGATACCTTCTGTACTCCTTTGTGCGCTGTAGAGATACCTTCTGTACTCCTTTGTGCGCTGTAGAGATTCCTTCTGTACTCCTTTGTGCGCTGTAGAGATACCTTCTGTACTCCTTTGTGCGCTGTAGAGATACCTTCTGTACTCCTTTTTGCGCTGTAGAGATACTTTCTGTACTCCTTTGTACGTTGTAGAGATACCTCGTGTACTCCTTTGTACGTTCTAGAGATATTTCCTGTACTCCTTTGTGCGCTGTAGAGATACCTTCTGTACTCCTTTGTGCGCTGTAGAGATACCTTCTGTACTCCTTTGTGCGCTGTAGAGATACCTTCTGTACTCCTTTGTGCGCTGTAGAGATACCATCTGTACTCCTTTGTACGCTGTAGAGATACCTCGTGTACTCCTTTGTACGTTCTAGAGATATTTCCTGTACTCCTTTGTGGGCTGTAGAGATACCTTCTGTACTCCTTTGTGCGCTGTAGAGATACCTCGTGTACTCCTTTGTGCGCTGTAGAGATTCCTTCTGTACTCCTTTGTGCGCTGTAGAGATACCTTCTGTACTCCTTTGTGCGCTGTAGAGATACCTTCTGTACTCCTTTGTACGTTCTAGAGATATTTCCTGTACTCCTTTGTGCGCTGTAGAGATACCTTCTGTACTCCTTTGTGCGCTGTAGAGATACCTTCTGTACTCCTTTGTGCGCTGTAGAGATACCTTCTGTACTCCTTTGTACGCTGTAGACATACCTCGTGTACTCCTTTGTACGTTCTAGAGATATTTCCTGTACTCCTCTGTGCGCTGTAGAGATACTTTCTGTACTCCTTTGTGCGCTGTAGAGATACCTTCTGTACTCCTTTGTACGTTCTAGAGATATTTCCTGTACTCCTTTGTACGCTGTAGAGATACCTTCTGTACTCCTTTGTGCGCTGTAGAGATACCTTCTGTACTCCTTTGTGCACTGTAGAGATACCTTCTGTACTCCTTTGTGCGCTGTAGAGATACCTTCTGTACTCCTTTGTACGCTGTAGAGATACCTCGTGTACTTCTTTGTACGTTCTAGAGATATTTCCTGTACTCCTTTGTGCGCTGTAGAGATACCTTCTGTACTCCTTTGTGCGCTGTAGAGATACCTTCTGTACTCCTTTGTACGCTGTAGAGATACCTCGTGTACTCCTTTGTACGTTCTAGAGATATTTCCTGTACTCCTTTGTGCGCTGTAGCGATACCTTCTGTACTCCTTTGTGCGCTGTAGAGGTACCTTCTGTACTCCTTTGTGCGCTTTAGAGATACCTTCTGTACTCCTTTGTGCACTGTAGAGATACCTTCTGTACTCCTTTGTACGCTGTAGAGATACCTCGTGTACTTCTTTGTACGTTCTAGAGATATTTCCTGTACTCCTTTGTGCGCTGTAGAGATACCTTCTGTACTCCTTTGTGCGCTGTAGAGATACCTTCTGTACTCCTTTGTGCGCTGTAGAGATACCTTCTGTACTCCTTTGTGCGCTGTAGAGATACCTTCTGTACTCCTTTGTACGCTGTAGAGATACCTCGTGTACTCCTTTGTACGTTCTAGAGATATTTCCTGTACTCCTTTGTGCGCTGTAGAGATACCTTCTGTACTCCTTTGTGCGCTGTAGAGATACCTTCTATACTCCTTTGTGCGCTGTAGAGATACCTTCTGTACTTCTTTGTACGCTGTAGAGATACCTTCTGTACTCCTTTGTGCGCTGTAGAGATACCTTCTGTACTCCTTTGTGCGCTGTAGAGATACCTTCTGTACTCCTTTGTGCGCTGTAGAGATACCTTCTGTACTCCTTTGTGCGCTGTAGAGATACCTTCTGTACTCCTTTGTACGTTCTAGAGATATTTCCTGTACTCCTTTGTGCGCTGTAGAGATACCTTCTGTACTCCTTTGTGCGCTGAAGAGATACCTTCTGTACTCCTTTGTACGCTGTAGAGATACCTCGTGTACTCCTTTGTGCGCTGTAGAGATACCTTCTGTACTCCTTTGTGCGCTGTAGAGATACCTTCTGTACTCCTTTGTGCGCTGTAGAGACACCTACTGTAGTCCTTTGTACGTTCTAGAGATATTTCCTGTACTCCTTTGTGCGCTGTAGAGATACCTTCTGTACTTCTTTGTGCGCTGTAGAGATACCTTCTGTACTCCTTTGTGCGCTGTAGAGATACCTTCTGTTCTCTTTTGTACGCTGTAGAGATACCTTCTGTACTCCTTTGTGCGCTGTAGAGATACCTTCTGTACTCCTTTGTACGCTGTAGAGATACCTCGTGTACTCCTTTGTACGTTCTAGAGATATTTCCTGTACTCCTTTGTGCGTTGTAGAGATACCTTCTGTACTCCTTTGTGCGCTGTAGAGATACCTTCTGTACTCCTTTGTGCGCTGTAGAGATACCTTCTGTACTCCTTTGTACGCTGTAGAGATACCTTCTGTACTCCTTTGTGCGCTGTAGAGATACCTTCTGTACTCCTTTGTACGCTGTAGAGATACCTCGTGTACTCCTTTGTACGTTCCAGAGATATTTCCTGTACTCCTTTGTGCGCTGTAGAGATACCTTCTGTACTCCTTTGTGCGCTGTAGAGATACCTTCTGTACTCCTTTGTACGTTCTAGAGATATTTCCTGTACTCCTTTGTACGCTGTAGAGATACCTTCTGTACTCCTTTGTGCGCTGTAGAGATACCTTGTGTACTCCTTTGTACGCTGTAGAGATACCTCGTGTACTCCTTTGTGCGTTCTTGAGATATTTCCTGTACTCCTTTGTGCACTGTAGAGATACCTTCTGTACTCCTTTGTGCGCTGTAGAGATACCTTCTGTACTCCTTTGTGCGCTGTAGAGATACCTTCTGTACTCCTTTGTGCGCTGTAGAGATACCTTCTGTACTCCTTTGTACGTTCTAGAGATATTTCCTGTACTCCTTTGTGCGCTGAGGAGATACCTTCTGTACTCCTTTGTGCGCTGTAGAGATACCTTCTGTACTCCTTTGTGCGCTGTAGAGATACCTTCTGTACTCCTTTGTGCGCTGTAGAGATACCTCGTGTACTCCTTTGTACGTTCTAGAGATATTTCCTGTACTCCTTTGTGCGCTGTAGAGATACCTTCTGTACTCCTTTGTGCGCTGTAGAGATACCTCGTGTACTCCTTTGTACGTTCTAGAGATATTTCCTGTACTCCTTTGTGCGCTGTAGAGATACCTTCTGTACTCCTTTGTGCGCTGTAGAGATACCTTCTGTACTCCTTTGTGCGCTGTAGAGATACCTTCTGTACTCCTTTGTGCGCTGTAGAGATACCTCGTGTACTCCTTTGTACGTTCTAGAGATATTTCCTGTACTCCTTTGTGCGCTGTAGAGATACCTTCTGTACTCCTTTGTGCGCTGTAGAGATACCTTCTGTACTCCTTTGTACGTTCTAGAGATATTTCCTGTACTCCTTTGTGCGCTGTAGAGATACCTTCTGTACTCCTTTGTGCGCTGTAGAGATACCTTCTGTACTCCTTTGTGCGCTCTAGAGATACCTTCTGTACTCCTTTGTGCGCTGTAGAGATACCTTCTGTACTCCTTTGTACGTTCTAGAGATATTTCCTGTACTCCTTTGTGCGCTGTAGAGATACCTTCTGTACTCCTTTGTGCGCTGTAGAGATACCTTCTGTACTCCTTTGTGCGCTGTAGAGATACCTTCTGTACTCCTTTGTGCGCTGTAGATATACCTTCTGTACTCCTTTGTACGCTGTAGAGATACCTCGTGTACTCCTTTGTACGTTCTAGAGATATTTCCTGTACTCCTTTGTGCGCTGTAGAGATACCTTCTGTACTCCTTTGTGCGCTGTAGAGATACCTTCTGTACTCCTTTGTGCGCTGTAGAGATACCTTCTGTACTCCTTTGTGCGCTGTAGAGATACCTTCTGTACTCCTTTGTACGCTGTAGAGATACCTCGTGTACTCCTTTGTACGTTCTAGAGATATTTCCTGTGCTCCTTTGTGCGCTGTAGAGATACCTTCTGTACTTCTTTGTGCGCTGTAGAGATACCTTCTGTACTCCTTTGTGCGCTGTAGAGACACCTTCTGTACTCCTTTGTGAGCTGTAGAGATACCTTCTGTACTCCTTTGTACGTTCTAGAGATATTTCCTGTACTCCTTTGTGCGATGTAGAGGTACCTTTTGTACTCCTTTGTACGCTCTAGAGATACCTCGTGTACTCCTTTGTACGTTCTAGAGATATTTCCTGTACTCCTTTGTGCGCTGTAGAGATACCTTCTGTACTCCTTTGTGCGCTGTAGAGATACCTTCTGTTCTCCTTTGTGCGCTGTAGAGATACCTTCTGTACTCCTTTGTACGCTGTAGAGATACCTCGTGTACTCCTTTGTACGTTCTAGAGATATTTCCTGTACTCCTTTGTGCGCTGTAGAGATACCTTCTGTACTCCTTTGTGCGCTGTAGAGATACCTGCTGTACTCCTTTGTGCGCTGTAGAAATACCTTCTGTACTCCTTTGTATGCTGTAGAGATACCTTCTGTACTCCTTTGTGCGCTGTAGAGATACCTTCTGTACTCCTTTGTACGCTGTAGAGATACCTCGTGTACTCCTTTGTACGTTCTAGAGATATTTCCTGTACTCCTTTGTGCGCTGTAGAGATACCTTCTGTACTCCTTTGTGCGCTGTAGAAATACCTTCTGTACTCCTTTGTGGGCTGTAGAGATACCTTCTGTACTCCTTTGTACGCTGTAGAGATACCTTCTGTACTCCTTTGTGCGCTGTAGAGATACATTCTGTACTCCTTTGTACGCTGTAGAGATACCTCGTGTACTCCTTTGTACGTTCTAGAGATATTTCCTGTACTCCTTTGTGCGCTGTAGAAATACCTTCTGTACTCCTTTGTGCGCTGTAGAGATACCTTCTGTACCCCTTTGTACGTTCGAGAGATATTTCCTGTACTCCTTTGTGCGCTGTAGAGATACCTTCTGTACTCCTTTGTGCGCTGTAGAGATACCTTCTGTACTCCTTTGTGCGCTGTAGAGATACCTTCTGTACTCCTTTGTACGCTGTAGAGATACCTCGTGTACTCCTTTGTGCGCTGAAGAGATACCTTCTGTACTCCTTTGTGCGCTGTAGAGATACCTTCTGTACTCCTTTGTGCGCTGTAGAGATACCTTCTGTACTCCTTTGTGCGCTGTAGAGATACCTTCTGTACTCCTTTGTGCGCTGTAGAGATACCTTCTGTACTCCTTTGTGCGCTGTAGAGATACCTTCTGTACTCCTTTGTGCGCTGTAGAGATACCTTCTGTACTCCTTTGTACGTTCTAGAGATATTTCCTGTACTCCTTTGTGCGCTGTAGAGATACCTTCTGTACTCCTTTGTGCGCTGTAGAGATACCTTCTGTACTCCTTTGTGCGCTGAAGAGATACCTTCTTTACTCCTTTGTACGCTGTAGAGATACCTCGTGTACTCCTTTGTGCGCTGTAGAGATACCTTCTGTACTCCTTTGTGCGCTGTAGAGATACCTTCTGTACTCCTTTGTGCGCTGTAGAGATACCTTCTGTAGTCCTTTGTACGTTCTAGAGATATTTCCTGTACTCCTTTGTGCGCCGTAGAGATACCTTCTGTACTTCTTTGTGCGCTGTAGAGATACCTTCTGTACTCCTCTGTGCGCTGTAGAGATACCTTCTGTTCTCTTTTGTACGCTGTAGAGATACCTTCTGTACTCCTTTGTGCGCTGTAGAGATACCTTCTGTACTCCTTTGTACGCTGTAGAGATACCTCGTGTACTCCTTTGTACGTTCTAGAGATATTTCCTGTACTCCTTTGTGCGTTGTAGAGATACCTTCTGTACTCCTTTGTGCGCTGTAGAGATACCTTCTGTACTCCTTTGTGCGCTGTAGAGATACCTTCTGTACTCCTTTGTACGCTGTAGAGATACCTTCTGTACTCCTTTGTGCGCTGTAGAGATACCTTCTGTACTCCTTTGTACGCTGTAGAGATACCTCGTGTACTCCTTTGTACGTTCTAGAGATATTTCCTGTACTCCTTTGTGCGCTGTAGAGATACCTTCTGTACTCCTTTGTGCGCTGTAGAGATACCTTCTGTACTCCTTTGTACGTTCTAGAGATATTTCCTGTACTCCTTTGTACGCTGTAGAGATACCTTCTGTACTCCTTTGTGCGCTGTAGAGATACCTTGTGTACTCCTTTGTACGCTGTAGAGATACCTCGTGTACTCCTTTGTGCGTTCTTGAGATATTTCCTGTACTCCTTTGTGCACTGTAGAGATACCTTCTGTACTCCTTTGTGCGCTGTAGAGATACCTTCTGTACTCCTTTGTGCGCTGTAGAGATACCTTCTGTACTCCTTTGTGCGCTGTAGAGATACCTTCTGTACTCCTTTGTACGTTCTAGAGATATTTCCTGTACTCCTTTGTGCGCTGAGGAGATACCTTCTGTACTCCTTTGTGCGCTGTAGAGATACCTTCTGTACTCGTTTGTGCGCTGTAGAGATACCTTCTGTACTCCTTTGTGCGCTGTAGAGATACCTCGTGTTCTCCTTTGTACGTTCTAGAGATATTTCCTGTACTCCTTTGTGCGCTGTAGAGATACCTTCTGTACTCCTTTGTGCGCTGTAGAGATACCTCGTGTACTCCTTTGTACGTTCTAGAGATATTTCCTGTACTCCTTTGTGCGCTGTAGAGATACCTTCTGTACTCCTTTGTGCGCTGTAGAGATACCTTCTGTACTCCTTTGTGCGCTGTAGAGATACCTTCTGTACTCCTTTGTGCGCTGTAGAGATACCTTCTGTACTCCTTTGTACGTTCTAGAGATATTTCCTGTACTCCTTTGTGCGCTGTAGAGATACCTTCTGTACTCCTTTGTGCGCTGTAGAGATACCTTCTGTACTCCTTTGTGCGCTGTAGAGATACCTTCTGTACTCCTTTGTGCGCTGTAGAGATACCTTCTGTACTCCTTTGTACGTTCTAGAGATATTTCCTGTACTCCTTTGTGCGCTGTAGAGATACCTTCTGTACTCCTTTGTGCGCTGTAGAGATACCTTCTGTACTCCTTTTTGCGCTGTAGAGATACCTTCTGTACTCCTTTGTGCGCTGTAGATATACCTTCTGTACTCCTTTGTACGCTGTAGAGATACCTCGTGTACTCCTTTGTACGTTCTAGAGATATTTCCTGTACTCCTTTGTGCGCTGTAGAGATACCTTCTGTACTCCTTTGTGCGCTGTAGAGATACCTTCTGTACTCCTTTGTGCGCTGTAGAGATACCTTCTGTACTCCTTTGTGCGCTGTAGAGATACCTTCTCTACTCCTTTGTACGCTGTAGAGATACCTCGTGTACTCCTTTGTACGTTCTAGAGATACTCGTATTTCCTGTACTCCTTTGTGCGCTGTAGAGATACCTTCTGTACTTCTTTGTGCGCTGTAGAGATACCTTCTGTACTCCTTTGTGCGCTGTAGAGACACCTTCTGTACTCCTTTGTGCGCTGTAGAGATACCTTCTGTACTTCTTTGTACGTTCTAGAGATATTTCCTGTACTCCTTTGTGCGATGTAGAGGTACCTTCTGTACTCCTTTGTACGCTGTAGAGATACCTCGTGTACTCCTTCGTACGTTCTAGAGATATTTCCTGTACTCCTTTGTGCGCTGTAGAGATACCTTCTGTACTCCTTTGTGCGCTGTAGAGATACCTTCTGTACTCCTTTGTGCGCTGTAGAGATACCTTCTGTACTCCTTTGTACGCTGTAGAGATACCTTCTGTACTCCTTTGTGCGCTGTAGAGATACCTTCTGTTCTCCTTTGTACGCTGTAGAGATACCTCGTGTACTCCTTTGTACGTTCTAGAGATATTTCCTGTACTCCTTTGTGCGCTGTAGAGATACCTTCTGTACTCCTTTGTGCGCTGTAGAGATACCTTCTGTACTCCTTTGTGCGCTGTAGAGATACCTTCTGTACTCCTTTGTACGCTGTAGAGATACCTTCTGTACTCCTTTGTGCGCTGTAGAGATACCTTCTGTACTCCTTTGTACGCTGTAGAGATACCTCGTGTACTCCTTTGTACGTTCTAGAGATATTTCCTGTACTTCTTTGTGCGCTGTAGAGATACCTTCTGTACTCCTTTGTGCGCTGTAGAGATACCTTCTGTACTCCTTTGAACGCTGTAGAGATACCTCGTGTACTCCTTTGTGCGCTGTAGAGATACCTTCTGTACTCCTTTGTGCGCTGTAGAGATACCTTCTGTACTCCTCTGTGCGCTGTAGAGATACCTTTGGTACTCCTTTGTACGTTCTAGAGATATTTCCTGTACTCCTTCGTGCGCTGTAGAGATACCTTCTGTACTCCTTTGTGCGCTGTAGAGATACCTTCTGTACTCCTTTGTGCGCTGTAGAGATACCTTCTGTACTCCTTTGTGCGCTGTAGAGATACCTTCTGTACTTCTTTGTACGCTGTAGAGATACCTCGTGTACTCCTTTGTACGTTCTAGAGATATTTCCTGTACTCCTCTGTGCGCTGTAGAGATACCTTCTGTACTCCTTTGTGCGCTGTAGAGATACCTTCTGTACTCCTTTGTGCGCTGTAGAGATACCTTCTGTACTCCTTTGTGCGCTGTAGAGATACCTTCTGTACTCCTTTGTACGCTGTAGAGATACCTCGTGTACTCCTTTATGCGCTGTAGAGATACCTTCTGTACTTCTTTGTACGCTGTAGAGATACCTCGTGTACTCCTTTGTACGGTCTAGAGATATTTCCTGTACTCCTTTGTGCGCTGTAGAGATACCTTCTGTACTCCTTTGTGCGCTGTAGAGATACCTTCTGTACTCCTTTGTGCGCTGTAGAGATACCTTCTGTACTCCTTTGTGCGCTGTAGAGATACCTTCTGTACTCCTTTGTACGCTGAAGAGATACCTCGTGTACTCCTTTGTACGTTCTAGAGATATTTCCTGTACTCCTTTGTGCGCTGTAGAGATACCTTCTGTACTCCTTTGTGCGCTGTAGAAATACCTTCTGTACTCCTTTGTGCGCTGTAGAGATACCTTCTGTACTCCTTTGTGCGCTGTAGAGATACCTTCTGTACTCCTTTGTACGCTGTAGAGATACCTCGTGTACTCCTTTGTACGTTCTAGAGATATTTCCTGTACTCATTTGTGCGCTGTAGAGATACCTTCTGTACTCCTTTGTGCGCTGTAGAGATACCTTCTGTACTCCTTTGTGCGCTGTAGAGATACCTTCTGTACTCCTATGTGCGCTGTAGAGATACCTTCTGTACTCCTTTGTGCGCTGTAGAGATACCTTCTGTACTCCTTTGTACGCTGTAGAGATACCTCGTGTACTCCTTTGTGCGCTGTAGAGATACCTTCTGTACTCCTTTGTGCGCTGTAGAGATACCTTCTGTACTCCTTTGTGCGCTGTAGAGATACCTTCTGTACTCCTTTGTACGTTCTAGAGATATTTCCTGTACTCCTTTGTGCGCTGTAGAGATACCTTCTGTACTCCTTTGTGCGCTGTAGAGATATTTCCTGTACTCCTTTGTGCGCTGTAGAGATACCTTCTGTACTCCTTTGTGCGCTGTAGAGATACCTTCTGTACTCCTTTGTACGCTGTAGAGATACCTCGTGTACTCCTTTGTACGTTCTAGAGATATTTCCTGTACTCCTTTGTGCGCTGTAGAGATACCTTCTGTACTCCTTTGTGCGCTGTAGAGATACCTTCTGTACTCCTTTGTGCGCTGTAGAGATACCTTCTGTACTCCTTTGTACGCTGTAGAGATACCTTCTGTACTCCTTTGTGCGCTGTAGAGATACCTTCTGTACTCCTTTGTACGCTGTAGAGATACCTCGTGTACTCCTTTGTACGTTCTAGAGATATTTCCTGTACTCCTTTGTGCGCTGTAGAGATACCTTCTGTACTCCTTTGTGCGCTGTAGAAATACCTTCTGTACTCCTTTGTGCGCTGTAGAGATACCTTCTGTACTCCTTTGTGCGCTGTAGAGATACCTTCTGTACTCCTTTGTACGCTGTAGAGATACCTCGTGTACTCCTTTGTACGTTCTAGAGATATTTCCTGTACTCATTTGTGCGCTGTAGAGATACCTTCTGTACTCCTTTGTGCGCTGTAGAGATACCTTCTGTACTCCTTTGTGCGCTGTAGAGATACCTTCTGTACTCCTATGTGCGCTGTAGAGATACCTTCTGTACTCCTTTGTGCGCTGTAGAGATACCTTCTGTACTCCTTTGTACGCTGTAGAGATACCTCGTGTACTCCTTTGTGCGCTGTAGAGATACCTTCTGTACTCCTTTGTGCGCTGTAGAGATACCTTCTGTACGCCTTTGTGCGCTGTAGAGATACCTTCTGTACTCCTTTGTACGTTCTAGAGATATTTCCTGTACTCCTTTGTGCGCTGTAGAGATACCTTCTGTACTCCTTTGTGCGCTGTAGAGATATTTCCTGTACTCCTTTGTGCGCTGTAGAGATACCTTCTGTACTCCTTTGTGCGCTGTAGAGATACCTTCTGTACTCCTTTGTACGCTGTAGAGATACCTCGTGTACTCCTTTGTACGTTCTAGAGATATTTCCTGTACTCCTTTGTGCGCTGTAGAGATACCTTCTGTACTCCTTTGTGCGCTGTAGAGATACCTTCTGTACTCCTTTGTGCGCTGTAGAGATACCTTCTGTACTCCTTTGTACGCTGTAGAGATACCTTCTGTACTCCTTTGTGCGCTGTAGAGATACCTTCTGTACTCCTTTGTACGCTGTAGAGATACCTCGTGTACTCCTTTGTACGTTCTAGAGATATTTCCTGTACTCCTTTGTGCGCTGTAGAGATACCTTCTGTACTCCTTTGTGCGCTGTAGAAATACCTTCTGTACTCCTTTGTGCGCTGTAGAGATACCTTCTGTACTCCTTTGTGCGCTGTAGAGATACCTTCTGTACTCCTTTGTACGCTGTAGAGATACCTCGTGTACTCCTTTGTACGTTCTAGAGATATTTCCTGTACTCCTTTGTGCGCTGTAGAGTTACCTTCTGTACTCCTTTGTGCGCTGTAGAGATACCTTCTGTACTCCTTTGTGCGCTGTAGAGATACCTTCTGTACTCCTATGTGCGCTGTAGAGATACCTTCTGAACTCCTTTGTGCGCTGTAGAGATACCTTCTGTACTCCTTTGTACGCTGTAGAGATACCTCGTGTACTCCTTTGTGCGCTGTAGAGATACCTTCTGTACTCCTTTGTGCGCTGTAGAGATACCTTCTGTACTCCTTTGTGCGCTGTAGAGATACCTTCTGTACTCCTTTGTACGTTCTAGAGATATTTCCTGTACTCCTTTGTGCGCTGTTGAGATACCTTCTGTACTCCTTTGTGCGCTGTAGAGATATTTCCTGTACTCCTTTGTGCGCTGTAGAGATACCTTCTGTACTCCTTTGTGCGCTGTAGAGATACCTTCTGTACTCCTTTGTACGCTGTAGAGATACCTCGTGTACTCCTTTGTACGTTCTAGAGATATTTCCTGTACTCCTTTGTGCGCTGTAGAGATACCTTCTGTACTCCTTTGTGCGCTGTAGAGATACCTTCTGTACTCCTTTGTGCGCTGTAGAGATACCTTCTGTACTCCTTTGTACGCTGTAGAGATACCTTCTGTACTCCTTTGTGCGCTGTAGAGATACCTTCTGTACTCCTTTGTACGCTGTAGAGATACCTCGTGTACTCCTTTGTACGTTCTAGAGATATTTCCTGTACTCCTTTGTGCGCTGTAGAGAGATACCTTCTGTACTCCTTTGTGCGCTGTAGAGATACCTTCTGTACTCCTTTGTACGCTGTAGAGATACCTCGTGTACTCCTTTGTACGTTCTAGAGATATTTCCTGTACTCCTTTGTGCGCTGTAGAGATACCTTCTGTACTCCATTGTGCGCTGTAGAGATACCTTCTGTACTCCTTTGTGCGCTGTAGATATTCCTTCTGTACTCCTTTGTGCGCTGTAGAGATACCTTCTGTACTCCTTTGTACGCTGTAGAGATACCTTCTGTACTCCTTTGTGCGCTGTAGAGATACCTTCTGTACTCCTTTGTACGCTGTAGAGATACCTCGTGTACTCCTTTGTACGTTCTAGAGATATTTCCTGTACTCCTTTGGGCGCTGTAGAGATACCTTCTGTACTCCTTTGTGCGCTGTAGAGATACCTTCTGTACTCCTTTGTGCGCTGTAAAGATACCTTCTGTACTTCTTTTGTGCGCTGTAGAGATACCTTCTGTACTCCTTTGTACGCTGTAGAGATACCTCGTGTACTCCTTTGAGCGCTGTAGAGATACCTTCTGTACTCCTTTGTGCGCTGTAGAGATACCTTCTGTACTCCTCTGTGCGCTGTAGAGATACCTTCTGTACTCCTTTGTACGTTCTAGAGATATTTCCTGTACTCCTTTGTGCGCTGTAGAGATACCTTCTGTACTCCTTTGTGCGCTGTAGAGATACCTTCTGTACTCCTTTGTGTGCTGTAGAGATACCTTCTATACTCCTTTGTGCGCTGTAGAGATACCTTGTGTACTCCTTTGTACGCTGTAGAGATACCTCGTGTACTCCTTTGTACGTTCTAGAGATATTTCCTGTACTCCTTTGTGCGCTGTAGAGATACCTTCTGTACTCCTTTGTGCGCTGTAAAGATACCTTCTGTACTCCTTTATGCGCTGTAGAGATACCTTCTGTACTTCTTTGTACGCTGAAGAGATACCTCGTGTACTCCTTTGTACGGTCTAGAGATATTTCCTGTACTCCTTTGTGCGCTGTAGAGATACCTTCTGTACTCCTTTGTGCGCTGTAGAGATACCTTTTGTACTCCTTTGTGCGCTGTAGAGATACCTTCTGTACTCCTTTGTGCGCTGTAGAGATACCTTATGTACTCCTTTGTACGCTGTAGAGATACCTCGTGTACTCCTTTGTACGTTCTAGAGATATTTCCTGTACTCCTTTGTGCGCTGTAGAGATACCTTCTGTACTCCTTTGTGCGCTGTAGAGATACCTTCTGTACTCCTTTGTGCGCTGTAGAGATACCTTCTGTACTCCTTTGTGCGCTGTAGAGATACCTTCTGTACTCCTTTGTACGCTGTAGAGATACCTCGTGTACTCCTTTGTACGTTCTAGAGATATTTCCTGTACTCCTTTGTGCGCTGTAGAGATACCTTCTGTACTCCTTTGTGCGCTGTAGAGATACCTTCTGTACTCCTTTGTGCGCTGTAGAGATACCTTCTGTACTCCTATGTGCGCTGTAGAGATACCTTCTGTACTCCTTTGTGCGCTGTAGAGATACCTTCTGTACTCCTTTGTACGCTGTAGAGATACCTCGTGTACTCCTTTGTGCGCTGTAGAGATACCTTCTGTACTCCTTTGTGCGCTGTAGAGATACCTTCTGTACTCCTTTGTGCGCTGTAGAGATACCTTCTGTACTCCTTTGTACGTTCTAGAGATATTTCCTGTACTCCTTTGTGCGCTGTAGAGATACCTTCTGTACTCCTTTGTGCGCTGTAGAGATATTTCCTGTACTCCTTTGTGCGCTGTAGAGATACCTTCTGTACTCCTTTGTGCGCTCTAGAGATACCTTCTGTACTCCTTTGTACGCTGTAGAGATACCTCGTGTACTCCTTTGTACGTTCTAGAGATATTTCCTGTACTCCTTTGTGCGCTGTAGAGATACCTTCTGTACTCCTTTGTACGCTGTAGAGATACCTTCTGTACTCCTTTTTGCGCTGTAGAGATCCCTTCTGTACTCCTTTGTACGCTGTAGAGATACCTTCTGTACTCCTTTGTGCGCTGTAGAGATACCTTCTGTACTCCTTTGTACGCTGTAGAGATACCTCGTGTACTCCTTTGTACGTTCTAGAGATATTTCCTGTACTCCTTTGTGCGCTGTAGAGAGATACCTTCTGTACTCCTTTGTGCGCTGTAGAGATACCTTCTGTACTCCTTTGTACGCTGTAGAGATACCTCGTGTACTTCTTTGTACGTTCTAGAGATATTTCCTGTACTCCTTTGTGCGCTGTAGAGATACCTTCTGTACTCCTTTGTGCGCTGTAGAGATACCTTCTGTACTCCTTTGTGCGCTGTAGAGATACCTTCTGTACTCCTTTGTGCGCTGTAGAGATACCTTCTGTACTCCTTTGTGCGCTGTAGAGATACCTTCTGTTCTCCTCTGTACGCTGTAGAGATACCTTCTGTACTCCTTTGTGCGCTGTAGAGATACCTTCTGTACTCCTTTGTGCGCTGTAGAGATACCTTCTGTACTCCTTTGAACGCTGTAGAGATACCTCGTGTACTCCTTTGTACGTTCTAGAGATATTTCCTGTACTCCTTTGTGCGCTGTAGAGATACCTTCTGTACTCCTTTGTGCGCTGTAGAGATACCTTCTGTACTCCTTTGTGCGCTGTAGAGATACCTTCTGTACTCCTTTGTACGTTCTAGAGATATTTCCTGTACTCCTTTGTACGCTGTAGAGATACCTTCTGTACTCCTTTGTGCGCTGTAGAGATACCTTCTGTACTCCTTTGTGCACTGTAGAGATACCTTCTGTACTCCTTTGTGCGCTGTAGAGATACCTTCTGTACTCCTTTGTACGCTGTAGAGATACCTCGTGTACTCCTTTGTACGTTCTAGAGATATTTCCTGTACTCCTTTGTGCGCTGTAGCGATACCTTCTGTACTCCTTTGGTCGCTGTAGAGATACCTTCTGTACTCCTTTGTGCGCTTTAGAGATACCTTCTGTACTCCTTTGTGCGCTGTAGAGATACCTTCTGTACTCCTTTGTACGCTGTAGAGATACCTCGTGTACTCCTTTGTACGTTCTAGAGATATTTCCTGTACTCCTTTGTGCGCTGTAGAGATACCTTCTGTACTCCTTTGTGCGCTGTAGAGATACCTTCTATACTCCTTTGTGCGCTGTAGAGATACCTTCTGTACTTCTTTGTACGCTGTAGAGATACCTTCTGTACTCCTTTGTGCGCTGTAGAGATACCTTCTGTACTCCTTTGTGCGCTGTAGAGATACCTTCTGTACTCCTTTGTGCGCTGTAGAGATACCTTCTGTACTCCTTTGTTCGCTGTAGAGATACCTTCTGTACTCCTTTGTACGTTCTAGAGATATTTCCTGTACTCCTTTGTGCGCTGTAGAGATACCTTCTGTACTCCTTTGTGCGCTGTAGAGATACCTTCTGTACTCCTTTGTGCGCTGAAGAGATACCTTCTGTACTCCTTTGTGCGCTGTAGAGATACCTTCTGTTCTCTTTTGTACGCTGTAGAGATATCTTCTGTACTCCTTTGTGCGCTGTAGAGATACCTTCTGTACTCCTTTGTGCGCTGTAGAGATACCTTCTGTACTCCTTTGTACGTTCTAGAGATATTTCCTGTACTCCTTTGTGCGCTGTAGAGATACCTTCTGTACTCCTTTGTGCGCTGTAGAGATACCTTCTGTACTCCTTTGTGCGCTGTAGAGATACCTTCTGTACTCCTGTGTACGCTGTAGAGATACCTCGTGTACTCTTTTGTACGTTCTAGAGATATTTCCTGTACTCCTTTGTGCGCTGTAGAGATACCTTCTGTACTCCTTTGTGCGCTGTAGAGATACCTTCTGTACTCCTTTGTGCGCTGTAGAGATACCTTCTGTACTCCTTTGTGCGCTGTAGAGATACCTTCTGTACTCCTTTGTACGCTGTAGAGATACCTCGTGTACTCCTTTGTACGTTCTAGAGATATTTCCTGTACTCCTTTGTGCGCTGTAGAGATACCTTCTGTACTCCTTTGTGCGCTGAAGAGATACCTTCTGTACTACTTTGTGCGCTGTAGAGATACCTTCTCTACTCCTTTGTGCGCTGTAGAAATACCTTCTGTACTCCTTTGTACGCTGTAGAGATACCTCGTGTACTCCTTTGTACGTTCTAGAGATATTTCCTGTACTCCTTTGTGCGCTGTAGAGATACCTTCTGTACTCCTTTGTGCGCTGTAGAGATACCTTCTGTACTCTTTTGTGCGCTGTAGAGATACCTTCTGTACTCCTTTGTGCGCTGTAGAGATACCTTCTGTACTCCTTTGTGCGCTGTAGAGATACCTTCTGTACTCCTTTGTACGTTCTAGAGATATTTCCTGTACTCCTTTGTGCGCTGTAGAGATACCTTCTGTACTCCTTTGTGCGCTGTAGAGATACCTTCTGTACTCCTTTGTGCGCTGTAGAGATACCTTCTGTACTCCTTTGTACGCTGTAGAGATACCTCGTGTACTGCTTTGTACATTCTAGAGATATTTCCTGTACTCCTTTGTGCGCTGTAGTGATACCTTCTGTACTCCTTTGTGCGCTGTAGAGATACCTTCTGTACTCCTTTGTGCGCTGTAGAGATACCTCGTGTACTCCTTTGTACGTTCTAGAGATATTTCCTGTACTCCTTTGTGCGCTGTAGAGATACCTTCTGTACTCCTTTGTGCGCTGTAGAGATACCTTCTGTACTCCTTTGTACGTTCTAGAGATATTTCCGGTACTCCTTTGTGCGCTGTAGAGATACCTTCTGTACTCCTTTGTGCGCTGTAGAGATACCTTCTGTACTCCTTTGTGCGCTGTAGAGATACCTTCTGTACTCCTTTGTGCGCTGTAGAGATACCTTCTGTAGTCCTTTGTACGTTCTAGAGATATTTCCTGTACTCCTTTGTGCGCTGTAGAGATACCTTCTGTACTCCTTTGTGCGCTGTAGAGATACCTTCTGTACTCCTTTGTACGCTGTAGAGATACCTCGTGTACTCCTTTGTGCGCTGTAGAGATACCTTCTGTACTCCTTTGTGCGCTGTAGAGATACCTTCTGTACTCCTTTGTACGCTGTAGAGATACCTCGTGTACTCCTTTGTACGTTCTAGAGATATTTCCTGTACTCCTTTGTGCGCTGTAGAGATACCTTCTGTACTCCTTTGTGCGCTGTAGAGATACCTTCTGTACTCCTTTGTACGTTCTAGAGATATTTCCTGTACTCCTTTGTGCGCTGTAGAGATACCTTCTGTACTCCTTTGTGCGCTGTAGAGATACCTTCTGTACTCCTTTGTGCGCTGTAGAGATACCTTCTGTAGTCCTATGTACGTTCTAGAGATATTTCCTGTACTCCTTTGTGCGCTGTAGAGATACCTTCTGTACTCCTTTGTGCGCTGTAGAGATACCTTCTGTACTCCTTTGTGCGCTGTAGAGATACCTTCTGTACTTCTTTGTACGCTGTAGAGATACCTCGTGTACTCCTTTGTGCGCTGTAGAGATACCTTCTGTACTCCTTTGTGCGCTGTAGAGATACCTTCTGTACTCCATTGTACGCTGTAGAGATACCTCGTGTACTCCTTTGTACGTTCTAGAGATATTTCCTGTACTATTTTGTGCGCTGTAGAGATACCTTCTGTACTCCTTTGTGCGCTGTAGAGATACCTTCTGTACTCCTTTGTGCGCTGTAGAGATACCTTCTGTACTCCTTTGTGCGCTGTAGAGATACCTTCTGTACTCCTTTGTGCGCTGTAGAGATACCTTCTGTACTCCTTTGTACGCTGTAGAGATACCTCGTGTACTCCTTTGTACGTTCTAGAGATATTTCCTGTACTCCTTTGTGCGCTGTAGAGATACCTTCTGTACTCCTTTGTGCGCTGTAGAGATACCTTCTGTACTCCTTTGTACGTTCTAGAGATATTTCCTGTACTCCTTTGTACGCTGTAGAGATACCTTCTGTACTCCTTTGAGCGCTGTAGAGATACCTTGTGTACTCCTTTGTACGCTGTAGAGATACCTCGTGTACTCCTTTGTGCGTTCTTGAGATATTTCCTGTACTCCTTTGTGCACTGTAGAGATACCTTCTGTACTCCTTTGTGCGCTGTAGAGATACCTTCTGTACTCCTTTGTGCGCTGTAGAGATACCTTCTGTACTCCCTTGTGCGCTGTAGAGATACCTTCTGTACTCCTTTGTACGTTCTAGAGATATTTCCTGTACTCCTTTGTGCGCTGTAGAGATACCTTCTGTACTCCTTTGTGCGCTGTAGAGATACCTTCTGTACTCCTTTGTACGTTCTAGAGATATTTCCTGTACTCCTTTGTGCGCTGTAGAGATACCTTCTGTACTCCTTTGTGCGCTGTAGAGATACCTTCTGTACTCCTTTGTGCGCTGTAGAGATACCTTCTGTACTCCTTTGTGCGCTGTAGATATACCTTCTGTACTCCTTTGTACGCTGCAGAGATACCTCGTGTACTCCTTTGTGCGTTCTAGAGATATTTCCTGTACTCCTTTGTGCGCTGTAGAGATACCTTCTGTACTCCTTTGTGCGCTGTAGAGATACCTTCTGTACTCCTTTGTGCGCTGTAGAGATACCTTCTGTACTCCTTTGTGCGCTGTAGAGATACCTTCTGTACTCCTTTGTACGCTGTAGAGATACCTCGTGTACTCCTTTGTACGTTCTAGAGATATTTCCTGTACTCCTTTGTGCGCTGTAGAGATACCTTCTGTACTTCTTTGTGCGCTGTAGAGATACCTTCTGTACTCCTTTGTGCGCTGTAGAGACACCTTCTGTACTCCTTTGTGCGCTGTAAAGATACCTTCTGTACTCCTTTGTACGTTCTAGAGATATTTCCTGTACTCCTTTCTGCGATGTAGAGGTACCTTCTGTACTCCTTTGTACGCTGTAGAGATACCTCGTATACTCCTTTGTACGTACTAGAGATATTTCCTGTACTCCTTTGTGCGCTGTAGAGATACCTTCTGTACTCCTTTGTGCGCTGTAGAGATACCTTCTGTTCTCCTTTGTGCGCTGTAGAGATACCTTCTGTACTCCTTTGTACGCTGTAGAGATACCTCCTGTACTCCTTTGTACGTTCTAGAGATATTTCCTGTACTCCTTTGTGCGCTGTAGAGATACCTTCTGTACTCCTTTGTGCGCTGTAGAGATACCTGCTGTACTCCTTTGTGCGCTGTAGAAATACCTTCTGTACTCCTTTGTATGCTGTAGAGATACCTTCTGTACTCCTTTGTGCACTGTAGAGATACCTTCTGTACTCCTTTGTACGCTGTAGAGATACCTCGTGTACTCCTTTGTACGTTCTAGAGATATTTCCTGTACTCCTTTGTGCGCTGTAGAGATACCTTCTGTACTCCTTTGTGCGCTGTAGAAATACCTTCTGTACTCCTTTGTGGGCTGTAGAGATACCTTCTGTACTCCTTTGTACGCTGTAGAGATACCTTCTGTACTCCTTTGTGCGCTGTAGAGATACCTTCTGTACTCCTTTGTACGCTGTAGAGATACCTCGTGTACTCCTTTGTACGTTCTAGAGATATTTCCTGTACTCCTTTGTGCGCTGTAGAAATACCTTCTGTACTCCTTTGTGCGCTGTAGAGATACCTCGTGTACTCCTTTGTACGTTCTAGAGATATTTCCTGTACTCCTTTGTGCGCTGTAGAGATACCTTCTGTACTCCTTTGTGCGCTGTAGAGATACCTTCTGTACTCCTTTGTGCGCTGTAGAGATACCTTCTGTACTCCTTTGTACGCTGTAGAGATACCTCGTGTACTCCTTTGTGCGCTGTAGAGATACCTTCTGTACTCCTTTGTGCGCTGTAGAGATACCTTATGTACTCCTTTGTACGCTGTAGAGATACCTCGTGTACTCCTTTGTACGTTCTAGAGATATTTCCTGTACTCCTTTGTGCGCTGTAGAGATACCTTCTGTACTCCTTTGTGCGCTGTAGAGATACCTTCTGTACTCCTTTGTGCGCTGTAGAGATACCTTCTGTACTCCTGTGTACGCTGTAGAGATACCTCGTGTACTCCTTTGTACGTTCTAGAGATATTTCCTGTACTCCTTTGTGCGCTGTAGAGATACCTTCTGTACTCCTTTGTGCGCTGTAGAGATACCTTCTGTACTCCTTTGTGCGCTGTAGAGATACCTTCTGTACTCCTTTGTGCGCTGTAGAGATACCTTCTGTACTCCTTTGTACGCTGTAGAGATACCTCGTGTACTCCTTTGTACGTTCTAGAGATATTTCCTGTACTCCTTTGTGCGCTGGAGAGATACCTTCTGTACTCCTTTGTGCGCTGTAGAGATACCTTCTGTACTACTTTGTGCGCTGTAGAGATACCTTCTCTACTCCTTTGTGCGCTGTAGAAATACCTTCTGTACTCCTTTGTACGCTGTAGAGATACCTCGTGTACTCCTTTGTACGTTCTAGAGATATTTCCTGTACTCCTTTGTGCGCTGTAGAGATACCTTCTGTACTCCTTTGTGCGCTGTAGAGATACCTTCTGTACTCTTTTGTGCGCTTTAGCGATACCTTCTGTACTCCTTTGTGCGCTGTAGAGATACCTTCTGTACTCCTTTGTGCGCTGTAGAGATACCTTCTGTACTCCTTTGTACGTTCTAGAGATATTTCCTGTACTCCTTTGTGCGCTGTAGAGATACCTTCTGTACTCCTTTGTGCGCTGTAGAGATACCTTCTGTACTCCTTTGTGCGCTGTAGAGATACCTTCTGTACTCCTTTGTACGCTGTAGAGATACCTCGTGTACTCCTTTGTACATTCTAGAGATATTTCCTGTACTCCTTTGTGCGCTGTAGAGATACCTTCTGTACTCCTATGTGCGCTGTAGAGATACCTTCTGTACTCCTTTGTGCGCTGTAGAGATACCTCGTGTACTCCTTTGTACGTTCTAGAGATATTTCCTGTACTCCTTTGTGCGCTGTAGAGATACCTTCTGTACTCCTTTGTGCGCTGTAGAGATACCTTCTGTACTCCTTTGTACGTTCTAGAGATATTTCCGGTACTCCTTTGTGCGCTGTAGAGATACCTTCTGTACTCCTTTGTGCGCTGTAGAGATACCTTCTGTACTCCTTTGTGCGCTGTAGAGATACCTTCTGTACTCCTTTGTGCGCTGTAGAGATACCTTCTGTAGTCCTTTGTACGTTCTAGAGATATTTCCTGTACTCCTTTGTGCGCTGTAGAGATACCTTCTGTACTCCTTTGTGCGCTGTAGAGATACCTTCTGTACTCCTTTGTACGCTGTAGAGATACCTCGTGTACTCCTTTGTGCGCTGTAGAGATACCTTCTGTACTCCTTTGTGCGCTGTAGAGATACCTTCTGTACTCCTTTGTACGCTGTAGAGATACCTCGTGTACTCCTTTGTACGTTCTAGAGATATTTCCTGTACTCCTTTGTGCGCTGTAGAGATACCTTCTGTACTCCTTTGTGCGCTGTAGAGATACCTTCTGTACTCCTTTGTACGTTCTAGAGATATTTCCTGTACTTCTTTGTGCGCTGTAGAGATACCTTCTGTACTCCTTTGTGCGCTGTAGAGATACCTTCTGTACTCCTTTGTGCGCTGTAGAGATACCTTCTGTAGTCCTTTGTACGTTCTAGAGATATTTCCTGTACTCCTTTGTGCGCTGTAGAGATACCTTCTGTACTCCTTTGTGCGCTGTAGAGATACCTTCTGTACTCCTTTGTGCGCTGTAGAGATACCTTCTGTACTCCTTTGTACGCTGTAGAGATACCTCGTGTACTCCTTTGTGCGCTGTAGAGATACCTTCTGTACTCCTTTGTGCGCTGTAGAGATACCTTCTGTACTCCTTTGTACGCTGTAGAGATACCTCGTGTACTCCTTTGTACGTTCTAGAGATATTTCCTGTACTCCTTTGTGCGCTGTAGAGATACCTTCTGTACTCCTGTGTGCGCTGTAGAGATACCTTCTGTACTCCTTTGTGCGCTGTAGAGATACCTTCTGTACTCCTTTGTGCGCTGTAGAGATACCTTCTGTACTCCTTTGTGCGCTGTAGAGATACCTTCTGTAGTCCTTTGTACGTTCTAGAGATATTTCCTGTACTCCTTTGTGCGCTGAAGAGATACCTTCTGTACTCCTTTGTGCGCTGTAGAGACACCTTCTGTACTCCTTTGTGCGCTGTAGAGATACCTTCTGTACTCCTTTGTGCGCTGTAGAGATACCTTCTGTACTCCTTTGTACGCTGTAGAGATACCTCGTGTACTCCTTTGTACGTTCTAGAGATATTTCCTGTACTCCTTTGTGCGCTGTAGAGATACCTTCTGTACTCCTTTGTGCGCTGTAGAGATACCTTCTGTACTCCTTTGTGCGCTGTAGAGATACCTTCTGTTCTCTTTTGTACGCTGTAGAGATACCTTCTGTACTCCTTTGTGCGCTGTAGAGATACCTTCTGTACTCCTTTGTACGCTGTAGAGATACCTCGTGTACTCCTTTGTACGTTCTAGAGATATTTCCTGTACTCCTTTGTGCGCTGTAGAGATACCTTCTGTACTCCTTTGTGCGCTGTAGAGATACCTTCTGTACTCCTTTGTGCGCTGTAGAGATACCTTCTGTACTCCTTTGTACGCTGTAGAGATACCTTCTGTACTCCTTTGTGCGCTGTAGAGATACCTTCTGTACTCCTTTGTACGCTGTAGAGACACCTCGTGTACTCCTTTGTACGTTCTAGAGATATTTCCTGTACTCCTTTGTGCGCTGTAGAGATACCTTCTGTACTCCTTTGTGCGCTGTAGAGATACCTTCTGTACTCCTTTGTACGTTCTAGAGATATTTCCTGTACTCCTTTGTACGCTGTAGAGATACTTTCTGTACTCCTTTGTGCGCTGTAGAGATACCTTCTGTACTCCTTTGTACGCTGTAGATATACCTCGTGTACTCCTTTGTTCGTTCTAGAGATATTTCCTGTACTCCTTTGTGCGTGTAGAAATACCTTCTGTACTCCTTTGTGCGCTGTAGAGATACCTTCTGTACTCCTTTGTGCGCTGTAGAGATACCTTTTGTACTCCTTTGTGCGCTGTAGAGATACCTTCTGTACTCCTTTGTACGCTCTAGAGATACCTCGTGTACTCCTTTGTACGTTCTAGAGATATTTCCTGTACTCCTTTGTGCGCTGTAGAGATACCTTCTGTACTCCTTTGTGCGCTGTAGAGATACCTTCTGTACTCCTTTGTGCGCTGTAGAGATACCTTCTGTACTCCTTTGTGTGCTGTAGAGATACCTTCTGTACTCCTTTGTGCGCTGTAGAGATACCTTCTGTACTCCTTTGTGCGCTGTAGAGATACTTTCTGTACTCCTTTGTACGCTGTAGAGATACCTCGTGTACTCCTTTGTACGTTCTAGAGATATTTCCTGTACTCCTTTGTGCGCTGTAGAGATACCTTCTGTACTCCTTTGTGCGCTGTAGAGATACCTTTTGTACTCCTTTGTGCGCTGTAGAGATACCTTCTGTACTCCTTTGTGCGCTGTAGAGATACCATCTGTACTCCTTTGTACGCTGTAGAGATACCTCGTGTACTCCTTTGTACGTTCTAGAGATATTTCCTGTACTCCTTTGTGAGCTGTAGAGATACCTTCTGTACTCCTTTGTGCGCTGTAGAGATACCTCGTGTACTCCTTTGTGCGCTGTAGAGATACCTTCTGTACTCCTTTGTGCGCTGTAGAGATACCTTCTGTACTCCTTTGTGCGCTGTAGAGATACCTTCTGTACTCCTTTGTACGTTCTAGAGATATTTCCTGTACTCCTTTGTGCGCTGTAGAGATACCTTCTGTACTCCTTTGTGCGCTGTAGAGATACCTTCTGTACTCCTTTGTGCGCTGTAGAGATACCTTCTGTACTCCTTTGTACGCTGTAGAGATACCTCGTGTACTCCTTTGTACGTTCTAGAGATATTTCCTCTACTCCTCTGTGCGCTGTAGAGGTACTTTCTGTACTCCTTTGTGCGCTGTAGAGATACCTTCTGTACTCCTTTGTACGTTCTAGAGATATTTCCTGTACTCCTTTGTACGCTGTAGAGATACCTTATGTACTCCTTTGTGCGCTGTAGAGATACCTTCTGTACTCCTTTGTGCACTGTAGAGATACCTTCTGTACTCCTTTGTGCGCTGTAGAGATACCTTCTGTACTCCTTTGTACGCTGTAGAGATACCTCGTGTACTTCTTTGTACGTTCTAGAGACATTTCCTGTACTCCTTTGTGCGCTGTAGAGATACCTTCTGTACTCCTTTGTGCGCTGTAGAGATACCTTCTGTACTCCTTTGTCCGCTGTAGAGATACCTCGTGTACTCCTTTGTACGTTCTAGAGATATTGCCTGTACTCCTTTGTGCGCTGTAGCGATACCTTCTGTACTCCTTTGTGCGCTGTAGAGATACCTTCTGTACTCCTTTGTGCGCTTTAGAGATACCTTCTGTACTCCTTTGTGCGCTTTAGAGATACCTCGTGTACTCCTTTGTACGTTCTAGAGATATTTCCTGTACTCCTTTGTGCGCTGTAGAGATACCTTCTGTACTTCTTTGTGCGCTGTAGAGATACCTTCTGTACTCCTTTGTGCGCTGTAGAGACACCTTCTGTACTCCTTTGTGCGCTGTAAAGATACCTTCTGTACTCCTTTGTACGTTCTAGAGATATTTCCTGTACTCCTTTGTGCGATGTAGAGGTACCTTCTGTACTCCTTTGTACGCTGTAGAGATACCTCGTGTACTCCTTTGTACGTTCTAAAGATATTTCCTGTACTCCTTTGTGCGCTGTAGAGATACCTTCTGTACTCCTTTGTGCGCTGTAGAGATACCTTCTGTTCTCCTTTGTGCGCTGTAGAGATACCTTCTGTACTCCTTTGTACGCTGTAGAGATACCTCGTGTACTCCTTTGTACGTTCTAGAGATATTTCCTGTACTCCTTTGTGCGCTGTAGAGATACCTTCTGTACTCCTTTGTGCGCTGTAGAGATACCTGCTGTACTCCTTTGTGCGCTGTAGAAATACCTTCTGTACTCCTTTGTATGCTGTAGAGATACCTTCTGTACTCCTTTGTGCGCTGTAGAGATACCTTCTGTACTCCTTTGTACGCTGTAGAGATACCTTCTGTACTCCTTTGTGCGCTGTAGAAATACCTTCTGTACTCCTTTGTGGGCTGTAGAGATACCTTCTGTACTCCTTTGTACGCTGTAGAGATACCTTCTGTACTCCTTTGTGCGCTGTAGAGATACCTTCTGTACTCCTTTGTACGCTGTAGAGATACCTCGTGTACTCCTTTGTACGTTCTAGAGATATTTCCTGTACTCCTTTGTGCGCTGTAGAAATACCTTCTGTACTCCTTTGTGCGCTGTAGAGATACCTCGTGTACTCCTTTGTACGTTCTAGAGATATTTCCTGTACTCCTTTGTGCGCTGTAGAGATACCTTCTGTACTCCTTTGTGCGCTGTAGAGATACCTTCTGTACTCCTTTGTGCGCTGTAGAGATACCTTCTGTACTTCTTTGTACGCTGTAGAGATACCTCGTGTACTCCTTTGTGCGCTGTAGAGATACCTTCTGTACTCCTTTGTGCGCTGTAGAGATACCTTCTGTACTCCTTTGTACGCTGTAGAGATACCTCGTGTACTCCTTTGTACGTTCTAGAGATATTTCCTGTACTCCTTTGTGCGCTGTAGAGATACCTTCTGTACTCCTTTGTGCGCTGTAGAGATACCTTCTGTACTCCTTTGTGCGCTGTAGAGATACCTTCTGTACTCCTGTGTACGCTGTAGAGATACCTCGTGTACTCTTTTGTACGTTCTAGAGATATTTCCTGTACTCCTTTGTGCGCTGTAGAGATACCTTCTGTACTCCTTTGTGCGCTGTAGAGATACCTTCTGTACTCCTTTGTGCGCTGTAGAGATACCTTCTGTACTCCTTTGTGCGCTGTAGAGATACCTTCTGTACTCCTTTGTACGCTGTAGAGATACCTCGTGTACTCCTTTGTACGTTCTAGAGATATTTCCTGTACTCCTTTGTGCGCTGTAGAGATACCTTCTGTACTCCTTTGTGCGCTGAAGAGATACCTTCTGTACTACTTTGTGCGCTGTAGAGATACCTTCTCTACTCCTTTGTGCGCTGTAGAAATACCTTCTGTACTCCTTTGTACGCTGTAGAGATACCTCGTGTACTCCTTTGTACGTTCTAGAGATATTTCCTGTACTCCTTTGTGCGCTGTAGAGATACCTTCTGTACTCCTTTGTGCGCTGTAGAGATACCTTCTGTACTCTTTTGTGCGCTGTAGAGATACCTTCTGTACTCCTTTGTGCGCTGTAGAGATACCTTCTGTACTCCTTTGTGCGCTGTAGAGATACCTTCTGTACTCCTTTGTACGTTCTAGAGATATTTCCTGTACTCCTTTGTGCGCTGTAGAGATACCTTCTGTACTCCTTTGTGCGCTGTAGAGATACCTTCTGTACTCCTTTGTGCGCTGTAGAGATACCTTCTGTACTCCTTTGTACGCTGTAGAGATACCTCGTGTACTGCTTTGTACATTCTAGAGATATTTCCTGTACTCCTTTGTGCGCTGTAGTGATACCTTCTGTACTCCTTTGTGCGCTGTAGAGATACCTTCTGTACTCCTTTGTGCGCTGTAGAGATACCTCGTGTACTCCTTTGTACGTTCTAGAGATATTTCCTGTACTCCTTTGTGCGCTGTAGAGATACCTTCTGTACTCCTTTGTGCGCTGTAGAGATACCTTCTGTACTCCTTTGTGCGCTGTAGAGATACCTTCTGTACTCCTTTGTGCGCTGTAGAGATACCTTCTGTAGTCCTTTGTACGTTCTAGAGATATTTCCTGTACTCCTTTGTGCGCTGTAGAGATACCTTCTGTACTCCTTTGTGCGCTGTAGAGATACCTTCTGTACTCCTTTGTACGCTGTAGAGATACCTCGTGTACTCCTTTGTGCGCTGTAGAGATACCTTCTGTACTCCTTTGTGCGCTGTAGAGATACCTTCTGTACTCCTTTGTACGCTGTAGAGATACCTCGTGTACTCCTTTGTACGTTCTAGAGATATTTCCTGTACTCATTTGTGCGCTGTAGAGATACCTTCTGTACTCCTTTGTGCGCTGTAGAGATACCTTCTGTACTCCTTTGTACGTTCTAGAGATATTTCCTGTACTCCTTTGTGCGCTGTAGAGATACCTTCTGTACTCCTTTGTGCGCTGTAGAGATACCTTCTGTACTCCTTTGTGCGCTGTAGAGATACCTTCTGTAGTCCTATGTACGTTCTAGAGATATTTCCTGTACTCCTTTGTGCGCTGTAGAGATACCTTCTGTACTCCTTTGTGCGCTGTAGAGATACCTTCTGTACTCCTTTGTGCGCTGTAGAGATACCTTCTGTACTTCTTTGTACGCTGTAGAGATACCTCGTGTACTCCTTTGTGCGCTGTAGAGATACCTTCTGTACTCCTTTGTGCGCTGTAGAGATACCTTCTGTACTCCATTGTACGCTGTAGAGATACCTCGTGTACTCCTTTGTACGTTCTAGAGATATTTCCTGTACTCCTTTGTGCGCTGTAGAGATACCTTCTGTACTCCTTTGTGCGCTGTAGAGATACCTTCTGTACTCCTTTGTGCGCTGTAGAGATACCTTCTGTACTCCTTTGTGCGCTGTAGAGATACCTTCTGTACTCCTTTGTGCGCTGTAGAGATACCTTCTGCACTCCTTTGTACGCTGTAGAGATACCTCGTGTACTCCTTTGTACGTTCTAGAGATATTTCCTGTACTCCTTTGTGCGCTGTAGAGATACCTTCTGTACTCCTTTGTGCGCTGTAGAGATACCTTCTGTACTCCTTTGTACGTTCTAGAGATATTTCCTGTACTCCTTTGTACGCTGTAGAGATACCTTCTGTACTCCTTTGAGCGCTGTAGAGATACCTTGTGTACTCCTTTGTACGCTGTAGAGATACCTCGTGTACTCCTTTGTGCGTTCTTGAGATATTTCCTGTACTCCTTTGTGCACTGTAGAGATACCTTCTGTACTCCTTTGTGCGCTGTAGAGATACCTTCTGTACTCCTTTGTGCGCTGTAGAGATACCTTCTGTACTCCCTTGTGCGCTGTAGAGATACCTTCTGTACTCCTTTGTACGTTCTAGAGATATTTCCTGTACTCCTTTGTGCGCTGTAGAGATACCTTCTGTACTCCTTTGTGCGCTGTAGAGATACCTTCTGTACTCCTTTGTACGTTCTAGAGATATTTCCTGTACTCCTTTGTGCGCTGTAGAGATACCTTCTGTACTCCTTTGTGCGCTGTAGAGATACCTTCTGTACTCCTTTGTGCGCTGTAGAGATACCTTCTGTACTCCTTCGTGCGCTGTAGATATACCTTCTGTACTCCTTTGTACGCTGCAGAGATACCTCGTGTACTCCTTTGTACGTTCTAGAGATATTTCCTGTACTCCTTTGTGCGCTGTAGAGATACCTTCTGTACTCCTTTGTGCGCTGTAGAGATACCTTCTTTACTCCTTTGTGCGCTGTAGAGATACCTTCTGTACTCCTTTGTGCGCTGTAGAGATACCTTCTGTACTCCTTTGTACGCTGTAGAGATACCTCGTGTACTCCTTTGTATGTTCTAGAGATATTTCCTGTACTCCTTTGTGCGCTGTAGAGATACCTTCTGTACTTCTTTGTGCGCTGTAGAGATTCCTTCTGTACTCCTTTGTGCGCTGTAGAGACACCTTCTGTACTCCTTTGTGCGCTGTAAAGATACCTTCTGTACTCCTTTGTACGTTCTAGAGATATTTCCTGTACTCCTTTCTGCGATGTAGAGGTACCTTCTGTACTCCTTTGTACGCTGTAGAGATACCTCGTATACTCCTTTGTACGTACTAGAGATATTTCCTGTACTCCTTTGTGCGCTGTAGAGATACCTTCTGTACTCCTTTGTGCGCTGTAGAGATACCTTCTGTTCTCCTTTGTGCGCTGTAGAGATACCTTCTGTACTCCTTTGTACGCTGTAGAGATACCTCGTGTACTCCTTTGTACGTTCTAGAGATATTTCCTGTACTCCTTTGTGCGCTGTAGAGATACCTTCTGTACTCCTTTGTGCGCTGTAGAGATACCTGCTGTACTCCTTTGTGCGCTGTAGAAATACCTTCTGTACTCCTTTGTATGCTGTAGAGATACCTTCTGTACTCCTTTGTGCGCTGTAGAGATACCTTCTGTACTCCTTTGTACGCTGTAGAGATACCTCGTGTACTCCTTTGTACTTTCTAGAGATATTTCCTGTACTCCTTTGTGCGCTGTAGAGATACCTTCTGTACTCCTTTGTGCGCTGTAGAAATACCTTCTGTACTCCTTTGTGGGCTGTAGAGATACCTTCTGTACTCCTTTGTACGCTGTAGAGATACCTTCTGTACTCCTTTGTGCGCTGTAGAGATACCTTCTGTACTCCTTTGTACGCTGTAGAGATACCTCGTGTACTCCTTTGTACGTTCTAGAGATATTTCCTGTACTCCTTTGTGCGCTGTAGAAATACCTTCTGTACTCCTTTGTGCGCTGTAGAGATACCTCGTGTACTCCTTTGTACGTTCTAGAGATATTTCCTGTACTCCTTTGTGCGCTGTAGAGATACCTTCTGTACTCCTTTGTGCGCTGTAGAGATACCTTCTGTACTCCTTTGTGCGCTGTAGAGATACCTTCTGTACTCCTTTGTACGCTGTAGAGATACCTCGTGTACTCCTTTGTGCGCTGTAGAGATACCTTCTGTACTCCTTTGTGCGCTGTAGAGATACCTTATGTACTCCTTTGTACGCTGTAGAGATACCTCGTGTACTCCTTTGTACGTTCTAGAGATATTTCCTGTACTCCTTTGTGCGCTGTAGAGATACCTTCTGTACTCCTTTGTGCGCTGTAGAGATACCTTCTGTACTCCTTTGTGCGCTGTAGAGATACCTTCTGTACTCCTGTGTACGCTGTAGAGATACCTCGTGTACTCCTTTGTACGTTCTAGAGATATTTCCTGTACTCCTTTGTGCGCTGTAGAGATACCTTCTGTACTCCTTTGTGCGCTGTAGAGATACCTTCTGTACTCCTTTGTGCGCTGTAGAGATACCTTCTGTACTCCTTTGTGCGCTGTAGAGATACCTTCTGTACTCCTTTGTACGCTGTAGAGATACCTCGTGTACTCCTTTGTACGTTCTAGAGATATTTCCTGTACTCCTTTGTGCGCTGGAGAGATACCTTCTGTACTCCTTTGTGCGCTGTAGAGATACCTTCTGTACTACTTTGTGCGCTGTAGAGATACCTTCTCTACTCCTTTGTGCGCTGTAGAAATACCTTCTGTACTCCTTTGTACGCTGTAGAGATACCTCGTGTACTCCTTTGTACGTTCTAGAGATATTTCCTGTACTCCTTTGTGCGCTGTAGAGATACCTTCTGTACTCCTTTGTGCGCTGTAGAGATACCTTCTGTACTCTTTTGTGCGCTTTAGCGATACCTTCTGTACTCCTTTGTGCGCTGTAGAGATACCTTCTGTACTCCTTTGTGCGCTGTAGAGATACCTTCTGTACTCCTTTGTACGTTCTAGAGATATTTCCTGTACTCCTTTGTGCGCTGTAGAGATACCTTCTGTACTCCTTTGTGCGCTGTAGAGATACCTTCTGTACTCCTTTGTGCGCTGTAGAGATACCTTCTGTACTCCTTTGTACGCTGTAGAGATACCTCGTGTACTCCTTTGTACATTCTAGAGATATTTCCTGTACTCCTTTGTGCGCTGTAGAGATACCTTCTGTACTCCTATGTGCGCTGTAGAGATACCTTCTGTACTCCTTTGTGCGCTGTAGAGATACCTCGTGTACTCCTTTGTACGTTCTAGAGATATTTCCTGTACTCCTTTGTGCGCTGTAGAGATACCTTCTGTACTCCTTTGTGCGCTGTAGAGATACCTTCTGTACTCCTTTGTACGTTCTAGAGATATTTCCGGTACTCCTTTGTGCGCTGTAGAGATACCTTCTGTACTCCTTTGTGCGCTGTAGAGATACCTTCTGTACTCCTTTGTGCGCTGTAGAGATACCTTCTGTACTCCTTTGTGCGCTGTAGAGATACCTTCTGTAGTCCTTTGTACGTTCTAGAGATATTTCCTGTACTCCTTTGTGCGCTGTAGAGATACCTTCTGTACTCCTTTGTGCGCTGTAGAGATACCTTCTGTACTCCTTTGTACGCTGTAGAGATACCTCGTGTACTCCTTTGTGCGCTGTAGAGATACCTTCTGTACTCCTTTGTGCGCTGTAGAGATACCTTCTGTACTCCTTTGTACGCTGTAGAGATACCTCGTGTACTCCTTTGTACGTTCTAGAGATATTTCCTGTACTCCTTTGTGCGCTGTAGAGATACCTTCTGTACTCCTTTGTGCGCTGTAGAGATACCTTCTGTACTCCTTTGTACGTTCTAGAGATATTTCCTGTACTTCTTTGTGCGCTGTAGAGATACCTTCTGTACTCCTTTGTGCGCTGTAGAGATACCTTCTGTACTCCTTTGTGCGCTGTAGAGATACCTTCTGTAGTCCTTTGTACGTTCTAGAGATATTTCCTGTACTCCTTTGTGCGCTGTAGAGATACCTTCTGTACTCCTTTGTGCGCTGTAGAGATACCTTCTGTACTCCTTTGTGCGCTGTAGAGATACCTTCTGTACTCCTTTGTACGCTGTAGAGATACCTCGTGTACTCCTTTGTGCGCTGTAGAGATACCTTCTGTACTCCTTTGTGCGCTGTAGAGATACCTTCTGTACTCCTTTGTACGCTGTAGAGATACCTCGTGTACTCCTTTGTACGTTCTAGAGATATTTCCTGTACTCCTTTGTGCGCTGTAGAGATACCTTCTGTACTCCTGTGTGCGCTGTAGAGATACCTTCTGTACTCCTTTGTGCGCTGTAGAGATACCTTCTGTACTCCTTTGTGCGCTGTAGAGATACCTTCTGTACTCCTTTGTGCGCTGTAGAGATACCTTCTGTAGTCCTTTGTACGTTCTAGAGATATTTCCTGTACTCCTTTGTGCGCTGAAGAGATACCTTCTGTACTCCTTTGTGCGCTGTAGAGACACCTTCTGTACTCCTTTGTGCGCTGTAGAGATACCTTCTGTACTCCTTTGTGCGCTGTAGAGATACCTTCTGTACTCCTTTGTACGCTGTAGAGATACCTCGTGTACTCCTTTGTACGTTCTAGAGATATTTCCTGTACTCCTTTGTGCGCTGTAGAGATACCTTCTGTACTCCTTTGTGCGCTGTAGAGATACCTTCTGTACTCCTTTGTGCGCTGTAGAGATACCTTCTGTTCTCTTTTGTACGCTGTAGAGATACCTTCTGTACTCCTTTGTGCGCTGTAGAGATACCTTCTGTACTCCTTTGTACGCTGTAGAGATACCTCGTGTACTCCTTTGTACGTTCTAGAGATATTTCCTGTACTCCTTTGTGCGCTGTAGAGATACCTTCTGTACTCCTTTGTGCGCTGTAGAGATACCTTCTGTACTCCTTTGTGCGCTGTAGAGATACCTTCTGTACTCCTTTGTACGCTGTAGAGATACCTTCTGTACTCCTTTGTGCGCTGTAGAGATACCTTCTGTACTCCTTTGTACGCTGTAGAGACACCTCGTGTACTCCTTTGTACGTTCTAGAGATATTTCCTGTACTCCTTTGTGCGCTGTAGAGATACCTTCTGTACTCCTTTGTGCGCTGTAGAGATACCTTCTGTACTCCTTTGTACGTTCTAGAGATATTTCCTGTACTCCTTTGTACGCTGTAGAGATACTTTCTGTACTCCTTTGTGCGCTGTAGAGATACCTTCTGTACTCCTTTGTACGCTGTAGAGATACCTCGTGTACTCCTTTGTTCGTTCTAGAGATATTTCCTGTACTCCTTTGTGCGTGTAGAGATACCTTCTGTACTCCTTTGTGCGCTGTAGAGATACCTTCTGTACTCCTTTGTGCGCTGTAGAGATACCTTTTGTACTCCTTTGTGCGCTGTAGAGATACCTTCTGTACTCCTTTGTACGCTCTAGAGATACCTCGTGTACTCCTTTGTACGTTCTAGAGATATTTCCTGTACTCCTTTGTGCGCTGTAGAGATACCTTCTGTACTCCTTTGTGCGCTGTAGAGATACCTTCTGTACTCCTTTGTGCGCTGTAGAGATACCTTCTGTACTCCTTTGTGTGCTGTAGAGATACCTTCTGTACTCCTTTGTGCGCTGTAGAGATACCTTCTGTACTCCTTTGTGCGCTGTAGAGATACTTTCTGTACTCCTTTGTACGCTGTAGAGATACCTCGTGTACTCCTTTGTACGTTCTAGAGATATTTCCTGTACACCTTTGTGCGCTGTAGAGATACCTTCTGTACTCCTTTGTGCGCTGTAGAGATACCTTCTGTACTCCTTTGTGCGCTGTAGAGATACCTCGTGTACTCCTTTGTACGTTCTAGAGATATTTCCTGTACTCCTTTGTGCGCTGTAGAGATACCTTCTGTACTCCTTTGTGCGCTGTAGAGATACCTTCTGTACTCCTTTGTACGTTCTAGAGATATTTCCGGTACTCCTTTGTGCGCTGTAGAGATACCTTCTGTACTCCTTTGTGCGCTGTAGAGATACCTTCTGTACTCCTTTGTGCGCTGTAGAGATACCTTCTGTACTCCTTTGTGCGCTGTAGAGATACCTTCTGTAGTCCTTTGTACGTTCTAGAGATATTTCCTGTACTCCTTTGTGCGCTGTAGAGATACCTTCTGTACTCCTTTGTGCGCTGTAGAGATACCTTCTGTACTCCTTTGTACGCTGTAGAGATACCTCGTGTACTCCTTTGTGCGCTGTAGAGATACCTTCTGTACTCCTTTGTGCGCTGTAGAGATACCTTCTGTACTCCTTTGTACGCTGTAGAGATACCTCGTGTACTCCTTTGTACGTTCTAGAGATATTTCCTGTACTCCTTTGTGCGCTGTAGAGATACCTTCTGTACTCCTTTGTGCGCTGTAGAGATACCTTCTGTACTCCTTTGTACGTTCTAGAGATATTTCCTGTACTTCTTTGTGCGCTGTAGAGATACCTTCTGTACTCCTTTGTGCGCTGTAGAGATACCTTCTGTACTCCTTTGTGCGCTGTAGAGATACCTTCTGTAGTCCTTTGTACGTTCTAGAGATATTTCCTGTACTCCTTTGTGCGCTGTAGAGATACCTTCTGTACTCCTTTGTGCGCTGTAGAGATACCTTCTGTACTCCTTTGTGCGCTGTAGAGATACCTTCTGTACTCCTTTGTACGCTGTAGAGATACCTCGTGTACTCCTTTGTGCGCTGTAGAGATACCTTCTGTACTCCTTTGTGCGCTGTAGAGATACCTTCTGTACTCCTTTGTACGCTGTAGAGATACCTCGTGTACTCCTTTGTACGTTCTAGAGATATTTCCTGTACTCCTTTGTGCGCTTTAGAGATACCTTCTGTACTCCTGTGTGCGCTGTAGAGATACCTTCTGTACTCCTTTGTGCGCTGTAGAGATACCTTCTGTACTCCTTTGTGCGCTGTAGAGATACCTTCTGTACTCCTTTGTGCGCTGTAGAGATACCTTCTGTAGTCCTTTGTACGTTCTAGAGATATTTCCTGTACTCCTTTGTGCGCTGAAGAGATACCTTCTGTACTCCTTTGTGCGCTGTAGAGACACCTTCTGTACTCCTTTGTGCGCTGTAGAGATACCTTCTGTACTCCTTTGTGCGCTGTAGAGATACCTTCTGTACTCCTTTGTACGCTGTAGAGATACCTCGTGTACTCCTTTGTACGTTCTAGAGATATTTCCTGTACTCCTTTGTGCGCTGTAGAGATACCTTCTGTACTCCTTTGTGCGCTGTAGAGATACCTTCTGTACTCCTTTGTGCGCTGTAGAGATACCTTCTGTTCTCTTTTGTACGCTGTAGAGATACCTTCTGTACTCCTTTGTGCGCTGTAGAGATACCTTCTGTACTCCTTTGTACGCTGTAGAGATACCTCGTGTACTCCTTTGTACGTTCTAGAGATATTTCCTGTACTCCTTTGTGCGCTGTAGAGATACCTTCTGTACTCCTTTGTGCGCTGTAGAGATACCTTCTGTACTCCTTTGTGCGCTGTAGAGATACCTTCTGTACTCCTTTGTACGCTGTAGAGATACCTTCTGTACTCCTTTGTGCGCTGTAGAGATACCTTCTGTACTCCTTTGTACGCTGTAGAGACACCTCGTGTACTCCTTTGTACGTTCTAGAGATATTTCCTGTACTCCTTTGTGCGCTGTAGAGATACCTTCTGTACTCCTTTGTGCGCTGTAGAGATACCTTCTGTACTCCTTTGTACGTTCTAGAGATATTTCCTGTACTCCTTTGTACGCTGTAGAGATACTTTCTGTACTCCTTTGTGCGCTGTAGAGATACCTTCTGTACTCCTTTGTACGCTGTAGAGATACCTCGTGTACTCCTTTGTTCGTTCTAGAGATATTTCCTGTACTCCTTTGTGCGTGTAGAGATACCTTCTGTACTCCTTTGTGCGCTGTAGAGATACCTTCTGTACTCCTTTGTGCGCTGTAGAGATACCTTTTGTACTCCTTTGTGCGCTGTAGAGATACCTTCTGTACTCCTTTGTACGCTCTAGAGATACCTCGTGTACTCCTTTGTACGTTCTAGAGATATTTCCTGTACTCCTTTGTGCGCTGTAGAGATACCTTCTGTACTCCTTTGTGCGCTGTAGAGATACCTTCTGTACTCCTTTGTGCGCTGTAGAGATACCTTCTGTACTCCTTTGTGTGCTGTAGAGATACCTTCTGTACTCCTTTGTGCGCTGTAGAGATACCTTCTGTACTCCTTTGTGCGCTGTAGAGATACTTTCTGTACTCCTTTGTACGCTCTAGAGATACCTCGTGTACTCCTTTGTACGTTCTAGAGATATTTCCTGTACTCCTTTGTGCGCTGTAGAGATACCTTCTGTACTCCTTTGTGCGCTGTAGAGATACCTTTTGTACTCCTTTGTGCGCTGTAGAGATACCTTCTGTACTCCTTTGTGCGCTGTAGAGATACCATCTGTACTCCTTTGTACGCTGTAGAGATACCTCGTGTACTCCTTTGTACGTTCTAGAGATATTTCCTGTACTCCTTTGTGAGCTGTAGAGATACCTTCTGTACTCCTTTGTGCGCTGTAGAGATACCTCGTGTACTCCTTTGTGCGCTGTAGAGATACCTTCTGTACTCCTTTGTGCGCTGTAGAGATACCTTCTGTACTCCTTTGTGCGCTGTAGAGATACCTTCTGTACTCCTTTGTACGTTCTAGAGATATTTCCTGTACTCCTTTGTGCGCTGTAGAGATACCTTCTGTACTCCTTTGTGCGCTGTAGAGATACCTTCTGTACTCCTTTGTGCGCTGTAGAGATACCTTCTGTACTCCTTTGTACGCTGTAGAGATACCTCGTGTACTCCTTTGTACGTTCTAGAGATATTTCCTCTACTCCTCTGTGCGCTGTAGAGGTACTTTCTGTACTCCTTTGTGCGCTGTAGAGATACCTTCTGTACTCCTTTGTACGTTCTAGAGATATTTCCTGTACTCCTTTGTACGCTGTAGAGATACCTTCTGTACTCCTTTGTGCGCTGTAGAGATACCTTCTGTACTCCTTTGTGCACTGTAGAGATACCTTCTGTACTCCTTTGTGCGCTGTAGAGATACCTTCTGTACTCCTTTGTACGCTGTAGAGATACCTCGTGTACTTCTTTGTACGTTCTAGAGACATTTCCTGTACTCCTTTGTGCGCTGTAGAGATACCTTCTGTACTCCTTTGTGCGCTGTAGAGATACCTTCTGTACTCCTTTGTCCGCTGTAGAGATACCTCGTGTACTCCTTTGTACGTTCTAGAGATATTGCCTGTACTCCTTTGTGCGCTGTAGCGATACCTTCTGTACTCCTTTGTGCGCTGTAGAGATACCTTCTGTACTCCTTTGTGCGCTTTAGAGATACCTTCTGTACTCCTTTGTGCGCTTTAGAGATACCTTCTGTACTCCTTTGTGCGCTGTAGAGATACCTTCTGTACTCCTTTGTACGCTGTAGAGATACCTCGTGTACTTCTTTGTACGTTCTAGAGATATTTCCTGTACTCCTTTGTGCGCTGTAGAGATACCTTCTGTACTCCTTTGTGCGCTGTAGAGATACCTTCTGTACTCCTTTGTGCGCTGTAGAGATACCTTCTGTACTCCTTTGTGCGCTGTAGAGATACCTTCTGTACTCCTTTGTACGCTGTAGAGATACCTCGTGTACTCCTTTGTACGTTCTAGAGATATTTCCTGTACTCCTTTGTGCGCTGTAGAGATACCTTCTGTACTCCTTTGTGCGCTGTAGAGATTCCTTCTATACTCCTTTGTGCGCTGTAGAGATACCTTCTGTACTTCTTTGTACGCTGTAGAGATACCTTCTGTACTCCTTTGTGCGCTGTAGAGATACCTTCTGTACTCCTTTGTGCGCTGTAGAGATACCTTCTGTACTCCTTTGTGCGCTGTAGAGATACCTTCTGTACTCCTTTGTGCGCTGTAGAGATACCTTCTGTACTCCTTTGTACGTTCTAGAGATATTTCCTGTACTCCTTTGTGCGCTGTTGAGATACCTTCTGTACTCCTTTGTGCGCTGTAGAGATACCTTCTGTACTCCTTTGTGCGCTGAAGAGATACCTTCTGTACTCCTTTGTACGCTGTAGAGATACCTCGTGTACTCCTTTGTGCGCTGTAGAGATACCTTCTGTACTCCTTTGTGCGCTGTAGAGATACCTTCTGTACTCCTTTGTGCGCTGTAGAGATACCTTCTGTACTCCTTTGTGCGCTGTAGAGATACCTTCTGTACTCCTTTGTGCGCTGTAGAGATACCTTCTGTACTCCTTTGTGCGCTGTAGAGATACCTTCTGTACTCCTTTGTGCGCTGTAGAGATACTTTCTGTACTCCTTTGTACGCTGTAGAGATACCTCGTGTACTCCTTTGTACGTTCTAGAGATATTTCCTGTACTCCTTTGTGCGCTGTAGAGATACCTTCTGTACTCCTTTGTGCGCTGTAGAGATACCTTCTGTACTCCTTTGTGCGCTGTAGAGATACCTTCTGTACTCCTTTGTGCGCTGTAGAGATACCATCTGTACTCCTTTGTACGCTGTAGAGATACCTCGTGTACTCCTTTGTACGTTCTAGAGATATTTCCTGTACTCCTTTGTGGGCTGTAGAGATACCTCGTGTACTCCTTTGTGCGCTGTAGAGATACCTTCTGTACTCCTTTGTGCGCTGTAGAGATACCTTCTGTACTCCTTTGTGCGCTGTAGAGATACCTTCTGTACTCCTTTGTACGTTCTAGAGATATTTCCTGTACTCCTTTGTGCGCTGTAGAGATACCTTCTGTACTCCTTTGTGCGCTGTAGAGATACCTTCTGTACTCCTTTGTGCGCTGTAGAGATACCTTCTGTACTCCTTTGTACGCTGTAGAGATACCTCGTGTACTCCTTTGTACGTTCTAGAGATATTTCCTGTACTCCTCTGTGCGCTGTAGAGATACTTTCTGTACTCCTTTGTGCGCTGTAGAGATACCTTCTGTACTCCTTTGTACGTTCTAGAGATATTTCCTGTTCTCCTTTGTACGCTGTAGAGATACCTTCTGTACTCCTTTGTGCGCTGTAGAGATTCCTTCTGTACTCCTTTTTGCACTGTAGAGATACCTTCTGTACTCCTTTGTGCGCTGTAGAGATACCTTCTGTACTCCTTTGTACGCTGTAGAGATACCTCGTGTACTTCTTTGTACGTTCTAGAGATATTTCCTGTACTCCTTTGTGCGCTGTAGAGATACCTTCTGTACTCCTTTGTGCGCTGTAGAGATACCTTCTGTACTCCTTTGTACGCTGTAGAGATACCTCGTGTACTCCTTTGTACGTTCTAGAGATATTTCCGGTACTCCTTTGTGCGCTGTAGCGATACCTTCTGTACTCCTTTGTGCGCTGTAGAGATACCTTCTGTACTCCTTTGTGCGCTTTAGAGATACCTTCTGTACTCCTTTGTGCGCTGTAGAGATACCTTCTGTACTCCTTTGTGCGCTGTAGAGATACCTTCTATACTCCTTTGTGCGTTGTAGAGATACCTTCTGTACTTCTTTTTACGCTGTAGAGATACCTTCTGTACTCCTTTGTGCGCTGTAGAGATACCTTCTGTACTCCTTTGTGCGCTGTAGAGATACCTTCTGTACTCCTTTGTGCGCTGTAGAGATACCTTCTGTACTCCTTTGTGCGCTGTAGAGATACCTTCTGTACTCCTTTGTACGTTCTAGAGATATTTCCTGTACTACTTTGTGCGCTGTAGAGATACCTTCTGTACTCCTTTGTGCGCTGAAGAGATACCTTCTGTACTCCTTTGTACGCTGTAGAGATACCTCGTGTACTCCTTTGTGCGCTGTAGAGATACCTTCTGTACTCCTTTGTGCGCTGTAGAGATACCTTCTGTACTCCTTTGTGCGCTGTAGAGATACCTACTGTAGTCCTTTGTACGTTCTAGAGATATTTCCTGTACTCCTTTGTGCGCTGTAGAGATACCTTCTGTACTTCTTTGTGCGCTGTAGAGATACCTTCTGTACTCCTTTGTGCGCTGTAGAGATACCTTCTGTTCTCTTTTGTACGCTGTAGAGATACCTTCTGTACTCCTTTGTGCACTGTAGAGATACCTTCTGTACTCCTTTGTACGCTGTAGAGATACCTCGTGTACTCCTTTGTACGTTCTAGAGATATTTCCTGTACTCCTTTGTGCGTTGTAGAGATACCTTCTGTACTCCTTTGTGCGCTGTAGAGATACCTTCTGTACTCCTTTGTGCGCTGTAGAGATACCTTCTGTACTCCTTTGTACGCTGTAGAGATACCTTCTGTACTCCTTTGTGCGCTGTAGAGATACCTTCTGTACTCCTTTGTACGCTGTAGAGATACCTCGTGTACTCCTTTGTACGTTCTAGAGATATTTCCTGTACTCCTTTGTGCGCTGTAGAGATACCTTCTGTACTCCTTTGTGCGCTGTAGAGATACCTTCTGTACTCCTTTGTACGTTCTAGAGATATTTCCTGTACTCCTTTGTACGCTGTAGAGATACCTTCTGTACTCCTTTGTGCGCTGTAGAGATACCTTGTGTACTCCTTTGTACGCTGTAGAGATACCTCGAGTACTCCTTTGTGCGTTCTTGAGATATTTCCTGTACTCCTCTGTGCACTGTAGAGATACCTTCTGTACTCCTTTGTGCGCTGTAGAGATACCTGCTGTACTCCTTTGTGCGCTGTAGAGATACCTTCTGTACTCCTTTGTGCGCTGTAGAGATACCTTCTGTACTCCTTTGTACGTTCTAGAGATATTTCCTGTACTCCTTTGTGCGCTGAGGAGATACCTTCTGTACTCCTTTGTGCGCTGTAGAGATACCTTCTGTACTCCTTTGTGCGCTGTAGAGATACCTTCTGTACTCCTTTGTGCGCTGTAGAGATACCTCGTGTACTCCTTTGTACGTTCTAGAGATATTTCCTGTACTCCTTTGTGCGCTGTAGAGATACCTTCTGTACTCCTTTGTGCGCTGTAGAGATACCTTCTGTACTCCTTTGTGCGCTGTAGAGATACCTTCTGTACTCCTTTGTGCGCTGTAGAGATACCTTCTGTACTCCTTTGTACGCTGTAGAGATACCTCGTGTACTCCTTTGTACGTTCTAGAGATATTTCCTGTACTCCTTTGTGCGCTGTAGAGATACCTTCTGTACTTCTTTGTGCGCTGTAGAGATACCTTCTGTACTCCTTTGTGCGCTGTAGAGACACCTTCTGTACTCCTTTGTGCGCTGTAAAGATACCTTCTGTACTCCTTTGTACGTTCTAGAGATATTTCCTGTACTCCTTTCTGCGATGTAGAGGTACCTTCTGTACTCCTTTGTACGCTGTAGAGATACCTCGTATACTCCTTTGTACGTTCTAGAGATATTTCCTGTACTCCTTTGTGCGCTGTAGAGATACCTTCTGTACTCCTTTGTGCGCTGTAGAGACACCTTCTGTTCTCCTTTGTGCGCTGTAGAGATACCTTCTGTACTCCTTTGTACGCTGTAGAGATACCTCGTGTACTCCTTTGTACGTTCTAGAGATATTTCCTGTACTCCTTTGTGCGCTGTAGAGATACCTTCTGTACTCCTTTGTGCGCTGTAGAGATACCTGCTGTACTCCTTTGTGCGCTGTAGAAATACCTTCTGTACTCCTTTGTATGCTGTAGAGATACCTTCTGTACTCCTTTGTGCGCTGTAGAGATACCTTCTGTACTCCTTTGTACGCTGTAGAGATACCTCGTGTACTCCTTTGTACGTTCTAGAGATATTTCCTGTACTCCTTTGTGCGCTGTAGAGATACCTTCTGTACTCCTTTGTGCGCTGTAGAAATACCTTCTGTACTCCTTTGTGGGCTGTAGAGATACCTTCTGTACTCCTTTGTACGCTGTAGAGATACCTTCTGTACTCCTTTGTGCGCTGTAGAGATACCTTCTGTACTCCTTTGTACGCTGTAGAGATACCTCGTGTACTCCTTTGTACGTTCTAGAGATATTTCCTGTACTCCTTTGTGCGCTGTAGAAATACCTTCTGTACTCCTTTGTGCGCTGTAGAGATACCTCGTGTACTCCTTTGTACGTTCTAGAGATATTTCCTGTACTCCTTTGTGCGCTGTAGAGATACCTTCTGTACTCCTTTGTGCGCTGTAGAGATACCTTCTGTACTCCTTTGTGCGCTGTAGAGATACCTTCTGTACTCCTTTGTACGCTGTAGAGATACCTCGTGTACTCCTTTGTGCGCTGTAGAGATACCTTCTGTACTCCTTTGTGCGCTGTAGAGATACCTTATGTACTCCTTTGTACGCTGTAGAGATACCTCGTGTACTCCTTTGTACGTTCTAGAGATATTTCCTGTACTCCTTTGTGCGCTGTAGAGATACCTTCTGTACTCCTTTGTGCGCTGTAGAGATACCTTCTGTACTCCTTTGTGCGCTGTAGAGATACCTTCTGTACTCCTGTGTACGCTGTAGAGATACCTCGTGTACTCCTTTGTACGTTCTAGAGATATTTCCTGTACTCCTTTGTGCGCTGTAGAGATACCTTCTGTACTCCTTTGTGCGCTGTAGAGATACCTTCTGTACTCCTTTGTGCGCTGTAGAGATACCTTCTGTACTCCTTTGTGCGCTGTAGAGATACCTTCTGTACTCCTTTGTACGCTGTAGAGATACCTCGTGTACTCCTTTGTACGTTCTAGAGATATTTCCTGTACTCCTTTGTGCGCTGGAGAGATACCTTCTGTACTCCTTTGTGCGCTGTAGAGATACCTTCTGTACTACTTTGTGCGCTGTAGAGATACCTTCTCTACTCCTTTGTGCGCTGTAGAAATACCTTCTGTACTCCTTTGTACGCTGTAGAGATACCTCGTGTACTCCTTTGTACGTTCTAGAGATATTTCCTGTACTCCTTTGTGCGCTGTAGAGATACCTCGTGTACTCCTTTGTACATTCTAGAGATATTTCCTGTACTCCTTTGTGCGCTGTAGAGATACCTTCTGTACTCCTATGTGCGCTGTAGAGATACCTTCTGTACTCCTTTGTGCGCTGTAGAGATACCTCGTGTACTCCTTTGTACGTTCTAGAGATATTTCCTGTACTCCTTTGTGCGCTGTAGAGATAACTTCTGTACTCCTTTGTGCGCTGTAGAGATACCTTCTGTACTCCTTTGTACGTTCTAGAGATATTTCCGGTACTCCTTTGTGCGCTGTAGAGATACCTTCTGTACTCCTTTGTGCGCTGTAGAGATACCTTCTGTACTCCTTTGTGCGCTGTAGAGATACCTTCTGTACTCCTTTGTGCGCTGTAGAGATACCTTCTGTAGTCCTTTGTACGTTCTAGAGATATTTCCTGTACTCCTTTGTGCGCTGTAGAGATACCTTCTGTACTCCTTTGTGCGCTGTAGAGATACCTTCTGTACTCATTTGTACGCTGTAGAGATACCTCGTGTACTCCTTTGTGCGCTGTAGAGATACCTTCTGTACTCCTTTGTGCGCTGTAGAGATACCTTCTGTACTCCTTTGTACGCTGTAGAGATACCTCGTGTACTCCTTTGTACGTTCTAGAGATATTTCCTGTACTCCTTTGTGCGCTGTAGAGATACCTTCTGTACTCCTTTGTGCGCTGTAGAGATACCTTCTGTACTCCTTTGTACGTTCTAGAGATATTTCCTGTACTCCTTTGTGCGCTGTAGAGATACCTTCTGTACTCCTTTGTGCGCTGTAGAGATACCTTCTGTACTCCTTTGTGCGCTGTAGAGATACCTTCTGTAGTTCTTTGTACGTTCTAGAGATATTTCCTGTACTCCTTTGTGCGCTGTAGAGATACCTTCTGTACTCCTTTGTGCGCTGTAGAGATACCTTCTGTACTCCTTTGTGCGCTGTAGAGATACCTTCTGTACTCCTTTGTACGCTGTAGAGATACCTCGTGTACTCCTTTGTGCGCTGTAGAGATACCTTCTGTACTCCTTTGTGCGCTGTAGAGATACCTTCTGTACTCCTTTGTACGCTGTAGAGATACCTCGTGTACTCCTTTGTACGTTCTAGAGATATTTCCTGTACTCCTTTGTGCGCTGTAGAGATACCTTCTGTACTCCTGTGTGCGCTGTAGAGATACCTTCTGTACTCCTTTGTGCGCTGTAGAGATACCTTCTGTACTCCTTTGTGCGCTGTAGAGATACCTTCTGTACTCCTTTGTGCGCTGTAGAGATACCTTCTGTAGTCCTTTGTACGTTCTAGAGATATTTCCTGTACTCCTTTGTGCGCTGAAGAGATACCTTCTGTACTCCTTTGTGCGCTGTAGAGACACCTTCTGTACTCCTTTGTGCGCTGTAGAGATACCTTCTGTACTCCTTTGTGCGCTGTAGAGATACCTTCTGTACTCCTTTGTACGCTGTAGAGATACCTCGTGTACTCCTTTGTACGTTCTAGAGATATTTCCTGTACTCCTTTGTGCGCTGTAGAGATACCTTCTGTACTCCTTTGTGCGCTGTAGAGATACCTTCTGTACTCCTTTGTGCGCTGTAGAGATACCTTCTGTTCTCTTTTGTACGCTGTAGAGATACATTCTGTACTCCTTTGTGCGCTGTAGAGATACCTTCTGTACTCCTTTGTACGCTGTAGAGATACCTCGTGTACTCCTTTGTACGTTCTAGAGATATTTCCTGTACTCCTTTGTGCGCTGTAGAGATACCTTCTGTACTCCTTTGTGCGCTGTAGAGATACCTTCTGTACTCCTTTGTGCGCTGTAGAGATACCTTCTGTACTCCTTTGTACGCTGTAGAGATACCTTCTGTACTCCTTTGTGCGCTGTAGAGATACCTTCTGTACTCCTTTGTACGCTGTAGAGACACCTCGTGTACTCCTTTGTACGTTCTAGAGATATTTCCTGTACTCCTTTGTGCGCTGTAGAGGTACCTTCTGTACTCCTTTGTGCGCTGTAGAGATACCTTCTGTACTCCTTTGTACGTTCTAGAGATATTTCCTGTACTCCTTTGTACGCTGTAGAGATACTTTCTGTACTCCTTTGTGCGCTGTAGAGATACCTTCTGTACTCCTTTGTACGCTGTAGAGATACCTCGTGTACTCCTTTGTTCGTTCTAGAGATATTTCCTGTACTCCTTTGTGCGCTGTAGAGATACCTTCTGTACTCCTTTGTGCGCTGTAGAGATACCTTCTGTACTCCTTTGTGCGCTGTAGAGATACCTTTTGTACTCCTTTGTGCGCTGTAGAGATACCTTCTGTACTCCTTTGTACGCTCTAGAGATACCTCGTGTACTCCTTTGTACGTTCTAGAGATATTTCCTGTACTCCTTTGTGCGCTGTAGAGATACCTTCTGTACTCCTTTGTGCGCTGTAGAGATACCTTCTGTACTCCTTTGTGCGCTGTAGAGATACCTTCTGTACTCCTTTGTGTGCTGTAGAGATACCTTCTGTACTCCTTTGTGCGCTGTAGAGATACCTTCTGTACTCCTTTGTGCGCTGTAGAGATACTTTCTGTACTCCTTTGTACGCTGTAGAGATACCTCGTGTACTCCTTTGTACGTTCTAGAGATATTTCCTGTACTCCTTTGTGCGCTGTAGAGATACCTTCTGTACTCCTTTGTGCGCTGTAGAGATACCTTTTGTACTCCTTTGTGCGCTGTAGAGATACCTTCTGTACTCCTTTGTGCGCTGTAGAGATACCATCTGTACTCCTTTGTACGCTGTAGAGATACCTCGTGTACTCCTTTGTACGTTCTAGAGATATTTCCTGTACTCCTTTGTGAGCTGTAGAGATACCTTCTGTACTCCTTTGTGCGCTGTAGAGATACCTCGTGTACTCCTTTGTGCGCTGTAGAGATACCTTCTGTACTCCTTTGTGCGCTGTAGAGATACCTTCTGTACTCCTTTGTGCGCTGTAGAGATACCTTCTGTACTCCTTTGTACGTTCTAGAGATATTTCCTGTACTCCTTTGTGCGCTGTAGAGATACCTTCTGTACTCCTTTGTGCGCTGTAGAGATACCTTCTGTACTCCTTTGTGCGCTGTAGAGATACCTTCTGTACTCCTTTGTACGCTGTAGAGATACCTCGTGTACTCCTTTGAACGTTCTAGAGATATTTCCTGTACTCCTCTGTGCGCTGTAGAGGTACTTTCTGTACTCCTTTGTGCGCTGTAGAGATACCTTCTGTACTCCTTTGTACGTTCTAGAGATATTTCCTGTACTCCTTTGTACGCTGTAGAGATACCTTCTGTACTCCTTTGTGCGCTGTAGAGATACCTTCTGTACTCCTTTGTGCACTGTAGAGATACCTTCTGTACTCCTTTGTGCGCTGTAGAGATACCTTCTGTACTCCTTTGTACGCTGTAGAGATACCTCGTGTACTTCTTTGTACGTTCTAGAGACATTTCCTGTACTCCTTTGTGCGCTGTAGAGATACCTTCTGTACTCCTTTGTGCGCTGTAGAGATACCTTCTGTACTCCTTTGTCCGCTGTAGAGATACCTCGTGTACTCCTTTGTACGTTCTAGAGATATTGCCTGTACTCCTTTGTGCGCTGTAGCGATACCTTCTGTACTCCTTTGTGCGCTGTAGAGATACCTTCTGTACTCCTTTGTGCGCTTTAGAGATACCTTCTGTACTCCTTTGTGCGCTTTAGAGATACCTTCTGTACTCCTTTGTGCGCTGTAGAGATACCTTCTGTACTCCTTTGTACGCTGTAGAGATACCTCGTGTACTTCTTTGTACGTTCTAGAGATATTTCCTGTACTCCTTTGTGCGCTGTAGAGATACCTTCTGTACTCCTTTGTGCGCTGTAGAGATACCTTCTGTACTCCTTTGTGCGCTGTAGAGATACCTTCTGTACTCCTTTGTGCGCTGTAGAGATACCTTCTGTACTCCTTTGTACGCTGTAGAGATACCTCGTGTACTCCTTTGTACGTTCTAGAGATATTTCCTGTACTCCTTTGTGCGCTGTAGAGATACCTTCTGTACTCCTTTGTGCGCTGTAGAGATTCCTTCTATACTCCTTTGTGCGCTGTAGAGATACCTTCTGTACTTCTTTGTACGCTGTAGAGATACCTTCTGTACTCCTTTGTGCGCTGTAGAGATACCTTCTGTACTCCTTTGTGCGCTGTAGAGATACCTTCTGTACTCCTTTGTGCGCTGTAGAGATACCTTCTGTACTCCTTTGTGCGCTGTAGAGATACCTTCTGTACTCCTTTGTACGTTCTAGAGATATTTCCTGTACTCCTTTGTGCGCTGTTGAGATACCTTCTGTACTCCTTTGTGCGCTGTAGAGATACCTTCTGTACTCCTTTGTGCGCTGAAGAGATACCTTCTGTACTCCTTTGTACGCTGTAGAGATACCTCGTGTACTCCTTTGTGCGCTGTAGAGATACCTTCTGTACTCCTTTGTGCGCTGTAGAGATACCTTCTGTACTCCTTTGTGCGCTGTAGAGATACCTTCTGTACTCCTTTGTGCGCTGTAGAGATACCTTCTGTACTCCTTTGTGCGCTGTAGAGATACCTTCTGTACTCCTTTGTGCGCTGTAGAGATACCTTCTGTACTCCTTTGTACGCTGTAGAGATACCTCGTGTACTCCTTTGTACGTTCTAGAGATATTTCCTGTACTCCTTTGTGCGCTGTAGAGATACCTTCTGTACTCCTTTGTGCGCTGTAGAGATACCTTCTGTACTCCTTTGTGCGCTGTAGAGATACCTTCTGTACTCCTTTGTGCGCTGTAGAGATACCATCTGTACTCCTTTGTACGCTGTAGAGATACCTCGTGTACTCCTTTGTACGTTCTAGAGATATTTCCTGTACTCCTTTGTGGGCTGTAGAGATACCTCGTGTACTCCTTTGTGCGCTGTAGAGATACCTTCTGTACTCCTTTGTGCGCTGTAGAGATACCTTCTGTACTCCTTTGTGCGCTGTAGAGATACCTTCTGTACTCCTTTGTACGTTCTAGAGATATTTCCTGTACTCCTTTGTGCGCTGTAGAGATACCTTCTGTACTCCTTTGTGCGCTGTAGAGATACCTTCTGTACTCCTTTGTGCGCTGTAGAGATACCTTCTGTACTCCTTTGTACGCTGTAGAGATACCTCGTGTACTCCTTTGTACGTTCTAGAGATATTTCCTGTACTCCTCTGTGCGCTGTAGAGATACTTTCTGTACTCCTTTGTGCGCTGTAGAGATACCTTCTGTACTCCTTTGAACGTTCTAGAGATATTTCCTGTTCTCCTTTGTACGCTGTAGAGATACCTTCTGTACTCCTTTGTGCGCTGTAGAGATTCCTTCTGTACTCCTTTTTGCACTGTAGAGATACCTTCTGTACTCCTTTGTGCGCTGTAGAGATACCTTCTGTACTCCTTTGTACGCTGTAGAGATACCTCGTGTACTTCTTTGTACGTTCTAGAGATATTTCCTGTACTCCTTTGTGCGCTGTAGAGATACCTTCTGTACTCCTTTGTGCGCTGTAGAGATACCTTCTGTACTCCTTTGTACGCTGTAGAGATACCTCGTGTACTCCTTTGTACGTTCTAGAGATATTTCCTGTACTCCTTTGTGCGCTGTAGCGATACCTTCTGTACTCCTTTGTGCGATGTAGAGATACCTTCTGTACTCCTTTGTGCGCTTTAGAGATACCTTCTGTACTCCTTTGTGCGCTGTAGAGATACCTTCTGTACTCCTTTGTACGCTGTAGAGATACCTCGTGTACTTCTTTGTACGTTCTAGAGATATTTCCTGTACTCCTTTGTGCGCTGTAGAGATACCTTCTGTACTCCTTTGTGCGCTGTAGAGATACCTTCTGTACTCCTTTGTGCGCTGTAGAGATACCTTCTGTACTCCTTTGTGCGCTGTAGAGATACCTTCTGTACTCCTTTGTACGCTGTAGAGATACCTCGTGTACTCCTTTGTACGTTCTAGAGATATTTCCTGTACTCCTTTGTGCGCTGTAGAGATACCTTCTGTACTCCTTTGTGCGCTGTAGAGATACCTTCTATACTCCTTTGTGCGCTGTAGAGATACCTTCTGTACTTCTTTTTACGCTGTAGAGATACCTTCTGTACTCCTTTGTGCGCTGTAGAGATACCTTCTGTACTCCTTTGTGCGCTGTAGAGATACCTTCTGTACTCCTTTGTGCGCTGTAGAGATACCTTCTGTACTCCTTTGTGCGCTGTAGAGATACCTTCTGTACTCCTTTGTACGTTCTAGAGATATTTCCTGTACTACTTTGTGCGCTGTAGAGATACCTTCTTTACTCCTTTGTGCGCTGAAGAGATACCTTCTGTACTCCTTTGTACGCTGTAGAGATACCTCGTGTGCTCCTTTGTGCGCTGTAGAGATACCTTCTGTACTCCTTTGTGCGCTGTAGAGATACCTTCTGTACTCCTTTGTGCGCTGTAGAGATACCTACTGTAGTCCTTTGTACGTTCTAGAGATATTTCCTGTACTCCTTTGTGCGCTGTAGAGATACCTTCTGTACTTCTTTGTGCGCTGTAGAGATACCTTCTGTACTCCTTTGTGCGCTGTAGAGATACCTTCTGTTCTCTTTTGTACGCTGTAGAGATACCTTCTGTACTCCTTTGTGCACTGTAGAGATACCTTCTGTACTCCTTTGTACGCTGTAGAGATACCTCGTGTACTCCTTTGTACGTTCTAGAGATATTTCCTGTACTCCTTTGTGCGTTGTAGAGATACCTTCTGTACTCCTTTGTGCGCTGTAGAGATACCTTCTGTACTCCTTTGTGCGCTGTAGAGATACCTTCTGTACTCCTTTGTACGCTGTAGAGATACCTTCTGTACTCCTTTGTGCGCTGTAGAGATACCTTCTGTACTCCTTTGTACGCTGTAGAGATACCTCGTGTACTCCTTTGTACGTTCTAGAGATATTTCCTGTACTCCTTTGTGCGCTGTAGAGATACCTTCTGTACTCCTTTGTGCGCTGTAGAGATACCTTCTGTACTCCTTTGTACGTTCTAGAGATATTTCCTGTACTCCTTTGTACGCTGTAGAGATACCTTCTGTACTCCTTTGTGCGCTGTAGAGATAACTTGTGTACTCCTTTGTACGCTGTAGAGATACCTCGAGTACTCCTTTGTGCGTTCTTGAGATATTTCCTGTACTCCTCTGTGCACTGTAGAGATACCTTCTGTACTCCTTTGTGCGCTGTAGAGATACCTGCTGTACTCCTTTGTGCGCTGTAGAGATACCTTCTGTACTCCTTTGTGCGCTGTAGAGATACCTTCTGTACTCCTTTGTACGTTCTAGAGATATTTCCTGTACTCCTTTGTGCGCTGAGGAGATACCTTCTGTACTCCTTTGTGCGCTGTAGAGATACCTTCTGTACTCCTTTGTGCGCTGTAGAGATACCTTCTGTACTCCTTTGTGCGCTGTAGAGATACCTCGTGTACTCCTTTGTACGTTCTAGAGATATTTCCTGTACTCCTTTGTGCGCTGTAGAGATACCTTCTGTACTCCTTTGTGCGCTGTAGAGATACCTTCTGTACTCATTTGTACGTTCTAGAGATATTTCCGGTACTCCTTTGTGCGCTGTAGAGATACCTTCTGTACTCCTTTGTGCGCTGTAGAGATACCTTCTGTACTCCTTTGTGCGCTGTAGAGATACCTTCTGTACTCCTTTGTGCGCTGTAGAGATACCTTCTGTAGTCCTTTGTACGTTCTAGAGATATTTCCTGTACTCCTTTGTGCACTGTAGAGATACCTTCTGTACTCCTTTGTGCGCTGTAGAGATACCTTCTGTACTACTTTGTACGCTGTAGAGATACCTCGTGTACTCCTTTGTACGTTCTAGAGATATTTCCTGTACTCCTTTGTGCACTGTAGAGATACCTTCTGTACTCCTTTGTGCGCTGTATAGATACCTTCTGTACTCCTTTGTACGCTGTAGAGATACCTCGTGTACTCCTTTGTACGTTCTAGAGATATTTCCTGTACTCCTTTGTGCGCTGTAGAGATACCTTCTGTACTCCTTTGTGCGCTGTAGAGATACCTTCTGTACTCCTTTGTACGTTCTAGAGATATTTCCTGTACTCCTTTGTACGCTGTAGAGATACCTTCTGTACTCCTTTGTGCGCTGTAGAGATACCTTGTGTACTCCTTTGTACGCTGTAGAGATACCTCGAGTACTCCTTTGTGCGTTCTTGAGATATTTCCTGTACTCCTCTGTGCACTGTAGAGATACCTTCTGTACTCCTTTGTGCGCTGTAGAGATACCTGCTGTACTCCTTTGTGCGCTGTAGAGATACCTTCTGTACTCCTTTGTGCGCTGTAGAGATACCTTCTGTACTCCTTTGTACGTTCTAGAGATATTTCCTGTACTCCTTTGTGCGCTGAGGAGATACCTTCTGTACTCCTTTGTGCGCTGTAGAGATACCTTCTGTACTCCTTTGTGCGCTGTAGAGATACCTTCTGTACTCCTTTGTGCGCTGTAGAGATACCTCGTGTACTCCTTTGTACGTTCTAGAGATATTTCCTGTACTCCTTTGTGCGCTGTAGAGATACCTTCTGTACTCCTTTGTGCGCTGTAGAGATACCTTCTGTACTCCTTTGTACGTTCTAGAGATATTTCCGGTACTCCTTTGTGCGCTGTAGAGATACCTTCTGTACTCCTTTGTGCGCTGTAGAGATACCTTCTGTACTCCTTTGTGCGCTGTAGAGATACCTTCTGTACTCCTTTGTGCGCTGTAGAGATACCTTCTGTAGTCCTTTGTACGTTCTAGAGATATTTCCTGTACTCCTTTGTGCACTGTAGAGATACCTTCTGTACTCCTTTGTGCGCTGTAGAGATACCTTCTGTACTACTTTGTACGCTGTAGAGATACCTCGTGTACTCCTTTGTGCGCTGTAGAGATACCTTCTGTACTCCTTTGTACGCTGTAGAGATACCTCGTGTACTCCTTTGTACGTTCTAGAGATATTTCCTGTACTCCTTTGTGCGCTGTAGAGATACCTTCTGTACTCCTTTGAGCGCTGTAGAGATACCTTCTGTACTCCTTTGTACGTTCTAGAGATATTTCCTGTACTCCTTTGTGCGCTGTAGAGATACCTTCTGTACTCCTTTGTGCGCTGTAGAGATACCTTCTGTACTCCTTTGTGCGCTGTAGAGATACCTTCTGTAGTCCTTTGTACGTTCTAGAGATATTTCCTGTACTCCTTTGTGCGCTGTAGAGATACCTTCTGTACTCCTTTGTGCGCTGTAGAGATACCTTCTGTACTCCTTTGTGCGCTGTAGAGATACCTTCTGTACTCCTTTGTACGCTGTAGAGATACATCGTGTACTCCTTTGTGCGCTGTAGAGATACCTTCTGTACTCCTTTGTGCGCTGTAGAGATACCTTCTGTACTCCTTTGTACGCTGTAGAGATACCTCGTGTACTCCTTTGTACGTTCTAGAAATATTTCCTGTACTCCTTTGTGCGCTGTAGAGATACCTTCTGTACTCCTTTGTGCGCTGTAGAGATACCTTCTGTACTCCTTTGTGCGCTGTAGAGATACCTTCTGTACTCCTTTGTGCGCTGTAGAGATACCTTCTGTACTCCTCTGTGCGCTGTAGAGATACCTTCTGTAGTCCTTTGTACGTTCTAGAGATATTTCCTGTACTCCTTTGTGCGCTGTAGAGATACCTTCTGTACTCCTTTGTACGTTCTAGAGATATTTCCTGTACTCCTTTGTGCGATGTAGAGGTACCTTCTGTACTCCTTTGTACGCTGTAGAGATACCTCGTGTACTCCTTTGTACGTTCTAGAGATATTTCCTGTACTCCTTTGTGCGCTGTAGAGATACCTTCTGTACTCCTTTGTGCGCTGTAGAGATACCTTCTGTTCTCCTTTGTGCGCTGTAGAGATACCTTCTGTACTCCTTTGTACGCTGTAGAGATACCTCGTGTACTCCTTTGTACGTTCTAGAGATATTTCCTGTACTCCTTTGTGCGCTGTAGAGATACCTTCTGTACTCCTTTGTGCGCTGTAGAGATACCTGCTGTACTCCTTTGTGCGCTGTAGAAATACCTTCTGTACTCCTTTGTATGCTGTAGAGATACCTTCTGTACTCCTTTGTGCGCTGTAGAGATACCTTCTGTACTCCTTTGTACGCTGTAGAGATACCTCGTGTACTCCTTTGTACGTTCTAGAGATATTTCCTGTACTCCTTTGTGCGCTGTAGAGATACCTTCTGTACTCCTTTGTGCGCTGTAGAAATACCTTCTGTACTCCTTTGTGGGCTGTAGAGATACCTTCTGTACTCCTTTGTTCGCTGTAGAGATACCTTCTGTACTCCTTTGTGCGCTGTAGAGATACATTCTGTACTCCTTTGTACGCTGTAGAGATACATCGTGTACTCCTTTGTACGTTCTAGAGATATTTCCTGTACTCCTTTGTGCGCTGTAGAAATACCTTCTGTACTCCTTTGTGCGCTGTAGAGATACCTTCTGTACCCCTTTGTACGTTCGAGAGATATTTCCTGTACTCCTTTGTATGCTGTAGTGATACCTTCTGTACTCCTTTGTGCGCTGTAGAGATACCTTCTGTACTCCTTTGTACGCTGTAGAGATACCTCGTGTACTCCTTTGTACGTTCTAGAGATATTTCCTGTAATCCTTTGTGCGCGGTAGAGATACCTTCTGTACTCCTTTGTGCGCTGTTGAGATACCTTCTGTACTCCTTTGTGCGCTGTAGAGATGCCTTCTGTACTCCTTTGTGCGCTGTAGAGATACCTTCTGTACTCCTTTGTACGCTGTAGAGATACCTCGTGTACTCCTTTGTACGTTCTAGAGATATTTCCTGTACTCCTTTGTGCGCTGTAGAGATACCCTCTGTACTCCTTTGTGCGCTGTAGAGATACCTTCTGTACTCCTTTGTGCGCTGTAGAGATACCTTCTGTACTCCTTTGTGCGCTGTAGAGATACCTTCTGTACTCCTTTGTACGCTGTAGAGATACCTCGTGTACTCCTTTGTACGTTCTAGAGATATTTCCTGTACTCCTTTGTGCGCTGTAGAGATACCTTCTGTACTCCTTTGTGCGCTGTAGAGATACCTTCTGTACTCCTTTGTGCGCTGTAGAGATACCTTCTGTACTCCTTTGTACGCTGTAGAGATACCTTCTGTACTCCTTTGTGCGCTGTAGAGATACCTTCTGTACTCCTTTGTGCGCTGTAGAGATACCTTCTGTACTCCTTTGTGCGCTGTAGAGATACCTTCTGTATTCCTTTGTGCGCTGTAGAGATACCTTCTGTACTCCTTTGTACGTTCTAGAGATATTTCCTGTACTCCTTTGTGCGCTGTAGAGATACCTTCTGTACTCCTTTATGCGCTGTAGAGATACCTTCTGTACTCCTTTCTGCGCTGTAGAGATACCTTCTGTACTCCTTTGTACGCTGTAGAGATACCTCGTGTACTCCTTTGTGCGCTGTAGAGATACCTTCTGTACTCCTTTGTGCGCTGTAGAGATACCTTCTGTACTCCTTTGTGCGCTGTAGAGATACCTTCTGTACTTCTTTGTACGTTCTAGAGATATTTCCTGTACTCCTTTGTGCGCTGTAGAGATACCTTCTGTACTCCTTTGTGCGCTGTAGAGATACCTTCTGTACTCCTTTGTGCGCTGTAGAGATACCTTCTGTACTCCTTTGTACGCTGTAGAGATACCTCGTGTACTCCTTTGTACGTTCTAGAGATATTTCCTGTACTAAAATGTGCGCTGTAGAGATACTTTCTGTACTCCTTTGTGCGCTGTAGAGATACCTTCTGTACTCCTTTGTGCGCTGTAGAGATACCTTCTGTACTCCTTTGTGCGCTGTAGAGATACCTTCTGTACTCCTTTGTACGCTGTAGAGATACCTCGTGTACTCCTTTGTACATTCTAGAGATATTTCCTGTACTCCTTTGTGCGCTGTAGAGATACCTTCTGTACTCCTTTGTGCGCTGTAGAGATACCTTCTGTACTCCTTTGTGCGCGGTAGAGATACCTTCTGTACTCCTTTGTGCGCTGTAGAGATACCTTCTAAACTCCTTTGTACGCTGTAGAGATACCTCGTGTACTCCTTTGTACGTTCTAGAGATATTTCCTGTACTCCTTTGTGCGCTGTAGAGATACCTTCTGTACCCCTTTGTGCGCTGTAGATATACCTTCTGTACTCCTTTGTGCGCTGTAGAGATACCTTCTGTACTCCTTTTTGCGCTGTAGAGATACCTTCTGTACTCCTTTGTGCGCTGTAGAGATACCTTCTGTACTCCTTTGTGCGCTGTAGAGATACTTTCTGTACTCCTTTGTACGCTGTAGAGATACCTCGTGTACTCCTTTGTACGTTCTAGAGATATTTCCTGTACTCCTTTGTGCGCTGTAGAGATACCTTCTGTACTCCTTTGTGCGCTGTAGAGATACCTTGTGTACTCCTTTGTACGCTGTAGAGATACCTCGAGTACTCCTTTGTGCGTTCTTGAGATATTTCCTGTACTCCTCTGTGCACTGTAGAGATACCTTCTGTACTCCTTTGTGCGCTGTAGAGATACCTTCTGTACTCCTTTGTGCGCTTTAGAGATACCTTCTGTACTCCTTTGTGCGCTGTAGAGATACCTTCTGTACTCCTTTGTACGTTCTAGAGATATTTCCTGTACTCCTTTGTGCGCTGAGGAGATACCTTCTGTACTCCTTTGTGCGCTGTAGAGATACCTTCTGTACTCCTTTGTGCGCTGTAGAGATACCTTCTGTACTCCTTTGTGCGCTGTAGAGATACCTCGTGTACTCCTTTGTACGTTCTAGAGATATTTCCTGTACTCCTTTGTGCGCTGTAGAGATACCTTCTGTACTCCTTTGTGCGCTGTAGAGATACCTCGTGTACTCCTTTGTACGTTCTAGAGATATTTCCTGTACTCCTTTGTGCGCTGTAGAGATACCTTCTGTACTCCTTTGTGCGCTGTAGAGATACCTTCTGTACTCCTTTGTGCGCTGTAGAGATACCTTCTGTACTCTTTTGTGCGCTGTAGAGATACCTCGTGTACTCCTTTGTACGTTCTAGAGATATTTCCTGTACTCCTTTGTGCGCTGTAGAGATACCTTCTGTACTTCTTTGTGCGCTGTAGAGACACCTTCTGTACTCCTTTGTACGTTCTAGAGATATTTCCTGTACTCCTTTGTGCGCTGTAGAGATACCTTCTGAACTCCTTTGTGCGCTGTAGAGATACCTTCTGTACTCCTTTGTGCGCTGTAGAGATACCTTCTGTACTCCTTTGTGCGCTGTAGAGATACCTTCTGTACTCCTTTGTACGTTCTAGAGATATTTCCTGTACTCCTTTGTGCGCTGTAGAGATACCTTCTGTACTCCTTTGTGCGCTGTAGAGATACCTTCTGTACTCCTTTGTGCGTTGTAGAGATACCTTCTGTACTCCTTTGTGCGCTGTAGATATACCTTCTGTACTCCTTTGTACGCTGTAGAGATACCTCGTGTACTCCTTTGTGCGTTCTAGAGATATTTCCTGTACTCCTTTGTGCGCTGTAGAGATACCTTCTCTACTCCATTGTGCGCTGTAGAGATACCTTCTGTACTCCTTTGTGCGCTGTAGAGATACCTTCTGTACTCCTTTGTGCGCTGTAGAGATACCTTCTGTACTCCTTTGTACGCTGTAGAGATACCTCGTGTACTCCTTTGTACGTTCTAGAGATATTTCCTGTACTCCTTTGTGCGCTGTAGAGATACCTTCTGTACTTCTTTGTGCGCTGTAGAGATACCTTCTGTACTCCTTTGTGCGCTGTAGAGACACCTTCTGGACTCCTTTGTGCGCTGTAGAGATACCTTCTGTACTCCTTTGTACGTTCTAGAGATATTTCCTGTACTCCTTTGTGCGATGTAGAGGTACCTTCTGTACTCCTTTGTACGCTGTAGAGATACCTCGTGTACTCCTTTGTACGTTCTAGAGATATTTCCTGTACTCCTTTGTGCGCTGTAGAGATACCTTCTGTACTCCTTTGTGCGCTGTAGAGATACCTTCTGTTCTCCTTTGTGCGCTGTAGAGATACCTTCTGTACTCCTTTGTACGCTGTAGAGATACCTCGTGTACTCCTTTGTACGTTCTAGAGATATTTCCTGTACTCCTTTGTGCGCTGTAGAGATACCTTCTGTACTCCTTTGTGCGCTGTAGAGATACCTGCTGTACTCCTTTGTGCGCTGTAGAAATACCTTCTGTACTCCTTTGTATGCTGTAGAGATACCTTCTGTACTCCTTTGTGCGCTGTAGAGATACCTTCTGTACTCCTTTGTACGCTGTAGAGATACCTCGTGTACTCCTTTGTACGTTCTAGAGATATTTCCTGTACTCCTTTGTGCGCGGTAGAGATACCTTCTGTACTCCTTTGTGCGCTGTTGAGATACCTTCTGTACTCCTTTGTGCGCTGTAGAGATGCCTTCTGTACTCCTTTGTGCGCTGTAGAGATACCTTCTGTACTCCTTTGTACGCTGTAGAGATACCTCGTGTACTCCTTTGTACGTTCTAGAGATATTTCCTGTACTCCTTTGTGCGCTGTAGAGATACCCTCTGTACTCCTTTGTGCGCTGTAGAGATACCTTCTGTACTCCTTTGTGCGCTGTAGAGATACCTTCTGTACTCCTTTGTGCGCTGTAGAGATACCTTCTGTACTCCTTTGTACGCTGTAGAGATACCTCGTGTACTCCTTTGTACGTTCTAGAGATATTTCCTGTACTCCTTTGTGCGCTGTAGAGATACCTTCTGTACTCCTTTGTGCGCTGTAGAGATACCTTCTGTACTCCTTTGTGCGCTGTAGAGATACCTTCTGTACTCCTTTGTACGCTGTAGAGATACCTTCTGTACTCCTTTGTGCGCTGTAGAGATACCTTCTGTACTCCTTTGTGCGCTGTAGAGATACCTTCTGTACTCCTTTGTGCGCTGTAGAGATACCTTCTGTATTCCTTTGTGCGCTGTAGAGATACCTTCTGTACTCCTTTGTACGTTCTAGAGATATTTCCTGTACTCCTTTGTGCGCTGTAGAGATACCTTCTGTACTCCTTTATGCGCTGTAGAGATACCTTCTGTACTCCTTTCTGCGCTGTAGAGATACCTTCTGTACTCCTTTGTACGCTGTAGAGATACCTCGTGTACTCCTTTGTGCGCTGTAGAGATACCTTCTGTACTCCTTTGTGCGCTGTAGAGATACCTTCTGTACTCCTTTGTGCGCTGTAGAGATACCTTCTGTACTTCTTTGTACGTTCTAGAGATATTTCCTGTACTCCTTTGTGCGCTGTAGAGATACCTTCTGTACTCCTTTGTGCGCTGTAGAGATACCTTCTGTACTCCTTTGTGCGCTGTAGAGATACCTTCTGTACTCCTTTGTACGCTGTAGAGATACCTCGTGTACTCCTTTGTACGTTCTAGAGATATTTCCTGTACTAAAATGTGCGCTGTAGAGATACTTTCTGTACTCCTTTGTGCGCTGTAGAGATACCTTCTGTACTCCTTTGTGCGCTGTAGAGATACCTTCTGTACTCCTTTGTGCGCTGTAGAGATACCTTCTGTACTCCTTTGTACGCTGTAGAGATACCTCGTGTACTCCTTTGTACATTCTAGAGATATTTCCTGTACTCCTTTGTGCGCTGTAGAGATACCTTCTGTACTCCTTTGTGCGCTGTAGAGATACCTTCTGTACTCCTTTGTGCGCGGTAGAGATACCTTCTGTACTCCTTTGTGCGCTGTAGAGATACCTTCTAAACTCCTTTGTACGCTGTAGAGATACCTCGTGTACTCCTTTGTACGTTCTAGAGATATTTCCTGTACTCCTTTGTGCGCTGTAGAGATACCTTCTGTACCCCTTTGTGCGCTGTAGAGATACCTTCTGTACTCCTTTGTGCGCTGTAGAGATACCTTCTGTACTCCTTTTTGCGCTGTAGAGATACCTTCTGTACTCCTTTGTGCGCTGTAGAGATACCTTCTGTACTCCTTTGTGCGCTGTAGAGATACTTTCTGTACTCCTTTGTACGCTGTAGAGATACCTCGTGTACTCCTTTGTACGTTCTAGAGATATTTCCTGTACTCCTTTGTGCGCTGTAGAGATACCTTCTGTACTCCTTCGTGCGCTGTAGAGATACCTTCTGTACTCCTTTGTACGCTGTAGAGATACCTCGTGTACTCCTTTGTACGTTCTAGAGATATTTCCTGTACTCCTTTGTGCGCTGTAGAGATACCTTCTGTACTCCTTCGTGCGCTGTAGAGATACCTTCTGTACTCCTTTGTGCACTGTAGAGATACCTTCTGTACTCCTTTGTGCGCTGTAGAGATACCATCTGTACTCCTTTGTACGCTGTAGAGATACCTCGTGTACTCCTTTGTACGTTCTAGAGATATTTCCTGTACTCCTTTGTGCGCTGTAGAGATACCTTCCGTACTCCTTTGTGCGCTGTAGAGATACCTTCTGTACTCCTTTGTGCGCTGTAGAGATGCCTTCTGTACTCCTTTGTACGCTGTAGAGGTACCTTCTGTACTCCTTTGTGCGCTGTAGAGATACCTCGTGTACTCCTTTGTACGTTCTAGAGATATTTCCTGTACTCCTTTGTGCGCTGTAGAGATACCTTCTGTACTCCTTTTTGCGCTGTAGAGATACCTTCTGTACTCCTTTGTACGTTCTAGAGATATTTCCTGTACTCCTTTGTGCGCTGTAGAGATACCTTCTGTACTCCTTTGTGCGCTGTAGAGATACCTTCTCTACTCCTTTGTGCGCTGTAGAGATACCTTCTGTACTCCTTTGTACGCTGTAGAGATACCTTCTGTACTCCTTTGTGCGCTGTAGAGATACCTTCTGTACTCCTTTGTACGCTGTAGAGATACCTCGTGTACTCCTTTGTACGTTCTAGAGATATTTCCTGAACTCCTTTGTGCGCTGTAGAGATACCTTCTGTACTCCTTTGTGCGCTGTAGAGATACCTTCTGTACTCCTTTGTGCGCTGTAGAGATACATTCTGTACTCCTTTGTACGCTGTAGAGATACCTTCTGTACTCCTTTGTGCGCTGTAGAGATACCTTCTGTACTCCTTTGTGCGCTGTAGAGATACCTTCTGTACTCCTTTGTACGCTGTAGAGATACCTTCTGTACTCCTATGTGCGCTGTAGAGATACCTTCTGTACTCCTTTGTGCGCTGTAGAGATACCTTCTGTACTCCTTTGTGCGCTGTAGAGATACCTTCTGTACTCCTTTGTACGCTGTAGATACCTCGTGTACTCCTTTGGACGTTCTAGAGATATTTCCTGTACTCCTTTGTGCGCTGTAGAGATACCTTCTGTACTCCTTTGTGCGCTGTAGAGATACCTTCTGTACTCCTTTGTGCGCTGTAGAGATACCTTCTGTACTCCTTTGTGCGCTGTAGAGATACCTTCTGTACTCCTTTGTACGCTGTAGAGATACCTCGTGTACTCCTTTGTACGTTCTAGAGATATTTCCTGTACTCCTTTGTGCACTGTAGAGATACCTTCTGTACTCCTTTGTGCGCTGTAGAGATACCTTCTGTACTTCTTTGTGCGCTGTAGAGATACCTTCTGTACGCCTTTGTGCGCTGTAGAGATACCTTCTGTACTCCTTTGTACGTTCTAGAGATATTTCCTGTACTCCTTTGTGCGATGTAGAGATACCTTCTGTACTCCATTGTACGCTGTAGAAATACCTCGTGTACTCCTTTGTACGTTCTAGAGATATTTCCTGTATTCCTTTGTGCGCTGTAGAGATACCTTCAGTACTCCTTTGTGCGCTGTAGAGATACCTTATGTACTCTTTTGTGCGCTGTAGAGATACCTTCTGTACTCCTTTGTACGCTGTAGAGATACCTCGTGTACTCCTTTGTACGTTCTAGAGATATTTCCTGTACTCCTTTGTGCGCTGTTGAGATACCTTCTGTACTCCTTTGTGCGCTGTAGAGATACCTTCTGTACTCCTTTGTGCGCTGTAGAGATACCTTCTGTACTCCTTTGTACGCTGTAGAGATACCTTCTGTACTCCTTTGTGCGCTGTAGAGATACCTTCTGTACTCCTTTGTGTGCTGTAGAGATACCTTCTGTTCTCCTTTGTGCGCTGTAGAGATACCTTCTGTACTCCTTTGTGCGCTGTAGAGATACCTTCTGTACTCCTTTGTACGCTGTAGAGATACCTCGTGTACTCCTTTGTACGTTCTAGAGATATTTCCTGTACTCCTTTGTGCGTTGTAGAGATACCTTCTGTACTCCTTTGTGCGCTGTAGAGATACCTTCTGTACTCCTTTGTGCGCTGTAGAGATACCTTCTGTACTCCTTTGTGCGCTGTAGAGAGACCTTCTGTACTCCTTTGTACGCTGTAGAGATACCTCGTGTACTCCTTTGTACGTTCTAGAGATATTTCCTGTACTCCTTTGTGCGCTGTAGAGATACCTTCTGTACTCCTTTGTGCGCTGTAGAGATACCTTCTGTACTCCTTTGTGCGCTGTAGAGATACCTTCTGTACTCCTTTGTGCGCTGTAGAGATACCTTCTGTATTCCTTTGTACGCTGTAGAGATACCTCGTGTACTCCTTTGTACGTTCTGGAGATATTTCCTGTACTCCTTTGTGCGCTGTAGAGATACCTTCTGTACTCCTTTGTGCGCTGTAGAGATACCTTCTGTACTCCTTTGTGCGCTGTAGAGATTCCTTCTGTACTCCTTTGTACGCTGTAGAGATACCTTCTGTACTCCTTTGTGCGCTGTAGAGATACCTTCTGTACTCCTTTTTGCGCTGTTGAGATACCTTCTGTACTCCTTTGTGCGCTGTAGAGATACCTTCTGTACTCCTTTGTGCGCTGTAGAGATACCTTCTGTACTCCTTTGTACGTTCTAGAGATATTTCCTGTACTCCTTTGTGCGCTGTAGAGATACCTTCTGTACTCCTTTGTGCGCTGTAGAGATACCTTCTGTACTCCTTTGTGCGCTGTAGAGATACCTTCTGTACTCCTTTGTACGCTGTAGAGATACCTCGTGTACTCCTTTGTGCGCTGTAGAGATACCTTCTGTACTCCTTTGTGTGCTGTAGAGATACCTTCGGTACTCCTTTGTGCGCTGTAGAGATACCTTCTGTACTCCTTTGTACGTTCTAGAGATATTTCCTGTACTCCTGTGTGCGCTGTAGAGATACCTTCTGTCATCCTTTGTGCGCTGTAGAGATACCTTCTGTACTCCTTTGTGCGCTGTAGAGATACCTTCTGTACTCCTTTGTACGCTGTAGAGATACCTCGTATACTCCTTTGTACGTTCTAGAGATATTTCCTGTACTCCTTTGTGCGCTGTAGAGAAACCTTCTGTACTCCTTTGTGCGCTGTAGAGATACCTTCTGTACTCCTTTGTGCGCTGTTGAGATACCTTCTGTACTCCTTTGTGCGCTGTAGAGATACCTTTTGTACTCCTTTGTACGCTGTAGAGATACCTCGTGTACTCCTTTGTACGTTCTAGAGATATTTCCTGTACTCCTTTGTGCGCTGTAGAGATACCTTCTGTACTCCTTTGTGCGCTGTAGAGATACCTTCTGTACTCCTTTGTACGCTGTAGAGATACCTCGTGTACTCTATTGTACGTTCTAGAGATATTTCCTGTACTCCTTTGTGCGCTGTAGAGATACCTTCTGTACTCCTTTGTGCGCTGTAGAGATACCTCGTGTACTCCTTTGTACGTTCTAGAGATATTTCCTGTACTCCTTTGTGCGCTGTAGAGATACCTTCTGTACTCCTTTGTGCGCTGTAGAGATACCTTCTGTACTCCTTTGTGCGCTGTAGAGATACCTTCTGTACTCCTTTGTACGCTGTAGAGATACCTTCTGTACTCCTTTGTGCGCTGTAGAGATACCTTCTGTACTCCTTTGTACGCTGTAGAGATAACTCGTGTACTCCTTTGTACGTTCTAGAGATATTTCCTGTACTCCTTTGTGCGCTGTAGAGATACCTTCTGTACTCCTTTGTGCGCTGTAGAGATACCTTCTGTACTCCTTTGTGCGCTGTAGAGATACCTTCTGTACTCCTTTGTACGCTGTAGAGATACCTCGTGTACTCCTTTGTACGTTCTAGAGATATTTCCTGTACTCCTTTGTGCGCTGTAGAGATACCTTCTGTACTCCTTTGTGCGCTGTAGAGATACCTTCTGTACTCCTTTGTACGTTCTAGAGATATTTCCTGTACTCCTTTGTGCGCTGTAGAGATACCTTCTGTACTCCTTTGTGCGCTGTAGAGATACCTTCTGTACTCCTTTGTGCGCTGTAGAGATACCTTCTGTACTCCTTTGTACGCTGTAGAGATACCTCGTGTACTCCTTTGTGCGCTGTAGAGATACCTTCTGTACTCCTTTGTGCGCTGTAGAGATACCTTCTGTACTCCTTTGTGCGCTGTAGAGATACCTTCTGTACTCCTTTGTGCGCTGTAGAGATACCTTCTGTACTCCTTTGTGCGCTGTAGAGATACCTTCTGTACTCCTTTGTGCGCTGTAGAGATACCTTCTGTACTCCTTTGTGCGCTGTAGAGATACCTTGTGTACTCTTTTGTGCGCTGTAGAGATACCTTCTGTACTCCTTTGTGCGCTGTAGAGATACCTTCTGTACTCTTTTGTGCGCTGTAGAGATACCTTCTGTACTCCTTTGTACGCTGTAGAGATACCTCGTGTACTCCTTTGTACGTTCTAGAGATATTTCCTGTACTCCTTTGTGCGCTGTTGAGATACCTTCTGTACTCCTTTGTGCGCTGTAGAGATACCTTCTGTACTCCTTTGTGCGCTGTAGAGATACCTTCTGTACTCCTTTGTACGCTGTAGAGATACCTTCTGTACTCCTTTGTGCGCTGTAGAGATACCTTCTGTACTTCTTTGTACGCTGTAGAGACACCTCGTGTACTCCTTTGTACGTTCTAGAGATATTTCCTGTACTCCTTTGTGCGCTGTAGAGATACCTTCTGTACTCCTTTGTGCGCTGTAAAGATACCTTCTGTACTCCTCTGTGCGCTGTAGAGATACTTTCTGTACTCCTTTGTACGCTGTAGAGATACCTTCTGTACTCCTTTGTGCGCTGTGGAGATACCTTCTGCACTCCTTTGTACGCTGTAGAGATACCTCGTGTACTCCTTTGTACGTTCTAGAGATATTTCCTGTACTTCTTTGTGCGCTGTAGAGATACCTTCTGTACACCTTTGTGCGCTGTAGAGATACCTTCTGTACTCCTTTGTACGCTGTAGAGATACCTCGTGTACTCCTTTGTACGTTCTAGAGATATTTCCTGTACTCCTTTGTGCGCTGTAGAGATACCTTCTGTACTCCTTTGTGCGCTGTAGAGATACCTTCTGTACTCCTTTGTACGTTCTAGAGATATTTCCTGTACTCCTTTGTACGCTGTAGAGATACCTTCTGTACTCCTTTGTGCGCTGTAGAGATACCTTCTGTACTCCTTTGTACGCTGTAGAGATACCTCGTGTACTCCTTTGTACGTTCTAGAGATATTTCCTGTACTCCTTTGTGCGCTGTAGAGATACCTTCTGTACTCCTTTGTGCGCTGTAGAGATACCTTCTGTACTCCTTTGTGCGCTGTAGAGATACCTTCTGTACTCCTTTGTGCGCTGTAGAGATACCTTCTGTACTCCTTTGTACGCTGTAGAGATACCTCGTGTACTCCTTTGTACGTTCTAGAGATATTTCCTGTACTCCTTTGTGCGCTGTAGAGATACCTTCTGTACTCCTTTGTGCGCTGTAGAGATACCTTCTGTACTCCTTTGTGCGCTGTAGAGATACCTTCTGTACTCCTTTGTGCGCTGTAGAGATACCTTCTGTATTCCTTTGTACGCTGTAGAGATACCTCGTGTACTCCTTTGTACGTTCTGGAGATATTTCCTGTACTCCTTTGTGCGCTGTAGAGATACCTTCTGTACTCCTTTGTGCGCTGTAGAGATACCTTCTGTACTCCTTTGTGCGCTGTAGAGATTCCTTCTGTACTCCTTTGTACGCTGTAGAGATACCTTCTGTACTCCTTTGTGCGCTGTAGAGATACCTTCTGTACTCCTTTGTGCGCTGTAGAGATACCTTCTGTACTCCTTTGTGCGCTGTAGAGATACCTTCTGTACTCCTTTGTACGCTGTAGAGATACCTCGTGTACTCCTTTGTGCGCTGTAGAGATACCTTCTGTACTCCTTTGTGCGCTGTAGAGATACCTTCTGTACTCCTTTGTGCGCTGTAGAGATACCTTCTGTACTCCTTTGTGCGCTGTAGAGATACCTTCTGTACTCCTTTGTGCGCTGTAGAGATACCTTCTGTACTCCTTTGTGCGCTGTAGAGATACCTTCTGTACTCTTTTGTGCGCTGTAGAGATACCTACTGTACTCCTTTGTACGCTGTAGAGATACCTCGTGTACTCCTTTGTACGTTCTAGAGATATTTCCTGTACTCCTTTGTGCACTGTAGAGATACCTTCTGTACTCCCTTGTGCGCTGTAGAGATACCTTCTGTACTTCTTTGTGCGCTGTAGAGATACCTTCTGTACTCCTTTGTGCGCTGTAGAGATACCTTCTGTACTCCTTTGTACGTTCTAGAGATATTTCCTGTACTCCTTTGTGCGATGTAGAGATACCTTCTGTACTCCATTGTACGCTGTAGAAATACCTCGTGTACTCCTTTGTACGTTCTAGAGATATTTCCTGTACTCCTTTGTGCGCTGTAGAGATACCTTCTGTACTCCTTTGTACGCTGTAGAGATACCTTCTGTACTCCTTTATGCGCTGTGGAGATACCTTCTGTACTCCTTTGTACGCTGTAGAGATACCTCGTGTACTCCTTTGTACGTTCTAGAGATATTTCCTGTACTCCTTTGTGCGCTGTAGAGATACCTTCTGTACTCCTTTGTGCGCTGTAGAGATACCTTCTGTACTCCTTTGTACGTTCTAGAGATATTTCCTGTACTCCTTTGTACGCTGTAGAGATACCTTCTGTACCCCTTTGTGCGCTGTAGAGATACCTTCTGTACTCCTTTGTACGCTGTAGAGATACCTCGTGTACTCCTTTGTACGTTCTAGAGATATTTCCTGTACTCCTTTGTGCGCTGTAGAGATACCTTCTGTACTCCTTTGTGCGCTGTAGAGATACCTTCTGTACTCCTTTGTGCGCTGTAGAGATACCTTCTGTACTCCTTTGTGCGCTGTAGAGATACCTTCTGTACTCCTTTGTACGCTGTAGAGATACCTCGTGTACTCCTTTGTACGTTCTAGAGATATTTCCTGTACTCCTTTGTGCGCTGTAGAGATACCTTCTGTACTCCTTTGTGCGCTGTAGAGATACCTTCTGTACTCCTTTGTGCGCTGTAGAGATACCTTCTGTACTCCTTTGTGCGCTGTAGAGATACCTTCTGTACTCCTTTGTGCGCTGTAGAGATACCTTCTGTACTCCTTTGTACGCTGTAGAGATACCTCGTGTACTCCTTTGTACGTTCTGGAGATATTTCCTGTACTCCTTTGTGCGCTGTAGAGATACCTTGGGTACTCCTTTGTGCGCCGTAGAGATACCTTCTGTACTCCTTTGTGCGCTGTAGAGATTCCTTCTGTACTCCTTTGTACTCTGTAGAGATACCTTCTGTACTCCTTTGTGCGCTGTAGAGATACCTTCTGTACTCCTTTGTGCGCTGTTGAGATACCTTCTGTACTCCTTTGTGCGCTGTAGAGATACCTTCTGTACTCCTTTGTGCGCTGTAGAGATACCTTCTGTACTCCTTTGTACGTTCTAGAGATATTTCATGTACTCCTTTGTGCGCTGTAGAGATACCTTCTGTACTCCTTTGTGCGCTGTAGAGATACCTTCTGTACTCCTTTGTGCGCTGTAGAGATACCTTCTGTACTCCTTTGTACGCTGTAGAGATACCTCGTGTACTCCTTTGTGCGCTGTAGAGATACCTTCTGTACTCCTTTGTGTGCTGTAGAGATACCTTCGGTACTCCTTTGTGCGCTGTAGAGATACCTTCTGTACTCCTTTGTACGTTCTAGAGATATTTCCTGTACTCCTTTGTGCGCTGTAGAGATACCTTCTGTACTCCTTTGTGCGCTGTAGAGATACCTTCTGTACTCCTTTGTGCGCTGTAGAGATACCTTCTGTACTCCTTTGTACGCTGTAGAGATACCTCGTGTACTCCTTTGTACGTTCTAGAGATATTTCCTGTACTCCTGTGTGCGCTGTAGAGAAACCTTCTGTACTCCTTTGTGCGCTGTAGAGATACCTTCTGTACTCCTTTGTGCGCTGTTGAGATACCTTCTGTACTCCTTTGTGCGCTGTAGAGATACCTTCTGTACTCCTTTGTACGCTGTAGAGATACCTCGTGTACTCCTTTGTACGTTCTAGAGATATTTCCTGTACTCCTTTGTGCGCTGTAGAGATACCTTCTGTACTCCTTTGTGCGCTGTAGAGATACCTTCTGTACTCCTTTGTGCGCTGTAGAGATACCTTCTGTACTCCTTTGTGCGCTGTAGAGATACCTTCTGTACTCCTTTGTACGCTGTAGAGATACCTCGTGTACTCTATTGTACGTTCTAGAGATATTTCCTGTACTCCTTTGTGCGCTGTAGAGATACCTTCTGTACTCCTTTGTGCGCTGTAGAGATACCTCGTGTACTCCTTCGTACGTTCTAGAGATATTTCCTGTACTCCTTTGTGCGCTGTAGAGATACCTTCTGTACTCCTTTGTGCGCTGTAAAGATACCTTCTGTACTCCTTTATGCGCTGTAGAGATACCTTCTGTACTCCTTTGTACGCTGTAGAGATACCTTCTGTACTCCTTTGTGCGCTGTAGAGATACCTTCTGTACTCCTTTGTACGCTGTAGAGATAACTCGTGTACTCCTTTGTACGTTCTCGAGATATTTCCTGTACTCCTTTGTGCGCTGTAGAGATACCTTCTGTACTCCTTTGTGCGCTGTAGAGATACCTTCTGTACTCCTTTGTGCGCTGTAGAGATACCTTCTGTACTCCTTTGTACGCTGTAGAGATACCTCGTGTACTCCTTTGTACGTTCTAGAGATATTTCCTGTACTCCTTTGTGCGCTGTAGAGATACCTTCTGTACTCCTTTGTACGTTCTAGAGATATTTCCTGTACTCCTTTGTGCGCTGTAGAGATACCTTCTGTACTCCTTTGTGCGCTGTAGAGATACCTTCTGTACTCCTTTGTGCGCTGTAGAGATACCTTCTGTACTCCTTTGTACGCTGTAGAGATACCTCGTGTACTCCTTTGTGCGCTGTAGAGATACCTTCTGTACTCCTTTGTGCGCTGTAGAGATACCTTCTGTACTCCTTTGTGCGCTGTAGAGATACCTTCTGTACTCCTTTGTGCGCTGTAGAGATACCTTCTGTACTCCTTTGTGCGCTGTAGAGATACCTTCTGTACTCCTTTGTGCGCTGTAGAGATACCTTCTGTACTCCTTTGTGCGCTGTAGAGATACCTTCTGTACTCCTTTGTACGTTCTAGAGATATTTCCTGTACTCCCTTGTGCGCTGTAGAGATACCTTCTGTACTCCTTTGTGCGCTGTAGAGATACCTTCTGTACTCCTTTGTGCGCTGAAGAGATACCTTCTGTACTCCTTTGTACGCTGTAGAGATACCTCGTGTACTCTTTTGTGCGATGTAGAGATACCTTCTGTACTCCTTTGTGCGCTGTAGTGATACCTTCTGTACTCCTTTGTGCGCTGTAGAGATACCTTCTGTAGTCCTTTGTACGTTCTAGAGATATTTCCTGTACTCCTTTGTGCGCTGTAGAGATACCTTCTGTACTTCTTTGTGCGCTGTAGAGATACCTTCTGTACTCCTTTGTGCGCTGTAGAGATACCTTCTGTTCTCTTTTGTACGCTGTAGAGATACCTTCTGTACTCCTTTGTGCGCTGTAGAGATACCTTCTGTACTCCTTTGTACGCTGTAGAGATACCTCGTGTACTCCTTTGTACGTTCTAGAGATATTTCCTGTACTCCTTTGTGCGTTGTAGAGATACTTTCTGTACTCCTTTGTGCGCTGTAGAGATACCTTCTGGACTCCTTTGTGCGCTGTAGAGATACCTTCTGTACTCCTTTGTACGCTGTAGAGATACCTTCTGTACTCCTTTGTGCGCTGTAGAGATACCTTCTGTACTCCTTTGTACGATGTAGAGATACCTCGTGTACTCCTTTGTACGTTCTAGAGATATTTCCTGTACTCCTTTGTGCGCTGTAGAGATACCTTCTGTACTCCTTTGTGCGCTGTAGAGATACCTTCTGTACTCCTTTGTACGTTCTAGAGATATTTCCTGTACTCCTTTGTACGCTGTAGAGATACCTTCTGTACTCCTTTGTGCGCTGTAGAGATACCTTGTGTACTCCTTTGTACGCTGTAGAGATACCTCGTGTACTCTTTTGTGCGTTCTTGAGATATTTCCTGTACTCCTTTGTGCACTGTAGAGATACCTTCTGTACTCCTTTGTGCGCTGTAGAGATACCTTCTGTACTCCTTTGTGCGCTGTAGAGATACCTTCTGTACTCCTTTGTGCGCTGTAGAGATACCTTCTGTACTCCTTTGTACGTTCTAGAGATATTTCCTGTACTCCTTTGTGCGCTGAGGAGATACCTTCTGTACTCCTTTGTGCGCTGTAGAGATACCTTCTGTACTCCTTTGTGCGCTGTAGAGATACCTTCTGTACTCCTTTGTGCGCTGTAGAGATACCTCGTGTTCTCCTTTGTACGTTCTAGAGATATTTCCTGTACTCCTTTGTGCGCTGTAGAGATACCTTCTGTACTCCTTTGTGCGCTGTAGAGATACCTCGTGTACTCCTTTGTACGTTCTAGAGATATTTCCTGTACTCCTTTGTGCGCTGTAGAGATACCTTCTGTACTCCTTTGTGCGCTGTAGAGATACCTTCTGTACTCCTTTGTGCGCTGTAGAGATACCTTCTGTACTCCTTTGTGCACTGTAGAGATACCTCGTGTACTCCTTTGTACGTTCTAGAGATATTTCCTGTACTCCTTTGTGCGCTGTAGAGATACCTTCTGTACTTCTTTGTGCGCTGTAGAGATACCTTCTGTACTCCTTTGTACGTTCTAGAGATATTTCCTGTACTCCTTTGTGCGCTGTAGAGATACCTTCTGTACTCCTTTGTGCGCTGTAGAGATACCTTCTGTACTCCTTTGTGCGCTGTAGAGATACCTTCTGTACTCCTTTGTGCGCTGTAGAGATACCTTCTGTACTCCTTTGTACGTTCTAGAGATATTTCCTGTACTCCTTTGTGCGCTGTAGAGATACCTTCTGTACTCCTTTGTGCGCTGTAGAGATACCTTCTGTACTCCTTTGTGCGCTGTGGAGATACCTTCTGTACTCCTTTGTGCGCTGTAGATATACCTTCTGTACTCCTTTGTACGCTGTAGAGATACCTCGTGTACTCCTTTGTACGTTCTAGAGATATTTCCTGTACTCCTTTGTGCGCTGTAGAGATACCTTCTGTACTCCTTTGTGCGCTGTAGAGATACCTTCTGTACTCCTTTGTGCGCTGTAGAGATACCTTCTGTACTCCTTTGTGCGCTGTAGAGATACCTTCTGTACTCCTTTGTACGCTGTAGAGATACCTCGTGTACTCCTTTGTACGTTCTAGAGATATTTCCTGTACTCCTTTGTGCGCTGTAGAGATACCTTCTGTACTTCTTTGTGCGCTGTAGAGATACCTTCTGTACTCCTTTGTGCGCTGTAGAGACACCTTCTGTACTCCTTTGTGCGCTGTAGAGATACCTTCTGTACTCCTTTGTACGTTCTAGAGATATTTCCTGTACTCCTTTGTGCGATGTAGAGGTACCTTCTGTACTCCTTTGTACGCTGTAGAGATACCTCGTGTACTCCTTTGTACGTTCTAGAGATATTTCCTGTACTCCTTTGTGCGCTGTAGAGATACCTTCTGTACTCCTTTGTGCGCTGTAGAGATACCTTCTGTTCTCCTTTGTGCGCTGTAGAGATACCTTCTGTACTCCTTTGTACGCTGTAGAGATACCTCGTGTACTCCGTTGTACGTTCTAGAGATATTTCCTGTACTCCTTTGTGCGCTGTAGAGATACCTTCTGTACTCCTTTGTGCGCTGTAGAGATACCTGCTGTACTCCTTTGTGCGCTGTAGAAATACCTTCTGTACTCCTTTGTATGCTGTAGAGATACCCTCTGTACTCCTTTGTACGCTGTAGAGATACCTTCTGTACTCCTTTGTACGCTGTAGAGATACCTCGTGTACTCCTTTGTACGTTCTAGAGATATTTCCTGTACTCCTTTGTGCGCTGTAGAGATACCTTCTGTACTCCTTTGTGCGCTGTAGAAATACCTTCTGTACTCCTTTGTGGGCTGTAGAGATACCTTCTGTACTCCTTTGTACGCTGTAGAGATACCTTCTGTACTCCTTTGTGCGCTGTAGAGATACCTTCTGTACTCCTTTGTACGCTGTAGAGATACCTCGTGTACTCCTTTGTACGTTCTAGAGATATTTCCTGTACTCCTTTGTGCGCTGTAGAAATACCTTCTGTACTCCTTTGTGCGCTGTAGAGATACCTTCTGTACCCCTTTGTACGTTCGAGAGATATTTCCTGTACTCCTTTGTATGCTGTAGAGATACCTTCTGTACTCCTTTGTGCGCTGTAGAGATACCTTCTGTACTCCTTTGTACGCTGTAGAGATACCTCGTGTACTCCTTTGTACGTTCTAGAGATATTTCCTGTACTCCTTTGTGCGCTGTAGAGATACCTTCTGTACTCCTTTGTGCGCTGTTGAGATACCTTCTGTACTCCTTTGTGCGCTGTAGAGATGCCTTCTGTACTCCTTTGTGCGCTGTAGAGATACCTTCTGTACTCCTTTGTACGCTGTAGAGATACCTCGTGTACTCCTTTGTACGTTCTAGAGATATTTCCTGTACTCCTTTGTGCGCAGTAGAGATACCTTCTGTACTCCTTTGTGCGCTGTAGAGATACCTTCTGTACTCCTTTGTGCGCTGTAGAGATACCTTCTGTACTCCTTTGTGCGCTGTAGAGATACCTTCTGTACTCCTTTGTACGTTCTAGAGATATTTCCTGTACTCCTTTGTGCGCTGTAGAAATACCTTCTGTACTCCTTTGTGCGCTGTAGAGATACCTTCTGTACTCCTTTGTGCGCTGTAGAGATACCTTCTGTACTCCTTTTTACGCTGTAGAGATACCTCGTGTACTCCTTTGTACGTTCTAGAGATATTTCCTGTACTCCTCTGTGTGCTGTAGAGATACTTTCTGTACTCCTTTGTGCGCTGTAGAGATACCTTCTGTACTCCTTTGTGCGCTGTAGAGATACCTTCTGTACTCCTTTGTGCGCTGTAGAGATACCTTCTGTACTCCTTTGTACGCTGTAGAGATACCTCGTGTACTCCTTTGTGCGCTGTAGAGATACCTTCTGTACTCCTTTGTACGCTGTAGAGATACCTCGTGTACTCCTTTGTGCGTTCTAAAGATATTTCCTGTACTCCTTTGTGCGCGGTAGAGATACCTTCTGAACTCCTTTGTGCGCTGTAGAGATACCTTCTGTACTCCTTTGTGCGCTGTAGAGATACCTTTTGTACTCCTTTGTGCGCTGTAGAGATACCTTCTGTACTCCTTTGTACGCTGTAGAGATACCTCGTGTACTCCTTTGTACGTTCTAGAGATATTTCCTGTACTCCTTTGTGCGCTGTAGAGATACCTTCTGTACTCCTTTGTGCGCTGTAGAGATACCTTCTGTACTCCTTTGTGCGTTGTAGAGATACCTTCTGTACTCCTTTGTGTGCTGTAGAGATACCTTCTGTACTCCTTTGTGCGCTGTAGAGATACCTTCTGTACTCCTTTGTGCGCTGTAGAGATACTTTCTGTACTCCTTTGTACGCTGTAGAGATACCTCGTGTACTCCTTTGTACGTTCTAGAGATATTTCCTGTACTCCTTTGTGCGCTGTAGAGATACCTTCTGTACTCCTTTGTGCGCTGTAGAGATACCTTTTGTACTCCTTTGTGCGCTGTAGAGATACCTTCTGTACTCCTTTGTGCGCTGTAGAGATACCTTCTGTACTCCTTTGTGCGCTGTAGAGATACCTTCTGTACTCCTTTGTACGTTCTAGAGATATTTCCTGTACTCCTTTGTGCGCTGTAGAGATACCTTCTGTACTCCTTTGTGCGCTGTAGAGATACCTTCTGTACTCGTTTGTGCGCTGTAGAGATACCTTCTGTACTCCTTTGTACGCTGTAGAGATACCTCGTGTACTCCTTTGTACGTTCTAGAGATATTTCCTGTACTCCTCTGTGCGCTGTAGAGGTACTTTCTGTACTCCTTTGTGCGCTGTAGAGATACCTTCTGTACTCCTTTGTACGTTCTAGAGATATTTCCTGTACTCCTTTGTACGCTGTAGAGATACCTTCTGTACTCCTTTGTGCGCTGTAGAGATACCTTCTGTACTCCTTTGTGCACTGTAGAGATACCTTCTGTACTCCTTTGTGCGCTGTAGAGATACCTTCTGTACTCCTTTGTGCGCTGTAGAGATACCTTCTGTACTCCTTTGTACGCTGTAGAGATACCTCGTGTACTCCTTTGTACGTTCTAGAGATATTTCCTGTACTCCTTTGTGCGCTGTAGAGATACCTTCTGTACTCCTTTGTGCGCTGTAGAGATACCTTCTGTACTCCTCTGTGCGCTGTAGAGATACCTTCTGTACTCCTTTGTACGCTGTAGAGATACCTTCTGTACTCCTTTGTGCGCTGTAGAGATACCTTCTGTACTCCTTTGTACGCTGTAGAGATACCTCGTGTACTCCTTTGTACGTTCTAGAGATATTTCCTGTACTCCTTTGTGCGCTGTAGAGATACCTTCTGTACTCCTTTGTGCGCTGTAGAGATACCTTCTGTACTCCTTTGTACGTTCTAGAGATATTTCCTGTACTCCTTTGTACGCTGTAGAGATACCTTCTGTACTCCTTTGTGCGCTGTAGAGATACCTTCTGTACTCCTTTGTACGCTGTAGAGATACCTCGTGTACTCCTTTGTGCGTTCTAAAGATATTTCCTGTACTCCTTTGTGCGCTGTAGAGATACCTTCTGTACTCCTTTGTGCGCTGTAGAGATACCTTCTGTACTCCTTTGTGCGCTGTAGAGATACCTTTTGTACTCCTTTGTGCGCTGTAGAGATACCTTCTGTACTCCTTTGTACGCTGTAGAGATACCTCGTGTACTCCTTTGTACGTTCTAGAGATATTTCCTGTACTCCTTTGTGCGCTGTAGAGATACCTTCTGTACTCCTTTGTGTGCTGTAGAGATACCTTCTGTACTCCTTTGTGCGCTGTAGAGATACCTTCTGTACTCCTTTGTGTGCTGTAGAGATACCTTCTGTACTCCTTTGTGCGCTGTAGAGATACCTTCTGTACTCCTTTGTGCGCTGTAGAGATACTTTCTGTACTCCTTTGTACGCTGTAGAGATACCTCGTGTACTCCTTTGTACGTTCTAGAGATATTTCCTGTACTCCTTTGTGCGCTGTAGAGATACCTTCTGTACTCCTTTGTGCGCTGTAGAGATACCTTTTGTACTCCTTTGTGCGCTGTAGAGATACCTTCTGTACTCCTTTGTGCGCTGTAGAGATACCTTCTGTACTCCTTTGTGCGCTGTAGAGATACCTTCTGTACTCCTTTGTACGTTCTAGAGATATTTCCTGTACTCCTTTGTGCGCTGTAGAGATACCTTCTGTACTCCTTTGTGCGCTGTAGAGATACCTTCTGTACTCCTTTGTGCGCTGTAGAGATACCTTCTGTACTCCTTTGTACGCTGTAGAGATACCTTCTGTACTCCTTTGTGCGCTTTAGAGATACCTCCTGTACTCCTTTGTGCGCTGTAGAGATACCTTCTGTACTCCTTTGTACGCTGTAGAGATACCTCGTGTACTTCTTTGTACGTTCTAGAGATATTTTCTGTACTCCTTTGTGCGCTGTAGAGATACCTTCTGTACTCCTTTGTGCGCTGTAGAGATACCTTCTGTACTCCTTTGTGCGCTGTAGAGATACCTTCTGTACTCCTTTGTGCGCTGTAGAGATACCTTCTGTACTCCTTTGTACGCTGTAGAGATACCTCGTGTACTCCTTTGTACGTTCTAGAGATATTTCCTGTACTCCTTTGTGCGCTGTAGAGATACCTTCTGTACTCCTTTGTGCGCTGTAGAGATACCTTCTATACTCCTTTTGCGCTGTAGAGATACCTTCTGTATTTCTTTGTACGCTGTAGAGATACCTTCTGTACTCCTTTGTGCGCTGTAGAGATACCTTCTGTACTCCTTTGTGCGCTGTAGAGATACCTTCTGTACTCCTTTGTGCGCTGTAGAGATACCTTCTGTTCTCCTTTGTGCGCTGTAGAGATACCTTCTGTACTCCTTTGTACGTTCTAGAGATATTTCCTGTACTCCTTTGTGCGCTGTAGAGATACCTTCTGTACTCCTTTGTGCGCTGTAGAGATACCTTCTGTACTCCTTTGTGCGCTGAAGAGATACCTTCTGTACTCCTTTGTACGCTGTAGAGATACCTCGTGTACTCCTTTGTGCGCTGTAGAGATACCTTCTGTACTCCTTTGTGCGCTGTAGAGATACCTTCTGTACTCCTTTGTGCGCTGTAGAGATACCTTCTGTACTCCTTTGTGCGCTGTAGAGATACCTTCTGTACTCCTTTGTGCGCTGTAGAGATACCTTCTGTACTCCTTTGTGCGCTGTAGAGATACCTTCTGTACTCCTTTGTGCGCTGTAGAGATACTTTCTGTACTCCTTTGTACGCTGTAGAGATACCTCGTGTACTCCTTTGTACGTTCTAGAGATATTTCCTGTACTCCTTTGTGCGCTGTAGAGATACCTTCTGTACTCCTTTGTGCGCTGTAGAGATACCTTCTGTACTCCTTTGTGCGCTGTAGAGATACCTTCTGTACTCCTTTGTGCGCTGTAGAGATACCATCTGTACTCCTTTGTACGCTGTAGAGATACCTCGTGTACTCCTTTGTACGTTCTAGAGATATTTCCTGTACTCCTTTGTACGCTGTAGAGATACCTTCTGTACTCCTTTGTGCGCTGTATAGATACCTTCTGTACTCCTTTGTGCACTGTAGAGATACCTTCTGTACTCCTTTGTGCGCTGTAGAGATACCTTCTGTACTCCTTTGTACGCTGTAGAGATACCTCGTGTACTTCTTTGTACGTTCTAGAGATATTTCCTGTACTCCTTTGTGCGCTGTAGAGATACCTTCTGTACTCCTTTGTGCGCTGTAGAGATACTTTCTGTACTCCTTTGTACGCTGTAGAGATACCTCGTGTACTCCTTTGTACGTTCTAGAGATATTTCCTGTACTCCTTTGTGCGCTGTAGCGATACCTTCTGTACTCCTTTGTGCGCTGTAGAGATACCTTCTGTACTCCTTTGTGCGCTTTAGAGATACCTCCTGTACTCCTTTGTGTGCTGTAGAGATACCTTCTGTACTCCTTTGTACGCTGTAGAGATACCTCGTGTACTTCTTTGTACGTTCTAGAGATATTTCCTGTACTCCTTTGTGCGCTGTAGAGATACCTTCTGTACTCCTTTGTGCGCTGTAGAGATACCTTCTGTACTCCATTGTGCGCTGTAGAGATACCTTCTGTACTCCTTTGTGCGCTGTAGAGATACCTTCTGTACTCCTTTGTACGCTGTAGAGATACCTCGTGTACTCCTTTGTACGTTCTAGAGATATTTCCTGTACTCCTTTGTGCGCTGTAGAGATACCTTCTGTACTCCTTTGTGCGCTGTAGAGATACCTTCTATACTCCTTTTGCGCTGTAGAGATACCTTCTGTATTTCTTTGTACGCTGTAGAGATACCTTCTGTACTCCTTTGTGCGCTGTAGAGATACCTTCTGTACTCCTTTGTGCGCTGTAGAGATACCTTCTGTACTCCTTTGTGCGCTGTAGAGATACCTTCTGTTCTCCTTTGTGCGCTGTAGAGATACCTTCTGTACTCCTTTGTACGTTCTAGAGATATTTCCTGTACTCCTTTGTGCGCTGTAGAGATACCTTCTGTACTCCTTTGTGCGCTGTAGAGATACCTTCTGTACTCCTTTGTGCGCTGAAGAGATACCTTCTGTACTCCTTTGTACGCTGTAGAGATACCTCGTGTACTCCTTTGTGCGCTGTAGAGATACCTTCTGTACTCCTTTGTGCGCTGTAGAGATACCTTCTGTACTCCTTTGTGCGCTGTAGAGATACCTTCTGTACTCCTTTGTGCGCTGTAGAGATACCTTCTGTACTCCTTTGTGCGCTGTAGAGGTACCTTCTGTACTCCTTTGTGCGCTGTAGAGATACCTTCTGTACTCCTTTGTGCGCTGTAGAGATACTTTCTGTACTCCTTTGTACGCTGTAGAGATACCTCGTGTACTCCTTTGTACGTTCTAGAGATATTTCCTGTACTCCTTTGTGCGCTGTAGAGATACCTTCTGTACTCCTTTGTGCGCTGTAGAGATACCTTCTGTACTCCTTTGTGCGCTGTAGAGATACCTTCTGTACTCCTTTGTGCGCTGTAGAGATACCATCTGTACTCCTTTGTACGCTGTAGAGATACCTCGTGTACTCCTTTGTACGTTCTAGAGATATTTCCTGTACTCCTTTGTGGGCTGTAGAGATACCTTCTGTACTCCTTTGTGCGCTGTAGAGATACCTCGTGTACTCCTTTGTGCGCTGTAGAGATACCTTCTGTACTCCTTTGTGCGCTGTAGAGATACCTTCTGTACTCCTTTGTGCGCTGTAGAGATACCTTCTGTACTCCTTTGTACGTTCTAGAGATATTTCCTGTACTCCTTTGTGCGCTGTAGAGATACCTTCTGTACTCCTTTGTGCGCTGTAGAGATACCTTCTGTACTCCTTTGTGCGCTGTAGAGATACCTTCTGTACTCCTTTGTACGCTGTAGAGATACCTCGTGTACTCCTTTGTACGTTCTAGAGATATTTCCTGTACTCCTCTGTGCGCTGTAGAGATACTTTCTGTACTCCTTTGTGCGCTGTAGAGATACCTTCTGTACTCCTTTGTACGTTCTAGAGATATTTCCTGTACTCCTTTGTACGCTGTAGAGATACCTTCTGTACTCCTTTGTGCGCTGTAGAGATACCTTCTGTACTCCTTTGTGCACTGTAGAGATACCTTCTGTACTCCTTTGTTCGCTCTAGAGATACCTTCTGTACTCCTTTGTACGCTGTAGAGATACCTCGTGTACTTCTTTGTACGTTCTAGAGATATTTCCTGTACTCCTTTGTGCGCTGTAGAGATACCTTCTGTACTCCTTTGTGCGCTGTAGAGATACCTTCTGTACTCCTTTGTGCACTGTAGAGATACCTTCTGTACTCCTTTGTGCGCTGTAGAGATACCTTCTGTACTCCTTTGTGCGCTGTAGAGATACCTTCTGTACTCCTTTGTACGCTGTAGAGATACCTCGTGTACTCCTTTGTACGTTCTAGAGATATTTCCTGTACTCCTTTGTGCGCTGTAGAGATACCTTCTGTACTCCTTTGTGCGCTGTAGAGATACCTTCTGTACTCCTTTGTGCGCTGTAGAGATACCTTCTGTACTCCTTTGTACGCTGTAGAGATACATTCTGTTCTCCTTTGTGCGCTGTAGAGATACCTTCTGTACTCCTTTGTACGCTGTAGAGATACCTCGTGTACTCCTTTGTACGTTCTAGAGATATTTCCTGTACTCCTTTGTGCGCTGTAGAGATACCTTCTGTACTCCTTTGTGCGCTGTAGAGATACCTTCTGTACTCCTTTGTACGTTCTAGAGATATTTCCTGTACTCCTTTGTACGCTGTAGAGATACCTTCTGTACTCCTTTGTGCGCTGTAGAGATACCTTCTGTACTCCTTTGTACGCTGTAGAGATACCTCGTGTACTCCTTTGTGCGTTCTAAAGATATTTCCTGTACTCCTTTGTGCGCTGTAGAGATACCTTCTGTACTCCTTTGTGCGCTGTAGAGATACCTTCTGTACTCCTTTGTGCGCTGTAGAGATACCTTTTGTACTCCTTTGTGCGCTGTAGAGATACCTTCTGTACTCCTTTGTACGCTGTAGAGATACCTCGTGTACTCCTTTGTACGTTCTAGAGATATTTCCTGTACTCCTTTGTGCGCTGTAGAGATACCTTCTGTACTCCTTTGTGTGCTGTAGAGATACCTTCTGTACTCCTTTGTGCGCTGTAGAGATACCTTCTGTACTCCTTTGTGTGCTGTAGAGATACCTTCTGTACTCCTTTGTGCGCTGTAGAGATACCTTCTGTACTCCTTTGTGCGCTGTAGAGATACTTTCTGTACTCCTTTGTACGCTGTAGAGATACCTCGTGTACTCCTTTGTACGTTCTAGAGATATTTCCTGTACTCCTTTGTGCGCTGTAGAGATACCTTCTGTACTCCTTTGTGCGCTGTAGAGATACCTTTTGTACTCCTTTGTGCGCTGTAGAGATACCTTCTGTACTCCTTTGTGCGCTGTAGAGATACCTTCTGTACTCCTTTGTGCGCTGTAGAGATACCTTCTGTACTCCTTTGTACGTTCTAGAGATATTTCCTGTACTCCTTTGTGCGCTGTAGAGATACCTTCTGTACTCCTTTGTGCGCTGTAGAGATACCTTCTGTACTCCTTTGTGCGCTGTAGAGATACCTTCTGTACTCCTTTGTACGCTGTAGAGATACCTCGTGTACTCCTTTGTACGTTCTAGAGATATTTCCTGTACTCCTCTGTGCGCTGTAGAGGTACTTTCTGTACTCCTTTGTGCGCTGTAGAGATACCTTCTGTACTCCTTTGTACGTTCTAGAGATATTTCCTGTACTCCTTTGTACGCTGTAGAGATACCTTCTGTACTCCTTTGTGCGCTGTATAGATACCTTCTGTACTCCTTTGTGCACTGTAGAGATACCTTCTGTACTCCTTTGTGCGCTGTAGAGATACCTTCTGTACTCCTTTGTACGCTGTAGAGATACCTCGTGTACTTCTTTGTACGTTCTAGAGATATTTCCTGTACTCCTTTGTGCGCTGTAGAGATACCTTCTGTACTCCTTTGTGCGCTGTAGAGATACTTTCTGTACTCCTTTGTACGCTGTAGAGATACCTCGTGTACTCCTTTGTACGTTCTAGCGATATTTCCTGTACTCCTTTGTGCGCTGTAGCGATACCTTCTGTACTCCTTTGTGCGCTGTAGAGATACCTTCTGTACTCCTTTGTGCGCTTTAGAGATACCTCCTGTACTCCTTTGTGCGCTGTAGAGATACCTTCTGTACTCCTTTGTACGCTGTAGAGATACCTCGTGTACTTCTTTGTACGTTCTAGAGATATTTCCTGTACTCCTTTGTGCGCTGTAGAGATACCTTCTGTACTCCTTTGTGCGCTGTAGAGATACCTTCTGTACTCCTTTGTGCGCTGTAGAGATACCTTCTGTACTCCTTTGTGCGCTGTAGAGATACCTTCTGTACTCCTTTGTACGCTGTAGAGATACCTCGTGTACTCCTTTGTACGTTCTAGAGATATTTCCTGTACTCCTTTGTGCGCTGTAGAGATACCTTCTGTACTCCTTTGTGCGCTGTAGAGATACCTTCTATACTCCTTTTGCGCTGTAGAGATACCTTCTGTATTTCTTTGTACGCTGTAGAGATACCTTCTGTACTCCTTTGTGCGCTGTAGAGATACCTTCTGTACTCCTTTGTGCGCTGTAGAGATACCTTCTGTACTCCTTTGTGCGCTGTAGAGATACCTTCTGTTCTCCTTTGTGCGCTGTAGAGATACCTTCTGTACTCCTTTGTACGTTCTAGAGATATTTCCTGTACTCCTTTGTGCGCTGTAGAGATACCTTCTGTACTCCTTTGTGCGCTGTAGAGATACCTTCTGTACTCCTTTGTGCGCTGAAGAGATACCTTCTGTACTCCTTTGTACGCTGTAGAGATACCTCGTGTACTCCTTTGTGCGCTGTAGAGATACCTTCTGTACTCCTTTGTGCGCTGTAGAGATACCTTCTGTACTCCTTTGTGCGCTGTAGAGATACCTTCTGTACTCCTTTGTGCACTGTAGAGATACCTTCTGTACTCCTTTGTGCGCTGTAGAGATACCTTCTGTACTCCTTTGTGCGCTGTAGAGATACCTTCTGTACTCCTTTGTGCGCTGTAGAGATACTTTCTGTACTCCTTTGTACGCTGTAGAGATACCTCGTGTACTCCTTTGTACGTTCTAGAGATATTTCCTGTACTCCTTTGTGCGCTGTAGAGATACCTTCTGTACTCCTTTGTGCGCTGTAGAGATACCTTCTGTACTCCTTTGTGCGCTGTAGAGATACCTTCTGTACTCCTTTGTGCGCTGTAGAGATACCATCTGTACTCCTTTGTACGCTGTAGAGATACCTCGTGTACTCCTTTGTACGTTCTAGAGATATTTCCTGTACTCCTTTGTGGGCTGTAGAGATACCTTCTGTACTCCTTTGTGCGCTGTAGAGATACCTCGTGTACTCCTTTGTGCGCTGTAGAGATACCTTCTGTACTCCTTTGTGCGCTGTAGAGATACCTTCTGTACTCCTTTGTGCGCTGTAGAGATACCTTCTGTACTCCTTTGTACGTTTTAGAGATATTTCCTGTACTCCTTTGTGCGCTGTAGAGATACCTTCTGTACTCCTTTGTGCGCTGTAGAGATACCTTCTGTACTCCTTTGTACGCTGTAGAGATACCTCGTGTACTTCTTTGTACGTTCTAGAGATATTTCCTGTACTCCTTTGTGCGCTGTAGAGATACCTTCTGTACTCCTTTGTGCGCTGTAGAGATACCTTCTGTACTCCTTTGTGCGCTGTAGAGATACCTTCTGTACTCCTTTGTGCGCTGTAGAGATACCTTCTGTACTCCTTTGTACGCTGTAGAGATACCTCGTGTACTCCATTGTACGTTCTAGAGATATTTCCTGTACTCCTTTGTGCGCTGTAGAGATACCTTCTGTACTCCTTTGTGCGCTGTAGAGATACCTTCTGTACTCCTTTGTACGCTGTAGAGATACCTCGTGTACTCCTTTGTACGTTCTAGAGATATTTCCTGTACTCCTTTGTGCGCTGAAGCGATACCTTCTGTACTCCTTTGTGCGCTGTAGAGATACCTTCTGTACTCCTTTGTGCGCTTTAGAGATACCTCGTGTACTTCTTTGTACGTTCTAGAGATATTTCCTGTACTCCTTTGTGCGCTGTAGAGATACCTTCTCTACTCCTTTTTGCGCTGTAGAGATACCTTCTGTACTCCTTTGTGCGCTGTAGAGATACCTTCTGTACTCCTTTGTGCGCTGTAGAGATACCTTCTGTACTCCTTTGTACGCTGTAGAGATACCTCGTGTACTCCTTTGTACGTTCTAGAGATATTTCCTGTACTCCTTTGTGCGCTGTAGAGATACCTTCTGTACTCCTTTGTGCGCTGTAGAGATACCTTCTATACTCCTTTGTGCGCTGTAGAGATACCTTCTGTACTTCTTTGTACGCTGTAGAGATACCTTCTGTACTCCTTTGTGCGCTGTAGAGATACCTTCTGTACTCCTTTGTGCGCTGTAGAGATACCTTCTGTACTCCTTTGTGCGCTGTAGAGATACCTTCTGTACTCCTTTGTGCGCTGTAGAGATACCTTCTGTACTCCTTTGTACGTTCTAGAGATATTTCCTGTACTCCTTTGTGCGCTGTAGAGATACCTTCTGTACTCCTTTGTGCGCTGAAGAGATACCTTCTGTACTCCTTTGTACGCTGTAGAGATACCTCGTGTACTCCTTTGTGCGCTGTAGAGATACCTTCTGTACTCCTTTGTGCGCTGTAGAGATACCTTCTGTACTCCTTTGTGCGCTGTAGAGATACCTACTGTAGTCCTTTGTACGTTCTAGAGATATTTCCTTTACTCCTTTGTGCGCTGTAGAGATACCTTCTGTACTTCTTTGTGCGCTGTAGAGATACCTTCTGTACTCCTTTGTGCGCTGTAGAGATACCTTCTGTTCTCTTTTGTACGCTGTAGAGATACCTTCTGTACTCCTTTGTGCGCTGTAGAGATACCTTCTGTACTCCTTTGTACGCTGTAGAGATACCTCGTGTACTCCTTTGTACGTTCTAGAGATATTTCCTGTACTCCTTTGTGCGTTGTAGAGATACCTTCTGTACTCCTTTGTGCGCTGTAGAGATACCTTCTGTACTCCTTTGTGCGCTCTAGAGATACCTTCTGTACTCCTTTGTGCGCTGTAGAGATACCTTCTGTACTCCTTTGTACGCTGTAGAGATACCTCGTGTACTTCTTTGTACGTTCTAGAGATATTTCCTGTACTCCTTTGTGCGCTGTAGAGATACCTTCTGTACTCCTTTGTGCGCTGTAGAGATACTTTCTGTACTCCTTTGTACGCTGTAGAGATACCTCGTGTACTCCTTTGTACGTTCTAGAGATATTTCCTGTACTCCTTTGTGCGCTGTAGCGATACCTTCTGTACTCCTTTGTGCGCTGTAGAGATACCTTCTGTACTCCTTTGTGCGCTTTAGAGATACCTTCTGTACTCCTTTGTGCGCTGTAGAGATACCTTCTGTACTCCTTTGTACGCTGTAGAGATACCTCGTGTACTTCTTTGTACGTTCTAGAGATATTTCCTGTACTCCTTTGTGCGCTGTAGAGATACCTTCTGTACTCCTTTGTGCGCTGTAGAGATACCTTCTGTACTCCTTTGTGCGCTGTAGAGATACCTTCTGTACTCCTTTGTGCGCTGTAGAGATACCTTCTGTACTCCTTTGTACGCTGTAGAGATACCTCGTGTACTCCATTGTACGTTCTAGAGATATTTCCTGTACTCCTTTGTGCGCTGTAGAGATACCTTCTGTACTCCTTTGTGCGCTGTCGAGATACCTTCTATACTCCTTTTGCGCTGTAGAGATACCTTCTGTATTTCTTTGTACGCTGTAGAGATACCTTCTGTACTCCTTTGTGCGCTGTAGAGATACCTTCTGTACTCCTTTGTGCGCTGTAGAGATACCTTCTGTACTCCTTTGTGCGCTGTAGAGATACCTTCTGTACTCCTTTGTGCGCTGTAGAGATACCTTCTGTACTCCTTTGTACGTTCTAGAGATATTTCCTGTACTCCTTTGTGCGCTGTAGAGATACCTTCTGTACTCCTTTGTGCGCTGTAGAGATACCTTCTGTACTCCTTTGTGCGCTGAAGAGATACCTTCTGTACTCCTTTGTACGCTGTAGAGATACCTCGTGTACTCCTTTGTGCGCTGTAGAGATACCTTCTGTACTCCTTTGTGCGCTGTAGAGATACCTTCTGTACTCCTTTGTGCGCTGTAGAGATACCTTCTGTACTCCTTTGTGCGCTGTAGAGATACCTTCTGTACTCCTTTGTGCGCTGTAGAGATACCTTCTGTACTCCTTTGTGCGCTGTAGAGATACCTTCTGTACTCCTTTGTGCGCTGTAGAGATACTTTCTGTACTCCTTTGTACGCTGTAGAGATACCTCGTGTACTCCTTTGTACGTTCTAGAGATATTTCCTGTACTCCTTTGTGCGCTGTAGAGATACCTTCTGTACTCCTTTGTGCGCTGTAGAGATACCTTCTGTACTCCTTTGTGCGCTGTAGAGATACCTTCTGTACTCCTTTGTGCGCTGTAGAGATACCATCTGTACTCCTTTGTACGCTGTAGAGATACCTCGTGTACTCCTTTGTACGTTCTAGAGATATTTCCTGTACTCCTTTGTGGGCTGTAGAGATACCTTCTGTACTCCTTTGTGCGCTGTAGAGATACCTCGTGTACTCCTTTGTGCGCTGTAGAGATACCTTCTGTACTCCTTTGTGCGCTGTAGAGATACCTTCTGTACTCCTTTGTGCGCTGTAGAGATACCTTCTGTACTCCTTTGTACGTTCTAGAGATATTTCCTGTACTCCTTTGTGCGCTGTAGAGATACCTTCTGTACTCCTTTGTGCGCTGTAGAGATACCTTCTGTACTCCTTTGTGCGCTGTAGAGATACCTTCTGTACTCCTTTGTACGCTGTAGAGATACCTCGTGTACTCCTTTGTACGTTCTAGAGATATTTCCTGTACTCCTCTGTGCGCTGTAGAGATACTTCCTGTACTCCTTTGTGCGCTGTAGAGATACCTTCTGTACTCCTTTGTACGTTCTAGAGATATTTCCTGTACTCCTTTGTACGCTGTAGAGATACCTTCTGTACTCCTTTGTGCGCTGTAGAGATACCTTCTGTACTCCTTTGTGCACTGTAGAGATACCTTCTGTACTCCTTTGTGCGCTGTAGAGATACCTTCTGTACTCCTTTGTACGCTGTAGAGATACCTCGTGTACTTCTTTGTACGTTCTAGAGATATTTCCTGTACTCCTTTGTGCGCTGTAGAGATACCTTCTGTACTCCTTTGTGCGCTGTAGAGATACCTTCTGTACTCCTTTGTACGCTGTAGAGATACCTCGTGTACTCCTTTGTACGTTCTAGAGATATTTCCTGTACTCCTTTGTGCGCTGAAGCGATACCTTCTGTACTCCTTTGTGCGCTGTAGAGATACCTTCTGTACTCCTTTGTGCGCTTTAGAGATACCTTCTGTACTCCTTTGTGCGCTGTAGAGATACCTTCTGTACTCCTTTGTACGCTGTAGAGATACCTCGTGTACTTCTTTGTACGTTCTAGAGATATTTCCTGTACTCCTTTGTGCGCTGTAGAGATACCTTCTCTACTCCTTTTTGCGCTGTAGAGATACCTTCTGTACTCCTTTGTGCGCTGTAGAGATACCTTCTGTACTCCTTTGTGCGCTGTAGAGATACCTTCTGTACTCCTTTGTACGCTGTAGAGATACCTCGTGTACTCCTTTGTACGTTCTAGAGATATTTCCTGTACTCCTTTGTGCGCTGTAGAGATACCTTCTGTACTCCTTTGTGCGCTGTAGAGATACCTTCTATACTCCTTTGTGCGCTGTAGAGATACCTTCTGTACTTCTTTGTACGCTGTAGAGATACCTTCTGTACTCCTTTGTGCGCTGTAGAGATACCTTCTGTACTCCTTTGTGCGCTGTAGAGATACCTTCTGTACTCCTTTGTGCGCTGTAGAGATACCTTCTGTACTCCTTTGTGCGCTGTAGAGATACCTTCTGTACTCCTTTGTACGTTCTAGAGATATTTCCTGTACTCCTTTGTGCGCTGTAGAGATACCTTCTGTACTCCTCTGTGCGCTGAAGAGATACCTTCTGTACTCCTTTGTACGCTGTAGAGATACCTCGTGTACTCCTTTGTGCGCTGTAGAGATACCTTCTGTACTCCTTTGTGCGCTGTAGAGATACCTTCTGTACTCCTTTGTGCGCTGTAGAGATACCTACTGTAGTCCTTTGTACGTTCTAGAGATATTTCCTGTACTCCTTTGTGCGCTGTAGAGATACCTTCTGTACTTCTTTGTGCGCTGTAGAGATACCTTCTGTACTCCTTTGTGCGCTGTAGAGATACCTTCTGTTCTCTTTTGTACGCTGTAGAGATACCTTCTGTACTCCTTTGTGCGCTGTAGAGATACCTTCTGTACTCCTTTGTACGCTGTAGAGATACCTCGTGTACTCCTTTGTACGTTCTAGAGATATTTCCTGTACTCCTTTGTGCGTTGTAGAGATACCTTCTGTACTCCTTTGTGCGCTGTAGAGATACCTTCTGTACTCCTTTGTGCGCTCTAGAGATACCTTCTGTACTCCTTTGTACGCTGTAGAGATACCTTCTGTACTCCTTTGTGCGCTGTAGAGATACCTTCTGTACTCCTTTGTACGCTGTAGAGATACCTCGTGTACTCCTTTGTACGTTCTAGAGATATTTCCTGTACTCCTTTGTGCGCTGTAGAGATACCTTCTGTACTCCTTTGTGCGCTGTAGAGATACCTTCTGTACTCCTTTGTACGTTCTAGAGATATTTCCTGTACTCCTTTGTACGCTGTAGAGATACCTTCTGTACTCCTTTGTGCGCTGTAGAGATACCTTGTGTACTCCTTTGTACGCTGTAGAGATACCTCGTGTACTCCTTTGTGCGTTCTTGAGATATTTCCTGTACTCCTCTGTGCACTGTAGAGATACCTTCTGTACTCCTTTGTGCGCTGTAGAGATACCTTCTGTACTCCTTTGTGCGCTGTAGAGATACCTTCTGTACTCCTTTGTGCGCTGTAGAGATACCTTCTGTACTCCTTTGTACGTTCTAGAGATATTTCCTGTACTCCTTTGTGCGCTGAGGAGATACCTTCTGTACTCCTTTGTGCGCTGTAGAGATACCTTCTGTACTCCTTTGTGCGCTGTAGAGATACCTTCTGTACTCCTTTGTGCGCTGTAGAGATACCTCGTGTACTCCTTTGTACGTTCTAGAGATATTTCCTGTACTCCTTTGTGCGCTGTAGAGATACCTTCTGTACTCCTTTGTGCGCTGTAGAGATACCTCGTGTACTCCTTTGTACGTTCTAGAGATATTTCCTGTACTCCTTTGTGCGCTGTAGAGAAACCTTCTGTACTCCTTTGTGCGCTGTAGAGATACCTTCTGTACTCCTTTGTGCGCTGTAGAGATACCTTCTGTACTCCTTTGTGCGCTGTAGAGATACCACGTGTACTCCTTTGTACGTTCTAGAGATATTTCCTGTACTCCTTTGTGCGCTGTAGAGATACCTTCTGTACTCCTTTGTGCGCTGTAGAGATACCTTCTGTACTCCTTTGTACGTTCTAGAGATATTTCCTGTACTCCTTTGTGCGCTGTAGAGATACCTTCTGTACTCCTTTGTGCGCTGTAGAGATACCTTCTGTACTCCTTTGTGCGCTGTAGAGATACCTTCTGTACTCCTTTGTGCGCTGTAGAGATACCTTCTGTACTCCTTTGTACGTTCTAGAGATATTTCCTGTACTCCTTTGTGCGCTGTAGAGATACCTTCTGTACTCCTTTGTGCGCTGAAGAGATACCTTCTGTACTCCTTTGTGCGCTGTAGAGATACCTTCTGTACTCCTTTGTGCGCTGTAGATATACCTTCTGTACTTCTTTGTACGCTGTAGAGATACCTCGTGTACTCCTTTGCACGTTCTAGAGTTATTTCCTGTACTCCTTTGTGCGCTGTAGAGATACCTTCTGTACTCCTTTGTGCGCTGTAAAGATACCTTCTGTACTCCTTTGTGCGCTGTAGAGATACCTTCTGTACTCCTTTTTGCGCTGTAGAGATACCTTCTGTACTCCTCTGTACGCTGTAGAGATACCTCGTGTACTCCTTTGTACGTTCTAGAGATATTTCCTGTACTCCTTTGTGCGCTGTAGAGATACCTTCTGTACTTCTTTGTGCGCTGTAGAGATACCTTCTGTACTCCTTTGTGCGCTGTAGAGACACCTTCTGTACTCCTTTGTGCGCTGTAGAGATACCTTCTGTACTCCTTTGTACGTTCTAGAGATATTTCCTGTACTCCTTTGTGCGATGTAGAGGTACCTTCTGTACTCCTTTGTACGCTGTAGAGATACCTCGTGTACTCCTTTGTACGTTCTAGAGATATTTCCTGTACTCCTTTGTGCGCTGTAGAGATACCTTCTGTACTCCTTTGTGCGCTGTAGAGATACCTTCTGTTCTCCTTTGTGCGCTGAAGAGATACCTTCTGTACTCCTTTGTACGCTGTAGAGATACCTCGTGTACTCCTTTGTACGTTCTAGAGATATTTCCTGTACTCCTTTGTGCGCTGTAGAGATACCTTCTGTACTCCTTTGTGCGCTGTAGAGATACCTGCTGTACTCCTTTGTGCGCTGTAGAAATACCTTCTGTACTCCTTTGTATGCTGTAGAGATACCTTCTGTACTCCTTTGTGCGCTGTAGAGATACCTTCTGTACTCCTTTGTACGCTGTAGAGATACCTCGTGTACTCCTTTGTACGTTCTAGAGATATATCCTGTACTCCTTTGTGCGCTGTAGAGATACCTTCTGTACTCCTTTGTGCGCTGTAGAAATACCTTCTGTACTCCTTTGTGGGCTGTAGAGATACCTTCTGTACTCCTTTGTACGCTGTAGAGATACCTTCTGTACTCCTTTGTGCGCTGTAGAGATACATTCTGTACTCCTTTGTATGCTGTAGAGATACCTCGTGTACTCCTTTGTACGTTCTAGAGATATTTCCTGTACTCCTTTGTGCGCTGTAGAAATACCTTCTGTACTCCTTTGTGCGCTGTAGAGATACCTTCTGTACCCCTTTGTACGTTCGAGAGATATTTCCTGTACTCCTTTGTATGCTGTAGAGATACCATCTGTACTCCTTTGTGCGCTGTAGAGATACCTTCTGTACTCCTTTGTACGCTGTAGAGATACCTCGTGTACTCCTTTGTACGTTCTAGAGATATTTCCTGTACTCCTTTGTGCGCTGTAGAGATACCTTCTGTACTCCTTTGTGCGCTGTTGAGATACCTTCTGTACTCCTTTGTGCGCTGTAGAGATGCCTTCTGTACTCCTTTGTGCGCTGTCGAGATACCTTCTGTACTCCTTTGTACGCTGTAGAGATACCTCGTGTACTCTTTTGTACGTTCTAGAGATATTTCCTGTACTCCTTTGTGCGCTGTAGAGATACCTTCTGTACTCCTTTGTGCGCTGTAGAGATACCTTCTGTACTCCTTTGTGCGCTGTAGAGATACCTTCTGTACTCCTTTGTGCGCTGTAGAGATACCTTCTGTACTCCTTTGTACGCTGTAGAGATACCTCGTGTACTCCTTTGTACGTTCTAGAGATATTTCCTGTACTCCTTTGTGCGCTGTAGAGATACCTTCTGTACTCCTTTGTGCGCTGTAGAGATACCTTCTGTACTCCTTTGTGCGCTGTAGAGATACCTTCTGTACTCCTTTGTACGCTGTAGAGATACCTTCTGTACTCCTTTGTGCGCTGTAGAGATACCTTCTGTACTCCTTTGTGCGCTGTAGAGATACCTTCTGTACTCCTTTGTGCGCTGTAGAGATACCTTCTGTACTCCTTTGTGCGCTGTAGAGATACCTTCTGCACTCCTTTGTACGTTCTAGAGATATTTCCTGTACTCCTTTGTGCGCTGTAGAGATACCTTCTGTACTCCTTTGTGCGCTGTAGAGATACCTTCTGTACTCCTTTGTGCGCTGTAGAGATACCTTCTGTACTCCTTTGTACGCTGTAGAGATACCTCGTGTACTCCTTTGTGCGCTGTAGAGATACCTTCTGTACTCCTTTGTGCGCTGTAGAGATACCTTCTGTACTCCTTTGTGCGCTGTAGAGATACCTTCTGTACTCCTTTGTACGTTCTAGAGATATTTCCTGTACTCCTTTGTGCGCTGTAGAGATACCTTCTGTACTCCTTTGTGCGCTGTAGAGATACCTTCTGTACTCCTTTGTGCGCTGTAGAGATACCTTCTGTACTCCTTTGTACGCTGTAGAGATACCTCGTGTACTCCTTTGTACGTTCTAGAGATATTTCCTGTACTCCTCTGTGCGCTGTAGAGATACTTTCTGTACTCCTTTGTGCGCTGTAGAGATACCTTCTGTACTCCTTTGTGCGCTGTAGAGATACCTTCTGTACTCCTTTGTGCGCTGTAGAGATACCTTCTGTACTCCTTTGTACGCTGTAGAGATACCTCGTGTACTCCTTTGTACATTCTAGAGATATTTCCTGTACTCCGTTGTGCGCTTTAGAGATACCTTCTGTACTCCTTTGTGCGCTGTAGAGATACCTTCTGTACTCCTTTGTGCGCGGTAGAGATACCTTCTGTACTCCTTTGTGCGCTGTAGAGATACCTTCTAAACTCCTTTGTACGCTGTAGAGATACCTCGTGTACTCCTTTGTACGTTCTAGAGATATTTCCTGTACTCCTTTGTGCGCTGTAGAGATACCTTCTGTACTCCTTTGTGCGCTGTAGAGATACCTTCTGTACTCCTTTGTACGCTGTAGAGATACCTTCTGTACTCCTTTGTGCGCTGTAGAGATACCTTCTGTACTCCTTTGTGCGCTGTAGAGATACCTTCTGTAGTCCTTTGTACGTTCTAGAAATATTTCCTGTACTCCTTTGTGCGCTAAAGAGATACCTTCTGTACTCCTTTGTGCGCTGTAGAGATACCTTCTGTACTCCTTTGTGCGCTGTAGAGATACCTTCTGTACTCCTTTGTGCGCTGTAGAGATACCTTCTGTACTCCTTTGTACGCTGTAGAGATACCTCGTGTACTCCTTTGTACGTTCTAGAGATATTTCCTGTACTCCTTTGTGCACTGTAGAGATACCTTCTGTACTCCTTTGTGCGCTGTAGAGATACCTTCTGTACTCCTTTGTGCGCTGTAGAGATACCTTCTGTTCTCTTTTGTACGCTGTAGAGATACCTTCTGTACTCCTTTGTGCGCTGTAGAGATACCTTCTGTACTCCTTTGTACGCTGTAGAGATACCTCGTGTACTCCTTTGTACGTTCTAGAGATATTTCCTGTAATCCTTTGTGCGCTGTAGAGATACCTTCTGTACTCCTTGTGCGCTGTAGAGATACCTTCTGTACTCCTTTGTGCGCTGTAGAGATACCTTCTGTACTCCTTTGTACGCTGTAGAGATACCTTCTGTACTCCTTTGTGCGCTGTAGAGATACCTTCTGTACTCCTTTGTACGCTGTAGAGATACCTCGTGTACTCCTTTGTACGTTCTAGAGATATTTCCTGTACTCCTTTGTGCGCTGTAGAGATACCTTCTGTACTCCTTTGTGCGCTGTAGAGATACCTTCTGTACTCCTTTGTACGTTCTAGAGATATTTCCTGTACTCCTTTGTACGCTGTAGAGATACCTTCTGTACTCCTTTGTGCGCTGTAGAGATACCTTCTGTACTCCTTTGTATGCTGTAGAGATACCTCGTGTACTCCTTTGTGCGTTCTAGAGATATTTCCTGTACTCCTTTGTGCGCTGTAGAGATACCTTCTGTACTCCTTTGTGCGCTGTAGAGATACCTTCTGTACTCCTTTGTGCGCTGTAGAGATACCTTTTGTACTCCTTTGTGCGCTGTAGAGATACCTTCTGTACTCCTTTGTACGCTGTAGAGATACCTCGTGTACTCCTTTGTACGTTCTAGAGATATTTCCTGTACTCCTTTGTGCGCTGTAGAGATACCTTCTGTACTCCTTTGTGCGCTGTAGAGATACCTTCTGTACTCCTTTCTGCGCTGTAGAGATACCTTCTGTACTCCTTTTTGCGCTGTAGAGATACCTTCTGTACTCCTTTGTGCGCTGTAGAGATACCTTCTGTACTCCTTTGTGCGCTGTAGAGATACTTTCTGTACTCCTTTGTACGCTGTAGAGATACCTCGTGTACTCCTTTGTACGTTCTAGAGATATTTCCTGTACTCCTTTGTGTGCTGTAGAGATACCTTCTGTACTCCTTCGTGCGCTGTAGAGATACCTTCTGTACTCCTTTGTGCGCTCTAGAGATACCTTCTGTACTCCTTTGTGCGCTGTAGAGATACCATCTGTACTCCTTTGTACGCTGTAGAGATACCTCGTGTACTCCTTTGTACGTTCTAGAGATATTTCCTGTACTCCTTTGTGGGCTGTAGAGATACCTTCTGTACTCCTTTGTGCGCTGTAGAGATACCTCGTGTACTCCTTTGTGCGCTGTAGAGATACCTTCTGTACTCCTTTGTGCGCTGTAGAGATACCTTCTGTACTCCTTTGTGCGCTGTAGAGATACCTTCTGTACTCCTTTGTACGTTCTAGAGATATTTCCTGTACTCCTTTGTGCGCTGTAGAGATACCTTCTGTACTCCTTTGTGCGCTGTAGAGATACCTTCTGTACCCCTTTGTGCGCTGTAGAGATACCTTCTGTACTCCTTTGTACGCTGAAGAGATACCTCGTGTACTCCTTTGTACGTTCTAGAGATATTTCCTGTACTCCTCTGTGCGCTGTAGAGATACTTTCTGTACTCCTTTGTGCGCTGTAGAGATACCTTCTGTACGCCTTTGTGCGCTGTAGAGATACCTTCTGTACTCCTTTGTGCGCTGTAGAGATACCTTCTGTACTCTTTTGTACGCTGTAGAGATACCTCGTGTACTCCTTTGTACGTTCTAGAGATATTTCCTGTACTCCTTTGTGCGCTGTAGAGATACCTTCCGTACTCCTTTGTGCGCTGTAGAGATACCTTCTGTACTCCTTTGTGCGCTGTAGAGATACCTTCTGTACTCCTTTGTACGCTGTAGAGGTACCTTCTGTACTCCTTTGTGCGCTGTAGAGACACCTCGTGTACTCCTTTGTACGTTCTAGAGATATTTCCTGTACTCCTTTGTGCGCTGTAGAGATACCTTCTGTACTCCTTTGTGCGCTGTAGAGATACATTCTGTACTCCTTTGTACGTTCTAGAGATATTTCCTGTACTCCTTTGTGCGCTGTAGAGATACCTTCTGTACTCCTTTGTGCGCTGTAGAGATACCTTCTCTACTCCTTTGTGCGCTGTAGAGATACCTTCTGTACTCCTTTGTACGCTGTAGAGATACCTTCTGTACTCCTTTGTGCGCTGTAGAGATACCTTCTGTACTTCTTTGTACGCTGTAGAGATACCTCGTGTACTCCTTTGTACGTTCTAGAGATATTTCCTGTACTCCTTTGTGCGCTGTAGAGATACCTTCTGTACTCCTTTGTGCGCTGTAGAGATACCTTCTGTACTCCTTTGTGCGCTGTAGAGATACCTTCTGTACTCCTTTGTACGCTGTAGAGATACCTTCTGTACTCCTTTGTGCGCTGTAGAGATACCTTCTGTACTCCTTTGTGCGCTGTAGAGATACCTTCTGTACTCCTTTGTACGCTGTAGAGATACCTTCTGTACTCCTATGTGCGCTGTAGAGATACCTTCTGTACTCTTTTGTGCGCTGTAGAGATACCTTCTGTACTCCTTTGTGCGCTGTAGAGATACCTTCTGTACTCCTTTGTACGCTGTAGATACCTCGTGTACTCCTTTGGACGTTCTAGAGATATTTCCTCTACTCCTTTGTGCGCTGTAGAGATACCTTCTGTACTCATTTGTGCGCTGTAGAGATACCTTCTGTACTCCTTTGTGCGCTGTAGAGATACCTTCTGTACTCCTTTGTGCGCTGTAGAGATACCTTCTGTACTCCTTTGTACGCTGTAGAGATACCTCGTGTACTCCTTTGTACGTTCTAGAGATATTTCCTGTACTCCTTTGTGCACTGTAGAGATACCTTCTGTACTCCTTTGTGCGCTGTAGAGATACCTTCTGTACTTCTTTGTGCGCTGTAGAGATACCTTCTGTACTCCTTTGTGCGCTGTAGAGATACCTTCTGTACTCCTTTGTACGTTCTAGAGATATTTCCTGTACTCCTTTGTGCGATGTAGAGATACCTTCTGTACTCCATTGTACGCTGTAGAAATACCTCGTGTACTCCTTTGTACGTTCTAGAGATATTTCCTGTACTCCTTTGTGCGCTGTAGAGATACCTTCTGTACTCCTTTGTGCGCTGTAGAGATACCTTCTGTACTCTTTTGTGCGCTGTAGAGATACCTTCTGTACTCCTTTGTACGCTGTAGAGATACCTCGTGTACTCCTTTGTACGTTCTAGAGATATTTCCTGTACTCCTTTGTGCGCTGTAGAGATACCTTCTGTACTCCTTTGTGCGCTGTAGAGATACCTTCTGTACTCCTTTGTGCGCTGTAGAGATACCTTCTGTACTCCTTTGTACGCTGTAGAGATACCTTCTGTACTCCTTTGTGCGCTGTAGAGATACCTTCTGTACTCCTTTGTACGCTGTAGAGACACCTCGTGTACTCCTTTGTACGTTCTAGAGATATTTCCTGTACTCCTTTGTGCGCTGTAGAGATACCTTCTGTACTCCTTTGTGCGCTGTAGAGATACCTTCTGTACTCCTTTGTGCGCTGTAGAGATACCTTCTGTACTCCTTTGTGCGCTGTAGAGATACCTTCTGTATTCCTTTGTACGCTGTAGAGATACCTCGTGTACTCCTTTGTACGTTCTGGAGATATTTCCTGTACTCCTTTGTGCGCTGTAGAGATACCTTCTGTACTCCTTTGTGCGCTGTAGAGATACCTTCTGTACTCCTTTGTGCGCTGTAGAGATTCCTTCTGTACTCCTTTGTACGCTGTAGAGATACCTTCTGTACTCCTTTGTGCGCTGTGGAGATACCTTCTGTACTCCTTTGTACGCTGTAGAGATACCTCGTGTACTCCTTTGTACGTTCTAGAGATATTTCCTCTACTCCTTTGTGCGCTGTAGAGATACCTTCTGTACTCCTTTGTGCGCTGTAGAGATACCTTCTGTACTCCTTTGTACGTTCTAGAGATATTTCCTGTACTCCTTTGTACGCTCTAGAGATACCTTCTGTACTCCTTTGTGCGCTGTAGAGATACCTTCTGTACTCCTTTGTACGCTGTAGAGATACCTCGTGTACTCCTTTGTACGTTCTAGAGATATTTCCTGTACTCCTTTGTGCGCTGTAGAGATACCTTCTGTACTCCTTTGTGCGCTTTAGAGATACCTTCTGTACTCCTTTGTGCGCTGTAGAGATACCTTCTGTACTCCTTTGTGCGCTGTAGAGATACCTTCTGTACTCCTTTGTACGCTGTAGAGATACCTCGTGTACTCCTTTGTACGTTCTAGAGATATTTCCTGTACTCCTTTGTGCGCTGTAGAGATACCTTCTGTACTCCTTTGTGCGCTGTAGAGATACCTTCTGTACTCCTTTGTGCGCTGTAGAGAGACCTTCTGTACTGCTTTGTGCGCTGTAGAGATACCTTCTGTATTCCTTTGTACGCTGTAGAGATACCTCGTGTACTCCTTTGTACGTTCTGGAGATATTTCCTGTACTCCTTTGTGCGCTGTAGAGATACCTTCTGTACTCCTTTGTGCGCTGTAGAGATACCTTCTGTACTCCTTTGTGCGCTGTAGAGATTCCTTCTGTACTCCTTTGTACGCTGTAGAGATACCTTCTGTACTCCTTTGTGCGCTGTAGAGATACCTTCTGTACTCCTTCGTGCGCTGTTGAGATACCTTCTGTACTCCTTTGTGCGCTGTAGAGATACCTTCTGTACTCCTTTGTGCGCTGTAGAGATACCTTCTGTACTCCTTTGTACGTTCTAGAGATATTTCCTGTACTCCTTTGTGCGCTGTTGAGATACCTTCTGTACTCCTTTGTGCGCTGTAGAGATACCTTCTGTACTCCTTTGTGCGCTGTAGAGATACCTTCTGTACTCCTTTGTGCGCTGTAGAGATTCCTTCTGTACTCCTTTGTACGCTGTAGAGATACCTTCTGTACTCCTTTGTGCGCTGTAGAGATACCTTCTGTACTCCTTCGTGCGCTGTTGAGATACCTTCTGTACTCCTTTGTGCGCTGAAGAGATACCTTCTGTACTCCTTTGTACGCTGTAGAGATACCTCGTGTACTCCTTTGTACGTTCTAGAGATATTTCCTGTACTCCTTTGTGCGCTGTAGAGATACCTTCTGTACTCCTTTGTGCGCTGTAGAGATACCTGCTGTACTCCTTTGTGCGCTGTAGAAATACCTTCTGTACTCCTTTGTATGCTGTAGAGATACCTTCTGTACTCCTTTGTGCGCTGTAGAGATACCTTCTGTACTCCTTTGTACGCTGTAGAGATACCTCGTGTACTCCTTTGTACGTTCTAGAGATATATCCTGTACTCCTTTGCGCGCTGTAGAGATACCTTCTGTACTCCTTTGTGCGCTGTAGAAATACCTTCTGTACTCCTTTGTGGGCTGTAGAGATACCTTCTGTACTCCTTTGTACGCTGTAGAGATACCTTCTGTACTCCTTTGTGCGCTGTAGAGATACATTCTGTACTCCTTTGTATGCTGTAGAGATACCTCGTGTACTCCTTTGTACGTTCTAGAGATATTTCCTGTACTCCTTTGTGCGCTGTAGAAATACCTTCTGTACTCCTTTGTGCGCTGTAGAGATACCTTCTGTACCCCTTTGTACGTTCGAGAGATATTTCCTGTACTCCTTTGTATGCTGTAGAGATACCATCTGTACTCCTTTGTGCGCTGTAGAGATACCTTCTGTACTCCTTTGTACGCTGTAGAGATACCTCGTGTACTCCTTTGTACGTTCTAGAGATATTTCCTGTACTCCTTTGTGCGCTGTAGAGATACCTTCTGTACTCCTTTGTGCGCTGTTGAGATACCTTCTGTACTCCTTTGTGCGCTGTAGAGATGCCTTCTGTACTCCTTTGTGCGCTGTCGAGATACCTTCTGTACTCCTTTGTACGCTGTAGAGATACCTCGTGTACTCCTTTGTACGTTCTAGAGATATTTCCTGTACTCCTTTGTGCGCTGTAGAGATACCTTCTGTACTCCTTTGTGCGCTGTAGAGATACCTTCTGTACTCCTTTGTGCGCTGTAGAGATACCTTCTGTACTCCTTTGTGCGCTGTAGAGATACCTTCTGTACTCCTTTGTACGCTGTAGAGATACCTCGTGTACTCCTTTGTACGTTCTAGAGATATTTCCTGTACTCCTTTGTGCGCTGTAGAGATACCTTCTGTACTCCTTTGTGCGCTGTAGAGATACCTTCTGTACTCCTTTGTGCGCTGTAGAGATACCTTCTGTACTCCTTTGTACGCTGTAGAGATACCTTCTGTACTCCTTTGTGCGCTGTAGAGATACCTTCTGTACTCCTTTGTGCGCTGTAGAGATACCTTCTGTACTCCTTTGTGCGCTGTAGAGATACCTTCTGTACTCCTTTGTGCGCTGTAGAGATACCTTCTGCACTCCTTTGTACGTTCTAGAGATATTTCCTGTACTCCTTTGTGCGCTGTAGAGATACCTTCTGTACTCCTTTGTGCGCTGTAGAGATACCTTCTGTACTCCTTTGTGCGCTGTAGAGATACCTTCTGTACTCCTTTGTACGCTGTAGAGATACCTCGTGTACTCCTTTGTGCGCTGTAGAGATACCTTCTGTACTCCTTTGTGCGCTGTAGAGATACCTTCTGTACTCCTTTGTGCGCTGTAGAGATACCTTCTGTACTCCTTTGTACGTTCTAGAGATATTTCCTGTACTCCTTTGTGCGCTGTAGAGATACCTTCTGTACTCCTTTGTGCGCTGTAGAGATACCTTCTGTACTCCTTTGTGCGCTGTAGAGATACCTTCTGTACTCCTTTGTACGCTGTAGAGATACCTCGTGTACTCCTTTGTACGTTCTAGAGATATTTCCTGTACTCCTCTGTGCGCTGTAGAGATACTTTCTGTACTCCTTTGTGCGCTGTAGAGATACCTTCTGTACTCCTTTGTGCGCTGTAGAGATACCTTCTGTACTCCTTTGTGCGCTGTAGAGATACCTTCTGTACTCCTTTGTACGCTGTAGAGATACCTCGTGTACTCCTTTGTACATTCTAGAGATATTTCCTGTACTCCTTTGTGCGCTTTAGAGATACCTTCTGTACTCCTTTGTGCGCTGTAGAGATACCTTCTGTACTCCTTTGTGCGCGGTAGAGATACCTTCTGTACTCCTTTGTGCGCTGTAGAGATACCTTCTAAACTCCTTTGTACGCTGTAGAGATACCTCGTGTACTCCTTTGTACGTTCTAGAGATATTTCCTGTACTCCTTTGTGCGCTGTAGAGATACCTTCTGTACTCCTTTGTGCGCTGTAGAGATACCTTCTGTACTCCTTTGTACGCTGTAGAGATACCTTCTGTACTCCTTTGTGCGCTGTAGAGATACCTTCTGTACTCCTTTGTGCGCTGTAGAGATACCTTCTGTAGTCCTTTGTACGTTCTAGAAATATTTCCTGTACTCCTTTGTGCGCTAAAGAGATACCTTCTGTACTCCTTTGTGCGCTGTAGAGATACCTTCTGTACTCCTTTGTGCGCTGTAGAGATACCTTCTGTACTCCTTTGTGCGCTGTAGAGATACCTTCTGTACTCCTTTGTACGCTGTAGAGATACCTCGTGTACTCCTTTGTACGTTCTAGAGATATTTCCTGTACTCCTTTGTGCACTGTAGAGATACCTTCTGTACTCCTTTGTGCGCTGTAGAGATACCTTCTGTACTCCTTTGTGCGCTGTAGAGATACCTTCTGTTCTCTTTTGTACGCTGTAGAGATACCTTCTGTACTCCTTTGTGCGCTGTAGAGATACCTTCTGTACTCCTTTGTACGCTGTAGAGATACCTCGTGTACTCCTTTGTACGTTCTAGAGATATTTCCTGTAATCCTTTGTGCGCTGTAGAGATACCTTCTGTACTCCTTGTGCGCTGTAGAGATACCTTCTGTACTCCTTTGTGCGCTGTAGAGATACCTTCTGTACTCCTTTGTACGCTGTAGAGATACCTTCTGTACTCCTTTGTGCGCTGTAGAGATATCTTCTGTACTCCTTTGTACGCTGTAGAGATACCTCGTGTACTCCTTTGTACGTTCTAGAGATATTTCCTGTACTCCTTTGTGCGCTGTAGAGATACCTTCTGTACTCCTTTGTGCGCTGTAGAGATACCTTCTGTACTCCTTTGTACGTTCTAGAGATATTTCCTGTACTCCTTTGTACGCTGTAGAGATACCTTCTGTACTCCTTTGTGCGCTGTAGAGATACCTTCTGTACTCCTTTGTATGCTGTAGAGATACCTCGTGTACTCCTTTGTGCGTTCTAGAGATATTTCCTGTACTCCTTTGTGCGCTGTAGAGATACCTTCTGTACTCCTTTGTGCGCTGTAGAGATACCTTCTGTACTCCTTTGTGCGCTGTAGAGATACCTTTTGTACTCCTTTGTGCGCTGTAGAGATACCTTCTGTACTCCTTTGTACGCTGTAGAGATACCTCGTGTACTCCTTTGTACGTTCTAGAGATATTTCCTGTACTCCTTTGTGCGCTGTAGAGATACCTTCTGTACTCCTTTGTGCGCTGTAGAGATACCTTCTGTACTCCTTTCTGCGCTGTAGAGATACCTTCTGTACTCCTTTTTGCGCTGTAGAGATACCTTCTGTACTCCTTTGTGCGCTGTAGAGATACCTTCTGTACTCCTTTGTGCGCTGTAGAGATACTTTCTGTACTCCTTTGTACGCTGTAGAGATACCTCGTGTACTCCTTTGTACGTTCTAGAGATATTTCCTGTACTCCTTTGTGTGCTGTAGAGATACCTTCTGTACTCCTTCGTGCGCTGTAGAGATACCTTCTGTACTCCTTTGTGCGCTCTAGAGATACCTTCTGTACTCCTTTGTGCGCTGTAGAGATACCATCTGTACTTCTTTGTACGCTGTAGAGATACCTCGTGTACTCCTTTGTACGTTCTAGAGATATTTCCTGTACTCCTTTGTGGGCTGTAGAGATACCTTCTGTACTCCTTTGTGCGCTGTAGAGATACCTCGTGTACTCCTTTGTGCGCTGTAGAGATACCTTCTGTACTCCTTTGTGCGCTGTAGAGATACCTTCTGTACTCCTTTGTGCGCTGTAGAGATACCTTCTGTACTCCTTTGTACGTTCTAGAGATATTTCCTGTACTCCTTTGTGCGCTGTAGAGATACCTTCTGTACTCCTTTGTGCGCTGTAGAGATACCTTCTGTACCCCTTTGTGCGCTGTAGAGATACCTTCTGTACTCCTTTGTACGCTGAAGAGATACCTCGTGTACTCCTTTGTACGTTCTAGAGATATTTCCTGTACTCCTCTGTGCGCTGTAGAGATACTTTCTGTACTCCTTTGTGCGCTGTAGAGATACCTTCTGTACGCCTTTGTGCGCTGTAGAGATACCTTCTGTACTCCTTTGTGCGCTGTAGAGATACCTTCTGTACTCCTTTGTACGCTGTAGAGATACCTCGTGTACTCCTTTGTACGTTCTAGAGATATTTCCTGTACTCCTTTGTGCGCTGTAGAGATACCTTCCGTACTCCTTTGTGCGCTGTAGAGATACCTTCTGTACTCCTTTGTGCGCTGTAGAGATACCTTCTGTACTCCTTTGTACGCTGTAGAGGTACCTTCTGTACTCCTTTGTGCGCTGTAGAGACACCTCGTGTACTCCTTTGTACGTTCTAGAGATATTTCCTGTACTCCTTTGTGCGCTGTAGAGATACCTTCTGTACTCCTTTGTGCGCTGTAGAGATACATTCTGTACTCCTTTGTACGTTCTAGAGATATTTCCTGTACTCCTTTGTGCGCTGTAGAGATACCTTCTGTACTCCTTTGTGCGCTGTAGAGATACCTTCTCTACTCCTTTGTGCGCTGTAGAGATACCTTCTGTACTCCTTTGTACGCTGTAGAGATACCTTCTGTACTCCTTTGTGCGCTGTAGAGATACCTTCTGTACTTCTTTGTACGCTGTAGAGATACCTCGTGTACTCCTTTGTACGTTCTAGAGATATTTCCTGTACTCCTTTGTGCGCTGTAGAGATACCTTCTGTACTCCTTTGTGCGCTGTAGAGATACCTTCTGTACTCCTTTGTGCGCTGTAGAGATACCTTCTGTACTCCTTTGTACGCTGTAGAGATACCTTCTGTACTCCTTTGTGCGCTGTAGAGATACCTTCTGTACTCCTTTGTGCGCTGTAGAGATACCTTCTGTACTCCTTTGTACGCTGTAGAGATACCTTCTGTACTCCTATGTGCGCTGTAGAGATACCTTCTGTACTCTTTTGTGCGCTGTAGAGATACCTTCTGTACTCCTTTGTGCGCTGTAGAGATACCTTCTGTACTCCTTTGTACGCTGTAGATACCTCGTGTACTCCTTTGGACGTTCTAGAGATATTTCCTCTACTCCTTTGTGCGCTGTAGAGATACCTTCTGTACTCATTTGTGCGCTGTAGAGATACCTTCTGTACTCCTTTGTGCGCTGTAGAGATACCTTCTGTACTCCTTTGTGTGCTGTAGAGATACCTTCTGTACTCCTTTGTACGCTGTAGAGATACCTCGTGTACTCCTTTGTACGTTCTAGAGATATTTCCTGTACTCCTTTGTGCACTGTAGAGATACCTTCTGTACTCCTTTGTGCGCTGTAGAGATACCTTCTGTACTTCTTTGTGCGCTGTAGAGATACCTTCTGTACTCCTTTGTGCGCTGTAGAGATACCTTCTGTACTCCTTTGTACGTTCTAGAGATATTTCCTGTACTCCTTTGTGCGATGTAGAGATACCTTCTGTACTCCATTGTACGCTGTAGAAATACCTCGTGTACTCCTTTGTACGTTCTAGAGATATTTCCTGTACTCCTTTGTGCGCTGTAGAGATACCTTCTGTACTCCTTTGTGCGCTGTAGAGATACCTTCTGTACTCTTTTGTGCGCTGTAGAGATACCTTCTGTACTCCTTTGTACGCTGTAGAGATACCTCGTGTACTCCTTTGTACGTTCTAGAGATATTTCCTGTACTCCTTTGTGCGCTGTAGAGATACCTTCTGTACTCCTTTGTGCGCTGTAGAGATACCTTCTGTACTCCTTTGTGCGCTGTAGAGATACCTTCTGTACTCCTTTGTACGCTGTAGAGATACCTTCTGTACTCCTTTGTGCGCTGTAGAGATACCTTCTGTACTCCTTTGTACGCTGTAGAGACACCTCGTGTACTCCTTTGTACGTTCTAGAGATATTTCCTGTACTCCTTTGTGCGCTGTAGAGATACCTTCTGTACTCCTTTGTGCGCTGTAGAGATACCTTCTGTACTCCTTTGTGCGCTGTAGAGATACCTTCTGTACTCCTTTGTGCGCTGTAGAGATACCTTCTGTATTCCTTTGTACGCTGTAGAGATACCTCGTGTACTCCTTTGTACGTTCTGGAGATATTTCCTGTACTCCTTTGTGCGCTGTAGAGATACCTTCTGTACTCCTTTGTGCGCTGTAGAGATACCTTCTGTACTCCTTTGTGCGCTGTAGAGATTCCTTCTGTACTCCTTTGTACGCTGTAGAGATACCTTCTGTACTCCTTTGTGCGCTGTGGAGATACCTTCTGTACTCCTTTGTACGCTGTAGAGATACCTCGTGTACTCCTTTATACGTTCTAGAGATATTTCCTCTACTCCTTTGTGCGCTGTAGAGATACCTTCTGTACTCCTTTGTGCGCTGTAGAGATACCTTCTGTACTCCTTTGTACGTTCTAGAGATATTTCCTGTACTCCTTTGTACGCTCTAGAGATACCTTCTGTACTCCTTTGTGCGCTGTAGAGATACCTTCTGTACTCCTTTGTACGCTGTAGAGATACCTCGTGTACTCCTTTGTACGTTCTAGAGATATTTCCTGTACTCCTTTGTGCGCTGTAGAGATACCTTCTGTACTCCTTTGTGCGCTTTAGAGATACCTTCTGTACTCCTTTGTGCGCTGCAGAGATACCTTCTGTACTCCTTTGTGCGCTGTAGAGATACCTTCTGTACTCCTTTGTACGCTGCAGAGATACCTCGTGTACTCCTTTGTACGTTCTAGAGATATTTCCTGTACTCCTTTGTGCGCTGTAGAGATACCTTCTGTACTCCTTTGTGCGCTGTAGAGATACCTTCTGTACTCCTTTGTGCGCTGTAGAGATACCTTCTGTACTGCTTTGTGCGCTGTAGAGATACCTTCTGTATTCCTTTGTACGCTGTAGAGATACCTCGTGTACTCCTTTGTACGTTCTGGAGATATTTCCTGTACTCCTTTGTGCGCTGTAGAGATACCTTCTGTACTCCTTTGTGCGCTGTAGAGATACCTTCTGTACTCCTTTGTGCGCTGTAGAGATTCCTTCTGTACTCCTTTGTACGCTGTAGAGATACCTTCTGTACTCCTTTGTGCGCTGTAGAGATACCTTCTGTACTCCTTCGTGCGCTGTTGAGATACCTTCTGTACTCCTTTGTGCGCTGTAGAGATACCTTCTGTACTCCTTTGTGCGCTGTAGAGATACCTTCTGTACTCCTTTGTACGTTCTAGAGATATTTCCTGTACTCCTTTGTGCGCTGTTGAGATACCTTCTGTACTCCTTTGTGCGCTGTAGAGATACCTTCTGTACTCCTTTGTGCGCTGTAGAGATACCTTCTGTACTCCTTTGTACGCTGTAGAGATACCTCGTGTACTCCTTTGTGCGCTGTAGAGATACCTTCTGTACTCCTTTGTGTGCTGTAGAGATACCTTCGGTACTCCTTTGTGCGCTGTAGAGATACCTTCTGTACTCCTTTGTACGTTCTAGAGATATTTCCTGTACTCCTTTGTGCGCTGTAGAGATACCTTCTGTACTCCTTTGTGCGCTGTAGAGATACCTTCTGTACTCCTTTGTGCGCTGTAGAGATACCTTCTGTACTCCTTTGTACGCTGTAGAGATACCTCGTGTACTCCTTTGTACGTTCTAGAGATATTTCCTGTACTCCTTTGTGCGCTGTAGAGAAACCTTCTGTACTCCTTTGTGCGCTGTGAAGATACCTTCTGTACTCCTTTGTGCGCTGTTGAGATACCTTCTGTACTCCTTTGTGCGCTGTAGAGATACCTTCTGTACTCCTTTGTACGCTGTAGAGATACCTCGTGTACTCCTTTGTACGTTCTAGAGATATTTCCTGTACTCCTTTGTGCGCTGTAGAGATACCTTCTGTACTCCTTTGTGCGCTGTAGAGATACCTTCTGTACTCCTTTGTGCGCTGTAGAGATACCTTCTGTACTCCTTTGTGCGCTGTAGAGATACCTTCTGTACTCCTTTGTACGCTGTAGAGATACCTCGTGTACTCTATTGTACGTTCTAGAGATATTTCCTGTACTCCTTTGTGCGCTGTAGAGATACCTTCTGTACTCCTTTGTGCGCTGTAGAGATACCTCGTGTACTCCTTTGTACGTTCTAGAGACATTTCCTGTACTCCTTTGTGCGCTGTAGAGATACCTTCTGTACTCCTTTGTGCGCTGTAGAGATACCTTCTGTACTCCTTTGTGCGCTGTAGAGATACCTTCTGTACTCCTTTGTACGCTGTAGAGATACCTTCTGTACTCCTTTGTGCGCTGTAGAGATACCTTCTGTACTCCTTTGTACGCTGTAGAGATAACTCGTGTACTCCTTTGTACGTTCTAGAGATATTTCCTGTACTCCTTTGTGCGCTGTAGAGATACCTTCTGTACTCCTTTGTGCGCTGTAGAGATACCTTCTGTACTCCTTTGTGCGCTGTAGAGATACCTTCTGTACTCCTTTGTACGCTGTAGAGATACCTCGTGTACTCCTTTGTACGTTCTAGAGATATTTCCTGTACTCCTTTGTGCGCTGTAGAGATACCTTCTGTACTCCTTTGTGCGCTGTAGAGATACCTTCTGTACTCCTTTGTACGTTCTAGAGATATTTCCTGTACTCCTTTGTGCGCTGTAGAGATACCTTCTGTACTCCTTTGTGCGCTGTAGAGATACCTTCTGTACTCCTTTTTGCGCTGTAGAGATACCTTCTGTACTCCTTTGTACGCTGTAGAGATACCTCGTGTACTCCTTTGTGCGCTGTAGAGATACCTTCTGTACTCCTTTGTGCGCTGTAGAGATACCTTCTGTACTCCTTTGTGCGCTGTAGAGATACCTTCTGTACTGCTTTGTGCGCTGTAGAGATACCTTCTGTACTCCTTTGTGCGCTGTAGAGATACCTTCTGTACTCCTTTGTGCGCTGTAGAGATACCTTCTGTACTCCTTTGTGCGCTGTAGAGATACCTTCTGTACTCCTTTGTACGTTCTAGAGATATTTCCTGTACTCCTTTGTGCGCTGTAGAGATACCTTCTGTACTCCTTTGTGCGCTGTAGAGATACCTTCTGTACTCCTTTGTGCGCTGAAGAGATACCTTCTGTACTCCTTTGTACGCTGTAGAGATACCTCGTGTACTCCTTTGTGCGCTGTAGAGATACCTTCTGTACTCCTTTGTGCGCTGTAGAGATACCTTCTGTACTCCTTTGTGCGCTGTAGAGATACCTTCTGTAGTCCTTTGTACGTTCTAGAGATATTTCCTGTACTCCTTTGTGCGCTGTAGAGATACCTTCTGTACTTCTTTGTGCGCTGTAGAGATACCTTCTGTACTCCTTTGTGCGCTGTAGAGATACCTTCTGTTCTCTTTTGTACGCTGTAGAGATACCTTCTGTACTCCTTTGTGCGCTGTAGAGATACCTTCTGTACTCCTTTGTACGCTGTAGAGATACCTCGTGTACTCCTTTGTACGTTCTAGAGATATTTCCTGTACTCCTTTGTGCGTTGTAGAGATACCTTCTGTACTCCTTTGTGCGCTGTAGAGATACCTTCTGTACTCCTTTGTGCGCTGTAGAGATACCTTCTGTACTCCTTTGTACGCTGTAGAGATACCTTCTGTACTCCTTTGTGCGCTGTAGAGATACCTTCTGTACTCCTTTGTACGCTGTAGAGATACCTCGTGTACTCCTTTGTACGTTCTAGAGATATTTCCTGTACTCCTTTGTGCGCTGTAGAGATACCTTCTGTACTCCTTTGTGCGCTGTAGAGATACCTTCTGTACTCCTTTGTACGTTCTAGAGATATTTCCTGTACTCCTTTGTACGCTGTAGAGATACCTTCTGTACTACTTTGTGCGCTGTAGAGATACCTTGTGTACTCCTTTGTACGCTGTAGAGATACCTCGTGTACTCCTTTGTGCGTTCTTGAGATATTTCCTGTACTCCTTTGTGCACTGTAGAGATACCTTCTGTACTCCTTTGTGCGCTGTAGAGATACCTTCTGTACTCCTTTGTGCGCTGTAGAGATACCTTCTGTACTCCTTTGTGCGCTGTAGAGATACCTTCTGTACTCCTTTGTACGTTCTAGAGATATTTCCTGTACTCCTTTGTGCGCTGAGGAGATACCTTCTGTACTCCTTTGTGCGCTGTAGAGATACCTTCTGTACTCCTTTGTGCGCTGTAGAGATACCTTCTGTACTCCTTTGTGCGCTGTAGAGATACCTCGTGTTCTCCTTTGTACGTTCTAGAGATATTTCCTGTACTCCTTTGTGCGCTGTAGAGATACCTTCTGTACTCCTTTGTGCGCTGTAGAGATACCTCGTGTACTCCTTTGTACGTTCTAGAGATATTTCCTGTACTCCTTTGTGCGCTGTAGAGATACCTTCTGTACTCCTTTGTGCGCTGTAGAGATACCTTCTGTACTCCTTTGTGCGCTGTAGAGATACCTTCTGTACTCCTTTGTGCGCTGTAGAGATACCTCGTGTACTCCTTTGTACGTTCTAGAGATATTTCCTGTACTCCTTTGTGCGCTGTTGAGATACCTTCTGTACTCCTTTGTGCGCTGTAGAGATACCTTCTGTACTCCTTTGTACGTTCTAGAGATATTTCCTGTTCTCCTTTGTGCGCTGTAGAGATACCTTCTGTACTCCTTTGTGCGCTGTAGAGATACCTTCTGTACTCCTTTGTGCGCTGTAGAGATACCTTCTGTACTCCTTTGTGCGCTGTAGAGATACCTTCTGTACTCCTATGTACGTTCTAGAGATATTTCCTGTACTCTTTTGTGCGCTGTAGAGATACCTTCTGTACTCCTTTGTGCGCTGTAGAGATACCTTCTGTACTCCTTTGTGCGCTGTAGAGATACCTTCTGTACTCCTTTGTGCGCTGTAGATATACCTTCTGTACTCCTTTGTACGCTGTAGAGATACCTCGTGTACTCCTTTGTACGTTCTAGAGATATTTCCTGTACTCCTTTGTGCGCTGTAGAGATACCTTCTGTACTCCTTTGTGCGCTGTAGAGATACCTTCTGTACTCCTTTGTGCGCTGTAGAGATACCTTCTGTACTCCTTTGTGCGCTGTAGAGATACCTTCTGTACTCCTTTGTACGCTGTAGAGATACCTCGTGTACTCCTTTGTACGTTCTAGAGATATTTCCTGTACTCCCTTGTGCGCTGTAGAGATACCTTCTGTACTTCTTTGTGCGCTGTAGAGATACCTTCTGTACTCCTTTGTGCGCTGTAGAGACACCTTCTGTACTCCTTTGTGCGCTGTAGAAATACCTTCTGTACTCCTTTGTACGTTCTAGAGATATTTCCTGTACTCCTTTGTGCGATGTAGAGGTACCTTCTGTACTCCTTTGTACGCTGTAGAGATACCTCGTGTACTCCTTTGTACGTTCTAGAGATATTTCCTGTACTCCTTTGTGCGCTGTAGAGATACCTTCTGTACTCCTTTGTGCGCTGTAGAGATACCTTCTGTTCTCCTTTGTGCGCTGTAGAGATACCTTCTGTACTCCTTTGTACGCTGTAGAGATACCTCGTGTACTCCTTTGTACGTTCTAGAGATATTTCCTGTACTCCTTTGTGCGCTGTAGAGATACCTTCTGTACTCCTTTGTGCGCTGTAGAGATATTTCCTGTACTCCTTTGTGCGATGTAGAGGTACCTTCTGTACTCCTTTGTACGCTGTAGAGATACCTCGTGTACTCCTTTGTACGTTCTAGAGATATTTCCTGTACTCCTTTGTGCGCTGTAGAGATACCTTCTATACTCCTTTGTGCGCTGTAGAGACACCTTCTGTACTCCTTTGTGCGCTGTAGAAATACCTTCTGTACTCCTTTGTACGTTCTAGAGATATTTCCTGTACTCCTTTGTGCGATGTAGAGGTACCTTCTGTACTCCTTTGTACGCTGTAGAGATACCTCGTGTACTCCTTTGTACGTTCTAGAGATATTTCCTGTACTCCTTTGTGCGCTGTAGAGATACCTTCTGTACTCCTTTGTGCGCTGTAGAGATACCTTCTGTTCTCCTTTGTGCGCTGTAGAGATACCTTCTGTACTCCTTTGTACGCTGTAGAGATACCTCGTGTACTCCTTTGTACGTTCTAGAGATATTTCCTGTACTCCTTTGTGCGCTGTAGAGATACCTTCTGTACTCCTTTGTGCGCTGTAGAGATACCTGCTGTACTCCTTTGTGCGCTGTAGAGATACCTTCTGTACTCCTTTGTGCGCTGTAGAGATACCTTCTGTACTCCTTTGTACGCTGTAGAGATACCTCGTGTACTCCTTTGTACGTTCTAGAGATATTTCCTGTACTCCTTTGTGCGCTGTAGAGATACCTTCTGTACTCCTTTGTGCGCTGTAGAAATACCTTCTGTACTCCTTTGTGGGCTGAAGAGATACCTTCTGTACTCCTTTGTACGCTGTAGAGATACCTTCTGTACTCCTTTGTGCGCTGTAGAGATACCTTCTGTACTCCTTTGTACGCTGTAGAGATACCTCATGTACTCCTTTGTACGTTCTAAAGATATTTCCTGTACTCCTTTGTGCGCTGTAGAAATACCTTCTGTACTCCTTTGTGCGCTGTAGAGATACCTTCTGTACCCCTTTGTACGTTCGAGAGATATTTCCTGTACTCCTTTGTACGCTGTAGAGATACCTCGTGTACTCCTTTGTACGTTCTAGAGATATTTCCTGTACACCTTTGTGCGCTGTAGAGATACCTTCTGTACTCCTTTGTGCGCTGTAGAGATACCTTCTGTACTCCTTTGTGCGCTGTAGAGATACCTTCTGTACTCCTTTGTACGCTGTAGAGATACCTTCTGTACGCCTTTGTGCGCTGTAGAGATACCTTCTGTACTCCTTTGTGCGCTGTAGAGATACCTTCTGTACTCCTTTGTGCGCTGTAGAGATACCTTCTGTACTCCTTTGTGCGCTGTAGAGATACCTTCTGTACTCCTTTGTACGTTCTAGAGATATTTCCTGTACTCCTTTGTGCGCTGTAGAGATACCTTCTGTACTCCTTTGTGCGCTGTAGAGATACCTTCTCTACTCCTTTGTGCGCTGTAGAGATACCTTCTGTACTCCTTTGTACGCTGTAGAGATACCTTCTGTACTCCTTTGTGCGCTGTAGAGATACCTTCTGTACTCCTTTGTACGCTGTAGAGATACCTCGTGTACTCCTTTGTACGTTCTAGAGATATTTCCTGTACTCCTTTGTGCGCTGTAGAGATACCTTCTGTACTCCTTTGTGCGCTGTAGAGATACCTTCTGTACTCCTTTGTGCGCTGTAGAGATACCTTCTGTACTCCTTTGTGCGCTGTAAAGATACCTTCTGTACTCCTTTGTACGCTGTAGAGATACCTTCTGTACTCCTTTGTGCGCTGTAGAGATACCTTCTGTACTCCTTTGTGCGCTGTAGAGATACCTTCTGTACTCCTTTGTGCGCTGTAGAGATACCTTCTGTACTCCTTTGTACGCTGTAGATACCTCGTGTACTCCTTTGGACGTTCTAGAGATATTTCCTGTACTCCTTTGTGCGCTGTAGAGATACCTTCTGTACTCCTTTGTGCGCTGTAAAGATACCTTCTGTACTCCTTTGTGCGCTGTAGAGATACCTTCTGTACTCCTTTGTGCGCTGTAGAGATACCTTCTGTACTCCTTTGTACGCTGTAGAGATACCTCGTGTACTCCTTTGTACGTTCTAGAGATATTTCCTGTACTCCTTTGTGCACTGTAGAGATACCTTCTGTACTCCTTTGTGCGCTGTAGAGATACCTTCTGTACTCCTTTGTGCGCTGTAGAGATACCTTCTGTACTCCTTTGTGCGCTGTAGAGATACCTTCTGTACTCCTTTGTACGTTCTAGAGATATTTCCTGTACTCCTTTGTGCGATGTAGAGATACCTTCTGTACTCCTTTGTACGCTGTAGAGATACCTCGTGTACTCCTTTGTACGTTCTAGAGATATTTCCTGTACTCCTTTTTGCGCTGTAGAGATACCTTCTGTACTCCTTTGTGCGCTGTAGAGATACCTTCTGTACTCTTTTGTGCGCTGTAGAGATACCTTCTGTACTCCTTTGTACGCTGTAGAGATACCTCGTGTACTCCTTTGTACGTTCTAGAGATATTTCCTGTACTCCTTTGTGCGCTGTTGAGATACCTTCTGTACTCCTTTGTGCGCTGTAGAGATACCTTCTGTACTCCTTTGTGTGCTGTAGAGATACCTTCGGTACTCCTTTGTGCGCTGTTTTAGATACCTTCTGTACTCCTTTGTACGTTCTAGAGATATTTCCTGTACTCCTTTGTGCGCTGTAGAGATACCTTCTGTACTCCTTTGTGCGCTGTAGAGATACCTTCTGTACTCCTTTGTGCGCTGTAGAGATACCTTCTGTACTCCTTTGTACGCTGTAGAGATACCTCGTGTACTCCTTTGTACGTTCTAGAGATATTTCCTGTACTCCTTTGTGCGCTGTAAAGAAACCTTCTGTACTCCTTTGTGCGCTGTAGAGATACCTTCTGTACTCATTTGTGCGCTGTTGAGATACCTTCTGTACTCCTTTGTGCGCTGTAGAGATACCTTCTGTACTCCTTTGTACGCTGTAGAGATACCTCGTTTACTCCTTTGTACGTTCTAGAGATATTTCCTGTACTCCTTTGTGCGCTGTAGAGATACCTTCTGTACTCCTTTGTGCGCTGTAGAGATACCTTCTGTACTCCTTTGTGCGCTGTAGAGATACCTTCTGTACTCCTTTGTGCGCTGTAGAGATACCTTCTGCACTCCTTTGTACGCTGTAGAGATACCTCGTGTACTCTATTGTACGTTCTAGAGATATTTCCTGTACTCCTTTGTGCGCTGTAGAGATACCTTCTGTACTCCTTTGTGCGCTGTAGAGATACCTCGTGTACTCCTTTGTACGTTCTAGAGATATTTCCTGTACTCCTTTGTGCGCTGTAGAGATACCTTCTGTACTCCTTTGTGCTCTGTAGAGATACCTTCTGTACTCCTTTGTGCGCTGTAGAGATACCTTCTGTACTTCTTTGTGCGCTGTAGAGATACCTTCTGTACTCCTTTGTACGCTGTAGAGATACCTTCTGTACTCCTTTGTGCGCTGTAGAGATACCTTCTGTACTCCTTTGTGCGCTGTAAAGATACCTTCTGTACTCCTTTGTACGCTGTAGAGATACCTTCTGTACTCCTTTGTGCGCTGTAGAGATACCTTCTGTACTCCTTTGTGCGCTGTAGAGATACCTTCTGTACTCCTTTGTGCGCTGTAGAGATACCTTCTGTACTCCTTTGTACGCTGTAGATACCTCGTGTACTCCTTTGGACGTTCTAGAGATATTTCCTGTACTCCTTTGTGCGCTGTAGAGATACCTTCTGTACTTCTTTGTGCGCTGTAGAGATACCTTCTGTACTCCTTTGTGCGCTGTAGAGATACCTTCTGTACTCCTTTGTGCGCTGTAGAGATACCTTCTGTACTCCTTTGTACGCTCTAGAGATACCTCGTGTACTCCTTTGAACGTTCTAGAGATATTTCCTGTACTCCTTTGTGCACTGTAGAGATACCTTCTGTACTCCTTTGTGCGCTGTAGAGATACCTTCTGTACTCCTTTGTGCTTTGTAGAGATACCTTCTGTACTCCTTTGTGCGCTGTAGAGATACCTTCTGTACTCCTTTGTACGTTCTAGAGATATTTCCTGTACTCCTTTGTGCGATGTAGAGATACCTTCTGTACTCCTTTGTACGCTGTAGAGATACCTCGTGTACTCCTTTGTACGTTCTAGAGATATTTCCTGTACTCCTTTTTGCGCCGTAGAGATACCTTCTGTACTCCTTTGTGCGCTGTAGAGATACCTTCTGTACTCTTTTGTGCGCTGTAGAGATACCTTCTGTACTCCTTTGTACGCTGTAGAGATACCTCGTGTACTCCTTTGTACGTTCTAGAGATATTTCCTGTACTCCTTTGTGCGCTGTTGAGATACCTTCTGTACTCCTTTGTGCGCTGTAGAGATACCTTCTGTACTCCTTTGTGTGCTGTAGAGATACCTTCGATACTCCTTTGTGCGCTGTAGAGATACCTTCTGTACTCCTTTGTACGTTCTAGAGATATTTCCTGTACTCCTTTGTGCGCTGTAGAGATACCTTCTGTACTCCTTTGTGCGCTGTAGAGATACCTTCTGTACTCCTTTGTGCGCTGTAGAGATACCTTCTGTACTCCTTTGTACGCTGTAGAGATACCTCGTGTACTCCTTTGTACGTTCTAGAGATATTTCCTGTACTCCTTTGTGCGCTGTAAAGAAACCTTCTGTACTCCTTTGTGCGCTGTAGAGATACCTTCTGTACTCATTTGTGCGCTGTTGAGATATTTTCTGTACTCCTTTGTGCGCTGTAGAGATACCTTCTGTACTCCTTTGTACGCTGTAGAGATACCTCGTGTACTCCTTTGTACGTTCTAGAGATATTTCCTGTACTCCTTTGTGCGCTGTAGAGATACCTTCTGTACTCCTTTGTGCGCTGTAGAGATACCTTCTGTACTCCTTTGTGCGCTGTAGAGATACCTTCTGTACTCCTTTGTGCGCTGTAGAGATACCTTCTGCACTCCTTTGTACGCTGTAGAGATACCTCGTGTACTCTATTGTACGTTCTAGAGATATTTCCTGTACTCCTTTGTGCGCTGTAGAGATACCTTCTGTACTCCTTTGTGCGCTGTAGAGATACCTCGTGTACTCCTTTGTACGTTCTAGAGATATTTCCTGTACTCCTTTGTGCGCTGTAGAGATACCTTCTGTACTCCTTTGTGCGCTGTAGAGATACCTTCTGTACTCCTTTGTGCGCTGTAGAGATACCTTCTGTACTCCTTTGTGCGCTGTAGAGATACCTTCTGTACTCCTTTGTACGCTGTAGAGATAACTCGTGTACTCCTTTGTACGTTCTAGAGATATTTCCTGTACTCCTTTGTGCGCTGTAGAGATACCTTCTGTACTCCTTTGTGCGCTGTAGAGATACCTTCTGTACTCCTTTGTGCTCTGTAGAGATACCTTCTGTACTCCTTTGTACGCTGTAGAGATACCTCGTGTACTCCTTTGTACGTTCTAGAGATATTTCCTGTACTCCTTTGTGCGCTGTAGAGATACCTTCTGTACTCCTTTGTGCGCTGTACAGATACCTTCTGTACTCCTTTGTACGTTCTAGAGATATTTCCTGTACTCCTTTGTGCGCTGTAGAGATACCTTTTGTACTCCTTTGTGCGCTGTAGAGATACCTTCTGTACTCCTTTGTGCGCTGTAGAGATACCTTCTGTACTCCTTTGTACGCTGTAGAGATACCTCGTGTACTCCTTTGTGCGCTGTAGAGATACCTTCTGTACTCCTTTGTGCGCTGTAGAGATACCTTCTGTACTCCTTTGTGCGCTGTAGAGATACCTCGTCTACTCCTTTGTACGTTCTAGAGATATTTCCTGTACTCCTTTGTGCGCTGTAGAGATACCTTCTGTACTCCTTTGTGCGCTGTAGAGATACCTTCTCTACTCCTTTGTGCGCTGTAGAGATACCTTCTGTTCTCCTTTGTACGCTGTAGAGATACCTTCTGTACTCCTTTGTGCGCTGTAGAGATACCTTCTGTACTCCTTTGTACGCTGTAGAGATACCTCATGTACTCCTTTGTACGTTCTAGAGATATTTCCTGTACTCCTTTGTGCGCTGTAGAGATACCTTCTGTACTCCTTTGTGCGCTGTAGAGATACCTTCTGTACTCCTTTGTGCGCTGTAGAGATACCTTCTGCACTCCTTTGTACGCTGTAGAGATACCTTCTGTACTCCTTTGTGCGCTGTAGAGATACCTTCTGTACTCCTTTGTGCGCTGTAGAGATACCTTCTGTACTCCTTTGTACGCTGTAGAGATACCTTCTGTACTCCTTTGTGCGCTGTAGAGATACCTTCTGTACTCCTTTGTGCGCTGTAGAGATACCTTCTGTACTCCTTTGTGCGCTGTAGAGATACCTTCTGTACTCCTTTTTACGCTGTAGAGATACCTCGTGTACTCCTTTGTACGTTCTAGAGATATTTCCTGTACTCCTTTGTGCGCTGTAGAGATACCTTCTGTACTCCTTTGTGCGCTGTAGAGATACCTTCTGTACTCCTTTGTGCGCTGTAGAGATACCTTCTGTACTCCTTTATGCGCTGTAGAGATACCTTCTGTACTCCTTTGTACGCTGTAGAGATACCTCGTATACTCCTTTGTACGTTCTAGAGATATTTCCTGTACTCCTTTGTGCACTGTAGAGATACCTTCTGTACTCCTTTGTGCGCTGTAGAGATACCTTCTGTACTCCCTTGTGCGCTGTAGAGATACCTTCTTTACTCCTTTGTGCGCTGTAGAGATACCTTCTGTACTCCTTTGTACGTTCTAGAGATATTTCCTGTACTCCTTTGTGCGATGTAGAGATACCTTCTGTACTCCTTTGTACGCTGTAGAGATACCTTGTGTACTCCTTTGTACGTTCTAGAGATATTTCCTGTACTCCTTTGTGCGCTGTAGAGATACCTTCTGTACTCCTTTGTGCGATGTAGAGATACCTTCTGTACTCCTTTGTACGCTGTAGAGATACCTTGTGTACTCCTTTGTACGTTCTAGAGATATTTCCTGTACTCCTTTGTGCGCTGTAGAGATACCTTCTGTACTCCTTTGTGCGCTGTAAAGATACCTTCTGTACTCCTTTGTGCGCTGTAGAGATACCTCGTGTACTCCTTTGTACGTTCTAGAGATATTTCCTGTACTCCTTTGTGCGCTGTAGAGATACCTTCTGTACTCCTTTGTGCGCTGTAGAGATACCTTCTGTACTCCTTTCTACGTTCTAGAGATATTTCCTGTACTCCTTTGTGCGCTGTAGAGATACCTTCTGTACTCCTTTGTGCGCTGTAGAGATACCTTCTGTACTCCTTTGTGCGCTGTAGAGATACCTTCTGTACTCCTTTGTACGCTGTAGAGATACCTCATGTACTCCTTTGTACGTTCTAGAGATATTTCCTGTACTCCTTTGTGCGCTGTAGAGATACCTTCTGTACTCCTTTGTGCGCTGTAGAGATACCTTCTGTACTCCTTTGTGCGCTGTAGAGATACCTTCTGTACTCCTTTGTACGCTGTAGAGATACCTTCTGTACTCCTTTGTGCGCTGTAGAGATACCTTCTGTACTCCTTTGTGCGCTGTAAAGATACCTTCTGTACTCCTTTGTACGCTGTAGAGATACCCTCTGTACTCCTTTGTGCGCTGTAGAGATACCTTCTGTAGTCCTTTGTGCGCTGTAGAGATACCTTCTGTACTCCTTTGTGCGCTGTAGAGATACCTTCTGTACTCCTTTGTACGCTGTAGAGATACCTCGTGTACTCCTTTGTACGTTCTAGAGATATTTCCTGTACTCCTTTGTGCGCTGTAGAGATACCTTCTGTACTCCTTTGTGCGCTGTAGAGATACCTTCTGTACTCCTTTGTGCGCTGTAGAGATACCTTCTGTACTCCTTTATGCGCTGTAGAGATACCTTCTGTACTCCTTTGTACGCTGTAGAGATACCTCGTATACTCCTTTGTACGTTCTAGAGATATTTCCTGTACTCCTTTGTGCACTGTAGAGATACCTTCTGTACTCCTTTGTGCGCTGTAGAGATACCTTCTGTACTCCTTTGTGCGCTGTAGAGATACCTTCTGTACTCCTTTGTGCGCTGTAGAGATACCTTCTGTACTCCTTTGTACGTTCTAGAGATATTTCCTGTACTCCTTTGTGCGATGTAGAGATACCTTCTGTACTCCTTTGTACGCTGTAGAGATACCTCGTGTACTCCTTTGTACGTTCTAGAGATATTTCCTGTACTCCTTTGTGCGCTGTAGAGATACCTTCTGTACTCCTTTTGCGCTGTAGAGATACCTTCTGTACTCCTTTGTGCGCTGTAGAGATACCTCGTGTACTCCTTTGTACGTTCTAGAGATATTTCCTGTACTCCTTTGTGCGCTGTAGAGATACCTTCTGTACTCCTTTGTGCGCTGTAGAGATACCTTCTGTACTCCTTTGTGCGCTGTAGAGATACCTTCTGTACTCCTTTGTACGCTGTAGAGATACCTTCTGTACTCCTTTGTGCGCTGTAGAGATACCTTCTGTACTCCTTTGTACGCTGTAGAGATACCTCGTGTACTCCTTTGTACGTTCTAGAGATATTTCCTGTACTCCTTTGTGCGCTGTAGAGATACCTTCTGTACTCCTTTGTGCGCTGTAGAGATACCTTCTGTACTCCTTTGTGCGCTGTAGAGATTCCTTCTGTACTCCTTTGTGCGCTGTAGAGATACCTTCTGTACTCCTTTGTACGCTTTAGAGATACCTCGTGTACTCCTTTGTACGTTCTAGAGATATTTCCTGTACTCCTTTGTGCGCTGTAGAGATACCTTCTGTACTCCTTTGTGCGCTGTAGAGATACCTTCTGTACTCCTTTGTGCGCTGTAGAGATACCTTCTGTACTCCTTTGTGCGCTGTAGAGATACCATCTGTACTCCTTTGTACGCTGTAGAGATACCTCGTGTACTCCTTTGTACGTTCTAGAGATATTTCCTGTACTCCTTTGTGCGCTGTAGAGATACCTTCTGTACTCCTTTGTGCGCTGTAGAGATACCTTCTGTACTCCTTTGTACGCTGTAGAGATACCTTCTGTACTCCTTTGTGCGCTGTAGAGATACCTTCTGTACTCCTTTGTGCGCTCTAGAGATACCTTCTGTACTCCTTTGTGCGCTGTAGAGATACCTTCTGTACTCCTTTGTGCGCTGTAGAGATACCTTCTGTACTCCTTTGTACGTTCTAGAGATATTTCCTGTACTCCTTTGTGCGCTGTAGAGATACCTTCTGTACTCCTTTGTGCGCTGTAGAGATACCTTCTGTACTCCTTTGTGCGCTGTAGAGATACCTTCTGTACTCCTTTGTACCCTGTAGAGATACCTCGTGTACTCCTTTGTGCGCTGTAGAGATACCTTCTGTACTCCTTTGTGCGCTGTAGAGATACCTTCTGTACTCCTTTGTGCGCTGTAGAGATACCTTTTGTACTCCTTTGTACGCTGTAGAGATACCTTCTGTACTCCTTTGTGCGCTGTAGAGATACCTTCTGTACTCCTTTGTACGCTGTAGAGATACCTTCTGTACTCCTTTGTGCGATGTAGAGATACCTTCTGTACTCCTTTGTGCGCTGTAGAGATACCTTTTGTACTCCTTTGTGCGCTGTAGAGATACCTTCTGTACTCCTTTGTACGCTGTAGAGATACCTCGTGTACTCCTTTGTACGTTCTAGAGATATTTCCTGTACTCCTTTGTGCGCTGTAGAGATACCTTCTGTACTCCTTTGTGCGCTGTAGAGATACCTTCTGTACTCCTTTGTGCGCTGTAGAGATACCTTCTGTACTCCTTTATGCGCTGTAGAGATACCTTCTGTACTCCTTTGTACGCTGTAGAGATACCTCGTATACTCGTTTGTACGTTCTAGAGATATTTCCTGTACTCCTTTGTGCACTGTAGAGATACCTTCTGTACTCCTTTGTGCGCTGTAGAGATACCTTCTGTACTCCTTTGTGCGCTGTAGAGATACCTTCTGTACTCCTTTGTGCGCTGTAGAGATACCTTCTGTACTCCTTTGTACGTTCTAGAGATATTTCCTGTACTCCTTTGTGCGATGTAGAGATACCTTCTGTACTCCTTTGTACGCTGTAGAGATACCTCGTGTACTCCTTTGTACGTTCTAGAGATATTTCCTGTACTCCTTTGTGCGCTGTAGAGATACCTTCTGTACTCCTTTGTGCGCTGTAGAGATACCTTCTGTACTCCTTTGTGCGCTGTAGAGATACCTCGTGTACTCTTTTGTACGTTCCAGAGATATTTCCTGTACTCCTTTGTGCGCTGTAGAGATACCTTCTGTACTCCTTTGTGCGCTGTAGAGATACCTTCTGTACTCCTTTGTGCGCTGTAGAGATACCTTCTGTACTCCTTTGTGCGCTGTAGAGATACCTTCTGTACTCCTTTGTACGCTGTAGAGATACCTCGTGTACTCCTTTGTACGTTCTAGAGATATTTCCTGTACTCCTTTGTGCGCTGTAGAGATACCTTCTGTACTCCTTTGTGCGCTGTAGAGATACCTTCTGTACTCCTTTGTGCGCTGTAGAGATACCTTCTGTACTCCTCTGTGCGCTGTAGAGATACCTTCTGTACTCCTTTGTACGCTGTAGAGATACCTTCTGTACTCCTTTGTGCGCTGTAGAGATACCTTCTGTACTCCTTTGTACGCTGTAGAGATACCTCGTGTACTCCTTTGTACGTTCTAGAGATATTTCCTGTACTCCTTTGTGCGCTGTAGAGATACCTTCTGTACTCCTTTGTGCGCTGTAGAGATACCTTCTGTACTCCTTTTTACGTTCTACAGATATTTCCTGTACTCCTTTGTACGCTGTAGAGATACCTTCTGTACTCCTTTGTGCGCTGTAGAGATACCTTCTGTACTCCTTTGTACGCTGTAGAGATACCTCGTGTACTCCTTTGTACGTTCTAGAGATATTTCCTGTACTCCTTTGTGCGCTGTAGAGATACCTTCTGTACTCCTTTGTGCGCTGTAGAGATACCTTCTGTACTCCTTTGTGCGCTGTAGAGATACCTTCTGTACTCCTTTGTGCGCTGTAGAGATACCTTCTGTACTCCTTCGTACGCTTTAGAGATACCTCGTGTACTCCTTTGTACGTTCTAGAGATATTTCCTGTACTCCTTTGTGCGCTGTAGAGATACCTTCTGTACTCCTTTGTGCGCTGTAGAGATACCTTCTGTACTCCTTTGTGCGCTGTAGAGATACCTTCTGTACTCCTTTGTGCGCTGAAGAGATACCATCTGTACTCCTTTGTACGCTGTAGAGATACCTCGTGTACTCCTTTGTACGTTCTAGAGATATTTCCTGTACTCCTTTGTGCGCTGTAGAGATACCTTCTGTTTTCCTTTGTGCGCTGTAGAGATACCTTCTGTACTCCTTTGTGCGCTGTAGAGATACCTTCTGTACTCCTTTGTAAGCTGTAGAGATACCTTCTGTACTCCTTTGTGCGCTGTAGAGATACCTTCTGTCCTCCTTTGTGCGCTGTAGAGATACCTTCTGTACTCCTTTGTACGCTGTAGAGATACCTCGTGTACTCCTTTGTGCGCGGTAGAGATACCTTCTGTACTCCTTTGTGCGCTGTAGAGATACCTTCTGTACTCCTTTGTGCGCTGTAGAGATACCTTCTGTACTCCTTTGTACGCTGTAGAGATACCTTCTGTACTCCTTTGTGCGCTGTAGAGATACCTTCTGTACTCCTTTGTACGCTGTAGAGATACCTCGTATACTCGTTTGTACGTTCTAGAGATATTTCCTGTACTCCTTTGTGCACTGTAGAGATACCTTCTGTACTCCTTTGTGCGCTGTAGAGATACCTTCTGTACTCCTTTGTGCGCTGTAGAGATACCTTCTGTACTCCTTTGTGCGCTGTAGAGATACCTTCTGTACTCCTTTGTACGTTCTAGAGATATTTCCTTTACTCCTTTGTGCGATGTAGAGATACCTTCTGTACTCCTTTGTACGCTGTAGAGATACCTCGTGTACTCCTTTGTACGTTCTAGAGATATTTCCTGTACTCCTTTGTGCGCTGTAGAGATACCTTCTGTACTCCTTTGTGCGCTGTAGAGATACCTTCTGTACTCCTTTGTGCGCTGTAGAGATACCTCGTGTACTCTTTTGTACGTTCTAGAGATATTTCCTGTACTCCTTTGTGCGCTGTAGAGATACCTTCTGTACTCCTTTGTGCGCTGTAGAGATACCTTCTGTACTCCTTTGTGCGCTGTAGAGATACCTTCTGTACTCCTTTGTGCGCTGTAGAGATACCTTCTGTACTCCTTTGTACGCTGTAGAGATACCTCGTGTACTCCTTTGTACGTTCTAGAGATATTTCCTGTACTCCTTTGTGCGCTGTAGAGATACCTTCTGTACTCCTTTGTGCGCTGTAGAGATACCTTCTGTACTCCTTTGTGCGCTGTAGAGATACCTTCTGTACTCCTCTGTGCGCTGTAGAGATACCTTCTGTACTCCTTTGTACGCTGTAGAGATACCTTCTGTACTCCTTTGTGCGCTGTAGAGATACCTTCTGTACTCCTTTGTACGCTGTAGAGATACCTCGTGTACTCCTTTGTACGTTCTAGAGATATTTCCTGTACTCCTTTGTGCGCTGTAGAGATACCTTCTGTACTCCTTTGTGCGCTGTAGAGATACCTTCTGTACTCCTATGTACGTTCTAGAGATATTTCCTGTACTCCTTTGTACGCTGTAGAGATACCTTCTGTACTCCTTTGTGCGCTGTAGAGATACCTTCTGTACTCCTTTGTACGCTGTAGAGATACCTCGTGTACTCCTTTGTACGTTCTAGAGATATTTCCTGTACTCCTTTGTGCGCTGTAGAGATACCTTCTGTACTCCTTTGTGCGCTGTAGAGATACCTTCTGTACTCCTTTGTGCGCTGTAGAGATACCTTCTGTACTCCTTTGTGCGCTGTATAGATACCTTCTGTACTCCTTCGTACGCTTTAGAGATACCTCGTGTACTCCTTTGTACGTTCTAGAGATATTTCCTGTACTCCTTTCTGCGCTGTAGAGATACCTTCTGTACTCCTTTGTGCGCTGTAGAGATACCTTCTGTACTCCTTTGTGCGCTGTAGAGATACCTTCTGTACTCCTTTGTGCGCTGAAGAGATACCATCTGTACTCCTTTGTACGCTGTAGAGATACCTCGTGTACTCCTTTGTACGTTCTAGAGATATTTCCTGTACTCCTTTGTGCGCTGTAGAGATACCTTCTGTACTCCTTTGTGCGCTGTAGAGATACCTTCTGTACTCCTTTGTGCGCTGTAGAGATACCTTCTGTACTCCTTTGTAAGCTGTAGAGATACCTTCTGTACTCCTTTGTGCGCTGTAGAGATACCTTCTGTACTCCTTTGTGCGCTGTAGAGATACCTTCTGTACTCCTTTGTGCGCTGTAGAGATACCTTCTGTACTCCTTTGTGCGCTGTAGAGATACCTTCTGTACTCCTTTGTACGTTCAAGAGATATTTCCTGTACTCCTTTGTGCGCTGTAGAGATACCTTCTGTACTCCTTTGTGCGCTGTAGAGATACCTTCTGTACTCCTTTGTGCGCTGTAGAGATACCTTCTGTACTCCTTTGTACGCTGTAGAGATACCTCGTGTACTCCTTTGTGCGCTGTAGAGATACCTTCTGTACTCCTTTGTGCGCTGTAGAGATACCATCGGTACTCCTTTGTGCTCTGTAGAGATACCTTCTGTACTCCTTTGTACGTTCTAGAGATATTTCCTGTACTCCTTTGTGCGCTGTAGAGATACCTTCTGTACTCCTTTGTGCGCTGTAGAGATACCTTCTGTACTCCTTTGAGCGCTGTAGAGATACCTTCTGTACTCCTTTGTACGCTGTAGAGATACCTCGTGTACTCCTTTGTACGTTCTAGAGATATTTCCTGTACTCCTTTGTGCGCTGTAGAGATACCTTCTGTACTCCTTTGTGCGCTGTAGAGATACCTTCTGTACTCCTTTGTGCGCTGTAGAGATACCTTCTGTACTCCTTTGTGCGCTGTAGAGATACCTTCTGTACTCCTTTGTACGCTGTAGAGATACCTCGTGTACTCCTTTGTACGTTCTAGAGATATTTCCTGTACTCCTTTGTGCGCTGTAAAGATACCTTCTGTACTCCTTTGTGCGCTGTAGAGATACCTTCTGTACTCCTTTGTGCGCTGTAGAGATACCTTCTGTACTCCTTTGTGCGCTGTAGAGATACCTTCTGTACTCCTTTGTACGCTGTAGAGATACCTCGTGTACTCTATTGTACGTTCTAGAGATATTTCCTGTACTCCTTTGTGCGCTGTAGAGATACCTTCTGTACTCCTTTGTGCGCTGTAGAGATACCTCGTGTACTCCTTAGTACGTTCTAGAGATATTTCCTGTACTCCTTTGTGCGCTGTAGAGATACCTTCTGTACTCCTTTGTGCGCTGTAGAGATACCTTCTGTACTCCTTTGTGCGCTGTAGAGATACCTTCTGTACTCCTTTGTACGCTGTAGAGATACCTTCTGTACTCCTTTGTGCGCTGTAGAGATACCTTCTGTACTCCTTTGTACGCTGTAGAGATAACTCGTGTACTCCTTTGTACGTTCTAGAGATATTTCCTGTACTCCTTTGTGCGCTGTAGAGATACCTTCTGTACTCCTTTGTGTGCTGTAGAGATACCTTCTGTACTCCTTTGTGCGCTGTAGAGATACCTTCTGTACTCCTTTGTACGCTGTAGAGATACCTCGTGTACTCCTTTGTACGTTCTAGAGATATTTTCTGTACTCCTTTGTGCGCTGTAGAGATACCTTCTGTACTCCTTTGTGCGCTGTAGAGATACCTTCTGTACTCCTTTGTACGTTCTAGAGATATTTCCTGTACTCCTTTGTGCGCTGTAGAGATACCTTCTGTACTCCTTTGTGCGCTGTAGAGATACCTTCTGTACTCCTTTGTGCGCTGTAGAGATACCTTCTGTACTCCTTTGTACGCTGTAGAGATACCTCGTGTACTCCTTTGTGCGCTGTAGAGATACCTTCTGTACTCCTTTGTGCGCTGTAGAGATACCTTCTGAACTCCTTTGTGCGCTGTAGTGATACCTTCTGTACTCCTTTGTACGTTCTAGAGATATTTCCTGTACTCCTTTGTGCGCTGTAGAGATACCTTCTGTACTCCTTTGTACGCTGTAGAGATACCTCGTGTACTCCTTTGTGCGCTGTAGAGATACCTTCTGTACTCCTCTGTGCGCTGTAGAGATACCTTCTGTACTCCTTTGTACGCTGTAGAGATACCTTCTGTACTCCTTTGTGCGCTGTGGAGATACCTTCTGTACTCTTTTGTACGCTGTAGAGATACCTCGTGTACTCCTTTGTACGTTCTAGAGATATTTCCTGTACTCCTTTGTGCGCTGTAGAGATACCTTCTGTACTCCTTTGTGCGCTGTAGAGATACCATCTGTACTCCTTTGTACGTTCTAGAGATATTTCCTGTACTCCTTTGTACGCTGTAGAGATACCTTCTGTAATCCTTTGTACGCTGTAGAGATACCTCGTGTACTCCTTTGTACGTTCTAGAGATATTTCCTGTACTCCTTTGTGCGCTGTAGAGATACCTTCTGTACTCCTTTGTGCGCTGTAGAGATACCTTCTGTACTCCTTTGTGCGCTGTAGAGATACCTTCTGTACTCCTTTGTGCGCTGTAGAGATACCTTCTGTACTCCTTTTTACGTTCTAGAGATATTTCCTGTACTCCTTTGTACGCTGTAGAGATACGTTCTGTACTCCTTTGTGCGCTCTAGAGATACCTTCTGTACTCCTTTGTACGCTGTAGAGATACCTCGTGTACTCCTTTGTACGTTCTAGAGATATTTCCTGTACTCCTTTGTGCGCTGTTGAGATACCTTCTGTACTCCCCTGTGCGCTGTAGAGATACCTTCTGTACTCCTTTGTACGCTGTAGAGATACCTCGTGTACTCCTTTGTGCGCTGTAGAGATACCTTCTGTACTCCTTTGTACGCTGTAGAGATACCTCGTGTACTCCTTTGGACGTTCTAGAGATATTTCCTGTACTCCTTTGTGCGCTGTAGAGATACCTTCTGTACTCCTTTGTGCGCTGTAGAGATACCTTCTGTACTCCTTTGTGCGCTGTAGAGATACCTTCTGTACTCCTTTGTGCGCTGTAGAGATACCTTCTGTACTCCTTTGTACGCTGTAGAGATACCTCGTGTACTCCTTTGTACGTTCTGGAGATATTTCCTGTACTCCTTTGTGCGCTGTAGAGATACCTTCTGTACTCCTTTGTGCGCTGTAGAGATACCTTCTGTACTCCTTTGTGCGCTGTAGAGATACCTTCTGTACTCCTTTGTGCGCTGTAGAGATACCTTCTGTACTCCTTTGTACGCTTTAGAGATACCTCGTGTACTCCTTTGTACGTTCTAGAGATATTTCCTGTACTCCTTTGTGCGCTGTAGAGATACCTTCTGTACTCCTTTGTGCGCTGTAGAGATACCTTTTGTACTCCTTTGTACGCTGTAGAGATACCTCGTGTACTCCTTTGTACGTTCTAGATATATTTCCTGTACTCCTTTGTGCGCTGTAGAGATACGTTCTGTACTCCTTTGTGCGCTGTAGAGATACCTTCTGTACTCCTTTGTGCGCTGTAGAGATACCTTCTGTACTCCTTTGTGCGCTGTAGAGATACCTTCTGTACTCCTTTGTGCGCTGTAGAGATACCTTCTGTACTCCTTTGTACGCTGTAGAGATACCTCGTGTACTCCTTTGTGCGCTGTAGAGATACCTTCTGTACTCCTTTGTGCGCTGTAGAGATACCTTCTGTACTCCTTTGTACGTTCTAGAGATATTTCCTGTACTCCTTTGTGCGCTGTAGTGATACCTTCTGTACTCCTTTGTGCGCTGTAGAGATACCTTCTGTACTCCTTTTTGCGCTGTAGAGATACCTTCTGTACTCCTTTGTGCGCTGTAGAGATACCTTCTGTACTCCTTTGTACGCTGTAGAGATACCTCGTGTACTCCTTTGTACGTTCTAGAGATATTTCCTGTACTCCTTTGTGCGCTGTAGAGATACCTTCTGTACTCCTTTGTGCGCTGTAGAGATACCTTCTGTACTTCTTTTTGCGCTGTAGAGATACCTTCTGTACTCCTTTGTACGCCGTAGAGATACCTCGTGTACTCCTTTGTACGTTCTAGAGATATTTCCTGTACTCCTTTGTGCGCTGTAGAGATACCTTCGGTACTCCTTTGTGCGCTGTAGAGATACCTTCTGTACTCCTTTGTGCGCTGTAGAGATACCTTCTGTACTCCTTTATACGCTGTAGAGATACCTTCTGTACTCCTTTGTGCGCTGTAGAGATACCTTCTGTACTCCTTTGTACGCTGTAGAGATACCTCGTGTACTCCTTTGTACGTTCTAGAGATATTTCCTGTACTCCTTTGTGCGCTGTAGAGATACCTTCTGTACTCCTATGTGCGCTGTAGAGATACCTTCTGTACTCCTTTGTGCGCTGTAGAGATACCTTCTGTACTCCTTTGTACGCTGTAGAGATACCTTCTGTACTCCTTTGTGCGCTGTAGAGATACCTTCTGTACTCCTTTGTACGCTGTAGAGACACCTCGTGTACTCCTTTGTACGTTCTAGAGATATTTCCTGTACTCCTTTGTGCGCTGTAGAGATACCTTCTGTACTCCTTTGTGCGCTGTAGAGATACCTTCTGTACTCCTTTGTACGTTCTAGAGATATTTCCTGTACTCCTTTGTACGCTGTAGAGATACGTTCTGTACTCCTTTGTGCGCTCTAGAGATACCTTCTGTACTCCTTTGTACGCTGTAGAGATACCTCGTGTACTCCTTTGTACGTTCTAGAGATATTTCCTGTACTCCTTTGTGCGCTGTAGAGATACCTTCTGTACTCCCTTGTGCGCTGTAGAGATACCTTCTGTACTCCTTTGTACGCCGTAGAGATACCTCGTGTACTCCTTTGTGCGCTGTAGAGATACCTTCTGTACTCCTTTGTACGCTGTAGAGATACCTCGTGTACTCCTTTGTACGTTCTAGAGATATTTCCTGTACTCCTTTGTGCGCTGTAGAGATACCTTCTGTACTCCTTTGTGCCCTGTAGAGATACCTTCTGTACTCCTTTGTGCGCTGGAGAGATACCTTCTGTACTCCTTTGTGCGCTGTAGAGATACCTTCTGTACTCCTTTGTACGCTGTAGAGATACCTCGTGTACTCCTTTGTACGTTCTAGAGATATTTCCTGTACTCCTTTGTGCGCTGTAGAGATACCTTCTGTACTCCTTTGTGCGCTGTAGAGATACCTTCTGTACTCCTTTGTGCGCTGTAGAGATACCTTCTGTACTCCTTTGTGCGCTGTAGAGATACCTTCTGTACTCCTTTGTACGCTTTAGAGATACCTCGTGTACTCCTTTGTACGTTCTAGAGATATTTCCTGTACTCCTTTGTGCGCTGTAGAGATACCTTCTGTACTCCTTTGTGCGCTGTAGAGATACCTCGTGTACTCCTTTGTACGTTCTAGAGATATTTCCTGTACTCCTTTGTGCGCTGTAGAGATACCTTCTGTACTCCTTTGTGCGCTGTAGAGATACCTTCTGTAATCCTTTGTGCGCTGTAGAGATACCTTCTGTACTCCTTTGTACGCTGTAGAGATACCTTCCGTACTCCTTTGTGCGCTGTAGAGATACCTTCTGTACTCCTTTGTACGCTGTAGAGATACCTCGTGTACTCCTTTGTACGTTCTAGAGATATTTCCTGTACTCCTTTGTGCGCTGTAGAGATACCTTCTGTACTCCTTTGTGCGCTGTAGAGATACCTTCTGTACTCCTTTGTACGCTGTAGAGATACCTTCTGTACTCCTTTGTGCGCTGTAGAGATACCTTCTGTACTCCTTTGTACGCTGTAGAGATACCTCGTGTACTCCTTTGTACGTTCTAGAGATATTTCCTGTACTCCTTTGTGCGCTGTAGAGATACCTTCTGTACTCCTTTGTGCGCTGTAGAGATACCTTCTGTACTCCTTTGTGCGCTGTAGAGATACCTTCTGTACTCCTTTGTACGCTGTAGAGATACCTTCTGTACTCCTTTGTGCGCTGTAGAGATACCTTCTGTACTCCTTTGTACGCTGTAGAGATACCTCGTGTACTCCTTTGTACGTTCTAGAGATATTTCCTGTACTCCTTTGTGCGCTGTAGAGATACCTTCTGTACTCCTTTGTGCGCTGTAGAGATAGCTTCAGTACTCCTTTGTACGCTGTAAAGATACCTCGTGTACTCCTTTGTACGTTCTAGATATATTTCCTGTACTCCTTTGTGCGCTGTAGAGAAACGTTCTGTACTCCTTTGTGCGCTGTAGAGATACCTTCTGTACTCCTTTGTGCGCTGTAGAGATACCTTCTGTACTCCTTTGTGCACTGTAGAGATACCTTCTGTACTCCTTTGTGCGCTGTAGAGATACCTTCTGTACTCCTTTGTACGCTGTAGAGATACCTCGTGTACTCCTTTGTGCGCTGTAGAGATACCTTCTGTACTTCTTTGTGCGCTGTAGAGATACCTTCTGTACTCCTTTGTGCGCTGTAGAGATACCTTCTGTACTCCTTTGTACGTTCTAGAGATATTTCCTGTACTCCTTTGTGCGCTGTAGAGATACCTTCTGTACTCCTTTGTGCGCTGTAGCGATACCTTCTGTACTCCTTTTTGCGCTGTAGAGATACCTTCTGTACTCCTTTGTGCGCTGTAGAGATACCTTCTGTACTCCTTTGTACGCTCTAGAGATACCTCGTGTACTCCTTTGTACGTTTTATAGATATTTCCTGTATTCCTTTGTGCGCTGTAGAGATACCTTCTGTACTCCTTTGTGCGCTGTAGAGATACCTTCTGTACTTCTTTGTGTGCTGTAGAGATACCTTCTGTACTCCTTTGTACGCTGTAGAGATACCTCGTGTACTCCTTTGTACGTTCTAGAGATATTTCCTGTACTCCTTTGTGCGCTGTAGAGATACCTTCGGTACTCCTTTGTGCGCTGTAGAGATACCTTCTGTACTCCTTTGTGCGCTGTAGAGATACCTTCTGTACTCCTTTGTACGCTGTAGAGAAACCTTCTGTACTCCTTTGTGCGCTGTAGAGATACCTTCTGTACTCCTTTGTACGCTGTAGAGATACCTCGTGTACTCCTTTGTACGTTCTAGAGATATTTCCTGTACTCCTTTGTGCGCTGTAGAGATACCTTCTGTACTCCTTTGTGCGCTGTAGAGATACCTTCTGTACTCCTTTGTGCGCTGTAGAGATACCTTCTGTACTCCTTTGTACGCTGTAGAGATACCTTCTGTACTCCTTTGTGCGCTGTAGAGATACCTTCTGTACTCCTTTGTACGCTGTAGAGATACCTCGTGTACTCCTTTGTACGTTCTAGAGATATTTCCTGTACTCCTTTGTGCGCTGTAAAGATACATTCTGTACTCCTTTGTGCGCTGTAGAGATACCTTCTGTACTCCTTTGTACGTTCTAGAGATATTTCCTGTACTCCTTTGTACGCTGTAGAGATACGTTCTGTACTCCTTTGTGCGCTCTAGAGATACCTTCTGTACTCCTTTGTACGCTGTAGAGATACCGAGTGTACTCCTTTGTACGTTCTAGAGATATTTCCTGTACTCCTTTGTGCGCTGTAGAGATACCTTCTGTACTCCCTTGTGCGCTGTAGAGATACCTTCTGTACTCCTTTGTACGCTGTAGAGATACCTCGTGTACTCCTTTGTGCGCTGTAGAGATACCTTCTGTACTCCTTTGTACGCTGTAGAGATACCTCGTGTACTCCTTTGTACGTTCTAGAGATATTTCCTGTACTCCTTTGTGCGCTGTAGAGATACCTTCTGTACTCCTTTGTGCGCTGTAGAGATACCTTCTGTACTCCTTTGTGCGCTGTAGAGATACCTTCTGTACTCCTTTGTGCGCTGTAGAGATACCTTCTGTACTCCTTTGTACGCTGTAGAGATACCTCGTGTACTCCTTTGTACGTTCTGGAGATATTTCCTGTACTCCTTTGTGCGCTGTAGAGATACCTTCTGTACTCCTTTGTGCGCTGTAGAGATACCTTCTGTACTCCTTTGTGCGCTGTAGAGATACCTTCTGTACTCCTTTCTGCGCTGTAGAGATACCTTCTGTACTCCTTTGTACGCTTTAGAGATACCTCGTGTACTCCTTTGTACGTTCTAGAGATATTTCCTGTACTCCTTTGTGCGCTGTAGAGATACCTTCTGTACTCCTTTGTGCGCTGTAGAGATACCTTCTGTACTCCTTTGTACGCTGTAGAGATACCTCGTGTACTCCTTTGTACGTTCTAGATATATTTCCTGTACTCCTTTGTGCGCTGTAGAGATACGTTCTGTACTCCTTTGTGCGCTGTAGAGATACCTTCTGTACTCCTTTGTGCGCTGTAGAGATACCTTCTGTACTCCTTTGTGCGCTGTAGAGATACCTTCCGTACTCCTTTGTGCGCTGTAGAGATACCTTCTGTACTCCTTTGTACGCTGTAGAGATACCTCGTGTACTCCTTTGTGCGCTGTAGAGATACCTTCTGTACTCCTTTGTGCGCTGTAGAGATACCTTCTGTACTCCTTTGTACGTTCTAGAGATATTTCCTGTACTCCTTTGTGCGCTGTAGAGATACCTTCTGTACTCCTTTGTGCGCTGTAGAGATACCTTCTGTACTCCTTTTTGCGCTGTAGAGATACCTTCTGTACTCCTTTGTGCGCTGTAGAGATACCTTCTGTACTCCTTTGTACGCTGTAGAGATACCTCGTGTACTCCTTTGTACGTTCTAGAGATATTTCCTGTACTCCTTTGTGCGCTGTAGAGATACCTTCTGTACTCCTTTGTGCGCTGTAGAGATACCTTCTGTACTCCTTTGTGCGCTGTAGAGATACCTTCTGTACTCCTTTAGACGCTGTAGAGATACCTTCTGTACTCCTTTGTGCGCTGTAGAGATACCTTCTGTACTCCTTCGTACGCTGTAGAGATACCTCGTGTACTCCTTTGTACGTTCTAGAGATATTTCCTGTACTCCTTTGTGCGCTGTAGAGATACCTTCTGTACTCCTTTGTGCGCTGTAGAGATACCTTCTGTACTAATTTGTACGCTGTAGAGATACCTTCTGTACTCCTTTGTGCGCTGTAGAGATACCTTCTGTACTCCTTTGAACGCTGTAGAGATACCTAGTGTACTCCTTTGTACGTTCTAGAGATATTTCCTGTACTCCTTTGTGCGCTGTAGAGATACCTTCTGTACTCCTTTGTGCGCTGTAGAGATACCTTCTGTACTCCTTTGTGCGCTGTAGAGATACCTTCTGTACTCCTTTGTACGCTGTAGAGATACCTTCTGTACTCCTTTGTGCGCTGTAGAGATACCTTCTGTACTCCTTTGTACGCTGTAGAGATACCTCGTGTACTCCTTTGTACGTTCTAGAGATATTTCCTGTACTCCTTTGTGCGCTGTAGAGATACCTTCTGTACTCCTTTGTGCGCTGTAGAGATAGCTTCAGTACTCCTTTGTACGCTGTAAAGATACCTCGTGTACTCCTTTGTACGTTCTAGATATATTTCCTGTACTCCTTTGTGCGCTGTAGAGAAACGTTCTGTACTCCTTTGTGCGCTGTAGAGATACCTTCTGTACTCCTTTGTGCGCTGTAGAGATACCTTCTGTACTCCTTTGTGCACTGTAGAGATACCTTCTGTACTCCTTTGTGCGCTGTAGAGATACCTTCTGTACTCCTTTGTACGCTGTAGAGATACCTCGTGTACTCCTTTGTGCGCTGTAGAGATACCTTCTGTACTTCTTTGTGCGCTGTAGAGATACCTTCTGTACTCCTTTGTGCGCTGTAGAGATACCTTCTGTACTCCTTTGTACGTTCTAGAGATATTTCCTGTACTCCTTTGTGCGCTGTAGAGATACCTTCTGTACTCCTTTGTGCGCTGTAGCGATACCTTCTGTACTCCTTTTTGCGCTGTAGAGATACTTTCTGTACTCCTTTGTGCGCTGTAGAGATACCTTCTGTACTCCTTTGTACGCTGTAGAGATACCTCGTGTACTCCTTTGTACGTTTTATAGATATTTCCTGTATTCCTTTGTGCGCTGTAGAGATACCTTCTGTACTCCTTTGTGCGCTGTAGAGATACCTTCTGTACTTCTTTGTGCGCTGTAGAGATACCTTCTGTACTCCTTTGTACGCTGTAGAGATACCTCGTGTACTCCTTTGTACGTTCTAGAGATATTTCCTGTACTCCTTTGTGCGCTGTAGAGATACCTTCGGTACTCCTTTGTGCGCTGTAATGATACCTTCTGTACTCCTTTGTGCGCTGTAGAGATACCTTCTGTACTCCTTTGTACGCTGTAGAGAAACCTTCTGTACTCCTTTGTGCGCTGTAGAGATACCTTCTGTACTCCTTTGTACGCTGTAGAGATACCTCGTGTACTCCTTTGTACGTTCTAGAGATATTTCCTGTACTCCTTTGTGCGCTGTAGAGATACCTTCTGTACTCCTTTGTGCGCTGTAGAGATACCTTCTGTACTCCTTTGTGCGCTGTAGAGATACCTTCTGTACTCCTTTGTACGCTGTAGAGATACCTTCTGTACTCCTTTGTGCGCTGTAGAGATACCTTCTGTACTCCTTTGTACGCTGTAGAGATACCTCGTGTACTCCTTTGTACGTTCTAGAGATATTTCCTGTACTCCTTTGTGCGCTGTAAAGATACATTCTGTACTCCTTTGTGCGCTGTAGAGATACCTTCTGTACTCCTTTGTACGTTCTAGAGATATTTCCTGTACTCCTTTGTACGCTGTAGAGATACGTTCTGTACTCCTTTGTGCGCTCTAGAGATACCTACTGTACTCCTTTGTACGCTGTAGAGATACCGCGTGTACTCCTTTGTACGTTCTAGAGATATTTCCTGTACTCCTTTGTGCGCTGTAGAGATACCTTCTGTACTCCCTTGTGCGCTGTAGAGATACCTTCTGTACTCCTTTGTACGCTGTAGAGATACCTCGTGTACTCCTTTGTGCGCTGTAGAGATACCTTCTGTACTCCTTTGTACGCTGTAGAGATACCTCGTGTACTCCTTTGTACGTTCTAGAGATATTTTATGTACTCCTTTGTGCGCTGTAGAGATACCTTCTGTACTCCTTTGTGCGCTGTAGAGATACCTTCTGTACTCCTTTGTGCGCTGTAGAGATACCTTCTGTACTCCTTTGTGCGCTGTAGAGATACCTTCTGTACTCCTTTGTACGCTGTAGAGATACCTCGTGTACTCCTTTGTACGTTCTGGAGATATTTCCTGTACTCCTTTGTGCGCTGTAGAGATACCTTCTGTACTCCTTTGTGCGCTGTAGAGATACCTTCTGTACTCCTTTGTGCGCTGTAGAGATACCTTCTGTACTCCTTTCTGCGCTGTAGAGATACCTTCTGTACTCCTTTGTACGCTTTAGAGATACCTCGTGTACTCCTTTGTACGTTCTAGAGATATTTCCTGTACTCCTTTGTGCGCTGTAGAGATACCTTCTGTACTCCTTTGTGCGCTGTAGAGATACCTTCTGTACTCCTTTGTACGCTGTAGAGATACCTCGTGTACTCCTTTGTACGTTCTAGATATATTTCCTGTACTCCTTTGTGCGCTGTAGAGATACGTTCTGTACTCCTTTGTGCGCTGTAGAGATACCTTCTGTACTCCTTTGTGCGCTGTAGAGATACCTTCTGTACTCCTTTGTGCGCTGTAGAGATTCCTTCTGTACTCCTTTGTGCGCTGTAGAGATACCTTCTGTACTCCTTTGTACGCTGTAGAGATACCTCGTGTACTCCTTTGTGCGCTGTAGAGATACCTTCTGTACTCCTTTGTGCGCTGTAGAGATACCTTTTGTACTCCTTTGTACGTTCTAGAGATATTTCCTGTACTCCTTTGTGCGCTGTAGAGATACCTTCTGTACTCCTTTGTGCGCTGTAGAGATACCTTCTGTACTCCTTTGTGCGCTGTAGAGATACCTTCTGTACTCCTTTGTACGCTGTAGAGATACCTCGTGTACTCCTTTGTACGTTCTAGAGATATTTCCTGTACTCCTTTGTGCGCTGTAAAGATACCTTCTGTACTCCTTTGTGCGCTGTAGAGATACCTTCTGTACTTCTTTGTGCGCTGTAGAGATACCTTCTGTACTCCTTTGTACGCCGTAGAGATACCTCGTGTACTCCTTTGTACGTTCTAGAGATATTTCCTGTACTCCTTTGTGCGCTGTAGAGATACCTTCGGTACTCCTTTGTGCGCTGTAGAGATACCTTCTGTACTCCTTTGTGCGCTGTAGAGATACCTTCTGTACTCCTTTGTACGCTGTAGAGATACCTTCTGTACTCCTTTGTGCGCTGTAGAGATACCTTCTGTACTCCTTTGTACGCTGTAGAGATACCTCGTGTACTCCTTTGTACGTTCTAGAAATATTTCCTGTACTCCTTTGTGCGCTGTAGAGATACCTTCTGTACTCCTTTGTGCGCTGTAGAGATACCTTCTGTACTCCTTTGTGCGCTGTAGAGATACCTTCTGTACTCCTTTGTACGCTCTAGAGATACCTTCTGTACTCCTTTGTGCGCTGTAGAGATACCTTCTGTACTCCTTTGTACGCTGTAGAGATACCTCGTGTACTCCTTTGTACGTTCTAGAGATATTTCCTGTACTCCTTTGTGCGCTGTAGAGATACCTTCTGTACTCCTTTGTGCGCTGTAGAGATACCTTCTGTACTCCTTTGTACGTTCTAGAGATATTTCCTGTACTCCTTTGTACGCTGTAGAGATACGTTCTGTACTCCTTTGTGCGCTCTAGAGATACCTTCTGTACTCCTTTGTACGCTGTAGAGATACCTCGTGTACTCCTTTGTACGTTCTAGAGATATTTCCTGTACTCCTTTGTGCGCTGTAGAGATACCTTCTGTACTCCCTTGTGCGCTGTAGAGATACCTTCTGTACTCCTTTGTACGCCGTAGAGATACCTCGTGTACTCCTTTGTGCGCTGTAGAGATACCTTCTGTACTCCTTTGTACGCTGTAGAGATACCTCGTGTACTCCTTTGTACGTTCTAGAGATATTTCCTGTACTCCTTTGTGCGCTGTAGAGATACCTTCTGTACTCCTTTGTGCCCTGTAGAGATACCTTCTGTACTCCTTTGTGCGCTGGAGAGATACCTTCTGTACTCCTTTGTGCGCTGTAGAGATACCTTGTGTACTCCTTTGTACGCTGTAGAGATACCTCGTGTACTCCTTTGTACGTTCTAGAGATATTTCCTGTACTCCTTTGTGCGCTGTAGAGATACCTTCTGTACTCCTTTGTGCGCTGTAGAGATACCTTCTGTACTCCTTTGTGCGCTGTGGAGATACCTTCTGTACTCCTTTGTGCGCTGTAGAGATACCTTCTGTACTCCTTTGTACGCTTTAGAGATACCTCGTGTACTTCTTTGTACGTTCTAGAGATATTTCCTGTACTCCTTTGTGCGCTGTAGAGATACCTTCTGTACTCCTTTGTGCGCTGTAGAGATACCTCGTGTACTCATTTGTACGTTCTAGAGATATTTCCTGTACTCCTTTGTGCGCTGTAGAGATACCTTCTGTACTCCTTTGTGCGCTGTAGAGATACCTTCTGTACTCCTTTGTGCGCTGTAGAGATACCTTCTGTACTCCTTTGTACGCTGTAGAGATACCTTCTGTACTCCTTTGTGCGCTGTAGAGATACCTTCTGTACTCCTTTGTATGCTGTAGAGATACCTCGTGTACTCCTTTGTACGTTCTAGAGATATTTCCTGTACTCCTTTGTGCGCTGTAGAGATACCTTCTGTACTCCTTTGTGCGCTGTAGAGATACCTTCTGTACTCCTTTGTACGCTGTAGAGATACCTCGTGTACTCCTTTGTACGTTCTAGATATATTTCCTGTACTCCTTTGTGCGCTGTAGAGATACCTTCTGTACTCCTTTGTGCGCTGTAGAGATACCTTCTGTACTCCTTTGTGCGCTGTAGAGATACCTTCTGTACTCCTTTGTGCGCTGTAGAGATACCTTCTGTACTTCTTTGTGCGCTGTAGAGATACCTTCTGTACTCCTTTGTACGCTGTAGAGATACCTCGTGTACTCCTTTGTGCGCTGTAGAGATACCTTCTGTACTCCTTTGTGCGCTGTAGAGATACCTTCTGTACTCCTTTGTGCGCTGTAGAGATACCTTCTGTACTCCTTTGTACGTTCTATAGAAATTTCCTGTACTCCTTTGTGCGCTGTAGAGATACCTTCTGTACTCCTTTGTGCGCTGTAGAGATACCTTCTGTACTCCTTTTTGCGCTGTAGAGATACCTTCTGTACTCCTTTGTGCGCTGTAGAGATACCTTCTGTACTCCTTTGTACGCTGTAGAGATACCTCGTGTACTCCTTTGTACGTTCTAGAGATATTTCCTGTACTCCTTTGTGCGCTGTAGAGATACCTTCTGTACTCCTTTGTGCGCTGTAGAGATACCTTCTGTACTTCTTTGTGCGCTATAGAGATACCCTCTGTACTCCTTTGTACGCTGTAGAGATACCTCGTGTACTCCTTTGTACGTTCTAGAGATATTTCCTGTACTCCTTTGTGCGCTGTAGAGATACCTTCGGTACTCCTTTGTGCGCTCTAGAGATACCTTCTTTACTCCTTTGTGCGCTGTAGAGATACCTTCTGTACTCCTTTGTACGCTGTAGAGATACCTTTTGCACTCCTTTGTGCGCTGTAGAGATACCTTCTGTACTCTTTTGTACGCTGTAGAGATACCTCGTGTACTCCTTTGCACGTTCTAGAGATATTTCCTGTACTCCTTTGTGCGCTGTAGAGATACCTTCTGTACTCCTTTGTGCGCTGTAGAGATACCTTCTGTACTCCTTTGTGCGCTGTAGAGATACCTTCTGTACTCCTTTGTACGCTGTAGAGATACCTTCTGTACTCCTTTGTGCGCTGTAGAGATACCTTCTGTACTCATTTGTACGCTGTAGAGATACCTCGTGTACTCCTTTGTACGTTCTAGAGATATTTCCTGTACTCCTTTGTGCGCTGTAGAGATACCTTCTGTACTCCTTTGTGCGCTGTAGAGATACCTTCTGTACTCCTTTGTACGTTCTAGAGATATTTCCTGTACTCCTTTGTACGCTGTAGAGATACTTTCTGTACTCCTTTGTGCGCTCTAGAGATACCTTGTGTACTCCTTTGTACGCTGTAGAGATACCTCGTGTACTCCTTTGTACGTTCCAGAGATATTTCCTGTACTCCTTTGTGCGCTGTAGAGATACCTTCTGTACTCCTTTGTGCGCTGTAGAGATACCTTCTGTGCTACTTTGTGCGCTCTAGAGATACCTTCTGTACTCCTTTGTACGCTGTAGAGATACCTCGTGTACTCCTTTGTACGTTCTAGAGATATTTCCTGTACTCCTTTGTGCGCTGTAGAGATACCTTCTGTACTCCTTTGTGCGCTGTAGAGATACCTTCTGTACTACTTTGTGCGCTGTAGAGATACCTTCTGTACTCCTTTGTGCGCTGTAGAGATACCTTCTGTACTCCTTTGTACGCTGTAGAGATACCTCGTGTACTCTGTACGTTCTAGAGATATTTCCTGTACTCCTTTGTGCGCTGTAGAGATACCTTCTGTACTCCTTTGTGCGCTGTAGAGATACCTTCTGTACTCCTTTGTGCGCTGTAGAGATACCTTCTGTACTCCTTTGTACGCTGTAGAGATACCTTCTGTACTCCTTTGTGCGCTGTAGAGATACCTTCTGTACTCCTTTGTGCGCTGTAGAGATACCTTCTGTACTCCTTTGTGCGCTGTAGAGATACCTTCTGTACTCCTTTGTGCGCTGTAGAGATACCTTCTGTACTCCTTTGTACGTTCTAGAGATATTTCCTGTACTCCTTTGTGCGCTGTAGAGATACCTTCTGTACTCCTTTGTACGCTGTAGAGAACCTCGTGTACTCTTTTGTGCGCTGTAGAGATACCTTCTGTACTCCTTTCTGCGCTGTAGAGATACCTTCTGTACTCCTTTGTGTGCTGTAGAGATACCTTCTGTACTCCTTTGTACGTTCTAGAGATATTTCCTGTACTCCTTTGTGCGCTGTAGAGATACCTTCTGTACTCCATTGTGCGCTGTAGAGATACCTTCTGTACTCCTTTGTACGCTGTAGAGATACCTCGTGTACTCCTTTGTGCGCTGTAGAGATACCTTCTGTACTCCTTTGTACGCTGTAGAGATACCTCGTGTACTCCTTTGTACGTTCTAGAGATATTTCCTGTACTCCTTTGTGCGCTGTAGAGATACCTTCTGTACTCCTTTGTGCGCTGTAGAGATACCTTCTGTACTCCTTTGTGCGCTGTAGAGATACCTTCTGCACTCCTTTGTGCGCTGTAGAGATACCTTCTGTACTCCTTTGTACGCTGTAGAGATACCTCGTGTACTCCTTTGTACGTTCTAGAGATATTTCCTGTACTCCTTTGTGCGCTGTAGAGATACCTTCTGTACTCCTTTGTGCGCTGTAGAGATACCTTCTGTACTCCTTTGTGCGCTGTAGAGATACCTTCTGTACACCTTTGTGCGCTGTAGAGATACCTTCTGTACTCCTTTGTACGCTTTAGAGATACCTCGTGTACTCCTTTGTACGTTCTAGAGATATTTCCTGTACTCCTTTGTGCGCTGTAGAGATACCTTCTGTACTCCTTTGTGCGCTGTAGAGATACCTCGTGTACTCCTTTGTACGTTCTAGAGATATTTCCTGTACTCCTTTGTGCGCTCTAGAGATACCTTCTGTACTCCTTTGTGCGCTGTAGAGATACCTTCTGTACTCCTTTGTGCGCTGTAGAGATACCTTCTGTACTCCTTTGTACGCTGTAGAGATACCTTCTGTACCCCTTTGTGCGCTGTAGAGATACCTTCTGTACTCCTTTGTACGCTGTAGAGATACCTCGTGTACTCCTTTGTACGTTCTAGAGATATTTCCTGTACTTCTTTGTGCGCTGTAGAGATACCTTCTGTACTCCTTTGTGCGCTGTAGAGATACCTTCTGTACTCCTTTGTACGCTGTAGAGATACCTTCTGTACTCCTTTGTGCGCTGTAGAGATACCTTCTGTACTCCTTTGTACGCTGTAGAGATACCTCGTGTACTCCTTTGTACGTTCTAGAGATATTTCCTGTACTCCTTTGTGCGCTGTAGAGATACCTTCTGTACTCCTTTGTGCGCTGTAGAGATACCTTCTGTACTCCTTTGTGCGCTGTAGAGATACCTTCTGTACTCCTTTGTACGCTGTAGAGATACCTTCTGTACTCCTTTTTGCGCTGTAGAGATACCTTCTGTACTCCTTTGTACGCTGTAGAGATACCTCGTGTACTCCTTTGTACGTTCTAGAGATATTTCCTGTACTCCTTTGTGCGCTGTAGAGATACCTTCTGTACTCCTTTGTGCGCTGTTGAGATACCTTCTGTACTCCTTTGTACGCTGTAGAGATACCTCGTGTACTCCTTTGTACGTTCTAGATATATTTCCTGTACTCCTTTGTGCGCTGTAGAGATACGTTCTGTACTCCTTTGTGCGCTGTAGAGATACCTTCTGTACTCCTTTGTGCGCTGTAGAGATACCTTCTGTACTCCTTTGTGCGCTGTAGAGATACCTTCTGTACTTCTTTGTGCGCTCTAGAGATACCTTCTGTACTCCTTTGTACGCTGTAGAGATACCTCGTGTACTCCTTTGTGCGCTGTAGAGATACCTTCTGTACTCCTTTGTGCGCTGTAGAGATACCTTCTGTACTCCTTTGTGCGCTGTAGAGATACCTTCTGTACTCCTTTGTACGTTCTAGAGATATTTCCTGTACTCCTTTGTGCGCTGTAGAGATACCTTCTGTACTCCTTTGTGCGCTGTAGAGATACCTTCTGTACTCCTTTTTGCGCTGTAGAGATACCTTCTGTACTCCTTTGTGCGCTGTAGAGATACCTTCTGTACTCCTTTGTACGCTGTAGAGATACCTCGTGTACTCCTTTGTACGTTCTAGAGATATTTCCTGTACTCCTTTGTGCGCTGTAGAGATACCTTCTGTACTCCTTTGTGCGCTGTAGAGATACCTTCTGTACTTCTTTGTGCGCTATACTCGTAGATATACCTTCTGTACTCCTTTGTACGCTGTAGAGATACCTCGTGTACTCCTTTGTACGTTCTAGAGATATTTCCTGTACTCCTTTGTGCGCTGTAGAGATACCTTCGGTACTCCTTTGTGCGCTCTAGAGATACCTTCTGTACTCCTTTGTGCGCTGTAGAGATACCTTCTGTACTCCTTTGAACGCTGTAGAGATACCTTCTGCACTCCTTTGTGTGCTGTAGAGATACCTTTTGTACTCCTTTGTACGCTGTAGAGATACCTCGTGTACTCCTTTGTACGTTCTAGAGATATTTCCTCTACTCCTTTGTGCGCTGTAGAGATACCTTCTGTACTCCTTTGTGCGCTGTAGAGATACCTTCTGTACTCCTTTGTGCGCTGTAGAGATACCTTCTGTACTCCTTTGTACGCTGTAGAGATACCTTCTGTACTCCTTTGTGCGCTGTAGAGATACCTTCTGTACTCCTTTGTACGCTGTAGAGATACCTCGTGTATTCCTTTGTGCGCTGTAGAGATACCTTCTGTACTCCTTTGTGCGCTGTAGAGATACCTTCTGTACTCCTTTGTGCGCTGTAGAGATACCTTCTGTACTCCTTTGTGCGCTGTAGAGATACCTTCTGTACTACTTTGTGCGCTGTAGAGATACCTTGTGTACTCCTTTGTGCGCTGTAGAGATACCTTCTGTACTCCTTTGTACGCTGTAGAGATACCTCGTGTACTCCTTTGTACGTTCTAGAGATATTTCCTGTACTCCTTTGTGCGCTGTAGAGATACCTTCTGTACTCCTTTGTGCGCTGTAGAGATACCTTCTGTACTACTTTGTGCGCTGTAGAGATACCTTCTGTACTCCTTTGTGCGCTGTAGAGATACCTTCTGTACTCCTTTGTACGCTGTAGAGATACCTCGTGTACTCCTTTGTACGTCCTAGAGATATTTCCTGTACTCCTTTGTGCGCTGTAGAGATACCTTCTGTACTCCTTTGTGCGCTGTAGAGATACCTTCTGTACTCCTTTGTGCGCTGTAGAGATACCTTCTGTACTCCTTTGTACGCTGTAGAGATACCTTCTGTACTCCTTTGTGCGCTGTAGAGATACCTTCTGTACTCCTTTGCGCGCTGTAGAGATACCTTCTGTACTCCTTTGTGCGCTGTGGAGATACCTTCTGTACTCCTTTGTGCGCTGTAGAGATACCTTCTGTACTCCTTTGTACGTTCTAGAGATATTTCCTGTACTCCTTTGTGCGCTGTAGAGATACCTTCTGTACTCCTTTGTACGCTGTAGAGAACCTCGTGTACTCTTTTGTGCGCTGTAGAGATACCTTCTGTACTCCTTTGTGCGCTGTAGAGATACCTTCTGTACTCCTTTGTGTGCTGTAGAGATACCTTCTGTACTCCTTTGTACGTTCTAGAGATATTTCCTGTACTCCTTTGTGCGCTGTAGAGATACCTTCTGTACTCCTTTGTGCGCTGTAGAGATACCTTCTGTACTCCTTTGTGCACTGTAGAGATATCTTCTGTACTCCTTTGTGCGCTGTAGAGATACCTTCTCTACTCCTTTGTACGCTGTGAAGATACCTCGTGTACTCCTTTGTACGTTCTAGAGATATTTCCTGTACTCCTTTGTGCGCTGTAGAGATACCTTCTGTACTCCTTTGTGCGCTGTAGAGATACCTTCTGTACTCCTTCGTGCGCTGTAGAGATACCTTCTGTACTCTTTTGTGCGCTGTAGAGATATTTCCTGTACTCCTTTGTGCGCTGTAGAGATACCTTCTGTACTCCTTTGTGCGCTGTAGAGATACCTTCTGTACTCCTTTGTGCGCTGTAGAGATACCTTCTGTACTCCTTTGTGCGCTGTAGAGATACCTTCAGTACTCCTTTGTACGCTGTAGAGATACCTCGTGTACTCCTTTGTGCGCTGTAGAGATACCTCGTGTACTCCTTTGTGCGCTGTAGAGATACCTTCTGTACTCCTTTGTGCGCTGTAGAGATACCTTCTGTACTCCTTTGAACGCTGTAGAGATACCTCGTGTACTCTTTTGTACGTTCTAGAGATATTTCCTGTACTCCTTTTTGCGCCGTAGAGATACCTTCTGTACTCCTTTGTGCGCTGTAGAGATAACTTCTGTACTCCTTTGTGCGCTGTAGAGATACCTTCTGTACTCCTTTGTGCGCTGTAGAGATACCTTGTGTACTCCTTTGTACGCTGTAGAGATACCTCGTGTACTCCTTTGTACGTTCTAGAGATATTTCCTGTACTCCTTTGTGCGCTGTAGAGATACCTTCTGTACTCCTTTGTGCGCTGTAGAGATACCTTCTGTACTCCTTTGTGCGCTGTAGAGATACCTTCTGTACTCCTTTGTGCGCTGTAGAGATACCTTCTGTACTCCTTTGTACGCTTTAGAGATACCTCGTGTACTTCTTTGTACGTTCTAGAGATATTTCCTGTACTCCTTTGTGCGCTGTAGAGATACCTTCTGTACTCCTTTGTGCGCTGTAGAGATACCTCGTGTACTCCTTTGTACGTTCTAGAGATATTTCCTGTACTCCTTTGTGCGCTGTAGAGATACCTTCTGTACTCCTTTGTGCGCTGTAGAGATACCTTCTGTACTCCTTTGTGCGCTGTAGAGATACCTTCTGTACTCCTTTGTACGCTGTAGAGATACCTTCTGTACTCCTTTGTGCGCTGTAGAGATACCTTCTGTACTCCTTTGTATGCTGTAGAGATACCTCGTGTACTCCTTTGTACGTTCTAGAGATATTTCCTGTACTCCTTTGTGCGCTGTAGAGATACCTTCTGTACTCCTTTGTGCGCTGTAGAGATACCTTCTGTACTCCTTTGTACGCTGTAGAGATACCTCGTGTACTCCTTTGTACGTTCTAGATATATTTCCTGTACTCCTTTGTGCGCTGTAGAGATACCTTCTGTACTCCTTTGTGCGCTGTAGAGATACCTTCTGTACTCCTTTGTGCGCTGTAGAGATACCTTCTGTACTCCTTTGTGCGCTGTAGAGATACCTTCTGTACTTCTTTGTGCGCTGTAGAGATACCTTCTGTACTCCTTTGTACGCTGTAGAGATACCTCGTGTACTCCTTTGTGCGCTGTAGAGATACCTTCTGTACTCCTTTGTGCGCTGTAGAGATACCTTCTGTACTCCTTTGTGCGCTGTAGAGATACCTTCTGTACTCCTTTGTACGTTCTATAGATATTTCCTGTACTCCTTTGTGCGCTGTAGAGATACCTTCTGTACTCCTTTGTGCGCTGTAGAGATACCTTCTGTACTCCTTTTTGCGCTGTAGAGATACCTTCTGTACTCCTTTGTGCGCTGTAGAGATACCTTCTGTACTCCTTTGTACGCTGTAGAGATACCTCGTGTACTCCTTTGTACGTTCTAGAGATATTTCCTGTACTCCTTTGTGCGCTGTAGAGATACCTTCTGTACTCCTTTGTGCGCTGTAGAGATACCTTCTGTACTTCTTTGTGCGCTATAGAGATACCCTCTGTACTCCTTTGTACGCTGTAGAGATACCTCGTGTACTCCTTTGTACGTTCTAGAGATATTTCCTGTACTCCTTTGTGCGCTGTAGAGATACCTTCGGTACTCCTTTGTGCGCTCTAGAGATACCTTCTTTACTCCTTTGTGCGCTGTAGAGATACCTTCTGTACTCCTTTGTACGCTGTAGAGATACCTTTTGCACTCCTTTGTGCGCTGTAGAGATACCTTCTGTACTCTTTTGTACGCTGTAGAGATACCTCGTGTACTCCTTTGCACGTTCTAGAGATATTTCCTGTACTCCTTTGTGCGCTGTAGAGATACCTTCTGTACTCCTTTGTGCGCTGTAGAGATACCTTCTGTACTCCTTTGTGCGCTGTAGAGATACCTTCTGTACTCCTTTGTACGCTGTAGAGATACCTTCTGTACTCCTTTGTGCGCTGTAGAGATACCTTCTGTACTCATTTGTACGCTGTAGAGATACCTCGTGTACTCCTTTGTACGTTCTAGAGATATTTCCTGTACTCCTTTGTGCGCTGTAGAGATACCTTCTGTACTCCTTTGTGCGCTGTAGAGATACCTTCTGTACTCCTTTGTACGTTCTAGAGATATTTCCTGTACTCCTTTGTACGCTGTAGAGATACTTTCTGTACTCCTTTGTGCGCTCTAGAGATACCTTGTGTACTCCTTTGTACGCTGTAGAGATACCTCGTGTACTCCTTTGTACGTTCTAGAGATATTTCCTGTACTCCTTTGTGCGCTGTAGAGATACCTTCTGTACTCCTTTGTACGCTGTAGAGATACCTTCTGTACTCCTTTGTGCGCTGTAGAGATACCTTCTGTACTCCTTTGTGCGCTGTAGAGATACCTTCTGTACTCCTTTGTGCGCTGTAGAGATACCTTCTGTACTCCTTTGTGCGCTGTAGAGATACCTTCTGTACTCCTTTGTACGTTCTAGAGATATTTCCTGTACTCCTTTGTGCGCTGTAGAGATACCTTCTGTACTCCTTTGTACGCTGTAGAGAACCTCGTGTACTCTTTTGTGCGCTGTAGAGATACCTTCTGTACTCCTTTCTGCGCTGTAGAGATACCTTCTGTACTCCTTTTTGTGCTGTAGAGATACCTTCTGTACTCCTTTGTACGTTCTAGAGATATTTCCTGTACTCCTTTGTGCGCTGTAGAGATACCTTCTGTACTCCATTGTGCGCTGTAGAGATACCTTCTGTACTCCTTTGTACGCTGTAGAGATACCTCGTGTACTCCTTTGTGCGCTGTAGAGATACCTTCTGTACTCCTTTGTACGCTGTAGAGATACCTCGTGTACTCCTTTGTACGTTCTAGAGATATTTCCTGTACTCCTTTGTGCGCTGTAGAGATACCTTCTGTACTCCTTTGTGCGCTGTAGAGATACCTTCTGTACTCCTTTGTGCGCTGTAGAGATACCTTCTGCACTCCTTTGTGCGCTGTAGAGATACCTTCTGTACTCCTTTGTACGCTGTAGAGATACCTCGTGTACTCCTTTGTACGTTCTAGAGATATTTCCTGTACTCCTTTGTGCGCTGTAGAGATACCTTCTGTACTCCTTTGTGCGCTGTAGAGATACCTTCTGTACTCCTTTGTGCGCTGTAGAGATACCTTCTGTACACCTTTGTGCGCTGTAGAGATACCTTCTGTACTCCTTTGTACGCTTTAGAGATACCTCGTGTACTCCTTTGTACGTTCTAGAGATATTTCCTGTACTCCTTTGTGCGCTGTAGAGATACCTTCTGTACTCCTTTGTGCGCTGTAGAGATACCTCGTGTACTCCTTTGTACGTTCTAGAGATATTTCCTGTACTCCTTTGTGCGCTCTAGAGATACCTTCTGTACTCCTTTGTGCGCTGTAGAGATACCTTCTGTACTCCTTTGTGCGCTGTAGAGATACCTTCTGTACTCCTTTGTACGCTGTAGAGATACCTTCTGTACTCCTTTGTGCGCTGTAGAGATACCTTCTGTACTCCTTTGTACGCTGTAGAGATACCTCGTGTACTCCTTTGTACGTTCTAGAGATATTTCCTGTACTTCTTTGTGCGCTCTAGAGATACCTTCTGTACTCCTTTGTGCGCTGTAGAGATACCTTCTGTACTCCTTTGTACGCTGTAGAGATACCTTCTGTACTCCTTTGTGCGCTGTAGAGATACCTTCTGTACTCCTTTGTACGCTGTAGAGATACCTCGTGTACTCCTTTGTACGTTCTAGAGATATTTCCTGTACTCCTTTGTGCGCTGTAGAGATACCTTCTGTACTCCTTTGTGCGCTGTAGAGATACCTTCTGTACTCCTTTGTGCGCTGCAGAGATACCTTCTGTACTCCTTTGTACGCTGTAGAGATACCTTCTGTACTCCTTTTTGCGCTGTAGAGATACCTTCTGTACTCCTTTGTACGCTGTAGAGATACCTCGTGTACTCCTTTGTACGTTCTAGAGATATTTCCTGTACTCCTTTGTGCGCTGTAGAGATACCTTCTGTACTCCTTTGTGCGCTGTAGAGATACCTTCTGTACTCCTTTGTACGCTGTAGAGATACCTCGTGTACTCCTTTGTACGTTCTAGATATATTTCCTGTACTCCTTTGTGCGCTGTAGAGATACGTTCTGTACTCCTTTGTGCGCTGTAGAGATACCTTCTGTACTCCTTTGTGCGCTGTAGAGATACCTTCTGTACTCCTTTGTGCGCTGTAGAGATACCTTCTGTACTTCTTTGTGCGCTCTAGAGATACCTTCTGTACTCCTTTGTACGCTGTAGAGATACCTCGTGTACTCCTTTGTGCGCTGTAGAGATACCTTCTGTACTCCTTTGTGCGCTGTAGAGATACCTTCTGTACTCCTTTGTGCGCTGTAGAGATACCTTCTGTACTCCTTTGTACGTTCTAGAGATATTTCCTGTACTCCTTTGTGCGCTGTAGAGATACCTTCTGTACTCCTTTGTGCGCTGTAGAGATACCTTCTGTACTCCTTTTTGCGCTGTAGAGATACCTTCTGTACTCCTTTGTGCGCTGTAGAGATACCTTCTGTACTCCTTTGTACGCTGTAGAGATACCTCGTGTACTCCTTTGTACGTTCTAGAGATATTTCCTGTACTCCTTTGTGCGCTGTAGAGATACCTTCTGTACTCCTTTGTGCGCTGTAGAGATACCTTCTGTACTCCTTTGCGCGCTGTAGAGATACCTTCTGTACTCCTTTGTGCGCTGTGGAGATACCTTCTGTACTCCTTTGTGCGCTGTAGAGATACCTTCTGTACTCCTTTGTACGTTCTAGAGATATTTCCTGTACTCCTTTGTGCGCTGTAGAGATACCTTCTGTACTCCTTTGTACGCTGTAGAGAACCTCGTGTACTCTTTTGTGCGCTGTAGAGATACCTTCTGTACTCCTTTGTGCGCTGTAGAGATACCTTCTGTACTCCTTTGTGTGCTGTAGAGATACCTTCTGTACTCCTTTGTACGTTCTAGAGATATTTCCTGTACTCCTTTGTGCGCTGTAGAGATACCTTCTGTACTCCTTTGTGCGCTGTAGAGATACCTTCTGTACTCCTTTGTGCGCTGTAGAGATATCTTCTGTACTCCTTTGTGCGCTGTAGAGATACCTTCTCTACTCCTTTGTACGCTGTGAAGATACCTCGTGTACTCCTTTGTACGTTCTAGAGATATTTCCTGTACTCCTTTGTGCGCTGTAGAGATACCTTCTGTACTCCTTTGTGCGCTGTAGAGATACCTTCTGTACTCCTTTGTGCGCTGTAGAGATACCTTCTGTACTCTTTTGTGCGCTGTAGAGATATTTCCTGTACTCCTTTGTGCGCTGTAGAGATACCTTCTGTACTCCTTTGTGCGCTGTAGAGATACCTTCTGTACTCCTTTGTGCGCTGTAGAGATACCTTCTGTACTCCTTTGTGCGCTGTAGAGATACCTTCTGTACTCCTTTGTACGCTGTAGAGATACCTCGTGTACTCCTTTGTGCGCTGTAGAGATACCTCGTGTACTCCTTTGTGCGCTGTAGAGATACCTTCTGTACTCCTTTGTGCGCTGTAGAGATACCTTCTGTACTCCTTTGAACGCTGTAGAGATACCTCGTGTACTCTTTTGTACGTTCTAGAGATATTTCCTGTACTCCTTTTTGCGCCGTAGAGATACCTTCTGTACTCCTTTGTGCGCTGTAGAGATAACTTCTGTACTCCTTTGTGCGCTGTAGAGATACCTTCTGTACTCCTTTGTGCGCTGTAGAGATACCTTCTGTACTCCTTTGTACGCAGTAGAGATACCTCGTGTACTCCTTTGTACGTTCTAGAGATATTTCCTGTACTCCTTTGTGCGCTGTAGAGATACCTTCTGTCTTCCTTTGTGCGCTGTAGAGATACCTTCTGTACTCCTTTGTGCGCTGTAGAGATACCTTCTGTACTCCTTTGTACGCTGTAGAGATACCTTCTGTACTCCTTTGTGCGCTGTAGAGATACCTTCTGTACTCCTTTGTGCGCTGTAGAGATACCTTCTGTACTCCTTTGTGCGCTGTAGAGATACCTCGTGTACTCCTTTGTACGTTCTAGAGATATTTCCTGTACTCCTTTGTGCGCTGTAAAGATACCTTCTGTACTCCTTTGTGCGCTGTAGAGATACCTTCTGTACTCCTTTGTGCGCTGTAGAGATACCTTCTGTACTCGTTTGTGCGCTGTAGAGATACCTTCTGTACTCCTTTGTACGCTGTAGAGATACCTCGTGTACTCCTTTGTTCGTTCTAGAGATATTTCCTGTACTCCTTTGTGCGCTGTAGAGATACCTTCTGTACTCCTTTGTGCGCTGTAGAGATACCTTCTGTACTCCTTTGTGCGCTCTAGAGATACCTTCTGTACTCCATTGTACGCTGTAGAGATACCTTCTGTACTCCTTTGTACGCTGTAGAGATACCTCGTGTACTCCTTTGTGCGCTGTAGAGATACCTCGTGTACTCCTTTGTGCGCTGTAGAGATACCTTCTGTACTCCTTTGTGCGCTGTAGAGATACCTTCTGTACTCCTTTGTGCGCTGTAGAGATACCTTCTGTACTCCTTTGTACGCTGTAGAGATACCTCGTGTACTCCTTTGTGCGCTGTAGAGATACCTTCTGTACTCCTTTGTGCGCTGTAGAGATACCTTCTGTACTCCTTTGTGCGCTGTAGAGATACCTTCTGTACTCCTTTGTACGTTCTAGAGATATTTCCTGTACTCCTTTGTGCGCTGTAGAGATACCTTCTGTACTCCTTTGTGCGCTGTAGAGATACCTTCTGTACTCATTTTTGCGCTGTAGAGATACCTTCTGTACTCCTTTGTGCGCTGTAGAGATACCTTCTGTACTCCTTTGTACGCTGTAGAGATACCTCGTGTTCTCCTTTGTACGTTCTAGAGATATTTCCTGTACTCCTTTGTGCGCTGTAGAGATACCATCTGTACTCCTTTGTGCGCTGTAGAGATACCTTCTGTACTTCTTTGTGCGCTATAGAGATACCTTCTGTACTCCTTTGTACGCTGTAGAGATACCTCGTGTACTCCTTTGTACGTTCTAGAGATATTTCCTGTACTCCTTTGTGCGCTGTAGAGATACCTTCGGTACTCCTTTGTGCGCTCTAGAGATACCTTCTGTACTCCTTTGTGCGCTGTAGAGATACCTTCTGTACTCCTTTGTACGCTGTAAAGATACCTTCTGCACTCCTTTGTGCGCTGTAGAGATACCTTCTGTACTCCTTTGTACGCTGTAGAGATACCGCGTGTACTCCTTTGTACGTTCTAGAGATATTTCCTGTACTCCTTTGTGCGCTGTAGAGATACCTTCTGTACTCCTTTGTGCGCTGTAGAGATACCTTGTGTACTCCTTTGTGCGCTGTAGAGATACCTTCTGTACTCCTTTGTGCGCGGTAGAGATACCTTCTGTACTCCTTTGTACGCTGTAGAGATACCTCGTGTACTCCTTTGTACGTTCTAGAGATATTTCCTGTACTCCTTTGTGCGCTGTAGAGATACCTTCTGTACTCCTTTGTGCGCTGTAGAGATACCTTCTGTACTACTTTGTGCGCTGTAGAGATACCTTCTGTACTCCTTTGTGCGCTGTAGAGATACCTTCTGTACTCCTTTGTACGCTGTAGAGATACCTCGTGTACTCCTTTGTACGTTCTAGAGATATTTCCTGTACTCCTTTGTGCGCTGAAGAGATACCTTCTGTACTCGTTTGTGCGCTGTAGAGATACCTTCTGTACTCCTTTGTGCGCTGTAGAGATACCTTCTGTACTCCTTTGTACGCTGTAGAGATACCTTCTGTACTCCTTTGTGCGCTGTAGAGATACCTTCTGTACTCCTTTGTGCGCTGTAGAGATACCTTCTGTACTCCTTTGTGCGCTGTAGAGATACCTTCTGTACTCCTTTGTGCGCTGTAGAGATACCTTCTGTACTCCTTTGTACGTTCTAGAGATATTTCCTGTACTCCTTTGTGCGCTGTAGAGATACCTTCTGTACTCCTTTGTACGCTGAAGAGAACCTCGTGTACTCTTTTGTGCGCTGTAGAGATACCTTCTGTACTCCTTTGTGCGCTGTAGAGATACCTTCTGTACTCCTTTGTGTGCTGTAGAGATACCTTCTGTACTCCTTTGTACGTTCTAGAGATATTTCCTGTACTCCTTTGTGCGCTGTAAAGATACCTTCTGTACTCCTTTGTGCGCTGTAGAGATACCTTCTGTACTCCTTTGTGCGCTGTAGAGATACCTTCTGTACTCCTTTGTGCGCTGTAGAGATACCTTCTCTACTCCTTTGTACGCTGTAAAGATACCTCGTGTACTCCTTTGTACGTTCTAGAGATATTTCCTGTACTCCTTTGTGCGCTGTAGAGATACATTCTGTACTCCTTTGTGCGCTGTAGAGATACCTTCTGTACTCCTTTGTGCGCTGTAGAGATACCTTCTGTACTCCTTTGTGCGCTGTAGAGATACCTTCTGTACTCCTTTGTACGCTGTAGAGATACCTCGTGTACTCCTTTGTACGTTCTAGAGATATTTCTTGTACTCCTTTGTGCGCTGTAGAGATACCTTCTGTACTCCTTTGTGCGCTGTAGAGATACCTTCTGTACTCCTTTGTGCGCTGTAGAGATACCTTCTGTACTCCTTTGTGCGCTGTAGAGATACCTTCTGTACTCCTTTGTGCGCTGTAGGGATACCTTCTGTACTCCTTTGTACGCTGTAGAGATACCTTCTGTACTCCTTTGTGCGCTGTAGAGATACCTTCTGTACTCCTTTGTGCGCTGTAGAGATACCTTCTGTACTCCTTTGTACGCTGTAGAGATACCTCGTGTACTCCTTTGTACGTTCTAGAGATATTTCCTGTACTCCTTTGTGCGCTGTAGAGATACCTTCTGTACTCCTTTGTGCGCTGTAGAGATACCTTCTGTACTCCTTTGTGCGCTGTAGAGATACCTTTTGTACTCCTTTGTGCGCTGTAGAGATACCCTCTGTACTCCTTTGTACGCTGTAGAGATACCTCGTGTACTCCTTTGTACGTTCTGGAGATATTTCCTGTACTCCTTTGTGCGCTGTAAAGATACCTTCTGTACTCCTTTGTGCGCTGTAGAGATACCTTCTGTACTCCTTTGTGCGCTGTAGAGATACCTTCTGTACTCCTTTGTGCGCTGTAGAGATACCTTCTGTACTCCTTTGTGCGCTGTAGAGATACCTTCTGTACTCCTTTGTACGCTGTAGAGATACCTCGTGTACTCCTTTGTGCGCTGTAGAGATACCTTCTGTACTCCTTTGTGCGCTGTAGAGATACCTTCTGTACTCCTTTGTACGTTCTAGAGATATTTCCTGTACTCCTTTGTGCGCTGTAGAGATACCTTCTGTACTCCTTTGTGCGCTGTAGAGATACCTTCTGTACTCCTTTTTGCGCTGTAGAGATACCTTCTGTACTCCTTTGTGCGCTGTAGAGATACCTTCTGTACTCCTTTGTACGCTGTAGAGATACCTCGTGTACTCCTTTGTACGTTCTAGAGATATTTCCTGTACTCCTTTGTGCGCTGTAGAGATACCTTCTGTACTCCTTTGTGCGCTGTAGAGATACCTTCTGTACTTCTTTGTGCGCTATAGAGATACCTTCTGTACTCCTTTGTACGCTGTAGAGATACATCGTGTACTCCTTTGTACGTTCTAGAGATATTTCCTGTACTCCTTTGTGCGCTGTAGAGATACCTTCGGTACTCCTTTGTGCGCTCTAGAGATACCTTCTGTACTCCTTTGTGCGCTGTAGAGATACCTTCTGTACTCCTTTGTACGCTGTAGAGATACCTTCTGCACTCCTTTGTGTGCTGTAGAGATACCTTCTGTACTCTTTTGTACGCTGTAGAGATACCTCGTGTACTCCTTTGTACGTTCTAGAGATATTTCCTGTACTCCTCTGTGCGCTGTAGAGATACCTTCTGTACTCCTTTGTGCGCTGTAGAGATACCTTCTGTACTCCTTTGTGCGCTGTAGAGATACCTTCTGTACTCCTTTGTACGCTGTAGAGATACCTTCTGTACTCCTTTGTGCGCTGTAGAGATACCTTCTGTACTCCTTTGTACGCTGTAGAGATACCTCGTGTACTCCTTTGTACGTTCTAGAGATATTTCCTGTACTCCTTTGTGCGCTGTAGAGATACCTTCTGTACTCCTTTGTGCGCTGTAGAGATACCTTCTGTACTCCTTTGTACGTTCTAGAGATATTTCCTGTACTCCTTTGTACGCTGTAGAGATACCTTCTGTACTCCTTTGTGCGCTCTAGAGATACCTTCTGTACTCCTTTGTACGCTGTAGAGATACCTCGTGTACTCCTTTGTACGTTCTAGAGATATTTCCTGTACTCCTTTGTGCGCTGTAGAGATACCTTCTGTAGTCCTTTGTGCGCTGTAGAGATACCTTCTGTACTACTTTGTGCGCTCTAGAGATACCTTCTGTACTCCTTTGTACGCTGTAGAGATACCTCGTGTACTCCTTTGTACGTTCTAGAGATATTTCCTGTACTCCTTTGTGCGCTGTAGAGATACCTTCTGTACTCCTTTGTGCGCTGTAGAGATACCTTCTGTACTACTTTATGCGCTGTAGAGATACCTTCTGTACTCCTTTGTGCGCTGTAGAGATACCTTCTGTACTCCTTTGTACGCTGTAGAGATACCTCGTGTACTCCTTTGTACGTTCTAGAGATATTTCCTGTACTCCTTTGTGCGTTGTAGAGATACCTTCTGTACTCCTTTGTGCGCTGTAGAGATACCTTCTGTACTCCTTTGTGCGCTGTAGAGATACCTTCTGTACTCCTTTGTATGCTGTAGAGATACCTTCTGTACTCCTTTGTGCGCTGTAGAGATACCTTCTGTACTCCTTTGTGCGCTGTAGAGATACCTTCTGTACTCCTTTGTGCGCTGTAGAGATACCTTCTGTACTCCTTTGTGCGCTGTAGAGATACCTTCTGTACTCCTTTGTACGTTCTAGAGATATTTCCTGTACTCCTTTGTGCGCTGTAGAGATACCTTCTGTACTCCTTTGTACGCTGTATAGAACCTCGTGTACTCTTTTGTGCGCTGTAGAGATACCTTCTGTACTCCTTTGTGCGCTGTAGAGATACCTTCTGTACTCCTTTGTGTGCTGTAGAGATACCTTCTGTACTCCTTTGTACGTTCTAGAGATATTTCCTGTACTCCTTTGTGCGCTGTAGAGATACCTTCTGTACTCCATTGTGCGCTGTAGAGATACCTTCTGTACTCCTTTGTACGCTGTAGAGATACCTCGTGTACTCCTTTGTGCGCTGTAGAGATACCTTCTGTACTCCTTTGTACGCTGTAGAGATACCTCGTGTACTCCTTTGTACGTTCTAGAGATATTTCCTGTACTCCTTTGTGCGCTGTAGAGATACCTTCTGTACTCCTTTGTGCGCTGTAGAGATACCTTCTGTACTCCTTTGTGCGCTGTAGAGATACCTTCTGTACTCCTTTGTGCGCTGTAGAGATACCTTCTGTACTCCTTTGTACGCTGTAGAGATACCTCGTGTACTCTTTTGTACGTTCTAGAGATATTTCCTGTACTCCTTTGTGCGCTGTAGAGATACCTTCTGTACTCCTTTGTGCGCTGTAGAGATACCTTCTGTACTCCTTTGTGCGCTGTAGAGATACCTTCTGTACTCCTTTGTGCGCTGTAGAGATACCTTCTGTACTCCTTTGTACGCTTTAGAGATACCTCGTGTACTCCTTTGTACGTTCTAGAGATATTTCCTGTACTCCTTTGTGCGCTGTAGAGATACCTTCTGTACTCCTTTGTGCGCTGTAGAGATACCTCGTGTACTCCTTTGTACGTTCTAGAGATATTTCCTGTACTCCTTTGTGCGCTGTAGAGATACATTCTGTACTCCTTTGTGCGCTGTAGAGATACCTTCTGTACTCCTTTGTGCGCTGTAGAGATACCTTCTGTACTCCTTTGTACGCTGTAGAGATACCTTCTGTACTCCTTTGTGCGCTGTAGAGATACCTTCTGTACTCCTTTGTACGCTGTAGAGATACCTCGTGTACTCCTTTGTACGTTCTAGAGATATTTCCTGTACTCCTTTGTGCGCTGTAGAGATACCTTCTGTACTCCTTTGTGCGCTGTAGAGATACCTTCTGTACTCCTTTGTACGCTGTAGAGATACCTTCTGTACTCCTTTGTGCGCTGTAGAGATACCTTCTGTACTCCTTTGTACGCTGTAGAGATACCTCGTGTACTCCTTTGTACGTTCTAGAGATATTTCCTGTACTCCTTTGTGCGCTGTAGAGATACCTTCTGTACTCCTTTGTGCGCTGTAGAGATACCTTCTGTACTCCTTTGTGCGCTGTAGAGATACCTTCTGTACTCCTTTGTACGCTGTAGAGATACCTTCTGTACTCCTTTGTGCGCTGTAGAGATACCTTCTGTACTCCTTTGTACGCTGTAGAGATACCTCGTGTACTCCTTTGTACGTTCTAGAGATATTTCCTGTACTCCTTTGTGCGCTGTAGAGATACCTTCTGTACTCCTTTGTGCGCTGTAGAGATACCTTCTGTACTCCTTTGTACGCTGTAGAGATACCTCGTGTACTCCTTTGTACGTTCTAGATATATTTCCTGTACTCCTTTGTGCGCTGTAGAGATACGTTCTGTACTCCTTTGTGCGCTGTAGAGATACCTTCTGTACTCCTTTGTGCGCTGTAGAGATACCTTCTGTACTCCTTTGTGCGCTGTAGAGATACCTTCTGTACTTCTTTGTGCGCTCGAGAGATACCTTCTGTACTCCTATGTACGCTGTAGAGATACCTCGTGTACTCCTTTGTGCGCTGTAGAGATTCCTTCTGTACTCCTTTGTGCGCTGTAGAGATACCTTCTGTACTCCTTTGTGCGCTGTAGAGATACCTTCTGTACTCCTTTGTACGTTCTAGAGATATTTCCTGTACTCCTTTGTGCGCTGTAGAGATACCTTCTGTACTCCTTTGTGCGCTGTAGAGATACCTTCTTTACTCCTTTTTGCGCTGTAGAGATACCTTCTGTACTCCTTTGTGCGCTGTAGAGATACCTTCTGTACTCCTTTGTACGCTGTAGAGATACCTCGTGTACTCCTTTGTACGTTCTAGAGATATTTCCTGTACTCCTTTGTGCGCTGTAGAGATACCTTCTGTACTCCTTTGTGCGCTGTAGAGATACCTTCTGTACTTCTTTGTCCGCTATAGATATACCTTCTGTACTCCTTTGTACGCTGTAGAGATACCTCGTGTACTCCTTTGTACGTTCTAGAGATATTTCCTGTACTCCTTTGTGCGCTGTAGAGATACCCTCGGTACTCCTTTGTGCGCTCTAGAGATACCTTCTGTACTCCTTTGTGCGCTGTAGAGATACCTTCTGTACTCCTTTGTACGCTGTAGAGATACCTTCTGCACTCCTTTGTGCGCTGTAGAGATACCTTTTGTACTCCTTTGTACGCTGTAGAGATACCTCGTGTACTCCTTTGTACGTTCTAGAGATATTTCCTCTACTCCTTTGTGCGCTGTAGAGATACCTTCTGTACTCCTTTGTGCGCTGTAGAGATACCTTCTGTACTCCTTTGTGCGCTGTAGAGATACCTTCTGTACTCCTTTGTACGCTGTAGAGATACCTTCTGTACTCCTTTGTGCGCTGTAGAGATACCTTCTGTACTCCTTTGTACGCTGTAGAGATACCTCGTGTACTCCTTTGTGCGCTGTAGAGATACCTTCTGTACTCCTTTGTGCGCTGTAGAGATACCTTCTGTACTCCTTTGTGCGCTGTAGAGATACCTTCTGTACTCCTTTGTGCGCTGTAGAGATACCTTCTGTACTACTTTGTGCGCTGTAGAAATACCTTCTGTACTCCTTAGTGCGCTGTAGAGATACCTTCTGTACTCCTTTGTACGCTGTAGAGATACCTCGTGTACTCCTTTGTACGTTCTAGAGATATTTCCTGTACTCCTTTGTGCGCTGTAGAGATACCTTCTGTACTCCTTTGTGCGCTGTAGAGATACCTTCTGTACTACTTTGTGCGCTGTAGAGATACCTTCTGTACTCCTTTGTGCGCTGTAGAGATACCTTCTGTACTCCTTTGTACGCAGTAGAGATACCTCGTGTACTCCTTTGTACGTCCTAGAGATATTTCCTGTACTCCTTTGTGCGCTGTAGAGATACCTTCTGTACTCCTTTGTGCGCTGTAGAGATACCTTCTGTACTCCTTTGTGCGCTGTAGAGATACCTTCTGTACTCCTTTGTACGCTGTAGAGATACCTTCTGTACTCCTTTGTGCGCTGTAGAGATACCTTCTGTACTCCTTTGTGCGCTGTAGAGATACCTTCTGTACTCCTTTGTGCGCTGTAGAGATACCTTCTGTACTCCTTTGTGCGCTGTAGAGATACCTTCTGTACTCCTTTGTACGTTCTAGAGATATTTCCTGTACTCCTTTGTGCGCTGTAGAGATACCTTCTGTACTCCTTTGTACGCTGTAGAGAACCTCGTGTACTCTTTTGTGCGCTGTAGAGATACCTTCTGTACTCCTTTGTGCGCTGTAGAGATACCTTCTGTACTCCTTTGTGTGCTGTAGAGATACCTTCTGTACTCCTTTGTACGTTCTAGAGATATTTCCTGTACTCCTTTGTGCGCTGTAGAGATACCTTCTGTACTCCTTTGTGCGCTGTAGAGATACCTTCTGTACTCCTTTGTGCGCTGTAGAGATATCTTCTGTACTCCTTTGTGCGCTGTAGAGATACCTTCTCTACTCCTTTGTACGCTGTAAAGATACCTCGTGTACTCCTTTGTACGTTCTAGAGATATTTCCTGTACTCCTTTGTGCGCTGTAGAGATACCTTCTGTACTCCTTTGTGCGCTGTAGAGATACCTTCTGTACTCCTTTGTGCGCTGTAGAGATACCTTCTGTACTCCTTTGTGCGCTGTAGAGATATTTCCTGTACTCCTTTGTGCGCTGTAGAGATACCTTCTGTACTCCTTTGTACGCTGTAGAGAACCTCGTGTACTCTTTTGTGCGCTGTAGAGATACCTTCTGTACTCCTTTGTGCTCTGTAGAGATACCTTCTGTACTCCTTTGTGCGCTGTAGAGATACCTTCTGTACTCCTTTGTGCGCTGTAGAGTTACCTTCTGTACTCCTTTGTGCGCTGTAGAGATACCTTCTGTACTCCTTTGTACGCTGTAGAGATACCTCGTGTACTCCTTTGTGCGCTGTAGAGATACCTCGTGTACTCCTTTGTGCGCTGTAGAGATACCTTCTGTACTCCTTTGTGCGCTGTAGAGATACCTTCTGTACTCCTTTGAACGCTGTAGAGATACCTCGTGTAATCTTTTGTACGTTCTAGAGATATTTCCTGTACTCCTTTTTGCGCCGTAGAGATACCTTCTGTACTCCTTTGTGCGCTGTAGAGATAACTTCTGTACTCCTTTGTGCGCTGTAGAGATACCTTCTGTACTCCTTTGTGCGCTGTAGAGATACCTTCTGTACTCCTTTGTACGCAGTAGAGATACCTCGTGTACTCCTTTGTACGTTCTAGAGATATTTCCTGTAATCCTTTGTGCGCTGTAGAGATACCTTCTGTACTCCTTTGTGCGCTGTTGAGATACCTTCTGTACTCCTTTGTGCGCTGTAGAGATACCTTCTGTACTCCTTTGTACGCTGTAGAGATACCTTCTGTACTCCTTTGTGCGCTGTAGAGATACCTTCTGTACTCCTTTGTGCGCTGTAGAGATACCTTCTGTACTCCTTTGTGCGCTGTAGAGATACCTCGTGTACTCCTTTGTACGTTCTAGAGATATTTCCTGTACTCCTTTGTGCGCTGTAAAGATACCTTCTGTACTCCTTTGTGCGCTGTAGAGATACCTTCTGTACTCCTTTGTGCGCTGTAGAGATACCTTCTGTACTCCTTTGTGCGCTGTAGAGATACCTTCTGTACTCCTTTGTACGCTGTAGAGATACCTCGTGTACTCCTTTGTACGTTCTAGAGATATTTCCTGTACTCCTTTGTGCGCTGTAGAGATACCTTCTGTACTCCTTTGTGCGCTGTAGAGATACCTTCTGTACTCCTTTGTGCGCTCTAGGGATACCTTCTGTACTCCTTTGTGCGCTGTAGAGATACCTTCTGTACTCCTTTGTACGCTGTAGAGATAACTCGTGTACTCCTTTGTGCGCTGTAGAGATACCTCGTGTACTCCTTTGTGCGCTGTAGAGATACCTTCTGTACTCCTTTGTGCGCTGTAGAGATACCTTCTGTACTCCTTTGTGCGCTGTAGAGATACCTTCTGTACTCCTTTGTACGCTGTAGAGATACCTCGTGTACTCCTTTGTGCGCTGTAGAGATACCTTCTGTACTCCTTTGTGCGCTGTAGAGATACCTTCTGTACTCCTTTGTGCGCTGTAGAGATACCTTCTGTACTCCTTTGTACGTTCTAGAGATATTTCCTGTACTCCTTTGTGCGCTGTAGAGATACCTTCTGTACTCCTTTGTGCGCTGTAGAGATACCTTCTGTACTCATTTTTGCGCTGTAGAGATACCTTCTGTACTCCTTTGTGCGCTGTAGAGATACCTTCTGTACTCCTTTGTACGCTGTAGAGATACCTCGTGTTCTCCTTTGTACGTTCTAGAGATATTTCCTGTACTCCTTTGTGCGCTGTAGAGATACCTTCTGTACTCCTTTGTGCGCTGTAGAGATACCTTCTGTACTTCTTTGTGCGCTATAGAAATACCTTCTGTACTCCTTTGTACGCTGTAGAGATACCTCGTGTACTCCTTTGTACGTTCTAGAGATATTTCCTGTACTCCTTTGTGCGCTGTAGAGATACCTTCGGTACTCCTTTGTGCGCTCTAGAGATACCTTCTGTACTCCTTTGTGCGCTGTAGAGATACCTTCTGTACTCCTTTGTACGCTGTAGAGATACCTTCTGCACTCCTTTGTGCGCTGTAGAGATACCTTCTGTACTCCTTTGTACGCTGTAGAGATACCTCGTGTACTCCTTTGTACGTTCTAGAGATATTTCCTGTACTCCTTTGTGCGCTGTAGAGATACCTTCTGTACTCCTTTGTGCGCTGTAGAGATACCTTCTGTACTCCTTTGTGCGCTGTAGAGATACCTTCTGTACTCCTTTGTACGCTGTAGAGATACCTTCTGTACTCCTTTGTGCGCTGTAGAGATACCTTCTGTACTCCTTTGTACGCTGTAGAGATACCTCGTGTACTCCTTTGTACGTTCTAGAGATATTTCCTGTACTCCTTTGTGCGCTGTAGAGATACCTTCTGTACTCCTTTGTACGCTGTAGAGATACCTCGTGTACTCCTTTGTACGTTCTAGAGATATTTCCTGTACTCCTTTGTGCGCTGTAGAGATACCTTCTGTACTCCTTTGTGCGCTGTAGAGATACCTTGTGTACTCCTTTGTGCGCTGTAGAGATACCTTCTGTACTCCTTTGTGCGCTGTAGAGATACCTTCTGTACTCCTTTGTACGCTGTAGAGATACCTCGTGTACTCCTTTGTACGTTCTAGAGATATTTCCTGTACTCCTTTGTGCGCTGTAGAGATACCTTCTGTACTCCTTTGTGCGCTGTAGAGATACCTTATGTACTACTTTGTGCGCTGTAGAGATACCTTCTGTACTCCTTTGTGCGCTGTAGAGATACCTTCTGTACTCCTTTGTACGCTGTAGAGATACCTCGTGTACTCCTTTGTACGTTCTAGAGATATTTCCTGTACTCCTTTGTGCGCTGTAGAGATACCTTCTGTACTCCTTTGTGCGCTGTAGAGATACCTTCTGTACTCCTTTGTGCGCTGTAGAGATACCTTCTGTACTCCTTTGTACGCTGTAGAGATACCTTCTGTACTCCTTTGTGCGCTGTAGAGATACCTTCTGTACTCCTTTGTGCGCTGTAGAGATACCTTCTGTACTCCTTTGTGCGCTGTAGAGATACCTTCTGTACTCCTTTGTGCGCTGTAGAGATACCTTCTGTACTCCTTTGTACGTTCCAGAGATATTTCCTGTACTCCTTTGTGCGCTGTAGAGATACCTTCTGTACTCCATTGTGCGCTGTAGAGATACCTTCTGTACTCCTTTGTACGCTGTAGAGCTACCTCGTGTACTCCTTTGTGCGCTGTAGAGATACCTTCTGTACTCCTTTGTACGCTGTAGAGATACCTCGTGTACTCCTTTGTACGTTCTAGAGGTATTTCCTGTACTCCTTTGTGCGCTGTAGAGGTACCTTCTGTACTCCTTTGTGCGCTGTAGAGATACCTTCTGTACTCCTTTGTGCGCTGTAGAGATACCTTCTGTACTCCTTTGTGCGCTGTAGAGATACCTTCTGTACTCCTTTGTACGCTGTAGAGATACCTCGTGTACTCCTTTGTACGTTCTAGAGATATTTCCTGTACTCCTTTGTGCGCTGTAGAGATACCTTCTGTACTCCTTTGTGCGCTGTAGAGATACCTTCTGTACTCCTTTGTTCGCTGTAGAGATACCTTCTGTACTCCTTTGTGCGCTGTAGAGATACCTTCTGTACTCCTTTGTACGCTTTAGAGATACCTCGTGTACTCCTTTGTACGTTCTAGAGATATTTCCTGTACTCCTTTGTGCGCTGTAGAGATACCTTCTGTACTCCTTTGTGCGCTGTAGAGATACCTCGTGTACTCCTTTGTACGTTCTAGAGATATTTCCTGTACTCCTTTGTGTGCTGTAGAGATACCTTCTGTACTCCTTTGTGCGCTGTAGAGATACCTTCTGTACTCCTTTGTGCGCTGTAGAGATACCTTCTGTACTCCTTTGTACGCTGTAGAGATACCTTCTGTACTCCTTTGTGCGCTGTAGAGATACCTTCTGTACTCCTTTGTACGCTGTAGAGATACCTCGTGTACTCCTTTGTACGTTCTAGAGATATTTCCTGTACTCCTTTGTGCGCTGTAGAGATACCTTCTGTACTCCTTTGTGCGCTGTAGAGATACCTTCTGTACTCCTTTGTACGCTGTAGAGATACCTTCTGTACTCCTTTGTGCGCTGTAGAGATACCTTCTGTACTACTTTGTACGCTGTAGAGATACCTCGTGTACTCCTTTGTACGTTCTAGAGATATTTCCTGTACTCCTTTGTGCGCTGTAGAGATACCTGCTGTACTCCTTTGTGCGCTGTAGAGATACCTTCTGTACTCCTTTGTGCGCTGTAGAGATACCTTCTGTACTCCTTTGTACGCTGTAGAGACACCTTCTGTACTCCTTTGTGCGCTGTAGAGATACCTTCTGTACTCCTTTGTACGCTGTAGAGATACCTCGTGTACTCCTTTGTACGTTCTAGAGATATTCCCTGTACTCCTTTGTGCGCTGTAGAGATACCTTCTGTACTCCTTTGTGCGCTGTAGAGATACCTTCTGTACTCCTTTGTACGCTGTAGAGATACCTCGTGTACTCCTTTGTACGTTCTAGAGATATTTCCTGTACTCCTTTGTGCGCTGTAAAGATACCTTCTGTACTCCTTTGTGCGCTGTAGAGATACCTTCTGTACTCCTTTGTGCGCTGTAGAGATACCTTCTGTACTCCTTTGTGCGCTGTAGAGATACCTTCTGTACTCCTTTGTACGCTGTAGAGATACCTCGTGTACTCCTTTGTACGTTCTAGAGATATTTCCTGTACTCCTTTGTGCGCTGTAGAGATACCTTCTGTACTCCTTTGTGCGCTGTAGAGATACCTTCTGTACTCCTTTGTGCGCTCTAGAGATACCTTCTGTACTCCTTTATGCGCTGTAGAGATACCTTCTGTACTCCTTTGTACGCTGTAGAGATAACTCGTGTACTCCTTTGTGCGCTGTAGAGATACCTCGTGTACTCCTTTGTGCGCTGTAGAGATACCTTCTGTACTCCTTTGTGCGCTGTAGAGATACCTTCTGTACTCCTTTGTGCGCTGTAGAGATACCTTCTGTACTCCTTTGTACGCTGTAGAGATACCTCGTGTACTCCTTTGTGCGCTGTAGAGATACCTTCTGTACTCCTTTGTGCGCTGTAGAGATACCTTCTGTACTCCTTTGTGCGCTGTAGAGATACCTTCTGTACTCCTTTGTACGTTCTAGAGATATTTCCTGTACTCCTTTGTGCGCTGTAGAGATACCTTCTGTACTCCTTTGTGCGCTGTAGAGATACCTTCTGTACTCATTTTTGCGCTGTAGAGATACCTTCTGTACTCCTTTGTGCGCTGTAGAGATACCTTCTGTACTCCTTTGTACGCTGTAGAGATACCTCGTGTTCTCCTTTGTACGTTCTAGAGATATTTCCTGTACTCCTTTGTGCGCTGTAGAGATACCTTCTGTACTCCTTTGTGCGCTGTAGAGATACCTTCTGTACTTCTTTGTGCGCTATAGAAATACCTTCTGTACTCCTTTGTACGCTGTAGAGATACCTCGTGTACTCCTTTGTACGTTCTAGAGATATTTCCTGTACTCCTTTGTGCGCTGTAGAGATACCTTCGGTACTCCTTTGTGCGCTCTAGAGATACCTTCTGTACTCCTTTGTGCGCTGTAGAGATACCTTCTGTACTCCTTTGTACGCTGTAGAGATACCTTCTGCACTCCTTTGTGCGCTGTAGAGATACCTTCTGTACTCCTTTGTACGCTGTAGAGATACCTCGTGTACTCCTTTGTACGTTCTAGAGATATTTCCTGTACTCCTTTGTGCGCTGTAGAGATACCTTCTGTACTCCTTTGTGCGCTGTAGAGATACCTTCTGTACTCCTTTGTACGCTGTAGAGATACCTCGTGTACTCCTTTGTACGTTCTAGAGATATTTCCTGTACTCCTTTGTGCGCTGTAAAGATACCTTCTGTACTCCTTTGTGCGCTGTAGAGATACCTTCTGTACTCCTTTGTGCGCTGTAGAGATACCTTCTGTACTCCTTTGTGCGCTGTAGAGATACCTTCTGTACTCCTTTGTACGCTGTAGAGATACCTCGTGTACTCCTTTGTACGTTCTAGAGATATTTCCTGTACTCCTTTGTGCGCTGTAGAGATACCTTCTGTACTCCTTTGTGCGCTGTAGAGATACCTTCTGTACTCCTTTGTGCGCTCTAGAGATACCTTCTGTACTCCTTTATGCGCTGTAGAGATACCTTCTGTACTCCTTTGTACGCTGTAGAGATAACTCGTGTACTCCTTTGTGCGCTGTAGAGATACCTCGTGTACTCCTTTGTGCGCTGTAGAGATACCTTCTGTACTCCTTTGTGCGCTGTAGAGATACCTTCTGTACTCCTTTGTGCGCTGTAGAGATACCTTCTGTACTCCTTTGTACGCTGTAGAGATACCTCGTGTACTCCTTTGTGCGCTGTAGAGATACCTTCTGTACTCCTTTGTGCGCTGTAGAGATACCTTCTGTACTCCTTTGTGCGCTGTAGAGATACCTTCTGTACTCCTTTGTACGTTCTAGAGATATTTCCTGTACTCCTTTGTGCGCTGTAGAGATACCTTCTGTACTCCTTTGTGCGCTGTAGAGATACCTTCTGTACTCATTTTTGCGCTGTAGAGATACCTTCTGTACTCCTTTGTGCGCTGTAGAGATACCTTCTGTACTCCTTTGTACGCTGTAGAGATACCTCGTGTTCTCCTTTGTACGTTCTAGAGATATTTCCTGTACTCCTTTGTGCGCTGTAGAGATACCTTCTGTACTCCTTTGTGCGCTGTAGAGATACCTTCTGTACTTCTTTGTGCGCTATAGAAATACCTTCTGTACTCCTTTGTACGCTGTAGAGATACCTCGTGTACTCCTTTGTACGTTCTAGAGATATTTCCTGTACTCCTTTGTGCGCTGTAGAGATACCTTCGGTACTCCTTTGTGCGCTCTAGAGATACCTTCTGTACTCCTTTGTGCGCTGTAGAGATACCTTCTGTACTCCTTTGTACGCTGTAGAGATACCTTCTGCACTCCTTTGTGCGCTGTAGAGATACCTTCTGTACTCCTTTGTACGCTGTAGAGATACCTCGTGTACTCCTTTGTACGTTCTAGAGATATTTCCTGTACTCCTTTGTGCGCTGTAGAGATACCTTCTGTACTCCTTTGTGCGCTGTAGAGATACCTTCTGTACTCCTTTGTGCGCGGTAGAGATACCTTCTGTACTCCTTTGTACGCTGTAGAGATACCTTCTGTACTCCTTTGTGCGCTGTAGAGATACCTTCTGTACTCCTTTGTACGCTGTAGAGATACCTCGTGTACTCCTTTGTACGTTCTAGAGATATTTCCTGTACTCCTTTGTGCGCTGTAGAGATACCTTCTGTACTCCTTTGTACGCTGTAGAGATACCTCGTGTACTCCTTTGTACGTTCTAGAGATATTTCCTGTACTCCTTTGTGCGCTGTAGAGATACCTTCTGTACTCCTTTGTGCGCTGTAGAGATACCTTGTGTACTCCTTTGTGCGCTGTAGAGATACCTTCTGTACTCCTTTGTGCGCTGTAGAGATACCTTCTGTACTCCTTTGTACGCTGTAGAGATACCTCGTGTACTCCTTTGTACGTTCTAGAGATATTTCCTGTACTCCTTTGTGCGCTGTAGAGATACCTTCTGTACTCCTTTGTGCGCTGTAGAGATACCTTATGTACTACTTTGTGCGCTGTAGAGATACCTTCTGTACTCCTTTGTGCGCTGTAGAGATACCTTCTGTACTCCTTTGTACGCTGTAGAGATACCTCGTGTACTCCTTTGTACGTTCTAGAGATATTTCCTGTACTCCTTTGTGCGCTGTAGAGATACCTTCTGTACTCCTTTGTGCGCTGTAGAGATACCTTCTGTAATCCTTTGTGCGCTGTAGAGATACCTTCTGTACTCCTTTGTACGCTGTAGAGATACCTTCTGTACTCCTTTGTGCGCTGTAGAGATACCTTCTGTACTCCTTTGTGCGCTGTAGAGATACCTTCTGTACTCCTTTGTGCGCTGTAGAGATACCTTCTGTACTCCTTTGTGCGCTGTAGAGATACCTTCTGTACTCCTTTGTACGTTCCAGAGATATTTCCTGTACTCCTTTGTGCGCTGTAGAGATACCTTCTGTACTCCATTGTGCGCTGTAGAGATACCTTCTGTACTCCTTTGTACGCTGTGGAGATACCTCGTGTACTCCTTTGTGCGCTGTAGAGATACCTTCTGTACTCCTTTGTACGCTGTAGAGATACCTCGTGTACTCCTTTGTACGTTCTAGAGGTATTTCCTGTACTCCTTTGTGCGCTGTAGAGGTACCTTCTGTACTCCTTTGTGCGCTGTAGAGATACCTTCTGTACTCCTTTGTGCGCTGTAGAGATACCTTCTGTACTCCTTTGTGCGCTGTAGAGATACCTTCTGTACTCCTTTGTACGCTGTAGAGATACCTCGTGTACTCCTTTGTACGTTCTAGAGATATTTCCTGTACTCCTTTGTGCGCTGTAGAGATACCTTCTGTACTCCTTTGTGCGCTGTAGAGATACCTTCTGTACTCCTTTGTTCGCTGTAGAGATACCTTCTGTACTCCTTTGTGCGCTGTAGAGATACCTTCTGTACTCCTTTGTACGCTTTAGAGATACCTCGTGTACTCCTTTGTACGTTCTAGAGATATTTCCTGTACTCCTTTGTGCGCTGTAGAGATACCTTCTCTACTCCTTTGTGCGCTGTAGAGATACCTCGTGTACTCCTTTGTACGTTCTAGAGATATTTCCTGTACTCCTTTGTGTGCTGTAGAGATACCTTCTGTACTCCTTTGTGCGCTGTAGAGATACCTTCTGTACTCCTTTGTGCGCTGTAGAGATACCTTCTGTACTCCTTTGTACGCTGTAGAGATACCTTCTGTACTCCTTTGTGCGCTGTAGAGATACCTTCTGTACTCCTTTGTACGCTGTAGAGATACCTCGTGTACTCCTTTGTACGTTCTAGAGATATTTCCTGTACTCCTTTGTGCGCTGTAGAGATACCTTCTGTACTTTTTTGTGCGCTGTAGAGATACCTTCTGTACTCCTTTGTACGCTGTAGAGATACCTTCTGTACTCCTTTGTGCGCTGTAGAGATACCTTCTGTACTACTTTGTACGCTGTAGAGATACCTCGTGTACTCCTTTGTACGTTCTAGAGATATTTCCTGTACTCCTTTGTGCGCTGTAGAGATACCTGCTGTACTCCTTTGTGCGCTGTAGAGATACCTTCTGTACTCCTTTGTGCGCTGTAGAGATACCTTCTGTACTCCTTTGTACGCTGTAGAGATACCTTCTGTACTCCTTTGTGCGCTGTAGAGATACCTTCTGTACTCCTTTGTACGCTGTAGAGATACCTCGTGTACCCCTTTGTACGTTCTAGAGATATTTCCTGTACTCCTTTGTGCGCTGTAGAGATACCTTCTGTACTCCTTTGTGCGCTGTAGAGATACCTTCTGTACTCCTTTGTACGCTGTAGAGATACCTCGTGTACTCCTTTGTACGTTCTAGAGATATTTCCTGTACTCCTTTGTGCGCTGTAGAGATACCTTCGGTACTCCTTTGTGCGCTCTAGAGATACCTTCTGTACTCCTTTGTGCGCTGTAGAGATACCTTCTGTACTCCTTTGTACGCTGTAGAGATACCTTCTGCACTCCTTTGTGCGCTGTAGAGATACCTTTTGTACTCCTTTGTACGCTGTAGAGATACCTCGTGTACTCCTTTGTACGTTCTAGAGATATTTCCTCTACTCCTTTGTGCGCTGTAGAGATACCTTCTGTACTCCTTTGTGCGCTGTAGAGATACCTTCTGTACTCCTTGGTGCGCTGTAGAGATACCTTCTGTACTCCTTTGTACGCTGTAGAGATACCTTCTGTACTCCTTTGTGCGCTGTAGAGATACCTTCTGTACTCCTTTGTACGCTGTAGAGATACCTCGTGTACTCCTTTGTGCGCTGTAGAGATACCTTCTGTACTCCTTTGTGCGCTGTAGAGATACCTTCTGTACTCCTTTGAACGCTGTAGAGATACCTCGTGTAATCTTTTGTACGTTCTAGAGATATTTCCTGTACTCCTTTTTGCGCCGTAGAGATACCTTCTGTACTCCTTTGTGCGCTGTAGAGATAACTTCTGTACTCCTTTGTGCGCTGTAGAGATACCTTCTGTACTCCTTTGTACGCTGTAGAGATACCTTCTGTACTCCTTTGTGCGCTGTAGAGATACCTTCTGTACTCCTTTGTGCGCTGTAGAGATACCTTCTGTACTCCTTTGTGCGCTGTAGAGATACCTCGTGTACTCCTTTGTACGTTCTAGAGATATTTCCTGTACTCCTTTGTGCGCTGTAAAGATACCTTCTGTACTCCTTTGTGCGCTGTAGAGATACCTTCTGTACTCCTTTGTGCGCTGTAGAGATACCTTCTGTACTCCTTTGTGCGCTGTAGAGATACCTTCTGTACTCCTTTGTACGCTGTAGAGATACCTCGTGTACTCCTTTGTACGTTCTAGAGATATTTCCTGTACTCCTTTGTGCGCTGTAGAGATACCTTCTGTACTCCTTTGTGCGCTGTAGAGATACCTTCTGTACTCCTTTGTGCGCTCTAGAGATACCTTCTGTACTCCTTTGTGCGCTGTAGAGATACCTTCTGTACTCCTTTGTACGCTGTAGAGATAACTCGTGTACTCCTTTGTGCGCTGTAGAGATACCTCGTGTACTCCTTTGTGCGCTGTAGAGATACCTTCTGTACTCCTTTGTGCGCTGTAGAGATACCTTCTGTACTCCTTTGTGCGCTGTAGAGATACCTTCTGTACTCCTTTGTACGCTGTAGAGATACCTCGTGTACTCCTTTGTGCGCTGTAGAGATACCTTCTGTACTCCTTTGTGCGCTGTAGAGATACCTTCTGTACTCCTTTGTGCGCTGTAGAGATACCTTCTGTACTCCTTTGTACGCTGTAGAGATACCTCGTGTACTCCTTTGTACGTTCTAGAGATATTTCCTGTACTCCTTTGTGCGCTGTAGAGATACCTTCGGTACTCCTTTGTGCGCTCTAGAGATACCTTCTGTACTCCTTTGTGCGCTGTAGAGATACCTTCTGTACTCCTTTGTACGCTGTAGAGATACCTTCTGCACTCCTTTGTGCGCTGTAGAGATACCTTTTGTACTCCTTTGTACGCTGTAGAGATACCTCGTGTACTCCTTTGTACGTTCTAGAGATATTTCCTCTACTCCTTTGTGCGCTGTAGAGATACCTTCTGTACTCCTTTGTGCGCTGTAGAGATACCTTCTGTACTCCTTGGTGCGCTGTAGAGATACCTTCTGTACTCCTTTGTACGCTGTAGAGATACCTTCTGTACTCCTTTGTGCGCTGTAGAGATACCTTCTGTACTCCTTTGTACGCTGTAGAGATACCTCGTGTACTCCTTTGTGCGCTGTAGAGATACCTTCTGTACTCCTTTGTGCGCTGTAGAGATACCTTCTGTACTCCTTTGAACGCTGTAGAGATACCTCGTGTAATCTTTTGTACGTTCTAGAGATATTTCCTGTACTCCTTTTTGCGCCGTAGAGATACCTTCTGTACTCCTTTGTGCGCTGTAGAGATAACTTCTGTACTCCTTTGTGCGCTGTAGAGATACCTTCTGTACTCCTTTGTACGCTGTAGAGATACCTTCTGTACTCCTTTGTACGCAGTAGAGATACCTCGTGTACTCCTTTGTACGTTCTAGAGATATTTCCTGTAATCCTTTGTGCGCTGTAGAGATACCTTCTGTACTCCTTTGTGCGCTGTTGAGATACCTTCTGTACTCCTTTGTGCGCTGTAGAGATACCTTCTGTACTCCTTTGTACGCTGTAGAGATACCTTCTGTACTCCTTTGTGCGCTGTAGAGATACCTTCTGTACTCCTTTGTGCGCTGTAGAGATACCTTCTGTACTCCTTTGTGCGCTGTAGAGATACCTCGTGTACTCCTTTGTACGTTCTAGAGATATTTCCTGTACTCCTTTGTGCGCTGTAAAGATACCTTCTGTACTCCTTTGTGCGCTGTAAAGATACCTTCTGTACTCCTTTGTGCGCTGTAGAGATACCTTCTGTACTCCTTTGTGCGCTGTAGAGATACCTTCTGTACTCCTTTGTACGCTGTAGAGATACCTCGTGTACTCCTTTGTACGTTCTAGAGATATTTCCTGTACTCCTTTGTGCGCTGTAGAGATACCTTCTGTACTCCTTTGTGCGCTGTAGAGATACCTTCTGTACTCCTTTGTGCGCTCTAGAGATACCTTCTGTACTCCTTTGTGCGCTGTAGAGATACCTTCTGTACTCCTTTGTACGCTGTAGAGATAACTCGTGTACTCCTTTGTGCGCTGTAGAGATACCTCGTGTACTCCTTTGTGCGCTGTAGAGATACCTTCTGTACTCCTTTGTGCGCTGTAGAGATACCTTCTGTACTCCTTTGTGCGCTGTAGAGATACCTTCTGTACTCCTTTGTACGCTGTAGAGATACCTCGTGTACTCCTTTGTGCGCTGTAGAGATACCTTCTGTACTCCTTTGTGCGCTGTAGAGATACCTTCTGTACTCCTTTGTGCGCTGTAGAGATACCTTCTGTACTCCTTTGTACGTTCTAGAGATATTTCCTGTACTCCTTTGTGCGCTGTAGAGATACCTTCTGTACTCCTTTGTGCGCTGTAGAGATACCTTCTGTACTCATTTTTGCGCTGTAGAGATACCTTCTGTACTCCTTTGTGCGCTGTAGAGATACCTTCTGTACTCCTTTGTACGCTGTAGAGATACCTCGTGTTCTCCTTTGTACGTTCTAGAGATATTTCCTGTACTCCTTTGTGCGCTGTAGAGATACCTTCTGTACTCCTTTGTGCGCTGTAGAGATACCTTCTGTACTTCTTTGTGCGCTATAGAAATACCTTCTGTACTCCTTTGTACGCTGTAGAGATACCTCGTGTACTCCTTTGTACGTTCTAGAGATATTTCCTGTACTCCTTTGTGCGCTGTAGAGATACCTTCGGTACTCCTTTGTGCGCTCTAGAGATACCTTCTGTACTCCTTTGTGCGCTGTAGAGATACCTTCTGTACTCCTTTGTACGCTGTAGAGATACCTTCTGCACTCCTTTGTGCGCTGTAGAGATACCTTCTGTACTCCTTTGTACGCTGTAGAGATACCTCGTGTACTCCTTTGTACGTTCTAGAGATATTTCCTGTACTCCTTTGTGCGCTGTAGAGATACCTTCTGTACTCCTTTGTGCGCTGTAGAGATACCTTCTGTACTCCTTTGTGCGCTGTAGAGATACCTTCTGTACTCCTTTGTACGCTGTAGAGATACCTTCTGTACTCCTTTGTGCGCTGTAGAGATACCTTCTGTACTCCTTTGTACGCTGTAGAGATACCTCGTGTACTCCTTTGTACGTTCTAGAGATATTTCCTGTACTCCTTTGTGCGCTGTAGAGATACCTTCTGTACTCCTTTGTACGCTGTAGAGATACCTCGTGTACTCCTTTGTACGTTCTAGAGATATTTCCTGTACTCCTTTGTGCGCTGTAGAGATACCTTCTGTACTCCTTTGTGCGCTGTAGAGATACCTTGTGTACTCCTTTGTGCGCTGTAGAGATACCTTCTGTACTCCTTTGTGCGCTGTAGAGATACCTTCTGTACTCCTTTGTACGCTGTAGAGATACCTCGTGTACTCCTTTGTACGTTCTAGAGATATTTCCTGTACTCCTTTGTGCGCTGTAGAGATACCTTCTGTACTCCTTTGTGCGCTGTAGAGATACCTTATGTACTACTTTGTGCGCTGTAGAGATACCTTCTGTACTCCTTTGTGCGCTGTAGAGATACCTTCTGTACTCCTTTGTACGCTGTAGAGATACCTCGTGTACTCCTTTGTACGTTCTAGAGATATTTCCTGTACTCCTTTGTGCGCTGTAGAGATACCTTCTGTACTCCTTTGTGCGCTGTAGAGATACCTTCTGTACTCTTTTGTGCGCTGTAGAGATACCTTCTGTACTCCTTTGTACGCTGTAGAGATACCTTCTGTACTCCTTTGTGCGCTGTAGAGATACCTTCTGTACTCCTTTGTGCGCTGTAGAGATACCATCTGTACTCCTTTGTGCGCTGTAGAGATACCTTCTGTACTCCTTTGTGCGCTGTAGAGATACCTTCTGTACTCCTTTGTACGTTCCAGAGATATTTCCTGTACTCCTTTGTGCGCTGTAGAGATACCTTCTGTACTCCATTGTGCGCTGTAGAGATACCTTCTGTACTCCTTTGTACGCTGTAGAGATACCTCGTGTACTCCTTTGTGCGCTGTAGAGATACCTTCTGTACTCCTTTGTACGCTGTAGAGATACCTCGTGTACTCCTTTGTACGTTCTAGAGGTATTTCCTGTACTCCTTTGTGCGCTGTAGAGGTACCTTCTGTACTCCTTTGTGCGCTGTAGAGATACCTTCTGTACTCCTTTGTGCGCTGTAGAGATACCTTCTGTACTCCTTTGTGCGCTGTAGAGATACCTTCTGTACTCCTTTGTACGCTGTAGAGATACCTCGTGTACTCCTTTGTACGTTCTAGAGATATTTCCTGTACTCTTTTGTGCGCTGTAGAGATACCTTCTGTACTCCTTTGTGCGCTGTAGAGATACCTTCTGTACTCCTTTGTTCGCTGTAGAGATACCTTCTGTACTCCTTTGTGCGCTGTAGAGATACCTTCTGTACTCCTTTGTACGCTTTAGAGATACCTCGTGTACTCCTTTGTACGTTCTAGAGATATTTCCTCTACTCCTTTGTGCGCTGTAGAGATAACTTCTGTACTCCTTTGTGCGCTGTAGAGATACCTTCTGTACTCCTTTGTGCGCTGTAGAGATACCTTCTGTACTCCTTTGTACGCTGTAGAGATACCTTCTGTACTCCTTTGTGCGCTGTAGAGATACCTTCTGTACTCCTTTGTACGCTGTAGAGATACCTCGTGTACTCCTTTGTGCGCTGTAGAGATACCTTCTGTACTCCTTTGTGCGCTGTAGAGATACCTTCTGTACTCCTTTGTGCGCTGTAGAGATACCTTCTGTACTCCTTTGTGCGCTGTAGAGATACCTTCTGTACTACTTTGTGCGCTGTAGAGATACCTTCTGTACTCCTTAGTGCGCTGTAGAGATACCTTCTGTACTCCTTTGTACGCTGTAGAGATACCTCGTGTACTCCTTTGTACGTTCTAGAGATATTTCCCGTACTCCTTTGTGCGCTGTAGAGATACCTTCTGTACTCCTTTGTGCGCTGTAGAGATACCTTCTGTACTCCTTTGTGCGCTGTAGAGATACCTTCTGTACTCCTTTGTGCGCTGTAGAGATACCTTCTGTACTCCTTTGTACGCTGTAGAGATACCTTCTGTACTCCTTTGTGCGCTGTAGAGATACCTTCTGTACTCCTTTGTGTGCTGTAGAGATACCTTCTGTACTCCTTTGTGCGCTGTAGAGATACCTTCTGTACTCCTTTGTGCGCTGTAGAGATACCTTCTGTACTCCTTTGTACGTTCTAGAGATATTTCCTGTACTCCTTTGTGCGCTCTAGAGATACCTTCTGTACTCCTTTGTACGCTGTAGAGAACCTCGTGTACTCTTTTGTGCGCTGTAGAGATACCTTCTGTACTCCTTTGTGCGCTGTAGAGATACCTTCTGTACTCCTTTGTGTGCTGTAGAGATACCTTCTGTACTCCTTTGTACGTTCTAGAGATATTTCCTGTACTCCTTTGTGCGCTGTAGAGATACCTTCTGTACTCCTTTGTGCGCTGTAGAGATACCTTCTGTACTCCTTTGTGCGCTGTAGAGATATCTTCTGTACTCCTTTGTGCGCTGTAGAGATACCTTCTCTACTCCTTTGTACGCTGTAAAGATACCTCGTGTACTCCTTTGTACGTTCTAGAGATATTTCCTGTACTCCTTTGTGCGCTGTAGAGATACCTTCTGTACTCCTTTGTGCGCTGTAGAGATACCTTCTGTACTCCTTTGTGCGCTGTAGAGATACCTTCTGTACTCCTTTGTGCGCTGTAGAGATATTTCCTGTACTCCTTTGTGCGCTGTAGAGATACCTTCTGTACTCCTTTGTGCGCTGTAGAGATACCTTCTGTACTCCTTTGTGCGCTGTAGAGATACCTTCTGTACTCCTTTGTGCGCTGTAGAGATACCTTCTGTACTCCTTTGTACGCTGTAGAGATACCTCGTGTACTCCTTTGTGCGCTGTAGAGATACCTCGTGTACTCCTTTGTGCGCTGTAGAGATACCTTCTGTACTCCTTTGTGCGCTGTAGAGATACCTTCTGTACTCCTTTGAACGCTGTAGAGATACCTCGTGTACTCTTTTGTACGTTCTAGAGATATTTCCTGTACTCCTTTTTGCGCCGTAGAGATACCTTCTGTACTCCTTTGTGCGCTGTAGAGATAACTTCTGTACTCCTTTGTGCGCTGTAGAGATACCTTCTGTACTCCTTTGTGCGCTGTAGAGATACCTTCTGTACTCCTGTGTACGCAGTAGAGATACCTCGTGTACTCCTTTGTACGTTCTAGAGATATTTCCTGTACTCCTTTGTGCGCTGTAGAGATACCTTCTGTACTCCTTTGTGCGCTGTAGAGATACCTTCTGTACTCCTTTGTGCGCTGTAGAGATACCTTCTGTACTCCTTTGTACGCTGTAGAGATACATTCTGTACTCCTTTGTGCGCTGTAGAGATACCTTCTGTACTCCTTTGTGCGCTGTAGAGATACCTTCTGTACTCCTTTGTGCGCTGTAGAGATACCTCGTGTACTCCTTTGTACGTTCTAGAGATATTTCCTGTACTCCTTTGTGCGCTGTAAAGATACCTTCTGTACTCCTTTGTGCGCTGTAGAGATACCTTCTGTACTCCTTTGTGCGCTGTAGAGATACCTTCTGTACTCCTTTGTGCGCTGTAGAGATACCTTCTGTACTCCTTTGTACGCTGTAGAGATACCTCGTGTACTCCTTTGTACGTTCTAGAGATATTTCCTGTACTCCTTTGTGCGCTGTAGAGATACCTTCTGTACTCCTTTGTGCGCTGTAGAGATACCTTCTGTACTCCTTTGTGCGCTCTAGAGATACCTTCTGTACTCCTTTGTGCGCTGTAGAGATACCTTCTGTACTCCTTTGTACGCTGTAGAGATACCTCGTGTACTCCTTTGTGCGCTGTAGAGATACCTCGTGTACTCCTTTGTGCGCTGTAGAGATACCTTCTGTACTCCTTTGTGCGCTGTAGAGATACCTTCTGTACTCCTTTGTGCGCTGTAGAGATACCTTCTATACTCCTTTGTACGCTGTAGAGATACCTCGTGTACTCCTTTGTGCGCTGTAGAGATACCTTCTGTACTCCTTTGTGCGCTGTAGAGATACCTTCTGTACTCCTTTGTGCGCTGTAGAGATACCTTCTGTACTCCTTTGTACGTTCTAGAGATATTTCCTGTACTCCTTTGTGCGCTGTAGAGATACCTTCTGTACTCCTTTGTGCGCTGTAGAGATACCTTCTGTACTCATTTTTGCGCTGTAGAGATACCTTCTGTACTCCTTTGTGCGCTGTAGAGATACCTTCTGTACTCCTTTGTACGCTGTAGAGATACCTCGTGTTCTCCTCTGTACGTTCTAGAGATATTTCCTGTACTCCTTTGTGCGCTGTAGAGATACCTTCTGTACTCCTTTGTGCGCTGTAGAGATACCTTCTGTACTTCTTTGTGCGCTATAGAGATACCTTCTGTACTCCTTTGTACGCTGTAGAGATACCTCGTGTACTCCTTTGTACGTTCTAGAGATATTTCCTGTACTCCTTTGTGCGCTGTAGAGATACCTTCGGTACTCCTTTGTGCGCTCTAGAGATACCTTCTGTACTCCTTTGTGCGCTGTAGAGATACCTTCTGTACTCCTTTGTACGCTGTAGAGATACCTTCTGCACTCCTTTGTGCGCTGTAGAGATACCTTCTGTACTCCTTTGTACGCTGTAGAGATACCTCGTGTACTCCTTTGTACGTTCTAGAGATATTTCCTGTACTCCTTTGTGCGCTGTAGAGATACCTTCTGTACTCCTTTGTGCGCTGTAGAGATACCTTCTGTACTCCTTTGTGCGCTGTAGAGATACCTTCTGTACTCCTTTGTACGCTGTAGAGATACCTTCTGTACTCCTTTGTGCGCTGTAGAGATACCTTCTGTACTCCTTTGTACGCTGTAGAGATACCTCGTGTACTCCTTTGTACGTTCTAGAGATATTTCCTGTACTCCTTTGTGCGCTGTAGAGATACCTTCTGTACTCCTTTGTACGCTGTAGAGATACCTCGTGTACTCCTTTGTACGTTCTAGAGATATTTCCTGTACTCCTTTGTGCGCTGTAGAGATACCTTCTGTACTCCTTTGTGCGCTGTAGAGATACCTTGTGTACTCCTTTGTGCGCTGTAGAGATACCTTCTGTACTCCTTTGTGCGCTGTAGAGATACCTTCTGTACTCCTTTGTACGCTGTAGAGATACCTCGTGTACTCCATTGTACGTTCTAGAGATATTTCCTGTACTCCTTTGTGCGCTGTAGAGATACCTTCTGTACTCCTTTGTGCGCTGTAGAGATACCTTCTGTACTACTTTGTGCGCTGTAGAGATACCTTCTGTACTCCTTTGTGCGCTGTAGAGATACCTTCTGTACTCCTTTGTACGCTGTAGAGATACCTCGTGTACTCCTTTGTACGTTCTAGAGATATTTCCTGTACTCCTTTGTGCGCTGTAGAGATACCTTCTGTACTCCTTTGTGCGCTGTAGAGATACCTTCTGTACTCCTTTGTGCGCTGTAGAGATACCTTGTGTACTCCTTTGTACGCTGTAGAGATACCTTCTGTACTCCTTTGTGCGCTGTAGAGATACCTTCTGTACTCCTTTGTGCGCTGTAGAGATACCTTCTGTACTCCTTTGTGCGCTGTAGAGATACCTTCTGTACTCCTTTGTGCGCTGTAGAGATACCTTCTGTACTCCTTTGTACGTTCTAGAGATATTTCCTGTACTCCTTTGTGCGCTGTAGAGATACCTTCTGTACTCCTTTGTACGCTGTAGAGAACCTCGTGTACTCTTTTGTGAGCTGAAGAGATACCTTCTGTACTCCTTTGTGCGCTGTAGAGATACCTTCTGTACTCCTTTGTGTGCTGTAGAGATACCTTCTGTACTCCTTTGTACGTTCTAGAGATATTTCCTGTACTCCTTTGTGCGCTGTAGAGATACCTTCTGTACTCCTTTGTGCGCTGTAGAGATACCTTCTGCACTCCTTTGTGCGCTGTAGAGATATCTTCTGTACTCCTTTGTGCGCTGTAGAGATACCTTCTCTACTCCTTTGTACGCTGTAAAGATACCTCGTGTACTCCTTTGTACGTTCTAGAGATATTTCCTGTACTCCTTTGTGCGCTGTAGAGATACCTTCTGTACTCCTTTGTGCGCTGTAGAGATACCTTCTGTACTCCTTTGTGCGCTGTAGAGATACCTTCTGTACTCCTTTGTGCGCTGTAGAGATACCTTCTGTACTCCTTTGTACGCTGTAGAGATACCTCGTGTACTCCTTTGTACGTTCTAGAGATATTTCTTGTACTCCTTTGTGCGCTGTAGAGATACCTTCTGTACTCCTTTGTGCGCTGTAGAGATACCTTCTGTACTCCTTTGTGCGCTGTAGAGATACCTTCTGTACTCCTTTGTGCGCTGTAGAGATACCTTCTGTACTCCTTTGTGCGCTGTAGGGATACCTTCTGTACTCCTTTGTACGCTGTAGAGATACCTTCTGTACTCCTTTGTGCGCTGTAGAGATACCTTCTGTACTCCTTTGTGCGCTGTAGAGATACCTTCTGTACTCCTTTGTACGCTGTAGAGATACCTCGTGTACTCCTTTGTACGTTCTAGAGATATTTCCTGTACTCCTTTGTGCGCAGTAGAGATACCTTCTGTACTCCTTTGTGCGCTGTAGAGATACCTTCTGTACTCCTTTGTGCGCTGTAGAGATACCTTTTGTACTCCTTTGTGCGCTGTAGAGATACCCTCTGTACTCCTTTGTACGCTGTAGAGATACCTCGTGTACTCCTTTGTACGTTCTGGAGATATTTCCTGTACTCCTTTGTGCGCTGTAAAGATACCTTCTGTACTCCTTTGTGCGCTGTAGAGATACCTTCTGTACTCCTTTGTGCGCTGTAGAGATACCTCGTGTACTCCTTTGTACGTTCTAGAGATATTTCCTGTACTCCTTTGTGCGCTGTAGAGATACCTTCTGTACTCCTTTGTGCGCTGTAGAGATACCTTCTGTACTCCTTTTTGCGCTGTAGAGATACCTCGTGTACTCCTTTGTACGTTCTAGAGATATTTCTTGTACTCCTTTGTGCGCTGTAGAGATACCTTCTGTACTCCTTTGTGCGCTGTAGAGATACCTTCTGTACTCCTTTGTGCGCTGTAGAGATACCTTCTGTACTCCTTTGTAAGCTGTAGAGATACCTCGTGTACTCCTTTGTACGTTCTAGAGATATTTCCTGTACTCCTTTGTGCGCTGTAGAGATACCTTCTGTACTCCTTTGTGCGCTGTAGAGATACCTTCTGTACTCCTTTGTGCGCTGTAGAGATACCTTCTGTACTCCTTTGTGCGCTGTAGAGATACCTTCTGTACTCCTTTGTACGCTGTAGAGATACCTCGTGTACTCCTTTGTGCGCTGTAGAGATACCTCGTGTACTCCTTTGTGCGCTGTAGAGATACCTTCTGTACTCCTTTGTGCGCTGTAGAGATACCTTCTGTACTCCTTTGAACGCTGTAGAGATACCTCGTGTACTCCTTTGTACGTTCTAGAGATATTTCCTGTACTCCTTTGTGCGCCGTAGAGATACCTTCTTTACTCCTTTGTGCGCTGTAGAGATACCTTCTGTACTCCTTTGTACGTTCTAGAGATATTTCCTGTATTTCTTTGTGCGCTGTAGAGATACCTTCTGTACTCCTTTGTGCGCTGTAGAGATACCTTCTGTACTCCTTTGTGCGCTGTAGAGATACCTTCTGTACTCCTTTGTGCGCTGTAGAGATACCTTCTGTACTCCTTTGTACGCAGTAGAGATACCTCGTGTACTCCTTTGTACGTTCTAGAGATATTTCCTGTACTCCTTTGTGCGCTGTAGAGATACCTTCTGTACTCCTTTGTGCGCTGTAGAGATACCTTCTGTACTCCTTTGTGCGCTGTAGAGATACCTTCTGTACTCCTTTGTACGCTGTAGAGATACCTTCTGTACTCCTTTGTGCGCTGTAGAGATACCTTCTGTACTCCTTTGTGCGCTGTAGAGATACCTTCTGTACTCCTTTGTGCGCTGTAGAGATACCTCGGGTACTCCTTTGTACGTTCTAGAGATATTTCCTGTACTCCTTTGTGCGCTGTAAAGATACTTTCTGTACTCCTTTGTGCGCTGTAGAGATACCTTCTGTACTCCTTTGTGCGTTGTAGAGATACCTTCTGTACTCCTTTGTGCGCTGTAGAGATACCTTCTGTACTCCTTTGTACGCTGTGGAGATACCTCGTGTACTCCTTTGTACGTTCTAGAGATATTTCCTGTACTCCTTTGTGCGCTGTAGAGATACCTTCTGTACTCCTTTGTGCGCTGTAGAGATACCTTCTGTACTCCTTTGTGCGCTGTAGAGATACCTTCTGTACTCCTTTGTGCGCTGTAGAGATACCTTCTGTACTCCTTTGTGCGCTGTAGAGATACCTTCTGTACTCCTTTGTGCGCTGTAGAGATAACTTCTGTACTCCTTTGTACGCTGTAGAGATACCTCGTGTACTCCTTTGTACGTTCTAGAGATATTTCCTGTACTCCTTTGTGCGCTGTAGAGATACCTTCTGTACTCCTTTGTGCGCTGTAGAGATACCTTCTGTACTCCTTTGTGCGCTGTAGAGATACCTTCTGTACTCCTTTGTGCGCTGTAGAGATACCTTCTGTACTCCTTTGTGCGCTGTAGAGATAACTTCTGTACTCCTTTGTACGCTGTAGAGATACCTCGTGTACTCCTTTGTACGTTCTAGAGATATTTCCTGTACTCCTTTGTGCGCTGTAGAGATACCTTCTGTACTCCTTTGTGCGCTGTAGAGATACCTTCTGTACTCCTTTGTGCGCTGTAGAGATACCTTCTGTACTCCTTTGTGCGCTGTAGAGATACCTTCTGTACTCCTTTGTGCGCTGTAGAGATAACTTCTGTACTCCTTTGTACGCTGTAGAGATACCTCGTGTACTCCTTTGTACGTTCTAGAGATATTTCCTGTACTCCTTTGTGCGCTGTAGAGATACCTTCTGTACTCCTTTGTGCGCTGTAGAGATACCTTCTGCACTCCTTTGGGCGCTGTAGAGATACCTTCTGTACTCCTTTGTACGCTGTAGAGATACCTCGTGTACTCCTTTGTACGTTCTAGAGATATTTCCTGTACTCCTTTTTGCGCTGTAGAGTTACCTTCTGTACTCCTTTGTGCGCTGTAGAGATACCTTCTGTACTCCTTTGTACGTTCTAGAGATATTTCCTGTACTCCTTTGTGCGCTGTAGAGATACCTTCTGTACTCCTTTGTGCGCTGTAGAAATACCTTCTGTACTCCTTTGTGCGCTGTAGAGATACCTTCTGTACTCCTTTGTGCGCTGTAGAGATACCTTCTGTACTTCTTTGTACGCTGTAGAGATACCTTCTGTACTCCTTTGTGCGCTGTAGAGATACCTTCTGTACTGCTTTGTACGCTGTAGAGATACCTCGTGTACTCCTTTGTACGTTCTAGAGATATATCCTGTACTCCTTTGTGCGCTGTAGAGATACCTTCTGTACTCCTTTGTGCGCTGTAGAGATACCTTCTGTACTCCTTTGTACGCTGTAGAGATACCTCGTGTACTCCTTTGTACGTTCTAGATATATTTCCTGTACTCCTTTGTGCGCTGTAGAGATACGTTCTGTACTCCTTTGTGCGCTGTAGAGATACCTTCTGTACTCCTTTGTGCGCTGTAGAGATACCTTCTGTACTCCTTTTTGCGCTGTATAGATACCTTCCGTACTCCTTTGTGCGCTGTAGAGATACCTTCTGTACTCCTTTGTACGCTGTAGAGATACCTCGTGTACTCCTTTGTGCGCTGTAGAGATACCTTCTGTACTCCTTTGTGCGCTGTAGAGATACCTTCTGTACTCCTATGTGCGCTGTAGAGATACCTTCTGTACTTCTTTGTGCGCTGTAGAGATACCTTCTGTACTCCTTTGTACGCTGTAGAGATACCTCGTGTACTCCTTTGTACGTTCTAGAGATATTTCCTGTACTCCTTTGTGCGCTGTAGAGATACCTTCGGTACTCCTCTGTGCGCTGTAGAGATACCTTCTGTACTCCTTTGTGCGCTGTAGAGATACCTTCTGTACTCCTTTGTACGCTGTAGAGATACCTTCTGTACTCCTTTGTGCGCTGTAGAGATACCTTCTGTACTCCTTTGTACGCTGTAGAGATACCTCGTGTACTCCTTTGTACGTTCTAGAGATATTTCCTGTACTCCTTTGTGCGCTGTAGAGATACCTCGTGTACTCCTTTGTGCGCTGTAGAGATACCTTCTGTACTCCTTTGTGCGCTGTAGAGATACCTTCTGTACTCCTTTGAACGCTGTAGAGATACCTCGTGTACTCCTTTGTACGTTCTAGAGATATTTCCTGTACTCCTTTGTGCGCCGTAGAGATACCTTCTGTACTCCTTTGTGCGCTGTAGAGATACCTTCTGTACTCCTTCGTACGTTCTAGAGATATTTCCTGTATTTCTTTGTGCGCTGTAGAGATACCTTCTGTACTCCTTTGTGCGCTCTAGAGATACCTTCTGTACTCCTTTGTGCGCTGTAGAGATACCTTCTGTACTCCTTTGTGCGCTGTAGAGATACCTTCTGTACTCCTTTGTACGCAGTAGAGATACCTCGTGTACTCCTTTGTACGTTCTAGAGATATTTCCTGTACTCCTTTGTGCGCTGTAGAGATACCTTCTGTACTCCTTTGTGCGCTGTAGAGATACCTTCTGTACTCCTTTGTGCGCTGTAGAGATACCTTCTGTACTCCTTTGTACGCTGCAGAGATATCTTCTGTACTCCTTTGTGCGCTGTAGAGATACCTTCTGTACTCCTTTGTGCGCTGTAGAGATACCTTCTGTACTCCTTTGTGCGCTGTAGAGATACCTCGTGTACTCCTTTGTACGTTCTAGAGATATTTCCTGTACTCCTTTGTGCGCTGTAAAGATACCTTCTGTACTCCTTTGTGCGCTGTAGAGATACCTTCTGTACTCCTTTGTGCGCTGTAGAGATACCTTCTGTACTCCTTTGTGCGCTGAAGAGATACCTTCTGTACTCCTTTGTACGCTGTAGAGATACCTCGTGTACTCCTTTGTACGTTCTAGAGATATTTCCTGTACTCCTTTGTGCGCTGTAGAGATACATTCTGTACTCCTTTGTGCGCTGTAGAGATACCTTCTGTACTCCTTTGTGCGCTGTAGAGATACCTTCTGTACTCCTTTGTACGTTCTAGAGATATTTCCTGTACTCCTTTGTGCGCTGTAGAGATACCTTCTGTACTCCTTTGTGCGCTGTAGAGATACCTTCTGTACTCCTTTGTGCGCTGTAGAGATACCTTCTGTACTCCTTTGTGCGCTGTAGAGATACCTTCTGTACTCCTTTGTACGCTGTAGAGATACCTCGTGTACTCCTTTGTACGTTCTAGAGATATTTCCTGTACTCCTTTGTGCGCTGTAGAGATACCTTCTGTACTCCTTTGTGCGCTGTAGAGATACCTTCTGTACTTCTTTGTGCGCTGTAGAGATACCTTCTGTACTCCTTTGTACGCTGTAGAGATACCTCGTGTACTCCTTTGTACGTTCTAGAGATATTTCCTGTACTCCTTTGTGCGCTGTAGAGATACCTTCGGTACTCCTTTGTGCGCTGTAGAGATACCTTCTGTACTCCTTTGTGCGCTGTAGAGATACCTTCTGTACTCCTTTGTACGCTGTAGAGATACCTTCTGTACTCCTTTGTGCGCTGTAGAGATATCTTCTGTACTCCTTTGTACGCTGTAGAGATACCTCGTGTACTCCATTGTACGTTCTAGAGATATTTCCTGTACTCCTTTGTGCGCTGTAGAGATACCTTCTGTACTCCTTTGTGCGCTGTAGAGATACCTTCTGTACTCCTTTGTGCGCTGTAGAGATACCTTCTGTACTCCTCTGTACGCTGTTGAGATACCTTCTGTACTCCTTTGTGCGCTGTAGAGATACCTTCTGCACTCCTTTGTACGCTGTAGAGATACCTCGTGTACTCCTTTGTACGTTCTAGAGATATTTCCTGTACTCCTTTGTGCGCTGTAGAGATACCTTCTGTACTCCTTTGTGCGCTGTAGAGATACCTTCTGTACTCCTTTGTACGTTCTAGAGATATTTCCTGTACTCCTTTGTACGCTGTAGAGATACCTTCTGTACTCCTTTGTGCGCTGTAGACATACCTTCTGTACTCCTTTGTGCGCTGTAGAGATACCTTCTGTACTCCTTTGTGCGCTGTATAGATACCTTCTGTACTCCTTTGTGCGCTGTAGAGATACCTTCTGTACTCCTTTGTACGCTGTAGAGATACCTCGTGTACTCCTTTGTGCGCTGTAGAGATACCTTCTGTACTCCTTTGTGCGCTGTAGAGATACCTTCTGTACTCCTTTGTGCGCTGTTGAGATACCTTCTGTACTCCTTTGTACGTTCTAGAGATATTTCCTGTACTCCTTTGTGCGCTGTAGAGATACCTTCTGTACTCCTTTGTGCGCTGTAGAGATACCTTCTGTACTCCTTTGTACTCCTTGCGCTGTAGAGATACCTTCTGTACTCCTTTGTACGCTGTAGAGATACCTCGTGTACTCCTTTGTACGTTCTAGTAATATTTCCTGTACTCCTTTGTGCGCTGTAGAGATACCTTCTGGACTCCTTTGTGCGCTGTAGAGATACCTTCTATACTTCTTTGTGCGCTGTAGAGATACCTTCTGTACTCCTTTGTACGCTGTAGAGATACCTCGTGTACTCCTTTGTACGTTCTAGAGATATTTCCTGTACTCCTTTGTGCGCTGTAGAGATACCTTCGGTACTCCTTTGTGCGCTGTAGAGATACCTTCTGTACTCCTTTGTGCGCTGTAGAGATACCTTCTGTACTCCTTTGTACGCCGTAGAGATACCTTCTGTACTCCTTTGTGCGCTGTAGAGATACCTTCTGTACTCCTTTGTACGCTGTAGAGATACCTCGTGTACTCCTTTGTACGTTCTAGAGATATTTCCTGTACTCCTTTGTGCGCTGTAGAGATACCTTCTGTACTCCTTTGTGCGCTGTAGAGATACCTTCTGTACTCCTTTGTTCGCTGTAGAGGTACCCTCTGTACTCCTCTGTACGCTGTTGAGATACCTTCTGTACTCCTTTGTGCGCTGTAGAGATACCTTCTGCACTCCTTTGTTCGCTGTAGAGATACCTCGTGTACTCCTTTGTACGTTCTAGAGATATTTCCTGTACTCCTTTGTGCGCTGTAGAGATACCTTCTGTACTCCTTTGTGCGCTGTAGAGATACCTTCTGTACTCCTTTGTACGTTCTAGAGATATTTCCTGTACTCCTTTGTACGCTGTAGAGATACCTTCTGTACTCCTTTGTGCGCTGTAGAGATACTTTCTGTACTCCTTTGTACGCTGTAGTGATACCTCGTGTACTCCTTTGTACGTTCTAGAGATATTTCCTGTACTCCTTTGTGCGCTGTAGAGATACCTTCTGTACTCCTTTGTGCGCTGTAGAGATACCTTCTGTACTCCTTTGTGCGCTGTAGAGATACCTTCTGTACTCCTTTGTGCGCTGTAGAGATACCTTCTGTACTCCTTTGTACGCTGTAGAGATACCTCGTGTACTCCTTCGTACGTTCTAGAGATATTTCCTGTACTCCTTTGTGCGCTGTAGAGATACCTTCTGTACTCCTTTGTGCGCTGTAGAGATACCTTCTGTACTCCTTTGTGCGCTGTAGAGATACCTTCTGTACTCCTTTGTACGCTGTTGAGATACCTCGTGTACTCCTTTGTACGTTCTAGAGATATTTCCTGTACTCCTTTGTGCGCTGTAGAGATACCTTCTGTACTCCTTTGTGCGCTGTAGAGATACCTTTTGTACTCCTTTGTGCGCTGTAGAGATACCTTCTGTACTCCTTTGTACGCTGTAGAGATACCTTCTGTACTCCTTTGTGCGCTGTAGAGATACCTTCTGTACTTCTTTGTGCGCTGAAGAGATACCTTCTGTACTCCTTTGTGCGCTGTAGAGATACCTTCTGTACTCCTTTGTGCGCTGTAGAGATACCTTCTGTACTCCTTTGTACGTTCTAGAGATATTTCCTGTACTCCTTTGTGCGCTCTAGAGATACCTTCTGTACTCCTTTGTACGCTGTAGAGAACCTCGTGTACTCTTTTGTGCGCTGTAGAGATACCTTCTGTACTCCATGTGCGCTGTAGAGATGCCTTCTGTACTCCTTTGTGCGCTCTAGAGATACCTTCTGTACTCCTTTGTACGTTCTAGAGATATTTCCTGTACTCCTTTGTGCGCTGTAGAGATACCTTCTGTACTCCTTTGTGCGCTGTAGAGATACCTTCTGTACTCCTTTTTGCGCTGTAGAGATACCTTCTGTACTCCTTTGTGCGCTGTAGAGATACCTTCTCTACTCCTTTGTACGCTGTAGAGATACCTCGTGTACTCCTTTGAACGTTCTAGAGATATTTCCTGTACTCCTTTGTGCGCTGTAGAGATACCTTCTGTACTCCTTTGTGCGCTGTAGAGATACCTTCTGTACTCCTTTGTGCGCTGTAGAGATACCTTCTGTACTCCTCTGTGCGCTGTAGAGATACCTTCTGTACTTCTTTGTACGCTGTAGAGATACCTTGTGTACTCCTTTGTACGTTCTAGAGATATTTCTTGTACTCCTTTGTGCGCTGTAGAGACACCTTCTGTACTCCTTTGTGCGCTGTAGAGATACCTTCTGTACTCCTTTGTGCGCTGTAGAGATACCTTCTGTACTCCTTTGTACGCTGTAAAGATACCTTCTGTACTCCTTTGTGCGCTGTAGAGATACCTTCTGTACTCCTTTGTACGCTGTAGAGATACCTCGTGTACTCCTTTGTACGTTCTAGAGATATTTCCTGTACTCCTTTGTGCGCTGTAGAGATACCTTCTGTACTCCTTTGTGCGCTGTAGAGATACCTTCTGTACTCCTTTGTGCGCTGTATAGATACCTTCTGTACTCCTTTGTGCGCTGTAGAGACACCTTCTGTGCTCCTTTGTACGCTGTAGAGATACCTCTTGTACTTCTTTGTGCGCTGTAGAGATACCTTCTGTACCCCTTTGTGCGCTGTAGAGATACCTTCTGTACTCCTTTGTGCGCTGTAGAGATACCTTCTGTACTCCTTTGTACGTTCTAGAGATATTTCCTGTACTCCTTTGTGCGCTGTAGAGATACCTTCTGTACTCCTTTGTGCGCTGTAGAGATACCTTCTGTACTCCTTTGTGCGCTGTAGAGATACCTTCTGTACTCCTTTGTGTGCTGTAGAGATACCTTCTGTACTCCTTTGTACGCTGTAGAGATACCTCGTGTACTCCTTTGTACGTTCTAGAGATATTTCCTGTACTCCTTTGTGCGCTGTAGAGATACCTTCTGTACTCCTTTGTGCGCTGTAGAGATACCTTCTGTACTTCTTTGTGCGCTGTAGAGATACCTTCTGTACTCCTTTGTACGCTGTAAAGATACCTCGTGTACTCCTTTGTACGTTCTAGAGATATTTCCTGTACTCCTTTGTGCGCTGTAGAGATACCTTCGGTACTCCTTTGTGCGCTGTAGAGATACCTTCTGTACTCCTTTGTGCGCTGTAGAGATACCTTCTGTACTCCTTTGTACGCTGTAGAGATACCTTCTGTACTCCTTTGTGCGCTGTAGAGATACCTTCTGTACTCCTTTGAACGCTGTAGAGATACCTCGTGTACTCCTTTGTACGTTCTAGAGATATTTCCTGTACTCCTTTGTGCGCTGTAGAGATACCTTCTGTACTCCTTTGTGCGCTGTAGAGATACCTTCTGTACTCCTTTGTGCGCTGTAGAGATACCTTCTGTACTCCTTTGTGCGCTGTATAGATACCTTCTGTACTCCTTTGTGCGCTGTAGAGATACCTTCTGTGCTCCTTTGTACGCTGTAGAGATACCTCGTGTACTCCTTTGTGCGCTGTAGAGATACCTTCTGTACTCCTTTGTGCGCTGTAGAGATACCTTCTGTACTCCTTTGTGCGCTGTAGAGATACCTTCTGTACTCCTTTGTACGTTCTAGAGATATTTCCTGTACTCCTTTGTGCGCTGTAGAGATACCTTCTGTACTCCTTTGTGCGCTGTAGAGATACCTTCTGTACTCCTTTGTGCGCTGTAGAGATACCTTCTGTACTCCTTTGTGTGCTGTAGAGATACCTTCTGTACTCCTTTGTACGCTGTAGAGATACCTCGTGTACTCCTTTGTACGTTCTAGAGATATTTCCTGTACTCCTTTGTGCGCTGTAGAGATACCTTCTGTACTCCTTTGTGCGCTGTAGAGATACCTTCTGTACTTCTTTGTGCGCTGTAGAGATACCTTCTGTACTCCTTTGTACGCTGTAGAGATACCTCGTGTACTCCTTTGTACGTTCTAGAGATATTTCCTGTACTCCTTTGTGCGCTGTAGAGATACCTTCGGTACTCCTTTGTGCGCTGTAGAGATACCTTCTGTACTCCTTTGTGCGCTGTAGAGATACCTTCTGTACTCCTTTGTACCCTGTAGAGATACCTTCTGTACTCCTTTGTGCGCTGTAGAGATACCTTCTGTACTCCTTTGTACGCTGTAGAGATACCTCGTGTACTCCTTTGTACGTTCTAGAGATATTTCCTGTACTCCTTTGTGCGCTCTAGAGATACCTCGTGTACTCCTTTGTGCGCTGTAGAGATACCTTCTGTACTCCTTTGTGCGCTGTAGAGATACCTTCTGTACTCCTTTGAACGCTGTAGAGATACCTCGTGTACTCCTTTGTACGTTCTAGAGATATTTCCTGTACTCCTTTGTGCGCCGTAGAGATACCTTCTGTACTCCTTTGTGCGCTGTAGAGATACCTTCTGTACTCCTTCGTACGTTCTAGAGATATTTCCTGTATTTCTTTGTGCGCTGTAGAGATACCTTCTTTACTCCTTTGTGCGCTGTAGAGATACCTTCTGTACTCCTTTGTGCGCTGTAGAGATACCTTCTGTACTCCTTTGTGCGCTGTAGAGATACCTTCTGTACTCCTTTGTACGCAGTAGAGATACCTCGTGTACTCCTTTGTACGTTCTAGAGATATTTCCTGTACTCCTTTGTGCGCTGTAGAGATACCTTCTGTACTCCTTTGTGCGCTGTAGAGATACCTTCTGTACTCCTTTGTGCGCTGTAGAGATACCTTCTGTACTCCTTTGTACGCTGCAGAGATATCTTCTGTACTCCTTTGTGCGCTGTAGAGATACCTTCTGTACTCCTTTGTGCGCTGTAGAGATACCTTCTGTACTCCTTTGTGCGCTGTAGAGATACCTCGTGTACTCCTTTGTACGTTCTAGAGATATTTCCTGTACTCCTTTGTGCGCTGTAAAGATACCTTCTGTACTCCTTTGTGCGCTGTAGAGATACCTTCTGTACTCCTTTGTGCGCTGTAGAGATACCTTCTGTACTCCTTTGTGCGCTGAAGAGATACCTTCTGTACTCCTTTGTACGCTGTAGAGATACCTCGTGTACTCCTTTGTACGTTCTAGAGATATTTCCTGTACTCCTTTGTGCGCTGTAGAGATACCTTCTGTACTCCTTTGTGCGCTGTAGAGATACCTTCTGTACTCCTTTGTGCGCTGTAGAGATACCTTCTGTACTCCTTTGTACGTTCTAGAGATATTTCCTGTACTCCTTTGTGCGCTGTAGAGATACCTTCTGCACTCCTTTGTGCGCTGTAGAGATACCTTCTGTACTCCTTTGTGCGCTGTAGAGATACCTTCTGTACTCCTTTGTGCGCTGTAGAGATACCTTCTGTACTCCTTTGTACGCTGTAGAGATACCTCGTGTACTCCTTTGTACGTTCTAGAGATATTTCCTGTACTCCTTTGTGCGCTGTAGAGATACCTTCTGTACTCCTTTGTGCGCTGTAGAGATACCTTCTGTACTTCTTTGTGCGCTGTAGAGATACCTTCTGTACTCCTTTGTACGCTGTAGAGATACCTCGTGTACTCCTTTGTAGGTTCTAGAGATATTTCCTGTACTCCTTTGTGCCCTGTAGAGATACCTTCGGTACTCCTTTGTGCGCTGTAGAGATACCTTCTGTACTCCTTTGTGCGCTGTAGAGATACCTTCTGTACTCCTTTGTACGCTGTAGAGATACCTTCTGTACTCCTTTGTGCGCTGTAGAGATATCTTCTGTACTCCTTTGTACGCTGTAGAGATACCTCGTGTACTCCTTTGTACGTTCTAGAGATATTTCCTGTACTCCTTTGTGCGCTGTAGAGATACCTTCTGTACTCCTTTGTGCGCTGTAGAGATACCTTCTGTACTCCTTTGTGCGCTGTAGAGATACCTTCTGTACTCCTCTGTACGCTGTTGAGATACCTTCTGTACTCCTTTGTGCGCTGTAGAAATACCTTCTGCACTCCTTTGTACGCTGTAGAGATACCTCGTGTACTCCTTTGTACGTTCTAGAGATATTTCCTGTACTCCTTTGTGCGCTGTAGAGATACCTTCTGTACTCCTTTGTGCGCTGTAGAGATACCTTCTGTACTCCTTTGTACGTTCTAGAGATATTTCCTGTACTCCTTTGTACGCTGTAGAGATACCTTCTGTACTCCTTTGTGCGCTGTAGACATACCTTCTGTACTCCTTTGTGCGCTGTAGAGATACCTTCTGTACTCCTTTGTGCGCTGTATAGATACCTTCTGTACTCCTTTGTGCGCTGTAGAGATACCTTCTGTACTCCTTTGTACGCTGTAGAGATACCTCGTGTACTCCTTTGTGCGCTGTAGAGATACCTTCTGTACTCCTTTGTGCGCTGTAGAGATACCTTCTGTACTCCTTTGTGCGCTGTAGAGATACCTTCTGTACTCCTTTGTACGTTCTAGAGATATTTCCTGTACTCCTTTGTGCGCTGTAGAGATACCTTCTGTACTCCTTTGTGCGCTGTAGAGATACCTTCTGTACTCCTTTGTACTCCTTGCGCTGTAGAGATACCTTCTGTACTCCTTTGTACGCTGTAGAGATACCTCGTGTACTCCTTTGTACGTTCTAGTAATATTTCCTGTACTCCTTTGTGCGCTGTAGAGATACCTTCTGTACTCCTTTGTGCGCTGTAGAGATACCTTCTATACTTCTTTGTGCGCTGTAGAGATACCTTCTGTACTCCTTTGTACGCTGTAGAGATACCTCGTGTACTCCTTTGTACGTTCTAGAGATATTTCCTGTACTCCTTTGTGCGCTGTAGAGATACCTTCGGTACTCCTTTGTGCGCTGTAGAGATACCTTCTGTACTCCTTTGTGCGCTGTAGAGATACCTTCTGTACTCCTTTGTACGCCGTAGAGATACCTTCTGTACTCCTTTGTGCGCTGTAGAGATACCTTCTGTACTCCTTTGTACGCTGTAGAGATACCTCGTGTACTCCTTTGTACGTTCTAGAGATATTTCCTGTACTCCTTTGTGCGCTGTAGAGATACCTTCTGTACTCCTTTGTGCGCTGTAGAGATACCTTCTGTACTCCTTTGTTCGCTGTAGAGATACCTTCTGTACTCCTCTGTACGCTGTTGAGATACCTTCTGTACTCCTTTGTGCGCTGTAGAGATACCTTCTGCACTCCTTTGTTCGCTGTAGAGATACCTCGTGTACTCCTTTGTACGTTCTAGAGATATTTCCTGTACTCCTTTGTGCGCTGTAGAGATACCTTCTGTACTCCTTTGTGCGCTGTAGAGATACCTTCTGTACTCCTTTGTACGTTCTAGAGATATTTCCTGTACTCCTTTGTACGCTGTAGAGATACCTTCTGTACTCCTTTGTGCGCTGTAGAGATACTTTCTGTACTCCTTTGTACGCTGTAGTGATACCTCGTGTACTCCTTTGTACGTTCTAGAGATATTTCCTGTACTCCTTTGTGCGCTGTAGAGATACCTTCTGTACTCCTTTGTGCGCTGTAGAGATACCTTCTGTACTCTTTTGTGCGCTGTAGAGATACCTTCTGTACTCCTTTGTGCGCTGTAGAGATACCTTCTGTACTCCTTTGTACGCTGTAGAGATACCTCGTGTACTCCTTCGTACGTTCTAGAGATATTTCCTGTACTCCTTTGTGCGCTGTAGAGATACCTTCTGTACTCCTTTGTGCGCTGTAGAGATACCTTCTGTACTCCTTTGTGCGCTGTAGAGATACCTTCTGTACTCCTTTGTACGCTGTTGAGATACCTCGTGTACTCCTTTGTACGTTCTAGAGATATTTCCTGTACTCCTTTGTGCGCTGTAGAGATACCTTCTGTACTCCTTTGTGCGCTGTAGAGATACCTTTTGTACTCCTTTGTGCGCTGTAGAGATACCTTCTGTACTCCTTTGTACGCTGTAGAGATACCTTCTGTACTCCTTTGTGCGCTGTAGAGATACCTTCTGTACTCCTTTGTGCGCTGAAGAGATACCTTCTGTACTCCGTTGTGCGCTGTAGAGATACCTTCTGTACTCCTTTGTGCGCTGTAGAGATACCTTCTGTACTCCTTTGTACGTTCTAGAGATATTTCCTGTACTCCTTTGTGCGCTGTAGAGATACCTTCTGTACTCCTTTGTACGCTGTAGAGAACCTCGTGTACTCTTTTGTGCGCTGTAGAGATACCTTCTGTACTCCATGTGCGCTGTAGAGATACCTTCTGTACTCCTTTGTGCGCTCTAGAGATACCTTCTGTACTCCTTTGTACGTTCTAGAGATATTTCCTGTACTCCTTTGTGCGCTGTAGAGATACCTTCTGTACTCCTTTGTGCGCTGTAGAGATACCTTCTGTACTCCTTTTTGCGCTGTAGAGATACCTTCTGTACTCCTTTGTGCGCTGTAGAGATACCTTCTCTACTCCTTTGTACGCTGTAGAGATACCTCGTGTACTCCTTTGTACGTTCTAGAGATATTTCCTGTACTCCTTTGTGCGCTGTAGAGATACCTTCTGTACTCCTTTGTGCGCTGTAGAGATACCTTCTGTACTCCTTTGTGCGCTGTAGAGATACCTTCTGTACTCCTCTGTGCGCTGTAGAGATACCTTCTGTACTTCTTTGTACGCTGTAGAGATACCTTGTGTACTCCTTTGTACGTTCTAGAGATATTTCTTGTACTCCTTTGTGCGCTGTAGAGACACCTTCTGTACTCCTTTGTGCGCTGTAGAGATACCTTCTGTACTCCTTTGTGCGCTGTAGAGATACCTTCTGTACTCCTTTGTACGCTGTAAAGATACCTTCTGTACTCCTTTGTGCGCTGTAGAGATACCTTCTGTACTCCTTTGTACGCTGTAGAGATACCTCGTGTACTCCTTTGTACGTTCTAGAGATATTTCCTGTACTCCTTTGTGCGCTGTAGAGATACCTTCTGTACTCCTTTGTGCGCTGTAGAGATACCTTCTGTACTCCTTTGTGCGCTGTATAGATACCTTCTGTACTCCTTTGTGCGCTGTAGAGACACCTTCTGTGCTCCTTTGTACGCTGTAGAGATACCTCTTGTACTTCTTTGTGCGCTGTAGAGATACCTTCTGTACCCCTTTGTGCGCTGTAGAGATACCTTCTGTACTCCTTTGTGCGCTGTAGAGATACCTTCTGTACTCCTTTGTACGTTCTAGAGATATTTCCTGTACTCCTTTGTGCGCTGTAGAGATACCTTCTGTACTCCTTTGTGCGCTGTAGAGATACCTTCTGTACTCCTTTGTGCGCTGTAGAGATACCTTCTGTACTCCTTTGTGTGCTGTAGAGATACCTTCTGTACTCCTTTGTACGCTGTAGAGATACCTCGTGTACTCCTTTGTACGTTCTAGAGATATTTCCTGTACTCCTTTGTGCGCTGTAGAGATACCTTCTGTACTCCTTTGTGCGCTGTAGAGATACCTTCTGTACTTCTTTGTGCGCTGTAGAGATACCTTCTGTACTCCTTTGTACGCTGTAAAGATACCTCGTGTACTCCTTTGTACGTTCTAGAGATATTTCCTGTACTCCTTTGTGCGCTGTAGAGATACCTTCGGTACTCCTTTGTGCGCTGTAGAGATACCTTCTGTACTCCTTTGTGCGCTGTAGAGATACCTTCTGTACTCCTTTGTACGCTGTAGAGATACCTTCTGTACTCCTTTGTGCGCTGTAGAGATACCTTCTGTACTCCTTTGAACGCTGTAGAGATACCTCGTGTACTCCTTTGTACGTTCTAGAGATATTTCCTGTACTCCTTTGTGCGCTGTAGAGATACCTTCTGTACTCCTTTGTGCGCTGTAGAGATACCTTCTGTACTCCTTTGTGCGCTGTAGAGATACCTTCTGTACTCCTTTGTGCGCTGTATAGATACCTTCTGTACTCCTTTGTGCGCTGTAGAGATACCTTCTGTGCTCCTTTGTACGCTGTAGAGATACCTCGTGTACTCCTTTGTGCGCTGTAGAGATACCTTCTGTACTCCTTTGTGCGCTGTAGAGATACCTTCTGTACTCCTTTGTGCGCTGTAGAGATACCTTCTGTACTCTTTTGTACGTTCTAGAGATATTTCCTGTACTCCTTTGTGCGCTGTAGAGATACCTTCTGTACTCCTTTGTGCGCTGTAGAGATACCTTCTGTACTCCTTTGTGCGCTGTAGAGATACCTTCTGTACTCCTTTGTGTGCTGTAGAGATACCTTCTGTACTCCTTTGTACGCTGTAGAGATACCTCGTGTACTCCTTTGTACGTTCTAGAGATATTTCCTGTACTCCTTTGTGCGCTGTAGAGATACCTTCTGTACTCCTTTGTGCGCTGTAGAGATACCTTCTGTACTTCTTTGTGCGCTGTAGAGATACCTTCTGTACTCCTTTGTACGCTGTAGAGATACCTCGTGTACTCCTTTGTACGTTCTAGAGATATTTCCTGTACTCCTTTGTGCGCTGTAGAGATACCTTCGGTACTCCTTTGTGCGCTGTAGAGATACCTTCTGTACTCCTTTGTGCGCTGTAGAGATACCTTCTGTACTCCTTTGTACGCTGTAGAGATACCTTCTGTACTCCTTTGTGCGCTGTAGAGATACCTTCTGTACTCCTTTGTACGCTGTAGAGATACCTCGTGTACTCCTTTGTACGTTCTAGAAATATTTCCTGTACTCCTTTGTGCGCTGTAGAGATACCTTCTGTACTCCTTTGTGCGCTGTAGAGATACCTTCTGTACTCCTTTGTGCGCTGTAGAGATACCTTCTGTACTCCTTTGTACGCTGTAGAGATACCTTCTGTACTCCTTTGTGCGCTGTAGAGATACCTTCTGCACTCCTTTGTACGCTGTAGAGATACCTCGTGTACTCCTTTGTACGTTCTAGAGATATTTCCTGTACTCCTTTGTGCGCTGTAGAGATACCTTCTGTACTCCTTTGTGCGCTGTAGAGATACCTTCTGTACTCCTTTGTACGTTCTAGAGATATTTCCTGTATTCCTTTGTACGCTGTAGAGATACCTTCTGTACTCCTTTGTGCGCTGTAGAGATACCTTCTGTACTCCTTTGTGTGCTGTAGAGATACCTTCTGTACTCCTTTGTACGCTGTAGAGATACCTCGTGTACTCCTTTGTACGTTCTAGAGATATTTCCTGTACTCCTTTGTGCGCTGTAGAGATACCTTCTGTACTCCTTTGTGCGCTGTAGAGATACCTTCTGTACTTCTTTGTGCGCTGTAGAGATACCTTCTGTACTCCTTTGTACGCTGTAGAGATACCTCGTGTACTCCTTTGTACGTTCTAGAGATATTTCCTGTACTCCTTTGTGCGCTGTAGAGATACCTTCGGTACTCCTTTGTGCGCTGTAGAGATACCTTCTGTACTCCTTTGTGCGCTGTAGAGATACCTTCTGTACTCCTTCGTACGCTGTAGAGATACCTTCTGTACTCCTTTGTGCGCTGTAGAGATACCTTCTGTACTCCTTTGTACGCTGTAGAGATACCTCGTGTACTCCTTTGTACGTTCTAGAGATATTTCCTGTACTCCTTTGTGCGCTGTAGAGATACCTTCTGTACTCCTTTGTGCGCTGTAGAGATACCTTCTGTACTCCTTTGTGCGCTGTAGAGATACCTTCTGTACTCCTTTGTACGCTGTAGAGATACCTTCTGTACTCCTTTGTGCGCTGTAGAGATACCTTCTGCACTTCTTTGTACGCTGTAGAGATACCTCGTGTACTCCTTTGTACGTTCTAGAGATATTTCCTGTACTCCTTTGTGCGCTGTAGAGATACCTTCTGTACTCCTTTGTGCGCTGTAGAGATACCTTCTGTACTCCTTTGTACGTTCTAGAGATATTTCCTGTACTCCTTTGTACGCTGTAGAGATACCTTCTGTACTCCTTTGTGCGCTGTAAAGATACCTTCTGTACTCCTTTGTACGCTGTAGAGATACCTCGTGTACTCCTTTGTACGTTCTAGAGATATTTTCTGTACTCCTTTGTGCGCTGTAGAGATACCTTCTGTACTCCTTTGTGCGCTGTAGAGATACCTTCTGTACTCCTTTGTGCGCTGTAGAGATACCTTCTGTACTCCTTTGTGCGCTGTAGAGATACCTTCTGTACTCCTTTGTACGCTGTAGAGATACCTCGTGTACTCCTTCGTACGTTCTAGAGATATTTCCTGTACTCCTTTGTGCGCTGTAGAGATACCTTCTGTACTCCTTTGTGCGCTGTAGAGATACCTTCTGTACTCCTTTGTGCGCTGTAGAGATACCTTCTGTACTCCTTTGTGCGCTGTAGAGATACCTTCTGTACTCCTTTGTACGCTGTAGAGATACCTCGTGTACTCCTTTGTACGTTCTAGAGATATTTCCTGTACTCCTTTGTGCGCTGTAGAGATACCTTCTGTACTCCTATGTGCGCTGTAGAGATACCTTCTGTACTTTTTTGTGCGCTGTAGAGATACCTTCTGTACTCCTTTGTACGCTGTAGAGATACCTTCTGTACTCCTTTGTGCGCTGTAGAGATACCTTCTGTACTCCTTTGTGCGCTGTAGAGATACTTTCTGTACTCCTTTGTGCGCTGTAGAGATACCTTCTGTACTCCTTTGTGCGCTGTAGAGATACCTTCTGTACTCCTTTGTACGTTCTAGAGATATTTCCTGTACTCCTTTGTGCGCTGTAGAGATACCTTCTGTACTCCTTTGTACGCTGAAGAGAACCTTGTGTACTCTTTTGTGCGCTGTAGAGATACCTTCTGTACTTCATGTGCGCTGTAGAGATACCTTCTGTACTCCTTTGTGCGCTGTAGAGATACCTTCTGTACTCCTTTGTACGTTCTAGAGATATTTCCTGTACTCCTTTGTGCGCTGTAGAGATACCTTCTGTACACTTTTGTGCGCTGTAGAGATACCTTCTGTACTCCTTTGTGCGCTGTAGAGATACCTTCTTTACTCCTTTGTGCGCTGTAGAGATACCTTTTCTACTCCTTTGTACGCTGTAGAGATACCTCGTGTACTCCTTTGTACGTTCTAGAGATATTTCCTGTACTCCTTTGTGCGCTGTAGAGATACCTTCTGTACCTTTGTGCGCTGTAGAGATACCTTCTGTACTCCTTTGTGCGCTGTAGAGATACCTTCTGTACTCCTTTGTGCGCTGTAGAGATACCTTCTGTATTCCTTTGTACGCTGTAGAGATACCTCGTGTACTCCTTTGTACGTTCTAGAGATATTTCTTGTACTCCTTTGTGCGCTGTAGAGATACCTTCTGTACTCCTTTGTGCGCTGTAGAGATACCTTCTGTACTCCTTTGTGCGCTGTAGAGATACCTTCTGTACTCCTTTGTGCGCTGTAGAGATACCTTCTGTACTCCTTTGTGCGCTGTAGGGATACCTTCTGTACTCCTTTGTACGCTGTAGAGATACCTTCTGTACTCCTTTGTGCGCTGTAGAGATACCTTCTGTACTCCTTTGTGCGCTGTAGAGATACCTTCTGTACTCCTTTGTACGCTGTAGAGATACCTCGTGTACTCCTTTGTACGTTCTAGAGATATTTCCTGTACTCCTTTGTGCGCTGTAGAGATACCTTCTGTACTCCTTTGTGCGCTGTAGAGATACCTTCTGTACTCCTTTGTGCGCTGTAGAGATACCTTTTGTACTCCTTTGTGCGCTGTAGAGATACCTTCTGTACTCCTTTGTACGCTGTAGAGATACCTCGTGTACTCCTTTGTACGTTCTAGAGATATTTCCTGTACTCCTTTGTGCGCTGTAGAGATACCTTCTGTACTCCTTTGTGCGCTGTAGAGATACCTTCTGTACTTCTTTGTGCGCTGTAGAGATACCTTCTGTACTCCTTTGTACGCTGTAGAGATACCTCGTGTACTCCTTTGTACGTTCTAGAGATATTTCCTGTACTCCTTTGTGCGCTGTAGAGATACCTTCGGTACTCCTTTGTGCGCTGTAGAGATACTTTCTGTACTCCTTTGTGCGCTGTAGAGATACCTTCTGTACTCCTTTGTGCGCTGTAGAGATACCTTCTGTACTCCTTTGTACGTTCTAGAGATATTTCCTGTACTCCTTTGTGCGCTGTAGAGATACCTTCTGTACTCCTTTGTACGCTGAAGAGAACCTTGTGTACTCTTTTGTGCGCTGTAGAGATACCTTCTGTACTTCATGTGCGCTGTAGAGATACCTTCTGTACTCCTTTGTGCGCTGTAGAGATACCTTCTGTACTCCTTTGTACGTTCTAGAGATATTTCCTGTACTCCTTTGTGCGCTGTAGAGATACCTTCTGTACACTTTTGTGCGCTGTAGAGATACCTTCTGTACTCCTTTGTGCGCTGTAGAGATACCTTCTTTACTCCTTTGTGCGCTGTAGAGATACCTTTTCTACTCCTTTGTACGCTGTAGAGATACCTCGTGTACTCCTTTGTACGTTCTAGAGATATTTCCTGTACTCCTTTGTGCGCTGTAGAGATACCTTCTGTACCTTTGTGCGCTGTAGAGATACCTTCTGTACTCCTTTGTGCGCTGTAGAGATACCTTCTGTACTCCTTTGTGCGCTGTAGAGATACCTTCTGTATTCCTTTGTACGCTGTAGAGATACCTCGTGTACTCCTTTGTACGTTCTAGAGATATTTCTTGTACTCCTTTGTGCGCTGTAGAGATACCTTCTGTACTCCTTTGTGCGCTGTAGAGATACCTTCTGTACTCCTTTGTGCGCTGTAGAGATACCTTCTGTACTCCTTTGTGCGCTGTAGAGATACCTTCTGTACTCCTTTGTGCGCTGTAGGGATACCTTCTGTACTCCTTTGTACGCTGTAGAGATACCTTCTGTACTCCTTTGTGCGCTGTAGAGATACCTTCTGTACTCCTTTGTGCGCTGTAGAGATACCTTCTGTACTCCTTTGTACGCTGTAGAGATACCTCGTGTACTCCTTTGTACGTTCTAGAGATATTTCCTGTACTCCTTTGTGCGCTGTAGAGATACCTTCTGTACTCCTTTGTGCGCTGTAGAGATACCTTCTGTACTCCTTTGTGCGCTGTAGAGATACCTTTTGTACTCCTTTGTGCGCTGTAGAGATACCTTCTGTACTCCTTTGTACGCTGTAGAGATACCTCGTGTACTCCTTTGTACGTTCTAGAGATATTTCCTGTACTCCTTTGTGCGCTGTAGAGATACCTTCTGTACTCCTTTGTGCGCTGTAGAGATACCTTCTGTACTTCTTTGTGCGCTGTAGAGATACCTTCTGTACTCCTTTGTACGCTGTAGAGATACCTCGTGTACTCCTTTGTACGTTCTAGAGATATTTCCTGTACTCCTTTGTGCGCTGTAGAGATACCTTCGGTACTCCTTTGTGCGCTGTAGAGATACCTTCTGTACTCTTTTGTGCGCTGTAGAGATACCTTCTGTACTCCTTTGTACGCTGTAGAGATACCTTCTGTACTCCTTTGTGCGCTGTAGAGATACCTTCTGTACTCCTTTGTACGCTGTAGAGATACCTCGTGTACTCCTTTGTACGTTCTAGAGATATTTCCTGTACTCCTTTGTGCGCTGTAGAGATACCTTCTGTACTCCTTTGTGCGCTGTAGAGATACCTTCTGTACTCCTTTGTGCGCTGTAGAGATACCTTCTCTACTCCTTTGTACGCTGTAGAGATACCTTCTGTACTCCTTTGTGCGCTGTAGAGATACCTTCTGTACTCCTTTGTACGCTGTAGAGATACCTCGTGTACTCCTTTGTACGTTCTAGAGATATTTCCTGTACTCCTTTGTGCGCTGTAGAGATACCTTCTGTACTCCTTTGTGCGCTGTAGAGATACCTTCTGTACTCCTTTGTACGTTCTAGAGATATTTCCTGTACTCCTTTGTACGCTGTAGAGATACCTTCTGTACTCCTTTGTGCGCTCTAGAGATACCTTCTGTACTCCTTTGTACGCTGTAGAGATACCTCGTGTACTCCTTTGTACGTTTTAGAGATATTTCCTGTACTCCTTTGTGCGCTGTAGAGATACCTTCTGTACTCCTTTGTGCGCTGTAGAGATACCTTCTGTACCCCTTTGTGCGCTGTAGGGATACCTTCTGTACTCCTTTGTGCGCTGTAGAGATACCTTCTGTACTCCTTTGTACGCTGTAGAGATACCTCGTGTACTCCTTTGTACGTTCTAGAGATATTTCCTGTACTCCTTTGTGCGCTGTAGAGATATCTTCTGTACTCCTTTGTGCGCTGTAGAGATACCTTCTGTACTCCTTTGTGCGCTGTAGAGATACCTTCTGTACTCATTTGTGCGCTGTAGAAATACCTTCTGTACTCCTTTGTACGCTGTAGAGATACCTCGTGTACTCCTTTGTACGTTCTAGAGATATTTCCTGTACTCCTTTGTGCGCTGTAGAGATACCTTCTGTACTCCTTTGTGCGCTGTAGAGATACCTTCTGTACTCCTTTGTGCGCTGTAGAGATACCTTCTGTACTCCTTTGTACGCTGTAGAGATACCTTCTGTACTCCTTTGTGCGCTGTAGAGATACCTTCTGTACTCCTTTGTGCGCTGTAGAGATACCTTCTGTACTCCTTTGTGCGCTGTAGAGATACCTTCTGTACTCCTTTGTGCGCTGTAGAGATACCTTCTGTACTCCTTTGAACGTTCTAGAGATATTTCCTGTACTCCTTTGTGCGCTGTAGAGATACCTTCTGTACTCCTTTGTACGCTGTAGAGAACCTCGTGTACTCTTTTGTGCGCTGTAGAGATACCTTCTGTACTCCTTTGTGCGCTGTAGAGATACCTTCTGTACTCCTTTGTGTGCTGTAGAGATACCTTCTGTACTCCTTTGTACGTTCTAGAGATATTTCCTGTACTCCTTTGTGCGCTGTAGAGATACCTTCTGTACTCCTTTGTGCGCTGTAGAGATACCTTCTGTACTCCTTTGTGCGCTGTAGAGATATCTTCTGTACTCCTTTGTGCGCTGTAGAGATACCTTCTCTACTCCTTTGTACGCTGTAAAGATACCTCGTGTACTCCTTTGTACGTTCTAGAGATATTTCCTGTACTCCTTTGTGCGCTGTAGAGATACCTTCTGTACTCCTTTGTGCGCTGTAGAGATACCTTCTGTACTCCTTTGTGCGCTGTAGAGATACCTTCTGTACTCCTTTGTGCGCTGTAGAGATACCTTCCGTACTCCTTTGTACGCTGTAGAGATACCTCGTGTACTCCTTTGTACGTTCTAGAGATATTTCTTGTACTCATTTGTGCGCTGTAGAGATACCTTCTGTACTCCTTTGTGCGCTGTAGAGATACCTTCTGTACTCCTTTGTGCGCTGTAGAGATACCTTCTGTACTCCTTTGTGCGCTGTAGAGATACCTTCTGTACTCCTTTGTGCGCTGTAGGGATACCTTCTGTACTCCTTTGTACGCTGTAGAGATACCTTCTCTACTCCTTTGTGCGCTGTAGAGATACCTTCTGTACTCCTTTGTGCGCTGTAGAGATACCTTCTGTACTCCTTTGTACGCTGTAGAGATACCTCGTGTACTCCTTTGTACGTTCTAGAGATATTTCCTGTACTCCTTTGTGCGCTGTAGAGATACCTTCTGTACTCCTTTGATCGCTGTAGAGATACATTCTGTTCTCCTTTGTGCGCTGTAGAGATACCTTTTGTACTCCTTTTTGCGCTGTAGAGATACCTTCTGTACTCCTTTGTACGCTGTAGAGATACCTCGTGTACTCCTTTGTACGTTCTAGAGATATTTCCTGTACTCCTTTGTGCGCTGTAGAGATACCTTCTGTACTCCTTTGTGCGCTGTAGAGATACCTTCTGTACTCCTTTGTGCGCTGTAGAGATACCTTCTGTACTCCTTGGTGCGCTGTAGAGATACCTTCTGTACTCCTTTGTACGCTGTAGAGATACCTCGTGTACTCCTTTGTGCGCTGTAGAGATACCTCGTGTACTCCTTTGTGCGCTGTAGAGATACCTTCTGTACTCCTTTGTGCGCTGTAGAGATACCTTCTGTACTCCTTTGAACACTGTAGAGATACCTCGTGTACTCCTTTGTACGTTCTAGAGATATTTCCTGTACTCCTTTGTGCGCCGTAGAGATACCTTCTGTACTCCTTTGTGCGCTGTAGAGATACCTTCTGTACTCCTTTGTACGTTCTAGAGATATTTCCTGTATTTCTTTGTGCGCTGTAGAGATTCCTTCTGTACTCCTTTGTGCGCTGTAGAGATACCTTCTGTACTCCTTTGTGCAATGTAGAGATACCTTCTGTACTCCTTTGTGCGCTGTAGAGATACCTTCTGTACTCCTTTGTACGCTGTAGAGATACCTCGTGTACTCCTTTGTACGTTCTAGAGATATTTCCTGTACTAATTTGTGCGCTGTAGAGATACCTTCTGTACTCCTTTGTGCGCTGTAGAAATACCTTCTGTACTCCTTTGTGCGCTGTAGAGATACCTTCTGTACTCCTTTGTGCGCTGTAGAGATACCTTCTGTACTCCTTTGGGCGCTGTAGAGATACCTTTTGTACTCCTTTGTACGCTGTAGAGATACCTCGTGTACTCCTTTGTACGTTCTAGAGATATTTCCTGTACTCCTTTGTGCGCTGTAGAGATACCTTCTGTACTCCTTTGTGCGCTGTAGAGATACCTTCTGTACTCCTTTGTACGTTCTAGAGATATTTCCTGTACTCCTTTGTGCGCTGTAGAGATACCTTCTGTACTCCTTTGTGCGCTGTAGAGATACCTTCTGTACTCCTTTGTGCGCTGTAGAGATACCTTCCGTACTCCTTTGTACGCTGTAGAGATACCTTCTGTACTCCTTTGTGCGCTGTAGAGATACCTTCTGTACTCCTTTGTACGCAGTAGAGATACCTCGTGTACTCCTTTGTACGTTCTAGAGATATTTCCTGTACTCCTTTGTGCGCTGTAGAGATACCATCTGTACTCCTTTGTGCGCTGTAGAGATACCTTCTGTACTCCTTTGTGCGCTGTAGAGATACCTTCTGTACTCCTTTGTACGCTGAAGAGACACCTCGTGTACTCCTTTGTACGTTCTAGAGATATTTCCTGTACTCCTTTGTGCGCTGTAGAGATACCTTCTGTACTCCTTTGTGCGCTGTAGAGATACCTTCTGTACTCCTTTGTGCGCTGTAGAGATACCTTCTGTACTCTTTTGTACGCTGTAGAGATACCTTCTGTGCTCCTTTGTGCGCTGTAGAGATACCTTCTGTACTCCTTTGTGCGCTGTAGAGATACCTTCTGTACTCCTTTGTGCGCTGTAGAGATACCTTCTGTACTCCTTTGTGCGCTGTAGAGATACCTTCTGTACTCCTTTGTACGTTCTAGAGATATTTCCTGTACTCCTTTGTGCGCTGTAGAGATACCTTCTGTACTCCTTTGTACGCTGTAGAGAACCTCGTGTACTCTTTTGTGCGCTGTAGAGATACCTTCTGTACCCCATGTGCGCTGTAGAGATACCTTCTGTACTCCTTTGTACGCTGTAGAGATACCTCGTGTACTCCTTTGTACGTTCTAGAGATATTTCCTGTACTCCTTTGTGCGCTGTAGAGATACCTTCTGTACTCCTTTGTGCGCTGTAGAGATACCTTCTGTACTCCTTTGTGCGCTGTAGAGATACCTTTTGTACTCCTTTGTGCGCTGTAGAGATACCTTCTGTACTCCTTTGTACGCTGTAGAGATACCTCGTGTACTCCTTTGTACGTTCTAGAGATATTTCCTGTACTCCTTTGTGCGCTGTAGAGATACCTTCTGTACTCCTTTGTGCGCTGTAGAGATACCTTCTGTACTTCTTTGTGCGCTGTAGAGATACCTTCTGTACTCCTTTGTACGCTGTAGAGATACCTCGTGTACTCCTTTGTACGTTCTAGAGATATTTCCTGTACTCCTTTGTGCGCTGTAGAGATACCTTCGGTACTCCTTTGTGCGCTGTAAAGATACCTTCTGTACTCTTTTGTGCGCTGTAGAGATACCTTCTGTACTCCTTTGTACGCTGTAAAGATACCTCGTGTACTCCTTTGTACGTTCTAGAGATATTTCCTGTACTCCTTTGTGCGCTGTAGAGATACCTTCTGTACTCCTTTGTGCGCTGTAGAGATACCTTCTGTACTCCTTTGTGCGCTGTAGAGATACCTTCTGTACTCCTTTGTGCGCTGTAGAGATACCTTCCGTACTCCTTTGTACGCTGTAGAGATACCTCGTGTACTCCTTTGTACGTTCTAGAGATATTTCTTGTACTCATTTGTGCGCTGTAGAGATACCTTCTGTACTCCTTTGTGCGCTGTAGAGATACCTTCTGTACTCCTTTGTGCGCTGTAGAGATACCTTCTGTACTCCTTTGTGCGCTGTAGAGATACCTTCTGTACTCCTTTGTGCGCTGTAGGGATACCTTCTGTACTCCTTTGTACGCTGTAGAGATACCTTCTGTACTCCTTTGTGCGCTGTAGAGATACCTTCTGTACTCCTTTGTACGCTGTAGAGATACCTCGTGTACTCCTTTGTACGTTCTAGAAATATTTCCTGTACTCCTTTGTGCGCTGTAGAGATACCTTCTGTACTCCTTTGTGCGCTGTAGAGATACCTTCTGTACTCCTTTGTGCGCTGTAGAGATACCTTCTGTACTCTTTTGTACGCTGTAGAGATACCTTCTGTACTCCTTTGTGCGCTGTAGAGATACCTTCTGCACTCCTTTGTACGCTGTAGAGATACCTCGTGTACTCCTTTGTACGTTCTAGAGATATTTCCTGTACTCCTTTGTGCGCTGTAGAGATACCTTCTGTACTCCTTTGTGCGCTGTAGAGATACCTTCTGTACTCCTTTGTACGTTCTAGAGATATTTCCTGTACTCCTTTGTACGCTGTAGAGATACCTTCTGTACTCCTTTGTGCGCTGTAGAGATACCTTCTGTACTCCTTTGTGTGCTGTAGAGATACCTTCTGTACTCCTTTGTACGCTATAGAGATACCTCGTGTACTCCTTTGTACGTTCTAGAGATATTTCCTGTACTCCTTTGTGCGCTGTAGAGATACCTTCTGTACTCCTTTGTGCGCTGTAGAGATACCTTCTGTACTTCTTTGTGCGCTGTAGAGATACCTTCTGTACTCCTTTGTACGCTGTAGAGATACCTCGTGTACTTCTTTGTACGTTCTAGAGATATTTCCTGTACTCCTTTGTGCGCTGTAGAGATACCTTCGGTACTCCTTTGTGCGCTGTAGAGATACCTTCTGTACTCCTTTGTGCGCTGTAGAGATACCTTCTGTACTCCTTCGTACGCTGTAGAGATACCTTCTGTACTCCTTTGTGCGCTGTAGAGATACCTTCTGTACTCCTTTGTACGCTGTAGAGATACCTCGTGTACTCCTTTGTACGTTCTAGAGATATTTCCTGTACTCCTTTGTGCGCTGTAGAGATACCTTCTGTACTCCTTTGTGCGCTGTAGAGATACCTTCTGTACTCCTTTGTGCGCTGTAGAGATACCTTCTGTACTCCTTTGTACGCTGTAGAGATACCTTCTGTACTCCTTTGTGCGCTGTAGAGATACCTTCTGCACTCCTTTGTACGCTGTAGAGATACCTCGTGTACTCCTTTGTACGTTCTAGAGATATTTCCTGTACTCCTTTGTGCGCTGTAGAGATACCTTCTGTACTCCTATGTGCGCTGTAGAGATACCTTCTGTACTCCTTTGTACGTTCTAGAGATATTTCCTGTACTCCTTTGTACGCTGTAGAGATACCTTCTGTACTCCTTTGTGCGCTGTAGAGATACCTTCTGTACTCCTTTGTACGCTGTAGAGATACCTCGTGTACTCCTTTGTACGTTCTAGAGATATTTTCTGTACTCCTTTGTGCGCTGTAGAGATACCTTCTGTACTCCTTTGTGCGCTGTAGAGATACCTTCTGTACTCCTTTGTGCGCTGTAGAGATACCTTCTGTACTCCTTTGTGCGCTGTAGAGATACCTTCTGTACTCCTTTGTGCGCTGTAGAGATACCTTCTGTACTCCTTTGTACGCTGTAGAGATACCTCGTGTACTCCTTCGTACGTTCTAGAGATATTTCCTGTACTCCTTTGTGCGCTGTAGAGATACCTTCTGTACTCCTTTGTGCGCTGTAGAGATACCTTCTGTACTCCTTTGTGCGCTGTAGAGATACCTTCTGTACTCCTTTGTACGCTGTAGAGATACCTCGTGTACTCCTTTGTACGTTCTAGAGATATTTCCTGTACTCCTTTGTGCGCTGTAGAGATACCTTCTGTACTCCTATGTGCGCTGTAGAGATACCTTCTGTACTTTTTTGTGCGCTGTAGAGATACCTTCTGTACTCCTTTGTACGCTGTAGAGATACCTTCTGTACTCCTTTGTGCGCTGTAGAGATACCTTCTGTACTCCTTTGTGCGCTGTAGAGATACTTTCTGTGCTCCTTTGTGCGCTGTAGAGATACCTTCTGTACTCCTTTGTGCGCTGTAGAGATACCTTCTGTACTCCTTTGTACGTTCTAGAGATATTTCCTGTACTCCTTTGTGCGCTGTAGAGATACCTTCTGTACTCCTTTGTACGCTGAAGAGAACCTCGTGTACTCTTTTGTGCGCTGTAGAGATACCTTCTGTACTCCATGTGCGCTGTAGAGATACCTTCTGTACTCCTTTGTGCGCTGTAGAGATACCTTCTGTACTCCTTTGTACGTTCTAGAGATATTTCCTGTACTCCTTTGTGCGCTGTAGAGACACCTTCTGTACTCCTTTGTGCGCTGTAGAGATACCTTCTGTACTCCTTTGTGCGCTGTAGAGATACCTTCTTTACTCCTTTGTGCGCTGTAGAGATACCTTCTCTACTCCTTTGTACGCTGTAGAGATACCTCGTGTACTCCTTTGTACGTTCTAGAGATATTTCCTGTACTTCTTTGTGCGCTGTAGAGATACCTTCTGTACCTTTGTGCGCTGTAGAGATACCTTCTGTACTCCTTTGTGCGCTGTAGGGATACCTTCTGTACTCCTTTGTACGCTGTAGAGATACCTTCTGTACTCCTTTGTGCGCTGTAGAGATACCTTCTGTACTCCTTTGTGCGCTGTAGAGATACCTTCTGTACTCCTTTGTACGCTGTAGAGATACCTCGTTTACTCCTTTGTACGTTCTAGAGATATTTCCTGTACTCCTTTGTGCGCTGTAGAGATACCTTCTGTACTCCTTTGTGCGCTGTAGAGATACCTTCTGTACTCCTTTGTGCGCTGTAGAGATACCTTTTGTACTCCTTTGTGCGCTGTAGAGATACCTTCTGTACTCCTTTGTACGCTGTAGAGATACCTCGTGTACTCCTTTGTACGTTCTAGAGATATTTCCTGTACTCCTTTGTGCGCTGTAGAGATACCTTCTGTACTCCTTTGTGCGCTGTAGAGATACCTTCTGTACTTCTTTGTGCGCTGTAGAGATACCTTCTGTACTCCTTTGTACGCTGTAGAGATACCTCGTGTACTCCTTTGTACGTTCTAGAGATATTTCCTGTACTCCTTTGTGCGCTGTAGAGATACCTTCGGTACTCCTTTGTGCGCTGTAGAGATACCTTCTGTACTCTTTTGTGCGCTGTAGAGATACCTTCTGTACTCCTTTGTACGCTGTAGAGATACCTTCTGTACTCCTTTGTGCGCTGTAGAGATACCTTCTGTACTCCTTTGTACGCTGTAGAGATACCTCGTGTACTCCTTTGTACGTTCTAGAGATATTTCCTGTACTCCTTTGTGCGCTGTAGAGATACCTTCTGTACTCCTTTGTGCGCTTTAGAGATACCTTCTGTACTCCTTTGTGCGCTGTAGAGATACCTTCTCTACTCCTTTGTACGCTGTAGAGATACCTTCTGTACTCTTTTGTGCGCTGTAGAGATACCTTCTGTACTCCTTTGTACGCTGTAGAGATACCTCGTGTACTCCTTTGTACGTTCTAGAGATATTTCCTGTACTCCTTTGTGCGCTGTAGAGATACCTTCTGTACTCCTTTGTGCGCTGTAGAGATACCTTCTGTACTCCTTTGTACGTTCTAGAGATATTTCCTGTACTCCTTTGTACGCTGTAGAGATACCTTCTGTACTCCTTTGTGCGCTCTAGAGATACCTTCTGTACTCCTTTGTACGCTGTAGAGATACCTCGTGTACTCCTTTGTACGTTTTAGAGATATTTCCTGTACTCCTTTGTGCGCTGTAGAGATACCTTCTGTACTCCTTTGTGCGCTGTAGAGATACCTTCTGTACCCCTTTGTGCGCTGTAGGGATACCTTCTGTACTCCTTTGTGCGCTGTAGAGATACCTTCTGTACTCCTTTGTACGCTGTAGAGATACCACGTGTACTCCTTTGTACGTTCTAGAGATATTTCCTGTACTCCTTTGTGCGCTGTAGAGATACCTTCTGTACTCCTTTGTGCGCTGTAGAGATACCTTCTGTACTCCTTTGTGCGCTGTAGAGATACCTTCTGTACTCCTTTGTGCGCTGTAGAAATACCTTCTGTACTCCTTTGTACGCTGTAGAGATACCTCGTGTACTCCTTTGTACGTTCTAGAGATATTTCCTGTACTCCTTTGTGCGCTGTAGAGATACCTTCTGTACTCCTTTGTGCGCTGTAGAGATACCTTCTGTACTCCTTTGTGCACTGTAGAGATACCTTCTGTACTCCTTTGTACGCTGTAGAGATACCTTCTGTACTCCTTTGTGCGCTGTAGAGATACCTTCTGTACTCCTTTGTGCGCTGTAGAGATACTTTCTGTACTCCTTTGTGCGCTGTAGAGATACCTTCTGTACTCCTTTGTGCGCTGTAGAGATACCTTCTGTACTCCTTTGTACGTTCTAGAGATATTTCCTGTACTCCTTTGTGCGCTGTAGAGATACCTTCTGTACTCCTTTGTACGCTGTAGAGAACCTCGTGTACTCTTTTGTGCGCTGTAGAGATACCTTCTGTACTCCTTTGTGCGCTGTAGAGATACCTTCTGTACTCCTTTGTGTGCTGTAGAGATACCTTCTGTACTCCTTTGTACGTTCTAGAGATATTTCCTGTACTCCTTTGTGCGCTGTAGAGATACCTTCTGTACTCCTTTGTGCGCTGTAGATATACCTTCTGTACTCCTTTGTGCGCTGTAGAGATATCTTCTGTACTCCTTTGTGCGCTGTAGAGATACCTTCTCTACTCCTTTGTACGCTGTAAAGATACCTCGTGTACTCCTTTGTACGTTCTAGAGATATTTCCTGTACTCCTTTGTGCGCTGTAGAGATACCTTCTGTACTCCTTTGTGCGCTGTAGAGATACCTTCTGTACTCCTTTGTGCCTTGTAGAGATACCTTCTGTACTCCTTTGTGCGCTGTAGAGATACCTTCCGTACTCCTTTGTACGCTGTAGAGAAAACCTCGTGTACTCCTTTGTACGTTCTAGAGATATTTCTTGTACTCATTTGTGCGCTGTAGAGATACCTTCTGTACTCCTTTGTGCGCTGTAGAGATACCTTCTGTACTCCTTTGTGCGCTGTAGAGATACCTTCTGTACTCCTTTGTGCGCTGTAGAGATACCTTCTGTACTCCTTTGTGCGCTGTAGGGATACCTTCTGTACTCCTTTGTACGCTGTAGAGATACCTTCTCTACTCCTTTGTGCGCTGTAGAGACACCTTCTGTACTCCTTTGTGCGCTGTAGAGATACCTTCTGTACTCCTTTGTACGCTGTAGAGATACCTCGTGTACTCCTTTGTACGTTCTAGAGATATTTCCTGTACTCCTTTGTGCGCTGTAGAGATACCTTCTGTACTCCTTTGTGCGCTGTAGAGATACATTCTGTACTCCTTTGTGCGCTGTAGAGATACCTTTTGTACTCCTTTTTGCGCTGTAGAGATACCTTCTGTACTCCTTTGTACGCTGTAGAGATACCTCGTGTACTCCTTTGTACGTTCTTGAGATATTTCCTGTACTCCTTTGTGCGCTGTAAAGATACCTTCTGTACTCCTTTGTGCGCTGTAGAGATACCTTCTGTACTCCTTTGTGCGCTGCAGAGATACCTCGTGTACTCCTTGGTACGTTCTAGAGATATTTCCTGTACTCCTTTGTGCGCTGTAGAGATACCTTCTGTACTCCTTTGTGCGCTGTAGAGATACCTTCTGTACTCCTTTTTGCGCTGTAGAGATACCTCGTGTACTCCTTTGTACGTTCTAGAGATATTTCTTGTACTCCTTTGTGCGCTGTAGAGATACCTTCTGTACCCCTTTGTGCGCTGTAGAGATACCTTCTGTACTCCTTTGTGCGCTGTAGAGATACCTTCTGTACTCCTTTGTGCGCTGTAGAGATACCTTCTGTACTCCTTTGTAAGCTGTAGAGATACCTCGTGTACTCCTTTGTACGTTCTAGAGATATTTCCTGTACTCCTTTGTGCGCTGTAGAGATACCTTCTGTACTCCTTTGTGCGCTGTAGAGATACCTTCTGTACTCCTTTGTGCGCTGTAGAGATACCTTCTGTACTCCTTGGTGCGCTGTAGAGATACCTTCTGTACTCCTTTGTAAGCTGTAGAGATACCTCGTGTACTCCTTTGTGCGCTGTAGAGATACCTCGTGTACTCCTTTGTGCGCTGTAGAGATACCTTCTGTACTCCTTTGTGCGCTGTAGAGATACCTTCTGTACTCCTTTGAACACTGTAGAGATACCTCGTGTACTCCTTTGTACGTTCTAGAGATATTTCCTGTACTCCTTTGTGCGCCGTAGAGATACCTTCTGTACTCCTTTGTGCGCTGTAGAGATACCTTCTGTACTCCTTTGTACGTTCTAGAGATATTTCCTGTATTTCTTTGTGCGCTGTAGAGATACCTTCTGTACTCCTTTGTGCGCTGTAGAGATACCTTCTGTACTCCTTTGTGCGCTGTAGAGATACCTTCTGTACTCCTTTGTGCGCTGTAGAGATACCTTCTGTACTCCTTTGTACGCTGTAGAGATACCTCGTGTACTCCTTTGTACGTTCTAGAGATATTTCCTGTACTAATTTGTGCGCTGTAGAGATACCTTCTGTACTCCTTTGTGCGCTGTAGAGATACCTTCTGTACTCCTTTGTGCGCTGTAGAGATACCTTCTGTACTCCTTTGTGCGCTGTAGAGATACCTTCTGTACTCCTTTGGGCGCTGTAGAGATACCTTTTGTACTCCTTTGTACGCTGTAGAGATACCTCGTGTACTCCTTTGTACGTTCTAGAGATATTTCCTGTACTCCTTTGTGCGCTGTAGAGATACCTTCTGTACTCCTTTGTGCGCTGTAGAGATACCTTCTGTACTCCTTTGTACGTTCTAGAGATATTTCCTGTACTCCTTTGTGCGCTGTAGAGATACCTTCTGTACTCCTTTGTGCGCTGTAGAGATACCTTCTGTACTCCTTTGTGCGCTGTAGAGATACCTTCCGTACTCCTTTGTACGCTGTAGAGATACCTTCTGTACTCCTTTGTGCGCTGTAGAGATACCTTCTGTACTCCTTTGTACGCAGTAGAGATACCTCGTGTACTCCTTTGTACGTTCTAGAGATATTTCCTGTACTCCTTTGTGCGCTGTAGAGATACCATCTGTACTCCTTTGTGCGCTGTAGAGATACCATCTGTACTCCTTTGTGCGCTGTAGAGATACCTTCTGTACTCCTTTGTACGCTGTAGAGATACCTCGTGTACTCCTTTGTACGTTCTAGAGATATTTCCTGTACTCCTTTGTGCGCTGTAGAGATACCTTCTGTACTCCTTTGTGCGCTGTAGAGATACCTTCTGTACTCCTTTGTGCGCTGTAGAGATACCTTCTGTACTCTTTTGTACGCTGTAGAGATACCTTGTGTGCTCCTTTGTGCGCTGTAGAGATACCTTCTGTACTCCTTTGTGCGCTGTAGAGATACCTTCTGTACTCCTTTGTGCGCTGTAGAGATACCTTCTGTACTCCTTTGTGCGCTGTAGAGATACCTTCTGTACTCCTTTGTGCGCTGTAGAGATACCTTCTGTACTCCGTTGTGCGCTGTAGAGATACCTCGTGTACTCCTTTGTACGTTCTAGAGATATTTCCTGTACTCCTTTGTGCGCTGTAGAGATACCTTCTGTACTCCTATGTGCGCTGTAGAGATACCTTCTGTACTTTTTTGTGCGCTGTAGAGATACCTTCTGTACTCCTTTGTACGCTGTAGAGATACCTTCTGTACTCCTTTGTGCGCTGTAGAGATACCTTCTGTACTCCTTTGTGCGCTGTAGAGATACTTTCTGTGCTCCTTTGTGCGCTGTAGAGATACCTTCTGTACTCCTTTGTGCGCTGTAGAGATACCTTCTGTACTCCTTTGTACGTTCTAGAGATATTTCCTGTACTCCTTTGTGCGCTGTAGAGATACCTTCTGTACTCCTTTGTACGCTGAAGAGAACCTCGTGTACTCTTTTGTGCGCTGTAGAGATACCTTCTGTACTCCATGTGCGCTGTAGAGATACCTTCTGTACTCCTTTGTGCGCTGTAGAGATACCTTCTGTACTCCTTTGTACGTTCTAGAGATATTTCCTGTACTCCTTTGTGCGCTGTAGAGACACCTTCTGTACTCCTTTGTGCGCTGTAGAGATACCTTCTGTACTCCTTTGTGCGCTGTAGAGATACCTTCTTTACTCCTTTGTGCGCTGTAGAGATACCTTCTCTACTCCTTTGTACGCTGTAGAGATACCTCGTGTACTCCTTTGTACGTTCTAGAGATATTTCCTGTACTTCTTTGTGCGCTGTAGAGATACCTTCTGTACCTTTGTGCGCTGTAGAGATACCTTCTGTACTCCTTTGTGCGCTGTAGGGATACCTTCTGTACTCCTTTGTACGCTGTAGAGATACCTTCTGTACTCCTTTGTGCGCTGTAGAGATACCTTCTGTACTCCTTTGTGCGCTGTAGAGATACCTTCTGTACTCCTTTGTACGCTGTAGAGATACCTCGTTTACTCCTTTGTACGTTCTAGAGATATTTCCTGTACTCCTTTGTGCGCTGTAGAGATACCTTCTGTACTCCTTTGTGCGCTGTAGAGATACCTTCTGTACTCCTTTGTGCGCTGTAGAGATACCTTTTGTACTCCTTTGTGCGCTGTAGAGATACCTTCTGTACTCCTTTGTACGCTGTAGAGATACCTCGTGTACTCCTTTGTACGTTCTAGAGATATTTCCTGTACTCCTTTGTGCGCTGTAGAGATACCTTCTGTACTCCTTTGTGCGCTGTAGAGATACCTTCTGTACTTCTTTGTGCGCTGTAGAGATACCTTCTGTACTCCTTTGTACGCTGTAGAGATACCTCGTGTACTCCTTTGTACGTTCTAGAGATATTTCCTGTACTCCTTTGTGCGCTGTAGAGATACCTTCGGTACTCCTTTGTGCGCTGTAGAGATACCTTCTGTACTCTTTTGTGCGCTGTAGAGATACCTTCTGTACTCCTTTGTACGCTGTAGAGATACCTTCTGTACTCCTTTGTGCGCTGTAGAGATACCTTCTGTACTCCTTTGTACGCTGTAGAGATACCTCGTGTACTCCTTTGTACGTTCTAGAGATATTTCCTGTACTCCTTTGTGCGCTGTAGAGATACCTTCTGTACTCCTTTGTGCGCTTTAGAGATACCTTCTGTACTCCTTTGTGCGCTGTAGAGATACCTTCTCTACTCCTTTGTACGCTGTAGAGATACCTTCTGTACTCTTTTGTGCGCTGTAGAGATACCTTCTGTACTCCTTTGTACGCTGTAGAGATACCTCGTGTACTCCTTTGTACGTTCTAGAGATATTTCCTGTACTCCTTTGTGCGCTGTAGAGATACCTTCTGTACTCCTTTGTGCGCTGTAGAGATACCTTCTGTACTCCTTTGTACGTTCTAGAGATATTTCCTGTACTCCTTTGTACGCTGTAGAGATACCTTCTGTACTCCTTTGTGCGCTCTAGAGATACCTTCTGTACTCCTTTGTACGCTGTAGAGATACCTCGTGTACTCCTTTGTACGTTTTAGAGATATTTCCTGTACTCCTTTGTGCGCTGTAGAGATACCTTCTGTACTCCTTTGTGCGCTGTAGAGATACCTTCTGTACCCCTTTGTGCGCTGTAGGGATACCTTCTGTACTCCTTTGTGCGCTGTAGAGATACCTTCTGTACTCCTTTGTACGCTGTAGAGATACCACGTGTACTCCTTTGTACGTTCTAGAGATATTTCCTGTACTCCTTTGTGCGCTGTAGAGATACCTTCTGTACTCCTTTGTGCGCTGTAGAGATACCTTCTGTACTCCTTTGTGCGCTGTAGAGATACCTTCTGTACTCCTTTGTGCGCTGTAGAAATACCTTCTGTACTCCTTTGTACGCTGTAGAGATACCTCGTGTACTCCTTTGTACGTTCTAGAGATATTTCCTGTACTCCTTTGTGCGCTGTAGAGATACCTTCTGTACTCCTTTGTGCGCTGTAGAGATACCTTCTGTACTCCTTTGTGCACTGTAGAGATACCTTCTGTACTCCTTTGTACGCTGTAGAGATACCTTCTGTACTCCTTTGTGCGCTGTAGAGATACCTTCTGTACTCCTTTGTGCGCTGTAGAGATACTTTCTGTACTCCTTTGTGCGCTGTAGAGATACCTTCTGTACTCCTTTGTGCGCTGTAGAGATACCTTCTGTACTCCTTTGTACGTTCTAGAGATATTTCCTGTACTCCTTTGTGCGCTGTAGAGATACCTTCTGTACTCCTTTGTACGCTGTAGAGAACCTCGTGTACTCTTTTGTGCGCTGTAGAGATACCTTCTGTACTCCTTTGTGCGCTGTAGAGATACCTTCTGTACTCCTTTGTGTGCTGTAGAGATACCTTCTGTACTCCTTTGTACGTTCTAGAGATATTTCCTGTACTCCTTTGTGCGCTGTAGAGATACCTTCTGTACTCCTTTGTGCGCTGTAGATATACCTTCTGTACTCCTTTGTGCGCTGTAGAGATATCTTCTGTACTCCTTTGTGCGCTGTAGAGATACCTTCTCTACTCCTTTGTACGCTGTAAAGATACCTCGTGTACTCCTTTGTACGTTCTAGAGATATTTCCTGTACTCCTTTGTGCGCTGTAGAGATACCTTCTGTACTCCTTTGTGCGCTGTAGAGATACCTTCTGTACTCCTTTGTGCCTTGTAGAGATACCTTCTGTACTCCTTTGTGCGCTGTAGAGATACCTTCCGTACTCCTTTGTACGCTGTAGAGATACCTCGTGTACTCCTTTGTACGTTCTAGAGATATTTCTTGTACTCATTTGTGCGCTGTAGAGATACCTTCTGTACTCCTTTGTGCGCTGTAGAGATACCTTCTGTACTCCTTTGTGCGCTGTAGAGATACCTTCTGTACTCCTTTGTGCGCTGTAGAGATACCTTCTGTACTCCTTTGTGCGCTGTAGGGATACCTTCTGTACTCCTTTGTACGCTGTAGAGATACCTTCTCTACTCCTTTGTGCGCTGTAGAGACACCTTCTGTACTCCTTTGTGCGCTGTAGAGATACCTTCTGTACTCCTTTGTACGCTGTAGAGATACCTCGTGTACTCCTTTGTACGTTCTAGAGATATTTCCTGTACTCCTTTGTGCGCTGTAGAGATACCTTCTGTACTCCTTTGTGCGCTGTAGAGATACATTCTGTACTCCTTTGTGCGCTGTAGAGATACCTTTTGTACTCCTTTTTGCGCTGTAGAGATACCTTCTGTACTCCTTTGTACGCTGTAGAGATACCTCGTGTACTCCTTTGTACGTTCTTGAGATATTTCCTGTACTCCTTTGTGCGCTGTAAAGATACCTTCTGTACTCCTTTGTGCGCTGTAGAGATACCTTCTGTACTCCTTTGTGCGCTGCAGAGATACCTCGTGTACTCCTTGGTACGTTCTAGAGATATTTCCTGTACTCCTTTGTGCGCTGTAGAGATACCTTCTGTACTCCTTTGTGCGCTGTAGAGATACCTTCTGTACTCCTTTGTGCGCTGTAGAGATACCTTCTGTACTCCTTTGTGCGCTGTAGAGATACCTTCTGTACTCCTTTGTAAGCTGTAGAGATACCTCGTGTACTCCTTTGTACGTTCTAGAGATATTTCCTGTACTCCTTTGTGCGCTGTAGAGATACCTTCTGTACTCCTTTGTGCGCTGTAGAGATACCTTCTGTACTCCTTTGTGCGCTGTAGAGATACCTTCTGTACTCCTTGGTGCGCTGTAGAGATACCTTCTGTACTCCTTTGTAAGCTGTAGAGATACCTCGTGTACTCCTTTGTGCGCTGTAGAGATACCTCGTGTACTCCTTTGTGCGCTGTAGAGATACCTTCTGTACTCCTTTGTGCGCTGTAGAGATACCTTCTGTACTCCTTTGAACACTGTAGAGATACCTCGTGTACTCCTTTGTACGTTCTAGAGATATTTCCTGTACTCCTTTGTGCGCCGTAGAGATACCTTCTGTACTCCTTTGTGCGCTGTAGAGATACCTTCTGTACTCCTTTGTACGTTCTAGAGATATTTCCTGTATTTCTTTGTGCGCTGTAGAGATACCTTCTGTACTCCTTTGTGCGCTGTAGAGATACCTTCTGTACTCCTTTGTGCGCTGTAGAGATACCTTCTGTACTCCTTTGTGCGCTGTAGAGATACCTTCTGTACTCCTTTGTACGCTGTAGAGATACCTCGTGTACTCCTTTGTACGTTCTAGAGATATTTCCTGTACTAATTTGTGCGCTGTAGAGATACCTTCTGTACTCCTTTGTGCGCTGTAGAGATACCTTCTGTACTCCTTTGTGCGCTGTAGAGATACCTTCTGTACTCCTTTGTGCGCTGTAGAGATACCTTCTGTACTCCTTTGGGCGCTGTAGAGATACCTTTTGTACTCCTTTGTACGCTGTAGAGATACCTCGTGTACTCCTTTGTACGTTCTAGAGATATTTCCTGTACTCCTTTGTGCGCTGTAGAGATACCTTCTGTACTCCTTTGTGCGCTGTAGAGATACCTTCTGTACTCCTTTGTACGTTCTAGAGATATTTCCTGTACTCCTTTGTGCGCTGTAGAGATACCTTCTGTACTCCTTTGTGCGCTGTAGAGATACCTTCTGTACTCCTTTGTGCGCTGTAGAGATACCTTCCGTACTCCTTTGTACGCTGTAGAGATACCTTCTGTACTCCTTTGTGCGCTGTAGAGATACCTTCTGTACTCCTTTGTACGCAGTAGAGATACCTCGTGTACTCCTTTGTACGTTCTAGAGATATTTCCTGTACTCCTTTGTGCGCTGTAGAGATACCATCTGTACTCCTTTGTGCGCTGTAGAGATACCATCTGTACTCCTTTGTGCGCTGTAGAGATACCTTCTGTACTCCTTTGTACGCTGTAGAGATACCTCGTGTACTCCTTTGTACGTTCTAGAGATATTTCCTGTACTCCTTTGTGCGCTGTAGAGATACCTTCTGTACTCCTTTGTGCGCTGTAGAGATACCTTCTGTACTCCTTTGTGCGCTGTAGAGATACCTTCTGTACTCTTTTGTACGCTGTAGAGATACCTTGTGTGCTCCTTTGTGCGCTGTAGAGATACCTTCTGTACTCCTTTGTGCGCTGTAGAGATACCTTCTGTACTCCTTTGTGCGCTGTAGAGATACCTTCTGTACTCCTTTGTGCGCTGTAGAGATACCTTCTGTACTCCTTTGTGCGCTGTAGAGATACCTTCTGTACTCCGTTGTGCGCTGTAGAGATACCTTCTCTACTCCTTTGTACGCTGTAGAGATACCTCGTGTACTCCTTTGTACGTTCTAGAGATATTTCCTGTACTCCTTTGTGCGCTGTAGAGATACATTCTGTACTCCTTTGTGCGCTGTAGAGATACCTTCTGTACTCGTTTGTGCGCTGTAGAGATATCTTCTGTACTCCTTTGTGCGCTGTAGAGATACCTTCTGTACTCCTTTGTACGCTGTAGAGATACCTCGTGTACTCCTTTGTACGTTCTAGAGATATTTCTTGTACTCCTTTGTGCGCTGTAGAGATACCTTCTGTACTCCTTTGTGCGCTGTAGAGATACCTTCTGTACTCCTTTGTGCGCTGTAGAGATACCTTCTGTACTCCTTTGTGCGCTGTAGAGATACCTTCTGTACTCCTTTGTGCGCTGTAGGGATACCTTCTGTACTCCTTTGTACGCTGTAGAGATACCTTCTGTACTCCTTTGTGCGCTGTAGAGATACCTTCTGTACTCCTTTGTGCGCTGTATAGATACCTTCTGTACTCCTTTGTACGCTGTAGAGATACCTCGTGTACTCCTTTGTACGTTCTAGAGATATTTCCTGTACTCCTTTGTGCGCTGTAGAGATACCTTCTGTACTCCTTTGTGCGCTGTAGAGATACCTTCTGTACTTCTTTGTGCGCTGTAGAGATACCTTCTGTACTCCTTTGTACGCTGTAGAGATACCTCGTGTACTCCTTTGTACGTTCTAGAGATATTTCCTGTACTCCTTTGTACGCTGTAGAGATACCTTCTGTACTCCTTTGTGCGCTGTAGAGATACCTTCTGTACTCCTTTGTGCGCTGTAGAGATACCTTCTGTACTCCTTTGTACGCTGTAGAGATACCTTCTGTACTCCTTTGTGCGCTGTAGAGATACCTTCTGTACTCCTTTGTGCGCTGTAAAGATACCTTCTGTACTCCTTTGTACGTTCTAGAGATATTCCCTGTACTCCTTTGTACGCTGTAGAGATACCTTCTGTACTCCTTTGTGCGCTCTAGAGATACCTTCTGTACTCCTTTGTACGCTGTAGAGATACCTCGTGTACTCCTTTGTACGTTCTAAAGATATTTCCTGTTCTCCTTTGTGCGCTGTAGAGATACCTTCTGTACTCCTTTGTGCGCTGTAGAGATACCTTCTGTACTCCTTTGTGTGCTGTAGAGATACCTTCTGTACTCCTTTGTGCGCTGTAGAGATACCTTCTGTACTCCTTTGTACGCTGTAGAGATACCTCGTGTACTCCTTTGTACGTTTTAGAGATATTTCCTGTACTCCTTTGTGCGCTGTAGAGATACCTTCTGTACTCCTTTGTGCGCTGTAGAGAAACCTTCTGTACTCCTTTTTGCGCTGTAGAGATACCTTCTGTACTCCTTTGTGCGCTGTAGAGATACCTTCTGTACTCCTTTGCACGCTGTAGAGATACCTCGTGTACTCCTTTGTACGTTCTAGAGATATTTCCTGTACTCCTTTGTGCGCTGTAGAGATACCTTCTGTACTCCTTTGTGCGCTGTAGAGATACCTTCTGTACTCCTTTGTGCGCTGTAGAGATACCTTCTGTACTCCTTTGTACGCTGTAGAAATACCTTCTGTACTCCTTTGTGCGCTGTAGAGATACCTTCTGTACTCCTTTGTGCGCTGTAGAGATACCTTCTGTACTCCTTTGTGCGCTGTAGAGATACCTTCTGTACCCCTTTGTGCGCTGTAGAGATACCTTCTGTACTCCTTTGTACGTTCTAGAGATATTTCCTGTACTCCTTTGTGCGCTGTAGAGATACCTTCTGTACTCCTTTGTACGCTGTGGAGAACCTCGTGTACTCTTTTGTGCGCTGTAGAGATACCTTCTGTACTCCTTTGTGCGCTGTAGAGATACCTTCTGTACTCCTTTGTGTGCTGTAGAGATACCTTCTGTACTCCTTTGTACGTTCTAGAGATATTTCCTGTACTCCTTTGTGCGCTGTAGAGATACCTTCTGTACTCCTTTGTGCGCTGTAGAGATACCTTCTGTACTCCTTTGTGCGCTGTAGAGATATCTTCTGTACTCCTTTGTGCGCTGTAGAGATACCTTCTCTACTCCGTTGTAAGCTGTAAAGATACCTCGTGTACTCCTTTGTACGTTCTAGAGATATTTCCTGTACTCCTTTGTGCGCTGTAGAGATACCTTCTGTACTCCTTTGTGCGCTGTAGAGATACCTTCTGTACTCCTTTGTGCGCTGTAGAGATACCTTCTGTACTCCTTTGTGCGCTGTAGAGATACCTTCTGTACTCCTTTGTGCGCTGTAGAGATACCTTCTGTACTCCTTTGTGCGCTGTAGAGATACCTTCTGTACTCCTTTGTACGCTGTAGAGATACCTCGAGTACTCCTTTGTACGTTCTAGAGATATTTCTTGTACTCCTTTGTGCGCTGTAGAGATACCTTCTGTACTCCTTTGTGCGCTGTAGAGATACCTTCTGTACTCCTTTGTGCGCTGTAGAGATACCTTCTGTACCCCTTTGTGCGCTGTAGAGATACCTTCTGTACTCCTTTGTACGTTCTAGAGATATTTCCTGTACTCCTTTGTGCGCTGTAGAGATACCTTCTGTACTCCTTTGTACGCTGTGGAGAACCTCGTGTACTCTTTTGTGCGCTGTAGAGATACCTTCTGTACTCCTTTGTGCGCTGTAGAGATACCTTCTGTACTCCTTTGTGTGCTGTAGAGATACCTTCTGTACTCCTTTGTACGTTCTAGAGATATTTCCTGTACTCCTTTGTGCGCTGTAGAGATACCTTCTGTACTCCTTTGTGCGCTGTAGAGATACCTTCTGTACTCCTTTGTGCGCTGTAGAGATATCTTCTGTACTCCTTTGTGCGCTGTAGAGATACCTTCTCTACTCCGTTGTAAGCTGTAAAGATACCTCGTGTACTCCTTTGTACGTTCTAGAGATATTTCCTGTACTCCTTTGTGCGCTGTAGAGATACCTTCTGTACTTCTTTGTGCGCTGTAGAGATACCTTCTGTACTCCTTTGTGCGCTGTAGAGATACCTTCTGTACTCCTTTGTGCGCTGTAGAGATACCTTCTGTACTCCTTTGTACGCTGTAGAGATACCTCGAGTACTCCTTTGTACGTTCTAGAGATATTTCTTGTACTCCTTTGTGCGCTGTAGAGATACCTTCTGTACTCCTTTGTGCGCTGTAGAGATACCTTCTGTACTCCTTTGTGCGCTGTAGAGATACCTTCTGTACTCCTTTGTGCGCTGTAGAGATACCTTCTGTACTCCTTTGTGCGCTGTAGGGATACTTTCTGTACTCCTTTGTACGCTGTAGAGATACCTTCTGTACTCCTTTGTGCGCTGTAGAGATACCTTCTGTATTCCTTTGTGCGCTGTAGAGATACCTTCTGTACTCCTTTGTACGCTCTAGAGATATATCGTGTACTCCTTTGTACGTTCTAGAGATATTTCCTGTACTCCTTTGTGCGCTGTAGAGATACCTTCTGTACTCCTTTGTGCGCTGTAGAGATACCTTCTGTACTCCTTTGTGCGCTGTAGAGATACCTTTTGTACTCCTTTGTGCGCTGTAGAGATACCTTCTGTACTCATTTGTACGCTGTAGAGATACCTCGTGTACTCCTTTGTACGTTCTGGAGATATTTCCTGTACTCCTTTGTGCGCTGTAAAGATACCTTCAGTACTCCTTTGTGCGCTGTAGAGATACCTTCTGTACTCCTTTTTGCGCTGTAGAGATACCTCGTGTACTCCTTTGTACGTTCTAGAGATATTTCTTGTACTCCTTTGTGCGCTGTAGAGATACCTTCTGTACTCCTTTGTGCGCTGTAGAGATACCTTCTGTACTCCTTTGTGCGCTGTAGAGACACCTTCTGTACTCCTTTGTGCGCTGTAGAGATACCTTCTGTACTCCTTTGTAAGCTGTAGAGATACCTCGTGTACTCCTTTGTACGTTCTAGAGATATTTCCTGTACTCCTTTGTGCGCTGTAGAGATACCTTCTGTACTCCTTTGTGCGCTGTAGAGATACCTTCTGTACTCCTTTGTGCGCTGTAGAGATATCTTCTGTACTCCTTTGTGCGCTGTAGAGATACCTTCTGTACTCCTTTGTACGCTGTAGAGATACCTCGTGTACTCCTTTGTGCGCTGTAGAGATACCTCGTGTACTCCTTTGTGCGCTGTAGAGATACCTTCTGTACTCCTTTGTGCGCTGTAGAGATACCTTCTGTACTCCTTTGAACGCTGTAGAGATACCTCGTGTACTCCTTTGTACGTTCTAGAGATATTTCCTGAACTCCTTTGTGCGCCGTAGAGATACCTTCTGTACTCCTTTGTGCGCTGTAGAGATACCTTCTGTACCCCTTTGTACGTTCTAGAGATATTTCCTGTATTTCTTTGTGCGCTGTAGAGATACCTTCTGTACTCCTTTGTGCGCTGTAGAGATACCTTCTGTACTCCTTTGTGCGCTGTAGAGATACCTTCTGTACTCCTTTGTGCGCTGTAGGGATACCTTCTGTCCTCCTTTGTACGTTCTTGAGATATTTCCTGTACTCCTTTGTGTGCTGTAAAGATACCTTCTGTACTCCTTTGTGCGCTGTAGAGATACCTTCTGTACTCCTTTGTGCGCTGTAGAGATACCTCGTGTACTCCTTTGTACGTTCTAGAGATATTTCCTGTACTCCTTTGTGCGCTGTAGAGATACCTTCTGTACTCCTTTGTGCGCTGTAGAGATACCTTCTGTACTCCTTTTTGCGCTGTAGAGATATTTCTTGTACTCCTTTGTACGTTCTAGAGATATTTCTTGTACTCCTTTGTGCGCTGTAGAGATACCTTCTGTACTCCTTTGTGCGCTGTAGAGATACCTTCTGTACTCCTTTGTGCGCTGTAGAGATACCTTCTGTACTCCTTTGTGCGCTGTAGAGATACCTTCTGTACTCCTTTGTAAGCTGTAGAGATACCTCGTGTACTCCTTTGTACGTTCTAGAGATATTTCCTGTACTCCTTTGTGCGCTGTAGAGATACCTTCTGTACTCCTTTGTGCGCTGTAGCGATACCTTCTGTACTCCTTTGTGCGCTGTAGAGATACCTTCTGTACTCCTTGGTGCGCTGTAGAGATACCTTCTGTACTCCTTTGTACGCTGTAGAGATACCTCGTGTACTCCTTTGTGCGCTGTAGAGATACCTCGTGTACTCCTTTGTGCGCTGTAGAGATACCTTCTGTACTCCTTTGTGCGCTGTAGAGATACCTTCTGTACTCCTTTGAACACTGTAGAGATACCTCGTGTACTCCTTTGTACGTTCTAGAGATATTTCCTGTACTCCTTTGTGCGCCGTAGAGATACCTTCTGTACTCCTTTGTGCGCTGTAGAGATACCTTCTGTACTTCTTTGTACGTTCTAGAGATATTTCGTGTATTTCTTTGTGCGCTGTAGAGATACCTTCTGTACTCCTTTGTGCGCTGTAGAGATACCTTCTGTACTCCTTTGTGCGCTGTAGAGATACCTTCTGTACTCCTTTGTGCGCTGTAGAGATACCTTCTGTACTCCTTTGTACGCTGTAGAGATACCTCGTGTACTCCTTTGTACGTTCTAGAGATATTTCCTGTACTAATTTGTGCGCTGTAGAGATACCTTCTGTACTCCTTTGTGCGCTGTAGAGATACCTTCTGTACTCTTTTGTGCGCTGTAGAGATACCTTCTGTACTCCTTTGTGCGCTGTAGAGATACCTTCTGTACTCCTTTGGGTGCTGTAGAGATACCTTTTGTACTCCTTTGTACGCTGTAGAGATACCTCGTGTACTCCTTTGTACGTTCTAGAGATATTTCCTGTACTCCTTTGTGCGCTGTAGAGATACCTTCTGTACTCCTTTGTGCGCTGTAGAGATACCTTCTGTACTCCTTTGTACGTTCTAGAGATATTTCCTGTACTCCTTTGTGCGCTGTAGAGATACCTTCTGTACTCCTTTGTGCGCTGTAGAGATACCTTCTGTACTCCTTTGTGCGCTGTAGAGATACCTTCCGTACTCCTTTGTACGCTGTAGAGATACCTTCTGTACTCCTTTGTGCGCTGTAGAGATACCTTCTGTACTCCTTTGTACGCAGTAGAGATACCTCGTGTACTCCTTTGTACGTTTTAGAGATATTTCCTGTACTCCTTTGTGCGCTGTAGAGATACCTTCTGTACTCCTTTGTGCGCTGTAGAGAAACCTTCTGTACTCCTTTTTGCGCTGTAGAGATACCTTCTGTACTCCTTTGTGCGCTGTAGAGATACCTTCTGTACTCCTTTGCACGCTGTAGAGATACCTCGTGTACTCCTTTGTACGTTCTAGAGATATTTCCTGTACTCCTTTGTGCGCTGTAGAGATACCTTCTGTACTCCTTTGTGCGCTGTAGAGATACCTTCTGTACTCCTTTGTGCGCTGTAGAGATACCTTCTGTACTCCTTTGTACGCTGTAGAAATACCTTCTGTACTCCTTTGTGCGCTGTAGAGATACCTTCTGTACTCCTTTGTGCGCTGTAGAGATACCTTCTGTACTCCTTTGTGCGCTGTAGAGATACCTTCTGTACCCCTTTGTGCGCTGTAGAGATACCTTCTGTACTCCTTTGTACGTTCTAGAGATATTTCCTGTACTCCTTTGTGCGCTGTAGAGATACCTTCTGTACTCCTTTGTACGCTGTGGAGAACCTCGTGTACTCTTTTGTGCGCTGTAGAGATACCTTCTGTACTCCTTTGTGCGCTGTAGAGATACCTTCTGTACTCCTTTGTGTGCTGTAGAGATACCTTCTGTACTCCTTTGTACGTTCTAGAGATATTTCCTGTACTCCTTTGTGCGCTGTAGAGATACCTTCTGTACTCCTTTGTGCGCTGTAGAGATACCTTCTGTACTCCTTTGTGCGCTGTAGAGATATCTTCTGTACTCCTTTGTGCGCTGTAGAGATACCTTCTCTACTCCGTTGTAAGCTGTAAAGATACCTCGTGTACTCCTTTGTACGTTCTAGAGATATTTCCTGTACTCCTTTGTGCGCTGTAGAGATACCTTCTGTACTCCTTTGTGCGCTGTAGAGATACCTTCTGTACTCCTTTGTGCGCTGTAGAGATACCTTCTGTACTCCTTTGTGCGCTGTAGAGATACCTTCTGTACTCCTTTGTGCGCTGTAGAGATACCTTCTGTACTCCTTTGTGCGCTGTAGAGATACCTTCTGTACTCCTTTGTACGCTGTAGAGATACCTCGAGTACTCCTTTGTACGTTCTAGAGATATTTCTTGTACTCCTTTGTGCGCTGTAGAGATACCTTCTGTACTCCTTTGTGCGCTGTAGAGATACCTTCTGTACTCCTTTGTGCGCTGTAGAGATACCTTCTGTACCCCTTTGTGCGCTGTAGAGATACCTTCTGTACTCCTTTGTACGTTCTAGAGATATTTCCTGTACTCCTTTGTGCGCTGTAGAGATACCTTCTGTACTCCTTTGTACGCTGTGGAGAACCTCGTGTACTCTTTTGTGCGCTGTAGAGATACCTTCTGTACTCCTTTGTGCGCTGTAGAGATACCTTCTGTACTCCTTTGTGTGCTGTAGAGATACCTTCTGTACTCCTTTGTACGTTCTAGAGATATTTCCTGTACTCCTTTGTGCGCTGTAGAGATACCTTCTGTACTCCTTTGTGCGCTGTAGAGATACCTTCTGTACTCCTTTGTGCGCTGTAGAGATATCTTCTGTACTCCTTTGTGCGCTGTAGAGATACCTTCTCTACTCCGTTGTAAGCTGTAAAGATACCTCGTGTACTCCTTTGTACGTTCTAGAGATATTTCCTGTACTCCTTTGTGCGCTGTAGAGATACCTTCTGTACTTCTTTGTGCGCTGTAGAGATACCTTCTGTACTCCTTTGTGCGCTGTAGAGATACCTTCTGTACTCCTTTGTGCGCTGTAGAGATACCTTCTGTACTCCTTTGTACGCTGTAGAGATACCTCGAGTACTCCTTTGTACGTTCTAGAGATATTTCTTGTACTCCTTTGTGCGCTGTAGAGATACCTTCTGTACTCCTTTGTGCGCTGTAGAGATACCTTCTGTACTCCTTTGTGCGCTGTAGAGATACCTTCTGTACTCCTTTGTGCGCTGTAGAGATACCTTCTGTACTCCTTTGTGCGCTGTAGGGATACTTTCTGTACTCCTTTGTACGCTGTAGAGATACCTTCTGTACTCCTTTGTGCGCTGTAGAGATACCTTCTGTATTCCTTTGTGCGCTGTAGAGATACCTTCTGTACTCCTTTGTACGCTCTAGAGATATATCGTGTACTCCTTTGTACGTTCTAGAGATATTTCCTGTACTCCTTTGTGCGCTGTAGAGATACCTTCTGTACTCCTTTGTGCGCTGTAGAGATACCTTCTGTACTCCTTTGTGCGCTGTAGAGATACCTTTTGTACTCCTTTGTGCGCTGTAGAGATACCTTCTGTACTCATCTGTACGCTGTAGAGATACCTCGTGTACTCCTTTGTACGTTCTGGAGATATTTCCTGTACTCCTTTGTGCGCTGTAAAGATACCTTCAGTACTCCTTTGTGCGCTGTAGAGATACCTTCTGTACTCCTTTTTGCGCTGTAGAGATACCTCGTGTACTCCTTTGTACGTTCTAGAGATATTTCTTGTACTCCTTTGTGCGCTGTAGAGATACCTTCTGTACTCCTTTGTGCGCTGTAGAGATACCTTCTGTACTCCTTTGTGCGCTGTAGAGACACCTTCTGTACTCCTTTGTGCGCTGTAGAGATACCTTCTGTACTCCTTTGTAAGCTGTAGAGATACCTCGTGTACTCCTTTGTACGTTCTAGAGATATTTCCTGTACTCCTTTGTGCGCTGTAGAGATACCTTCTGTACTCCTTTGTGCGCTGTAGAGATACCTTCTGTACTCCTTTGTGCGCTGTAGAGATATCTTCTGTACTCCTTTGTGCGCTGTAGAGATACCTTCTGTACTCCTTTGTACGCTGTAGAGATACCTCGTGTACTCCTTTGTGCGCTGTAGAGATACCTCGTGTACTCCTTTGTGCGCTGTAGAGATACCTTCTGTACTCCTTTGTGCGCTGTAGAGATACCTTCTGTACTCCTTTGAACGCTGTAGAGATACCTCGTGTACTCCTTTGTACGTTCTAGAGATATTTCCTGAACTCCTTTGTGCGCCGTAGAGATACCTTCTGTACTCCTTTGTGCGCTGTAGAGATACCTTCTGTACCCCTTTGTACGTTCTAGAGATATTTCCTGTATTTCTTTGTGCGCTGTAGAGATACCTTCTGTACTCCTTTGTGCGCTGTAGAGATATCTTCTGTACTCCTTTGTGCGCTGTAGAGATACCTTCTGTACTCCTTTGTGCGCTGTAGGGATACCTTCTGTCCTCCTTTGTACGTTCTTGAGATATTTCCTGTACTCCTTTGTGTGCTGTAAAGATACCTTCTGTACTCCTTTGTGCGCTGTAGAGATACCTTCTGTACTCCTTTGTGCGCTGTAGAGATACCTCGTGTACTCCTTTGTACGTTCTAGAGATATTTCCTGTACTCCTTTGTGCGCTGTAGAGATACCTTCTGTACTCCTTTGTGCGCTGTAGAGATACCTTCTGTACTCCTTTTTGCGCTGTAGAGATATTTCTTGTACTCCTTTGTACGTTCTAGAGATATTTCTTGTACTCCTTTGTGCGCTGTAGAGATACCTTCTGTACTCCTTTGTGCGCTGTAGAGATACCTTCTGTACTCCTTTGCGCGCTGTAGAGATACCTTCTGTACTCCTTTGTGCGCTGTAGAGATACCTTCTGTACTCCTTTGTAAGCTGTAGAGATACCTCGTGTACTCCTTTGTACGTTCTAGAGATATTTCCTGTACTCCTTTGTGCGCTGTAGAGATACCTTCTGTACTCCTTTGTGCGCTGTAGCGATACCTTCTGTACTCCTTTGTGCGCTGTAGAGATACCTTCTGTACTCCTTGGTGCGCTGTAGAGATACCTTCTGTACTCCTTTGTACGCTGTAGAGATACCTCGTGTACTCCTTTGTGCGCTGTAGAGATACCTCGTGTACTCCTTTGTGCGCTGTAGAGATACCTTCTGTACTCCTTTGTGCGCTGTAGAGATACCTTCTGTACTCCTTTGAACACTGTAGAGATACCTCGTGTACTCCTTTGTACGTTCTAGAGATATTTCCTGTACTCCTTTGTGCGCCGTAGAGATACCTTCTGTACTCCTTTGTGCGCTGTAGAGATACCTTCTGTACTTCTTTGTACGTTCTAGAGATATTTCGTGTATTTCTTTGTGCGCTGTAGAGATACCTTCTGTACTCCTTTGTGCGCTGTAGAGATACCTTCTGTACTCCTTTGTGCGCTGTAGAGATACCTTCTGTACTCCTTTGTGCGCTGTAGAGATACCTTCTGTACTCCTTTGTACGCTGTAGAGATACCTCGTGTACTCCTTTGTACGTTCTAGAGATATTTCCTGTACTAATTTGTGCGCTGTAGAGATACCTTCTGTACTCCTTTGTGCGCTGTAGAGATACCTTCTGTACTCTTTTGTGCGCTGTAGAGATACCTTCTGTACTCCTTTGTGCGCTGTAGAGATACCTTCTGTACTCCTTTGGGTGCTGTAGAGATACCTTTTGTACTCCTTTGTACGCTGTAGAGATACCTCGTGTACTCCTTTGTACGTTCTAGAGATATTTCCTGTACTCCTTTGTGCGCTGTAGAGATACCTTCTGTACTCCTTTGTGCGCTGTAGAGATACCTTCTGTACTCCTTTGTACGTTCTAGAGATATTTCCTGTACTCCTTTGTGCGCTGTAGAGATACCTTCTGTACTCCTTTGTGCGCTGTAGAGATACCTTCTGTACTCCTTTGTGCGCTGTAGAGATACCTTCCGTACTCCTTTGTACGCTGTAGAGATACCTTCTGTACTCCTTTGTGCGCTGTAGAGATACCTTCTGTACTCCTTTGTACGCAGTAGAGATACCTCGTGTACTCCTTTGTACGTTCTAGAGATATTTCCTGTACTCCTTTGTGCGCTGTAGAGATACCATCTGTACTCCTTTGTGCGCTGTAGAGATACCTTCTGTACTCCTTTGTGCGCTGTAGAGATACCTTCTGTACTCCTTTGTACGCTGTAGAGATACCTCGTGTACTCCTTTGTACGTTCTAGAGATATTTCCTGTACTCCTTCGTGCGCTGTAGAGATACCTTCTGTACTCCTTTGTGCGCTGTAGAGATACCTTCTGTACTCCTTTGTGCGCTGTAGAGATACCTTCTGTACTCTTTTGTACGCTGTAGAGATACCTTCTGTGCTCCTTTGTGCGCTGTAGAGATACCTTCTGTACTCCTTTGTGCGCTGTAGAGATACCTTCTGTACTCCTTTGTGCGCTGTAGAGATACCTTCTGTACTCCTTTGTGCGCTGTAGAGATACCTTCTGTACTCCTTTATACGTTCTAGAGATATTTCCTGTACTCCTTTGTGCGCTGTAGAGATACCTTCTGTACTCCTTTGTACGCTGTAGAGAACCTCGTGTACTCTTTTGTGCGCTGTAGAGATACCTTCTGTACCAAATGTGCGCTGTAGAGATACCTTCTGTACTCCTTTGTGCGCTGTAGAGATACCTTCTGTACTCCTTTGTACGTTCTAGAGATATTTCCTGTACTCCTTTGTGCGCTGTAGAGATACCTTCTGTACTCCTTTGTGCGCTGTAGAGATACCTTCTGTACTCCTTTGTGCGCTCTAGAGATACCTTCTGTACTCCGTTGTGCGCTGTAGAGATACCTTCTCTACTCCTTTGTACGCTGTAGAGATACCTCGTGTACTCCTTTGTACGTTCTAGAGATATTTCCTGTACTCCTTTGTGCGCTGTAGAGATACCTTCTGTACTCCTTTGTGCGCTGTAGAGATACCTTCTGTACTCGTTTGTGCGCTGTAGAGATACCTTCTGTACTCCTTTGTGCGCTGTAGAGATACCTTCTGTACTCCTTTGTACGCTGTAGAGATACCTCGTGTACTCCTTTGTACGTTCTATAGATATTTCTTGTACTCCTTTGTGCGCTGTAGAGATACCTTCTGTACTCCTTTGTACGCTGTAGAGATACCTTCTGTACTCCTTTGTGCGCTGTAGAGATACCTTCTGTACTCCTCTGTGCGCTGTAGAGATACCTTCTGTACTCCTTTGTGCGCTGTAGAGATACCTTCTGTACTCCTTTGTGCGCTGTAGAGATACCTTCTGTACTCCTTTGTACGTTCTAGAGATATTTCCTGTACTCCTTTGTGCGCTGTAGAGATACCTTCTGTACTCCTTTGTACGCTGTAGAGAACCTCGTGTACTCTTTTGTGCGCTGTAGAGATACCTTCTGTACCCCATGTGCGCTGTAGAGATACCTTCTGTACTCCTTTGTGTGCTGTAGAGATACCTTCTGTACTCCTTTGTACGTTCTAGAGATATTTCCTGTACTCCTTTGTGCGCTGTAGAGATACCTTCTGTACTCCTTTGTGCGCTGTAGAGATACCTTCTGTACTCCTTTGTGCGCTGTAGAGATACCTTCTGTACTCCGTTGTGCGCTGTAGAGATACCTTCTCTACTCCTTTGTACGCTGTAGAGATACCTCGTGTACTCCTTTGTACGTTCTAGAGAAATTTCCTGTACTCCTTTGTGCGCTGTAGAGATACCTTCTGTACTCCTTTGTGCGCTGTATAGATACCTTCTGTACTCGTTTGTGCGCTGTAGAGATACCTTCTGTACTCCTTTGTGCGCTGTAGAGATACCTTCTGTACTCCTTTGTACGCTGTAGAGATACCTCGTGTACTCCTTTGTACGTTCTAGAGATATTTCTTGTACTCCTTTGTGCGCTGTAGAGATACCTTCTGTACTCCTTTGTGCGCTGTAGAGATACCTTCTGTACTTCTTTGTGCGCTGTAGAGATACCTTCTGTACTCCTTTGTGCGCTGTAGGGATACCTTCTGTACTCCTTTGTACGCTGTAGAGATACCTTCTGTACTCCTTTGTGCGCTGTAGAGATACCTTCTGTACTCCTTTGTGCGCTGTAGAGATACCTTCTGTACTCCTTTGTACGCTGTAGAGATACCTCGTGTACTCCTTTGTACGTTCTAGAGATATTTCCTGTACTCCTTTGTGCGCTGTAGAGATACCTTCTGTACTCCTTTGTGCGCTGTAGAGATACCTTCTGTACTCCTTTGTGCGCTGTAGAGATACCTTTTGTACTCCTTTGTGCGCTGTATAGATACCTTCTGTACTCCTTTGTACGCTGTAGAGATACCTCGTGTACTCCTTTGTACGTTCTAGAGATATTTCCTGTACTCCTTTGTGCGCTGTAGAGATACCTTCTGTACTCCTTTGTGTGCAGTAGAGATACCTTCTGTACTTCTTTGTGCGCTGTAGAGATACCTTCTGTACTCCTTTGTACGCTGTAGAGATACCTCGTGTACTCCTTTGTACGTTCTAGAGATATTTCCTGTACTCCTTTGTGCGCTGTAGAGATACCTTCGGTACTCCTTTGTGCGCTGTAGAGATACCTTCTGTACTCCTTTGTGCGCTGTAGAGATACCTTCTGTACTCCTTTGTACGCTGTAGAGATACCTTCTGTACTCCTTTGTGCGCTGTAGAGATACCTTCTGTACTCCTTTGTACGCTGTAGAGATTACTCGTGTACTCCTTTGTACGTTCTAGAGATATTTCCTGTACTCCTTTGTGCGCTGTAGAGATACCTTCTGTACTCCTTTGTGCGCTGTAGAGATACCTTCTGTACTCTTTTGTGCGCTGTAGAGATACCTTCTGTACTCCTTTGTACGCTGTAGAGATACCTTCTTTACTCCTTTGTGCGCTGTAGAGATACCTTCTGTACTCCTTTGTACGCTGTAGAGATACCTCGTTTACTCCTTTGTACGTTCTAGAGATATTTCCTGTACTCCTTTGTGCGCTGTAGAGATACCTTCTGTACTCCTTTGTGCGCTGTAAAGACACCTTCTGTACTCCTTTGTACGTTCTAGAGATATTCCCTGTACTCCTTTGTACGCTGTAGAGATACCTTCTGTACTCCTTTGTGCGCTCTAGAGATACCTTCTGTACTCCTTTGTACGCTGTAGAGATACCTCGTGTACTCCTTTGTACGTTCTAGAGATATTTCCTGTACTCCTTTGTGCGCTGTAGAGATACCTTCTGTACTCCTTTGTGCGCTGTAGAGATACCTTCTGTACTCCTTTGTGCGCTGTAGAGATACCTTCTGCACTCCTTTTTGCGCTGTAGAGATACCTTCTGTACTCCTTTGTACGCTGTAGAGATACCTCGTGTACTCCTTTGTACGTTCTAGAGATATTTCCTGTACTCCTTTGTGCGCTGTAGAGATACCTTCTGTACTCCTTTGTGCGCTGTAGAGATACCTTCTGTACTCCTTTGTGCGCTGTAGAGATACCTTCTGTACTCCTTTGTGCGCTGTAGAGATACCTTCTGTACTCCTTTGTACGCTGTAGAGATACCTCGTGTACTCCTTTGTACGTTCTAGAGATATTTCCTGTACTCCCTTGTGCGCTGTAGAGATACCTTCTGTACTCCTTTGTGCGCTGTAGAGATACCTTCTGTACTCCTTTGTGCGCTGTAGAGATACCTTCTGTACTCCTTTGTACGCTGTAGAAATACCTTCTGTACTCCTTTGTGCGCTGTAGAGATACCTTCTGTACTCCTTTGTGCGCTGTAGAGATACCTTCTGTACTCCTTTGTGCGCTGTAGAGATACCTTCTGTACCCCTCTGTGCGCTGTAGAGATACCTTCTGTACTCCTTTGTACGTTCTAGAGATATTTCCTGTACTCCTTTGTGCGCTGTAGAGATACCTTCTGTACTCCTTTGTACGCTGTAGAGAACCTCGTGTACTCTTTTGTGCGCTGTAGAGATACCTTCTGTACTCCTTTGTGCGCTGTAGAGATACCTTCTGTACTCCTTTGTGTGCTGTAGAGATACCTTCTGTACTCCTTTGTACGTTCTAGAGATATTTCCTGTACTCCTTTGTGCGCTGTAGAGATACCTTCTGTACTCCTTTGTGCGCTGTAGAGATACCTTCTGTACTCCTTTGTGCGCTGTAGAGATATCTTCTGTACTCCTTTGTGCGCTGTAGAGATACCTTCTCTACTCCGTTGTACGCTGTAAAGATACCTCGTGTACTCCTTTGTACGTTCTAGAGATATTTCCTGTACTCCTTTCTGCGCTGTAGAGATACCTTCTGTACTTCTTTGTGCGCTGTAGAGATACCTTCTGTACTCCTTTGTGCGCTGTAGAGATACCTTCTGTACTCCTTTGTGCGCTGTAGAGATACCTTCTGTACTCCTTTGTACGCTGTAGAGATACCTCGAGTACTCCTTTGTACGTTCTAGAGATATTTCTTGTACTCCTTTGTGCGCTGTAGAGATACCTTCTGTACTCCTTTGTGCGCTGTAGAGATACCTTCTGTACTCCTTTGTGCGCTGTAGAGATACCTTCTGTACTCCTTTGTGCGCTGTAGAGATACCTTCTGTACTCCTTTGTGCGCTGTAGGGATACTTTCTGTACTCCTTTGTACGCTGTAGAGATACCTTCTGTACTCCTTTGTGCGCTGTAGAGATACCTTCTGTACTCCTTTGTGCGCTATAGAGATACCTTCTGTACTCCTTTGTACGCTCTAGAGATATATCGTGTACTCCTTTGTACGTTCTAGAGATATTTCCTGTACTCCTTTGTGCGCTGTATAGATACCTTCTGTACTCCTTTGTGCGCTGTAGAGATACCTTCTGTACTCCTTTGTGCGCTGTAGAGATACCTTTTGTACTCCTTTGTGCGCTGTAGAGATACCTTCTGTACTCATTTGTACGCTGAAGAGATACCTCGTGTACTCCTTTGTACGTTCTGGAGATATTTCCTGTACTCCTTTGTGCGCTGTAAAGATACCTTCAGTACTCCTTTGTGCGCTGTAGAGATACCTTCTGTACTCCTTTGTGCGCTGTAGAGATACCTCGTTTACTCCTTTGTACGTTCTAGAGATGTTTCCTGTACTCCTTTGTGCGCTGTAGAGATACCTTCTGTACTCCTTTGTGCGCTGTAGAGATACCTTCTGTACTCCTTTTTGCGCTGTAGAGATACTTCGTGTACTCCTTTGTACGTTCTAGAGATATTTCTTGTACTCCTTTGTGCGCTGTAGAGATACCTTCTGTACTCCTTTGTGCGCTGTAGAGATACCTTCTGTACTCCTTTGTGCGCTGTAGAGATACCTTCTGTACTCCTTTGTGCGCTGTAGAGATACCTTCTGTACTCCTTTGTAAGCTGTAGAGATACCTCGTGTACTCCTTTGAACGTTCTAGAGATATTTCCTGTACTCCTTTGTGCGCTGTAGAGATACCTTCTGTACTCCTTTGTGCGCTGTATTGATACCTTCTGTACTCCTTTGTGCGCTGTAGAGATACCTTCTGTACTCCTTTGTGCGCTGTAGAGATACCTTCTGTACTCCTTTGTACGCTGTAGAGATACCTCGTGTACTCCTTTGTGCGCTGTAGAGATACCTCGTGTACTCCTTTGTGCGCTGTAGAGATACCTTCTGTACTCCTTTGTGCGCTGTAGAGATACCTTCTGTACTCCTTTGAACGCTGTAGAGATACCTCGTGTACTCCTTTGTACGTTCTAGAGATATTTCCTGTACTCCTTTGTGCGCCGTAGAGATACCTTCTGTACTCCTTTGTGCGCTGTAGAGATATCTTCTGTACTCCTTTGTACGTTCTAGAGATATTTCCTGTATTTCTTTGTGCGCTGTAGAGATACCTTCTGTACTCCTTTGTGCGCTGTAGAGATACCTTCTGTACTCCTTTTGCGCTGTAGAGATACCTTCTGTACTCCTTTGTGCGCTGTAGAGATACCTTCTGTACTCCTTTGTACGCTGTAGAGATACCTCGTGTACTCCTTTGTACGTTCTAGAGATATTTCCTGTACTCCTTTGTGCGCTGTAGAGATACCTTCTGTACTCCTTTGTGCGCTGTAGAGATACATTCTGTACTCCTTTGTGCGCTGTAGAGATACCTTCTGTACTCCTTTGGGCGCTGTAGAGATACCTTCTGTACTCCTTCGTACGCTGTAGAGATACCTCGTGTACTCCTTTGTACGTTCTAGAGATATTTCCTGTACTCCTTTGTGCGCTGTAGAGATACCTTCTGTACTCCTTTGTGCGCTGTAGAGATACCTTCTGTACTCCTTTGTACGTTCTAGAGATATTTCCTGTACTCCTTTGTGCGCTGTAGAGATACCTTCTGTACTCCTTTGTGCGCTGTAGAGATACCTTCTGTACTCCTTTGTGCGCTGTAGAGATACCTTCCGTACTCCTTTGTACGCTGTAGAGATACCTTCTGTACTCCTTTGTGCGCTGTAGAGATACCTTCTGTACTCCTTTGTACGCAGTAGAGATACCTCGTGTACTCCTTTGTACGTTCTAGAGATATTTCCTGTACTCCTTTGTGCGCTGTAGAGATACCTTCTGTACTCCTTTGTGCGCTGTAGAGATACCTTCTGTACTTCTTTGTGCGCTGTAGAGATACCTTCTGTACTCCTTTGTACGCTGTAGAGATACCTTCTGTACTTCTTTGTGCGCTGTAGAGATACCTTCTGTACTCCTTTGTGCGCTGTAGAGATACCTTCTGTACTCCTTTGTGCGCTGTAGAGATACCTCGTGTACTCCTTTGTACGTTCTAGAGATATTTCCTGTACTCCTTTGTGCGCTGTAGAGATACCTTATGTACTCCATTGTGCGCTGTAGAGATACCTTCTGTACTCCTTTGTGCGCTGTAGAGAAACCTTCTGTACTCCTTTGTGCGCTGTAGAGATACCTTCTGTACTCCTTTGTACGCTGTAGAGATACCTCGTGTACTCCTTTGTACGTTCTAGAGATATTTCCTGTACTCCTTTGTGCGCTGTAGAGATACCTTCTGTACTCCTTTGTGCGCTGTAGAGATACCTTCTGTACTCCTTTGTGCGCTGTAGAGATACCTTCTGTACTCCTTTGTGCGCTGTAGAGATACCTTCTGTACTCCTTTGTACGCTGTAGAGATACCTCGTGTACTCCTTTGTGCGCTGTAGAGATACCTCGTGTACTCCTTTGTGCGCTGTAGAGATACCTTCTGTACTCCTTTGTGCGCTGTAGAGATACCTTCTGTACTCCTTTGTGCGCTGTAGAGATACCTTCTGTACTCCTTTGTACGCTGTAGAGATACCTCGTGTACTCCTTTGTACGTTCTAGAGATATTTCCTGTACTCCTTTGTGCGCTGTAGAGATACCTTCTGTACTCCTTTGTGCGCTGTAGAGATACCTTCTGTACTCCTTTGTGCGCTGTAGAGATACCTTTTGTACTCCTTTGTGCGCTGTAGAGATACCTTCTGTACTCCTTTGTACGCTGTAGAGATACCTCGTGTACTCCTTTGTACGTTCTAGAGATATTTCCTGTACTCCTTTGTGCGCTGTAGAGATACCTTCTGTACTCCTTTGTGCGCTGTAGAGATACCTTCTGTACTTCTTTGTGCGCTGTAGAGATACCTTCTGTACTCCTTTGTACGCTGTAGAGATACCTCGTGTACTCCTTTGTACGTTCTAGAGATATTTCTTGTACTCCTTTGTGCGCTGTAGAGATACCTTCGGTACTCCTTTGTGCGCTGTAGAGATACCTTCTGTACTCCTTTGTGCGCTGTAGAGATACCTTCTGTACTCCTTTGTACGCTGTAGAGATACCTTCTGTACTCCTTTGTGCGCTGTAGAGATACCTTCTGTACTCCTTTGTACGCTGTAGAGATACCTCGTGTACTCCTTTGTACGTTCTAGAGATATTTCCTGTACTCCTTTGTGCGCTGTAGAGATACCTTCTGTACTCCTTTGTGCGCTGTAGAGATACCTTCTGTACTCCTTTGTGCGCTGTAGGGATACCTTCTGTACTCCTTTGTGCGCTGTAGAGATACCTTCTGTACTCCTTTGTACGCTGTAGAGATACCTCGTGTACTCCTTTGTACGTTCTAGAGATATTTCCTGTACTCCTTTGTGCGCTGTAGAGATACCTTCTGTACTCCTTTGTGCGCTGTAGAGATACCTTCTGTACTCCTTTGTACGTTCTAGAGATATTTCCTGTACTCCTTTGTGCGCTGTAGAGATACCTTCTGTACTCCTTTGTGCGCTGTAGAGATACCTTCTGTACTCCTTTGTGCGCTGTAGAGATATCTTCTGTACTCCTTTGTGCGCTGTAGAGATACCTTCTCTACTCCGTTGTACGCTGTAAAGATACCTCGTGTACTCCTTTGTACGTTCTAGAGATATTTCCTGTACTCCTTTGTGCGCTGTAGAGATACCTTCTGTACTTTGTGCGCTGTAGAGATACCTTCTGTACTCCTTTGTGCGCTGTAGAGATACCTTCTGTACTCCTTTGTGCGCTGTAGAGATACCTTCTGTACTCCTTTGTACGCTGTAGAGATACCTCGAGTACTCCTTTGTACGTTCTAGAGATATTTCTTGTACTCCTTTGTGCGCTGTAGAGATACCTTCTGTACTCCTTTGTGCACTGTAGAGATACCTTCTGTACTCCTTTGTGCGCTGTAGAGATACCTTCTGTACTCCTTTGTGCGCTGTAGAGATACCTTCTGTACTCCTTTGTGCGCTGTAGGGATACTTTCTGTACTCCTTTGTGCGCTGTAGAGATACCTTCTGTACTCCTTTGTGCGCTGTAGAGATACCTTCTGTACTCCTTTGTACGCTGTAGAGATATATCGTGTACTCCTTTGTACGTTCTAGAGATATTTCCTGTACTCCTTTGTGCGCTGTAGAGATACCTTCTGTACTCCTTTGTGCGCGGTAGAGATACCTTCTGTACTCCTTTGTGCGCTGTAGAGATACCTTTTGTACTCCTTTGTGCGCTGTAGAGATACCTTCTGTACTCCTTTGTACGCTGTAGAGATACCTCGTGTAATCCTTTGTACGTTCTGGAGATATTTCCTGTACTCCTTTGTGCGCTGTAAAGATACCTTCAGTACTCCTTTGTGCGCTGTAGAGATACCTTCTGTACTCCTTTGTGCGCTGTATAGATACCTCGTGTACTCCTTTGTACGTTCTAGAGATATTTCCTGTACTCCTTTGTGCGCTGTGGAGATACCTTCTGTACTCCTTTGTGCGCTGTAGAGATACCTTCTGTACTCCTTTTTGCGCTGTAGAGATACCTCGTGTACTCCTTTGTACGTTCTAGAGATATTTCTTGTACTCCTTTGTGCGCTGTAGAGATACCTTCTGTACTCCTTTGTGCGCTGTAGAGATACCTTCTGTACTCCTTTGTGCGCTGTAGAGATACCTTCTGTACTCCTTTGTGCGCTGTAGAGATACCTTCTGTACTCCTTTGTAAGCTGTAGAGATACCTCGTGTACTCCTTTGTACGTTCTAGAGATATTTCCTGTACTCCTTTGTGCGCTGTAGAGATACCTTTTGTACTCCTTTGTGCGCTGTAGAGATACCTTCTGTACTCCTTTGTGCGCTGTAGAGATACCTTCTGTACTCCTTTGTGCGCTGTAGAGATACCTTCTGTACTCCTTTGTACGCTGTAGAGATACCTCGTGTACTCCTTTGTGCGCTGTAGAGATACCTCGTGTACTCCTTTGTGCGCTGTGGAGATACCTTCTGTACTCCTTTGTGCGCTGTAGAGATACCTTCTGTACTCCTTTGTGCGCTGTAGAGATACCTTCTGTACTCCTTTGTGCGCTGTAGAGATACCTTCTGTACTCCTTTGTACGCTGTAGAGATACCTCGAGTACTCCTTTGTACGTTCAAGAGATATTTCTTGTACTCCTTTGTGCGCTGTAGAGATACCTTCTGTACTCCTTTGTGCACTGTAGAGATACCTTCTGTACTCCTTTGTGCGCTGTAGAGATACCTTCTGTACTCCTTTGTGCGCTGTAGAGATACCTTCTGTACTCCTTTGTGCGCTGTAGGGATACTTTCTGTACTCCTTTGTGCGCTGTAGAGATACCTTCTGTACTCCTTTGTGCGCTGTAGAGATACCTTCTGTACTCCTTTGTACGCTGTAGAGATATATCGTGTACTCCTTTGTACGTTCTAGAGATATTTCCTGTACTCCTTTGTGCGCTGTAGAGATACCTTCTGTACTCCTTTGTGCGCGGTAGAGATACCTTCTGTACTCCTTTGTGCGCTGTAGAGATACCTTTTGTACTCCTTTGTGCGCTGTAGAGATACCTTCTGTACTCCTTTGTGCGCTGTAGAGATACCTTCTGTACTCCTTTGTACGCTGTAGAGATATATCGTGTACTCCTTTGTACGTTCTAGAGATATTTCCTGTACTCCTTTGTGCGCTGTAGAGATACCTTCTGTACTCCTTTGTGCGCGGTAGAGATACCTTCTGTACTCCTTTGTGCGCTGTAGAGATACCTTTTGTACTCCTTTGTGCGCTGTAGAGATACCTTCTGTACTCCTTTGTACGCTGTAGAGATACCTCGTGTAATCCTTTGTACGTTCTGGAGATATTTCCTGTACTCCTTTGTGCGCTGTAAAGATACCTTCAGTACTCCTTTGTGCGCTGTAGAGATACCTTCTGTACTCCTTTGCGCGCTGTATAGATACCTCGTGTACTCCTTTGTACGTTCTAGAGATATTTCCTGTACTCCTTTGTGCGCTGTGGAGATACCTTCTGTACTCCTTTGTGCGCTGTAGAGATACCTTCTGTACTCCTTTTTGCGCTGTAGAGATACCTCGTGTACTCCTTTGTACGTTCTAGAGATATTTCTTGTACTCCTTTGTGCGCTGTAGAGATACCTTCTGTACTCCTTTGTGCGCTGTAGAGATACCTTCTGTACTCCTTTGTGCGCTGTAGAGATACCTTCTGTACTCCTTTGTGCGCTGTAGAGATACCTTCTGTACTCCTTTGTAAGCTGTAGAGATACCTCGTGTACTCCTTTGTACGTTCTAGAGATATTTCCTGTACTCCTTTGTGCGCTGTAGAGATACCTTCTGTACTCCTTTGTGCGCTGTAGAGATACCTTCTGTACTCCTTTGTGCGCTGTAGAGATACCTTCTGTACTCCTTTGTGCGCTGTAGAGATACCTTCTGTACTCCTTTGTACGCTGTAGAGATACCTCGTGTACTCCTTTGTGCGCTGTAGAGATACCTCGTGTACTCCTTTGTGCGCTGTGGAGATACCTTCTGTACTCCTTTGTGCGCTGTAGAGATACCTTCTGTACTCCTTTGTGCGCTGTAGAGATACCTTCTGTACTCCTTTGTGCGCTGTAGAGATACCTTCTGTACTCCTTTGTACGCTGTAGAGATACCTCGAGTACTCCTTTGTACGTTCTAGAGATATTTCTTGTACTCCTTTGTGCGCTGTAGAGATACCTTCTGTACTCCTTTGTGCACTGTAGAGATACCTTCTGTACTCCTTTGTGCGCTGTAGAGATACCTTCTGTACTCCTTTGTGCGCTGTAGAGATACCTTCTGTACTCCTTTGTGCGCTGTAGGGATACTTTCTGTACTCCTTTGTGCGCTGTAGAGATACCTTCTGTACTCCTTTGTGCGCTGTAGAGATACCTTCTGTACTCCTTTGTACGCTGTAGAGATATATCGTGTACTCCTTTGTACGTTCTAGAGATATTTCCTGTACCTTTGTGCGCTGTAGAGATACCTTCTGTACTCCTTTGTGCGCGGTAGAGATACCTTCTGTACTCCTTTGTGCGCTGTAGAGATACCTTTTGTACTCCTTTGTGCGCTGTAGAGATACCTTCTGTACTCCTTTGTACGCTGTAGAGATACCTCGTGTAATCCTTTGTACGTTCTGGAGATATTTCCTGTACTCCTTTGTGCGCTGTAAAGATACCTTCAGTACTCCTTTGTGCGCTGTAGAGATACCTTCTGTACTCCTTTGTGCGCTGTATAGATACCTCGTGTACTCCTTTGTACGTTCTAGATATATTTCCTGTACTCCTTTGTGCGCTGTAGAGATACCTTCTGTACTCCTTTGTGCGCTGTAGAGATACCTTCTGTACTCCTTTTTGCGCTGTAGAGATACCTCGTGTACTCTTTTGTACGTTCTAGAGATATTTCTTGTACTCCTTTGTGCGCTGTAGAGATACCTTCTGTACTCCTTTGTGCGCTGTAGAGATACCTTCTGTACTCCTTTGTGCGCTGTAGAGATACCTTCTGTACTCCTTTGTGCGCTGTAGAGATACCTTCTGTACTCCTTTGTAAGCTGTAGAGATACCTCGTGTACTCCTTCGTACGTTCTAGAGATATTTCCTGTACTCCTTTGTGCGCTGTAGAGATACCTTCTGTACTCCTTTGTGCGCTGTAGAGATACCTTCTGTACTCCTTTGTGCGCTGTAGAGATACCTTCTGTACTCCTTTGTGCGCTGTAGAGATACCTTCTGTACTCCTTTGTACGCTGTAGAGATACCTCGTGTACTCCTTTGTGCGCTGTAGAGATACCTCGTGTACTCCTTTGTGCGCTGTAGAGATACCTTCTGTACTCCTTTGTGCGCTGTAGAGATACCTTCTGTACTCCTTTGAACGCTGTAGAGATACCTCGTGTACTCCTTTGTACGTTCTAGAGATATTTCCTGTACTCCTTTGTGCGCCGTAGAGATACCTTCTGTACTCCTTTGTGCGCTGTAGAGATACCTTCTGTACTCCTTTGTACGTTCTAGAGATATTTCCTGTATTTCTTTGTGCGCTGTAGAGATACCTTCTGTACTCCTTTGTGCGCTGTAGAGATACCTTCTGTACTCCTTTTGCGCTGTAGAGATACCTTCTGTACTCCTTTGTGCGCTGTAGAGATACCTTCTGTACTCCTTTGTACGCTGTAGAGATACCTCGTGTACTCCTTTGTACGTTCTAGAGATATTTCCTGTACTCCTTTGTGCGCTGTAGAGATACCTTCTGTACTCCTTTGTGCGCTGTAGAGATACCTTCTGTACTCCTTTGTGCGCTGTAGAGATACCTTCTGTACTCCTTTGGGCGCTGTAGAGATACCTTCTGTACTCCTTTGTACGCTGTAGAGATACCTCGTGTACTCCTTTGTACGTTCTAGAGATATTTCCTGTACTCCTTTGTGCGCTGTAGAGATACCTTCTGTACTCCTTTGTGCGCTGTAGAGATACCTTCTGTACTCCTTTGTACGTTCTAGAGATATTTCCTGTACTCCTTTGTGCGCTGTAGAGATACCTTCTGTACTCCTTTGTGCGCTGTAGAGATACCTTCTGTACTCCTTTGTGCGCTGTAGAGATACCTTCCGTACTCCTTTGTGCGCTGTAGAGATACCTCGTGTACTCCTTTGTACGTTCTAGAGATATTTCCTGTACTCCTTTGTGCGCTGTAGAGATACCTTCTGTACTCCTTTGTGCGCTGTAGAGATTCCTTCTGTACTCCTTTGTGCGCTGTAGAGATACCTTCTGTACTCCTTTGTGCGCTGTAGAGATACCTTCTGTACTCCTTTGTACGCTGTAGAGATACCTCGTGTACTCCTTTGTACGTTCTAGAGATATTTCCTGTACTCCTTTGTGCGCTGTAGAGATACCTTCTGTACTCCTTTGTGCGCTGTAGAGTTACCTTCTGTACTCCTTTGTGCGCTGTAGAGATACCTTCTGTACTCCTTTGTGCGCTGTAGAGATACCTTCTGTACTCCTTTGTACGCTGTAGAGATACCTCGTGTACTCCTTTGTGCGCTGTAGAGATACCTCGTGTACTCCTTTGTGCGCTGTAGAGATACCTTCTGTACTCCTTTGTGCGCGGTAGAGATACCTTCTGTACTCCTTTGTGCGCTGTAGAGATACCTTCTGTACTCCTTTGTACGCTGTAGAGATACCTCGTGTACTCCTTTGTACGTTCTAGAGATATTTCCTGTACTCCTTTGTGCGCTGTAGAGATACCTTCTGTACTCCTTTGTGCGCTGTAGAGATACCTTCTGTACTCCTTTGTGCGCTGTAGAGATACCTTCTGTACTCCTTTGTACGCTGTAGAGATACCTAGTGTACTCCTTTGTACGTTCTAGAGATATTTCCTGTACTCCTTTGTGCGCTGTAGAGATACCTTCTGTACTCCTTTGTGCGCTGTAGAGATACCTTTTGTACTCCTTTGTGCGCTGTAGAGATACCTTCTGTACTCCTTTGTACGCTGTAGAGATACCTAGTGTACTCCTTTGTACGTTCTAGAGATATTTCCTGTACTCCTTTGTGCGCTATAGAGATACCTTCTGTACTCCTTTGTGCGCTGTAGAGATACCTTCTGTACTTCTTTGTGCGCTGTAGAGATACCTTCTGTACTCCTTTGTACGCTGTAGAGATACCTCGTGTACTCCTTTGTACGTTCTAGAGATATTTCCTGTACTCCTTTGTGCGCTGTAGAGATACCTTCTGTACTCCTTTGTGCGCTGTAGAGATACCTTCTGTACTCCTTTGTGCGCTGTAGAGATACCTTCTGTACTCCTTTGTGCGCTGTAGAAATACCTTCTGTACTCCTTTGTACGCTGTAGAGATACCTCGTGTACTCCTTTGTACGTTCTAGAGATATTTCCTGTACTCCTTTGTGCGCTGTAGAGATACCTTCTGTACTCCTTTGTGCGCTGTAGAGATACCTTCTGTACTCCTTTGTGCGCTGTAGAGATACCTTCTGTACTCCTTTGTACGCTGTAGAGATACCTTCTGTACTCCTTTGTGCGCTGTAGAGATACCTTCTGTACTCCTTTGTGCGCTGTAGAGATACCTTCTGTACTCCTTTGTGCGCTGTAGAGATACCTTCTGTACTCCTTTGTGCGCTGTAGAGATACCTTCTGTACTCCTTTGTACGTTCTAGAGATATTTCCTGTACTCCTTTGTGCGCTGTAGAGATACCTTCTGTACTCCTTTGTACGCTGTAGAGAACCTCGTGTACTCTTTTGTGCGCTGTAGAGATACCTTCTGTACTCCTTTGTGCGCTGTAGAGATACCTTCTGTACTCCTTTGTGTGCTGTAGAGATACCTTCTGTACTCCTTTGTACGTTCTAGAGATATTTCCTGTACTCCTTTGTGCGCTGTAGAGATACCTTCTGTACTCCTTTGTGCGCTGTAGAGATACCTTCTGTACTCCTTTGTGCGCTGTAGAGATATCTTCTGTACTCCTTTGTGCGCTGTAGAGATACCTTCTCTACTCCTTTGTACGCTGTAAAGATACCTCGTGTACTCCTTTGTACGTTCTAGAGATATTTCCTGTACTCCTTTGTGCGCTGTAGAGATACCTTCTGTACTCCTTTTTGCGCTGTAGAGATACCTTCTGTACTTCTTTGTGCGCTGTAGAGATACCTTCTGTACTCCTTTGTACGCTGTAGAGATACCTTCTGTACTTCTTTGTGCGCTGTAGAGATACCTTCTGTACTCCTTTGTGCGCTGTAGAGATACCTTCTGTACTCCTTTGTGCGCTGTAGAGATACCTCGTGTACTCCTTTGTACGTTCTAGAGATATTTCCTGTACTCCTTTGTGCGCTGTAGAGATACCTTCTGTACTCCTTTGTGCGCTGTAGAGATTCCTTCTGTACTCCTTTGTGCGCTGTAGAGATACCTTCTGTACTCCTTTGTGCGCTGTAGAGATACCTTCTGTACTCCTTTGTACGCTGTAGAGATACCTCGTGTACTCCTTTGTACGTTCTAGAGATATTTCCTGTACTCCTTTGTGCGCTGTAGAGATACCTTCTGTACTCCTTTGTGCGCTGTAGAGATACCTTCTGTACTCCTTTGTGCGCTGTAGAGATACCTTCTGTACTCCTTTGTGCGCTGTAGAGATACCTTCTGTACTCCTTTGTACGCTGTAGAGATACCTCGTGTACTCCTTTATGCGCTGTAGAGATACCTCGTGTACTCCTTTGTGCGCTGTAGAGATACCTTCTGTACTCCTTTGTGCGCTGTAGAGATACCTTTTGTACTCCTTTGTGCGCTGTAGAGATACCTTCTGTACTCCTTTGTACGCTGTAGAGATACCTCGTGTACTCCTTTGTACGTTCTAGAGATATTTCCTGTACTCCTTTGTGCGCTGTAGAGATACCTTCTGTACTCCTTTGTGCGCTGTAGAGATACCTTCTGTACTCCTTTGTGCGCTGTAGAGATACCTTTTGTACTCCTTTGTGCGCTGTAGAGATACCTTCTGTACTCCTTTGTACGCTGTAGAGATACCTAGTGTACTCCTTTGTACGTTCTAGAGATATTTCCTGTACTCCTTTGTGCGCTGTAGAGATACCTTCTGTACTCCTTTGTGCGCTGTAGAGATACCTTCTGTACTTCTTTGTGCGCTGTAGAGATACCTTCTGTACTCCTTTGTACGCTGTAGAGATACCTCGTGTACTCCTTTGTACGTTCTAGAGATATTTCCTGTACTCCTTTGTGAGCTGTAGAGATACCTTCGGTACTCCTTTGTGCGCTGTAGAGATACCTTCTGTACTCCTTTGTGCGCTGTAGAGATACCTTCTGTACTCCTTTGTACGCTGTAGAGATACCTTCTGTACTCCTTTGTGCGCTGTAGAGATACCCTCTGTACTCCTTTGTACGCTGTAGAGATACCTCGTGTACTCCTTTGTACGTTCTAGAGATATTTCCTGTACTCCATTGTGCGCTGTAGAGATACCTTCTGTACTTCTTTGTGCGCTGTAGAGATACCTTCTGTACTCCTTTGTGCGCTGTAGAGATACCTTCTGTACTCCTTTGTACGCTGTAGAGATACCTTCTGTACTCCTTTGTGCGCTGTAGAGATACCTTCTGTACTCCTTTGTACGCTGTAGAGATACCTCGTGTACTCCTTTGTACGTTCTAGAGATATTTCCTGTACTTCTTAGTGCGCTGTAGAGATACCTTCTGTACTCCTTTGTGCGCTGTAGAGATACCTTCTGTACTCCTTTGTACGTTCTAGAGATATTTCCTGTACTCCTTTGTACGCTGTAGAGATACCTTCTGTACTCCTTTGTGCGCTCTAGAGATACCTTCTGTACTCCTTTGTACGCTGTAGAGATACCTCGTGTACTCCTTTGTACGTTTTAGAGATATTTCCTGTACTCCTTTGTGCGCTGTAGAGATACCTTCTGTTCTCCTTTGTGCGCTGTAGAGATACATTCTGTACCCCTTTGTGCGCTGTAGAGATACCTTCTGTACTCCTTTGTGCGCTGTAGAGATACCTTCTGTACTCCTTTGTACGCTGTAGAGATACCTCGTGTACTCCATTGTACGTTCTAGAGATATTTCCTGTACTCCTTTGTGCGCTGTAGAGATACCTTCTGTACTCCTTTGTGCGCTGTAGAGATACTTTCTGTACTCCTTTGTGCGCTGTAGAGATACCTTCTGTACTCCTTTGTGTGCTGTAGAGATACCTTCTGAACTCCTTTGTACGTTCTAGAGATATTTCCTGTACTCCTTTGTGCGCTGTAGAGATACCTTCTGTACTCCTTTGTGCGCTGTAGAGATACCTTCTGTACTCCTTTGTGTGCTGTAGAGATATCTTCTGTACTCCTTTGTGCGCTGTAGAGATACCTTCTCTACTCCTTTGTACGCTGTAAAGATACCTCGTGTACTCCTTTGTACGTTCTAGAGATATTTCCTGTACTCCTTTGTGCGCTGTAGAGATACCTTCTGTACTCCTTTGTGCGCTGTAGAGATACCTTCTGTACTCCTTTGTACGCTGTAGAGATACCTCGTGTACTCCTTTGTACGTTCTAGAGATATTTCCTGTACTCCTTTGTGCGCTGTAGAGATACCTTCTGTACTCCTTTGTGCGCTGTAGAGATACCTTCTGTACTCCTTTGTACGTTCTAGAGATATTTCCTGTACTCCTTTGTACGCTGTAGAGATACCTTCTGTACTCCTTTGTGCGCTCTAGAGATACCTTCTGTACTCCTTTGTACGCTGTAGAGATACCTCGTGTACTCCTTTGTACGTTTTAGAGATATTTCCTGTACTCCTTTGTGCGCTATAGAGATACCTTCTGTACTCCTTTGTGCGCTGTAGAGATACCTTCTGTACCCCTTTGTGCGCTGTAGAGAAACCTTCTGTACTCCTTTGTGCGCTGTAGAGATACCTTCTGTACTCCTTTGTACGCTGTAGAGATACCTCGTGTACTCCTTTGTACGTTCTAGAGATATTTCCTGTACTCCTTTGTGCGCTGTAGAGATACCTTCTGTACTCCTTTGTGCGCTGTAGAGATACCTTCTGTACTCCTTTGTGCGCTGTAGAGATACCTTCTGTACTCCTTTGTGCGCTGTAGAAATACCTTCTGTACTCCTTTGTACGCTGTAGAGATACCTCGTGTACTCCTTTGTACGTTCTAGAGATATTTCCTGTACTCCTTTGTGCGCTGTAGAGATACCTTCTGTACTCCTTTGTGCGCTGTAGAGATACCTTCTGTACTCCTTTGTGCGCTGTAGAGATACCTTCTGTACTCCTTTGTACGCTGTAGAGATACCTCGTGTACTCCTTTGTACGTTCTATAGATATTTCTTGTACTCCTTTGTGCGCTGTAGAGATACCTTCTGTACTCCTTTGTACGCTGTAGAGATACCTTCTGTACTCCTTTGTGCGCTGTAGAGATACCTTCTGTACTCCTTTGTGCGCTGTAGAGATACCTTCTGTACTCCTTTGTGCGCTGTAGAGATTCCTTCTGTACTCCTTCGTGCGCTGTAGAGATACCTTCTGTACTCCTTTGTACGTTCTAGAGATATTTCCTGTACTCCTTTGTGCGCTGTAGAGATACCTTCTGTACTCCTTTGTACGCTGTAGAGAACCTCGTGTACTCTTTTGTGCGCTGTAGAGATACCTTCTGTACCCCATGTGCGCTGTAGAGATACCTTCTGTACTCCTTTGTGTGCTGTAGAGATACCTTCTGTACTCCTTTGTACGTTCTAGAGATATTTCCTGTACTCCTTTGTGCGCTGTAGAGATACCTTCTGTACTCCTTTGTGCGCTGTAGAGATACCTTCTGTACTCCTTTGTGCGCTGTAGAGATACCTTCTGTACTCCGTTGTGCGCTGTAGAGATACCTTCTCTACTCCTTTGTACGCTGTAGAGATACCTCGTGTACTCCTTTGTACGTTCTAGAGAAATTTCCTGTACTCCTTTGTGCGCTGTAGAGATACCTTCTGTACTCCTTTGTGCGCTGTATAGATACCTTCTGTACTCGTTTGTGCGCTGTAGAGATACCTTCTGTACTCCTTTGTGCGCTGTAGAGATACCTTCTGTACTCCTTTGTACGCTGTAGAGATACCTCGTGTACTCCTTTGTACGTTCTAGAGATATTTCTTGTACTCCTTTGTGCGCTGTAGAGATACCTTCTGTACTCCTTTGTGCGCTGTAGAGATACCTTCTGTACTTCTTTGTGCGCTGTAGAGATACCTTCTGTACTCCTTCGTGCGCTGTAGGGATACCTTCTGTACTCCTTTGTACGCTGTAGAGATACCTTCTGTACTCCTTTGTGCGCTGTAGAGATACCTTCTGTACTCCTTTGTGCGCTGTAGAGATACCTTCTGTACTCCTTTGTACGCTGTAGAGATACCTCGTGTACTCCTTTGTACGTTCTAGAGATATTTCCTGTACTCCTTTGTGCGCTGTAGAGATACCTTCTGTACTCCTTTGTGCGCTGTAGAGATACCTTCTGTACTCCTTTGTGCGCTGTAGAGATACCTTTTGTACTCCTTTGTGCGCTGTATAGATACCTTCTGTACTCCTTTGTACGCTGTAGAGATACCTCGTGTACTCCTTTGTACGTTCTAGAGATATTTCCTGTACTCCTTTGTGCGCTGTAGAGATACCTTCTGTACTCCTTTGTGTGCAGTAGAGATACCTTCTGTACTTCTTTGTGCGCTGTAGAGATACCTTCTGTACTCCTTTGTACGCTGTAGAGATACCTCGTGTACTCCTTTGTACGTTCTAGAGATATTTCCTGTACTCCTTTGTGCGCTGTAGAGATACCTTCGGTACTCCTTTGTGCGCTGTAGAGATACCTTCTGTACTCCTTTGTGCGCTGTAGAGATACCTTCTGTACTCCTTTGTACGCTGTAGAGATACCTTCTGTACTCCTTTGTGCGCTGTAGAGATACCTTCTGTACTCCATTGTACGCTGTAGAGATTACTCGTGTACTCCTTTGTACGTTCTAGAGATATTTCCTGTACTCCTTTGTGCGCTGTAGAGATACCTTCTGTACTCCTTTGTGCGCTGTAGAGATACCTTCTGTACTCTTTTGTGCGCTGTAGAGATACCTTCTGTACTCCTTTGTACGCTGTAGAGATACCTTCTTTACTCCTTTGTGCGCTGTAGAGATACCTTCTGTACTCCTTTGTACGCTGTAGAGATACCTCGTTTACGCCTTTGTACGTTCTAGAGATATTTCCTGTACTCCTTTGTGCGCTGTAGAGATACCCTCTGTACTCCTTTGTGCGCTGTAAAGATACCTTCTGTACTCCTTTGTACGTTCTAGAGATATTCCCTGTACTCCTTTGTACGCTGTAGAGATACCTTCTGTACTCCTTTGTGCGCTCTAGAGATACCTTCTGTACTCCTTTGTACGCTGTAGAGATACCTCGTGTACTCCTTTGTACGTTCTAGAGATATTTCCTGTACTCCTTTGTGCGCTGTAGAGATACCTTCTGTACTCCTTTGTGCGCTGTAGAGATACCTTCTGTACTCCTTTGTGCGCTGTAGAGATACCTTCTGCACTCCTTTTTGCGCTGTAGAGATACCTTCTGCACTCCTTTGTACGCTGTAGAGATACCTCGTGTACTCCTTTGTACGTTCTAGAGATATTTCCTGTACTCCTTTGTGCGCTGTAGAGATACCTTCTGTACTCCTTTGTGCGCTGTAGAGATACCTTCTGTACTCCTTTGTGCGCTGTAGAGATACCTTCTGTACTCCTTTGTGCGCTGTAGAGATACCTTCTGTACTCCTTTGTACGCTGTAGAGATACCTCGTGTACTCCTTTGTACGTTCTAGAGATATTTCCTGTACTCCCTTGTGCGCTGTAGAGATACCTTCTGTACTCCTTTGTGCGCTGTAGAGATACCTTCTGTACTCCTTTGTGCGCTGTAGAGATACCTTCTGTACTCCTTTGTACGCTGTAGAAATACCTTCTGTACTCCTTTGTACGCTGTAGAGATACCTTCTGTACTCCTTTGTGCGCTGTAGAGATACCTTCTGTACTCCTTTGTGCGCTGTAGAGATACCTTCTGTACCCCTTTGTGCGCTGTAGAGATACCTTCTGTACTCCTTTGTACGTTCTAGAGATATTTCCTGTACTCCTTTGTGCGCTGTAGAGATACCTTCTGTACTCCTTTGTACGCTGTAGAGAACCTCGTGTACTCTTTTGTGCGCTGTAGAGATACCTTCTGTACTCCTTTGTGCGCTGTAGAGATACCTTCTGTACTCCTTTGTGTGCTGTAGAGATACCTTCTGTACTCCTTTGTACGTTCTAGAGATATTTCCTGTACTCCTTTGTGCGCTGTAGAGATACCTTCTGTACTCCTTTGTGCGCTGTAGAGATACCTTCTGTACTCCTTTGTGCGCTGTAGAGATATCTTCTGTACTCCTTTGTGCGCTGTAGAGATACCTTCTCTACTCCGTTGTACGCTGTAAAGATACCTCGTGTACTCCTTTGTACGTTCTAGAGATATTTCCTGTACTCCTTTCTGCGCTGTAGAGATACCTTCTGTACTTCTTTGTGCGCTGTAGAGATACCTTCTGTACTCCTTTGTGCGCTGTAGAGATACCTTCTGTACTCCTTTGTGCGCTGTAGAGATACCTTCTGTACTCCTTTGTACGCTGTAGAGATACCTCGAGTACTCCTTTGTACGTTCTAGAGATATTTCTTGTACTCCTTTGTGCGCTGTAGAGATACCTTCTGTACTCCTTTGTGCGCTGTAGAGATACCTTCTGTACTCCTTTGTGCGCTGTAGAGATACCTTCTGTACTCCTTTGTGCGCTGTAGAGATACCTTCTGTACTCCTTTGTGCGCTGTAGGGATACTTTCTGTACTCCTTTGTACGCTGTAGAGATACCTTCTGTACTCCTTTGTGCGCTGTAGAGATACCTTCTGTACTCCTTTGTGCGCTATAGAGATACCTTCTGTACTCCTTTGTACGCTCTAGAGATATATCGTGTACTCCTTTGTACGTTCTAGAGATATTTCCTGTACTCCTTTGTGCGCTGTATAGATACCTTCTGTACTCCTTTGTGCGCTGTAGAGATACCTTCTGTACTCCTTTGTGCGCTGTAGAGATACCTTTTGTACTCCTTTGTGCGCTGTAGAGATACCTTCTGTACTCATTTGTACGCTGAAGAGATACCTCGTGTACTCCTTTGTACGTTCTGGAGATATTTCCTGTACTCCTTTGTGCGCTGTAAAGATACCTTCAGTACTCCTTTGTGCGCTGTAGAGATACCTTCTGTACTCCTTTGTGCGCTGTAGAGATACCTCGTTTACTCCTTTGTACGTTCTAGAGATGTTTCCTGTACTCCTTTGTGCGCTGTAGAGATACCTTCTGTACTCCTTTTTGCGCTGTAGAGATACTTCGTGTACTCCTTTGTACGTTCTAGAGATATTTCTTGTACTCCTTTGTGCGCTGTAGAGATACCTTCTGTACTCCTTTGTGCGCTGTAGAGATACCTTCTGTACTCCTTTGTGCGCTGTAGAGATCCTTCTGTACTCCTTTGTGCGCTGTAGAGATACCTTCTGTACTCCTTTGTAAGCTGTAGAGATACCTCGTGTACTCCTTTGAACGTTCTAGAGATATTTCCTGTACTCCTTTGTGCGCTGTAGAGATACCTTCTGTACTCCTTTGTGCGCTGTAGAGATACCTTCTGTACTCCTTTGTGCGCTGTAGAGATACCTTCTGTACTCCTTTGTGCGCTGTAGAGATACCTTCTGTACTCCTTTGTACGCTGTAGAGATACCTCGTGTACTCCTTTGTGCGCTGTAGAGATACCTCGTGTACTCCTTTGTGCGCTGTAGAGATACCTTCTGTACTCCTTTGTGCGCTGTAGAGATACCTTCTGTACTCCTTTGAACGCTGTAGAGATACCTCGTGTACTCCTTTGTACGTTCTAGAGATATTTCCTGTACTCCTTTGTGCGCCGTAGAGATACCTTCTGTACTCCTTTGTGCGCTGTAGAGATACCTTCTGTACTCCTTTGTACGTTCTAGAGATATTTCCTGTATTTCTTTGTGCGCTGTAGAGATACCTTCTGTACTCCTTTGTGCGCTGTAGAGATACCTTCTGTACTCCTTTTGCGCTGTAGAGATACCTTCTGTACTCCTTTGTGCGCTGTAGAGATACCTTCTGTACTCCTTTGTACGCTGTAGAGATACCTCGTGTACTCCTTTGTACGTTCTAGAGATATTTCCTGTACTCCTTTGTGCGCTGTAGAGATACCTTCTGTACTCCTTTTTGCGCTGTAGAGATACATTCTGTACTCCTTTGTGCGCTGTAGAGATACCTTCTGTACTCCTTTGGGCGCTGTAGAGATACCTTCTGTACTCCTTCGTACGCTGTAGAGATACCTCGTGTACTCCTTTGTACGTTCTAGAGATATTTCCTGTACTCCTTTGTGCGCTGTAGAGATACCTTCTGTACTCCTTTGTGCGCTGTAGAGATACCTTCTGTACTCCTTTGTACGTTCTAGAGATATTTCCTGTACTCCTTTGTGCGCTGTAGAGATACCTTCTGTACTCCTTTGTGCGCTGTAGAGATACCTTCTGTACTCCTTTGTGCGCTGTAGAGATACCTTCCGTACTCCTTTGTACGCTGTAGAGATACCTTCTGTACTCCTTTGTGCGCTGTAGAGATACCTTCTGTACTCCTTTGTACGCAGTAGAGATACCTCGTGTACTCCTTTGTACGTTCTAGAGATATTTCCTGTACTCCTTTGTGCGCTGTAGAGATACCTTCTGTACTCCTTTGTGCGCTGTAGAGATACCTTCTGTACTTCTTTGTTCGCTGTAGAGATACCTTCTGTACTCCTTTGTACGCTGTAGAGATACCTTCTGTACTTCTTTGTGCGCTGTAGAGATACCTTCTGTACTCCTTTGTGCGCTGTAGAGATACCTTCTGTACTCCTTTGTGCGCTGTAGAGATACCTCGTGTACTCCTTTGAACGTTCTAGAGATATTTCCTGTACTCCTTTGTGCGCTGTAGAGATACCTTATGTACTCCATTGTGCGCTGTAGAGATACCTTCTGTACTCCTTTGTGCGCTGTAGAGAAACCTTCTGTACTCCTTTGTGCGCTGTAGAGATACCTTCTGTACTCCTTTGTACGCTGTAGAGATACCTCGTGTACTCCTTTGTACGTTCTAGAGATATTTCCTGTACTCCTTTGTGCGCTGTAGAGATACCTTCTGTACTCCTTTGTGCGCTGTAGAGATACCTTCTGTACTCCTTTGTGCGCTGTAGAGATACCTTCTGTACTCCTTTGTGCGCTGTAGAGATACCTTCTGTACTCCTTTGTACGCTGTAGAGATACCTCGTGTACTCCTTTGTGCGCTGTAGAGATACCTCGTGTACTCCTTTGTGCGCTGTAGAGATACCTTCTGTACTCCTTTGTGCGCTGTAGAGATACCTTCTGTACTCCTTTGTGCGCTGTAGAGATACCTTCTGTACTCCTTTGTACGCTGTAGAGATACCTCGTGTACTCCTTTGTACGTTCTAGAGATATTTCCTGTACTCCTTTGTGCGCTGTAGAGATACCTTCTGTACTCCTTTGTGCGCTGTAGAGATACCTTCTGTACTCCTTTGTGCGCTGTAGAGATACCTTTTGTACTCCTTTGTGCGCTGTAGAGATACCTTCTGTACTCCTTTGTACGCTGTAGAGATACCTCGTGTACTCCTTTGTACGTTCTAGAGATATTTCCTGTACTCCTTTGTGCGCTGTAGAGATACCTTCTGTACTCCTTTGTGCGCTGTAGAGATACCTTCTGTACTTCTTTGTGCGCTGTAGAGATACCTTCTGTACTCCTTTGTACGCTGTAGAGATACCTCGTGTACTCCTTTGTACGTTCTAGAGATATTTCTTGTACTCCTTTGTGCGCTGTAGAGATACCTTCGGTACTCCTTTGTGCGCTGTAGAGATACCTTCTGTACTCCTTTGTGCGCTGTAGAGATACCTTCTGTACTCCTTTGTACGCTGTAGAGATACCTTCTGTACTCCTTTGTGCGCTGTAGAGATACCTTCTGTACTCCTTTGTACGCTGTAGAGATACCTCGTGTACTCCTTTGTACGTTCTAGAGATATTTCCTGTACTCCTTTGTGCGCTGTAGAGATACCTTCTGTACTCCTTTGTGCGCTGTAGAGATACCTTCTGTACTCCTTTGTGCGCTGTAGGGATACCTTCTGTACTCCTTTGTGCGCTGTAGAGATACCTTCTGTACTCCTTTGTACGCTGTAGAGATACCTCGTGTACTCCTTTGTACGTTCTAGAGATATTTCCTGTACTCCTTTGTGCGCTGTAGAGATACCTTCTGTACTCCTTCGTGCGCTGTAGAGATACCTTCTGTACTCCTTTGTACGTTCTAGAGATATTTCCTGTACTCCTTTGTGCGCTGTAGAGATACCTTCTGTACTCCTTTGTGCGCTGTAGAGATACCTTCTGTACTCCTTTGTGCGCTGTAGAGATATCTTCTGTACTCCTTTGTGCGCTGTAGAGATACCTTCTCTACTCCGTTGTACGCTGTAAAGATACCTCGTGTACTCCTTTGTACGTTCTAGAGATATTTCCTGTACTCCTTTGTGCGCTGTAGAGATACCTTCTGTACTTTGTGCGCTGTAGAGATACCTTCTGTACTCCTTTGTGCGCTGTAGAGATACCTTCTGTACTCCTTTGTGCGCTGTAGAGATACCTTCTGTACTCCTTTGTACGCTGTAGAGATACCTCGAGTACTCCTTTGTACGTTCTAGAGATATTTCTTGTACTCCTTTGTGCGCTGTAGAGATACCTTCTGTACTCCTTTGTGCACTGTAGAGATACCTTCTGTACTCCTTTGTGCGCTGTAGAGATACCTTCTGTACTCCTTTGTGCGCTGTAGAGATACCTTCTGTACTCCTTTGTGCGCTGTAGGGATACTTTCTGTACTCCTTTGTGCGCTGTAGAGATACCTTCTGTACTCCTTTGTGCGCTGTAGAGATACCTTCTGTACTCCTTTGTACGCTGTAGAGATATATCGTGTACTCCTTTGTACGTTCTAGAGATATTTCCTGTACTCCTTTGTGCGCTGTAGAGATACCTTCTGTACTCCTTTGTGCGCGGTAGAGATACCTTCTGTACTCCTTTGTGCGCTGTAGAGATACCTTTTGTACTCCTTTGTGCGCTGTAGAGATACCTTCTGTACTCCTTTGTACGCTGTAGAGATACCTCGTGTAATCCTTTGTACGTTCTGGAGATATTTCCTGTACTCCTTTGTGCGCTGTAAAGATACCTTCAGTACTCCTTTGTGCGCTGTAGAGATACCTTCTGTACTCCTTTGTGCGCTGTATAGATACCTCGTGTACTCCTTTGTACGTTCTAGAGATATTTCCTGTACTCCTTTGTGCGCTGTGGAGATACCTTCTGTACTCCTTTGTGCGCTGTAGAGATACCTTCTGTACTCCTTTTTGCGCTGTAGAGATACCTCGTGTACTCCTTTGTACGTTCTAGAGATATTTCTTGTACTCCTTTGTGCGCTGTAGAGATACCTTCTGTACTCCTTTGTGCGCTGTAGAGATACCTTCTGTACTCCTTTGTGCGCTGTAGAGATACCTTCTGTACTCCTTTGTGCGCTGTAGAGATACCTTCTGTACTCCTTTGTAAGCTGTAGAGATACCTCGTGTACTCCTTTGTACGTTCTAGAGATATTTCCTGTACTCCTTTGTGCGCTGTAGAGATACCTTCTGTACTCCTTTGTGCGCTGTAGAGATACCTTCTGTACTCCTTTGTGCGCTGTAGAGATACCTTCTGTACTCCTTTGTGCGCTGTAGAGATACCTTCTGTACTCCTTTGTACGCTGTAGAGATACCTCGTGTACTCCTTTGTGCGCTGTAGAGATACCTCGTGTACTCCTTTGTGCGCTGTGGAGATACCTTCTGTACTCCTTTGTGCGCTGTAGAGATACCTTCTGTACTCCTTTGTGCGCTGTAGAGATACCTTCTGTACTCCTTTGTGCGCTGTAGAGATACCTTCTGTACTCCTTTGTACGCTGTAGAGATACCTCGAGTACTCCTTTGTACGTTCTAGAGATATTTCTTGTACTCCTTTGTGCGCTGTAGAGATACCTTCTGTACTCCTTTGTGCACTGTAGAGATACCTTCTGTACTCCTTTGTGCGCTGTAGAGATACCTTCTGTACTCCTTTGTGCGCTGTAGAGATACCTTCTGTACTCCTTTGTGCGCTGTAGGGATACTTTCTGTACTCCTTTGTGCGCTGTAGAGATACCTTCTGTACTCCTTTGTGCGCTGTAGAGATACCTTCTGTACTCCTTTGTACGCTGTAGAGATATATCGTGTACTCCTTTGTACGTTCTAGAGATATTTCCTGTACTCCTTTGTGCGCTGTAGAGATACCTTCTGTACTCCTTTGTGCGCGGTAGAGATACCTTCTGTACTCCTTTGTGCGCTGTAGAGATACCTTCTGTACTCCTTTGTGCGCGGTAGAGATACCTTCTGTACTCCTTTGTGCGCTGTAAAGATACCTTCAGTACTCCTTTGTGCGCTGTAGAGATACCTTCTGTACTCCTTTGTGCGCTGTATAGATACCTCGTGTACTCCTTTGTACGTTCTAGAGATATTTCCTGTACTCCTTTGTGCGCTGTGGAGATACCTTCTGTACTCCTTTGTGCGCTGTAGAGATACCTTCTGTACTCCTTTTTGCGCTGTAGAGATACCTCGTGTACTCCTTTGTACGTTCTAGAGATATTTCTTGTACTCCTTTGTGCGCTGTAGAGATACCTTCTGTACTCCTTTGTGCGCTGTAGAGATACCTTCTGTACTCCTTTGTGCGCTGTAGAGATACCTTCTGTACTCCTTTGTGCGCTGTAGAGATACCTTCTGTACTCCTTTGTAAGCTGTAGAGATACCTCGTGTACTCCTTTGTACGTTCTAGAGATATTTCCTGTACTCCTTTGTGCGCTGTAGAGATACCTTCTGTACTCCTTTGTGCGCTGTAGAGATACCTTCTGTACTCCTTTGTGCGCTGTAGAGATACCTTCTGTACTCCTTTGTGCGCTGTAGAGATACCTTCTGTACTCCTTTGTACGCTGTAGAGATACCTCGTGTACTCCTTTGTGCGCTGTAGAGATACCTCGTGTACTCCTTTGTGCGCTGTGGAGATACCTTCTGTACTCCTTTTTGCGCTGTAGAGATACCTTCTGTACTCCTTTGTGCGCTGTAGAGATACCTTCTGTACTCCTTTGTGCGCTGTAGAGATACCTCGTGTACTCCTTTGTGCGCTGTAGAGATACCTCGTGTACTCCTTTGTGCGCTGTAGAGATACCTTCTGTACTCCTTTGTGCGCTGTAGAGATACCTTCTGTACTCCTTTGAACGCTGTAGAGATACCTCGTGTACTCCTTTGTACGTTCTAGAGATATTTCCTGTACTCCTTTGTGCGCCGTAGAGATACCTTCTGTACTCCTTTGTGCGCTGTAGAGATACCTTCTGTACTCCTTTGTACGTTCTAGAGATATTTCCTGTATTTCTTTGTGCGCTGTAGAGATACCTTCTGTACTCCTTTGTGCGCTGTAGAGATACCTTCTGTACTCCTTTTGCGCTGTAGAGATACCTTCTGTACTCCTTTGTGCGCTGTAGAGATACCTTCTGTACTCCTTTGTACGCTGTAGAGATACCTCGTGTACTCCTTTGTACGTTCTAGAGATATTTCCTGTACTCCTTTGTGCGCTGTAGAGATACCTTCTGTACTCCTTTGTGCGCTGTAGAGATACATTCTGTACTCCTTTGTGCGCTGTAGAGATACCTTCTGTACTCCTTTGTACGTTCTAGAGATATTTCCTGTACTCCTTTGTGCGCTGTAGAGATACCTTCTGTACTCCTTTGTGCGCTGTAGAGATACCTTCTGTACTCCTTTGTGCGCTGTAGAGATACCTTCCGTACTCCTTTGTACGCTGTAGAGATACCTTCTGTACTCCTTTGTGCGCTGTAGAGATACCTTCTGTACTCCTTTGTACGCAGTAGAGATACCTCGTGTACTCCTTTGTACGTTCTAGAGATATTTCCTGTACTCCTTTGTGCGCTGTAGAGATACCTTCTGTACTCCTTTGTGCGCTGTAGAGATACCTTCTGTACTTCTTTGTTCGCTGTAGAGATACCTTCTGTACTCCTTTGTACGCTGTAGAGATACCTTCTGTACTTCTTTGTGCGCTGTAGAGATACCTTCTGTACTCCTTTGTGCGCTGTAGAGATACCTTCTGTACTCCTTTGTGCGCTGTAGAGATACCTCGTGTACTCCTTTGTACGTTCTAGAGATATTTCCTGTACTCCTTTGTGCGCTGTAGAGATACCTTATGTACTCCATTGTGCGCTGTAGAGATACCTTCTGTACTCCTTTGTGCGCTGTAGAGAAACCTTCTGTACTCCTTTGTGCGCTGTAGAGATACCTTCTGTACTCCTTTGTACGCTGTAGAGATACCTCGTGTACTCCTTTGTACGTTCTAGAGATATTTCCTGTACTCCTTTGTGCGCTGTAGAGATACCTTCTGTACTCCTTTGTGCGCTGTAGAGATACCTTCTGTACTCCTTTGTGCGCTGTAGAGATACCTTCTGTACTCCTTTGTGCGCTGTAGAGATACCTTCTGTACTCCTTTGTACGCTGTAGAGATACCTCGTGTACTCCTTTGTGCGCTGTAGAGATACCTCGTGTACTCCTTTGTGCGCTGTAGAGATACCTTCTGTACTCCTTTGTGCGCTGTAGAGATACCTTCTGTACTCCTTTGTGCGCTGTAGAGATACCTTCTGTACTCCTTTGTACGCTGTAGAGATACCTCGTGTACTCCTTTGTACGTTCTAGAGATATTTCCTGTACTCCTTTGTGCGCTGTAGAGATACCTTCTGTACTCCTTTGTGCGCTGTAGAGATACCTTCTGTACTCCTTTGTGCGCTGTAGAGATACCTTTTGTACTCCTTTGTGCGCTGTAGAGATACCTTCTGTACTCCTTTGTACGCTGTAGAGATACCTCGTGTACTCCTTTGTACGTTCTAGAGATATTTCCTGTACTCCTTTGTGCGCTGTAGAGATACCTTCTGTACTCCTTTGTGCGCTGTAGAGATACCTTCTGTACTTCTTTGTGCGCTGTAGAGATACCTTCTGTACTCCTTTGTACGCTGTAGAGATACCTCGTGTACTCCTTTGTACGTTCTAGAGATATTTCTTGTACTCCTTTGTGCGCTGTAGAGATACCTTCGGTACTCCTTTGTGCGCTGTAGAGATACCTTCTGTACTCCTTTGTGCGCTGTAGAGATACCTTCTGTACTCCTTTGTACGCTGTAGAGATACCTTCTGTACTCCTTTGTGCGCTGTAGAGATACCTTCTGTACTCCTTTGTACGCTGTAGAGATACCTCGTGTACTCCTTTGTACGTTCTAGAGATATTTCCTGTACTCCTTTGTGCGCTGTAGAGATACCTTCTGTACTCCTTTGTGCGCTGTAGAGATACCTTCTGTACTCCTTTGTGCGCTGTAGGGATACCTTCTGTACTCCTTTGTGCGCTGTAGAGATACCTTCTGTACTCCTTTGTACGCTGTAGAGATACCTCGTGTACTCCTTTGTACGTTCTAGAGATATTTCCTGTACTCCTTTGTGCGCTGTAGAGATACCTTCTGTACTCCTTTGTGCGCTGTAGAGATACCTTCTGTACTCCTTTGTACGTTCTAGAGATATTTCCTGTACTCCTTTGTGCGCTGTAGAGATACCTTCTGTACTCCTTTGTGCGCTGTAGAGATACCTTCTGTACTCCTTTGTGCGCTGTAGAGATATCTTCTGTACTCCTTTGTGCGCTGTAGAGATACCTTCTCTACTCCGTTGTACGCTGTAAAGATACCTCGTGTACTCCTTTGTACGTTCTAGAGATATTTCCTGTACTCCTTTGTGCGCTGTAGAGATACCTTCTGTACTTTGTGCGCTGTAGAGATACCTTCTGTACTCCTTTGTGCGCTGTAGAGATACCTTCTGTACTCCTTTGTGCGCTGTAGAGATACCTTCTGTACTCCTTTGTACGCTGTAGAGATACCTCGAGTACTCCTTTGTACGTTCTAGAGATATTTCTTGTACTCCTTTGTGCGCTGTAGAGATACCTTCTGTACTCCTTTGTGCACTGTAGAGATACCTTCTGTACTCCTTTGTGCGCTGTAGAGATACCTTCTGTACTCCTTTGTGCGCTGTAGAGATACCTTCTGTACTCCTTTGTGCGCTGTAGGGATACTTTCTGTACTCCTTTGTGCGCTGTAGAGATACCTTCTGTACTCCTTTGTGCGCTGTAGAGATACCTTCTGTACTCCTTTGTACGCTGTAGAAATATATCGTGTACTCCTTTGTACGTTCTAGAGATATTTCCTGTACTCCTTTGTGCGCTGTAGAGATACCTTCTGTACTCCTTTGTGCGCGGTAGAGATACCTTCTGTACTCCTTTGTGCGCTGTAGAGATACCTTTTGTACTCCTTTGTGCGCTGTAGAGATACCTTCTGTACTCCTTTGTACGCTGTAGAGATACCTCGTGTAATCCTTTGTACGTTCTGGAGATATTTCCTGTACTCCTTTGTGCGCTGTAAAGATACCTTCAGTACTCCTTTGTGCGCTGTAGAGATACCTTCTGTACTCCTTTGTGCGCTGTATAGATACCTCGTGTACTCCTTTGTACGTTCTAGAGATATTTCCTGTACTCCTTTGTGCGCTGTGGAGATACCTTCTGTACTCCTTTGTGCGCTGTAGAGATACCTTCTGTACTCCTTTTTGCGCTGTAGAGATACCTCGTGTACTCCTTTGTACGTTCTAGAGATATTTCTTGTACTCCTTTGTGCGCTGTAGAGATACCTTCTGTACTCCTTTGTGCGCTGTAGAGATACCTTCTGTACTCCTTTGTGCGCTGTAGAGATACCTTCTGTACTCCTTTGTGCGCTGTAGAGATACCTTCTGTACTCCTTTGTAAGCTGTAGAGATACCTCGTGTACTCCTTTGTACGTTCTAGAGATATTTCCTGTACTCCTTTGTGCGCTGTAGAGATACCTTCTGTACTCCTTTGTGCGCTGTAGAGATACCTTCTGTACTCCTTTGTGCGCTGTAGAGATACCTTCTGTACTCCTTTGTGCGCTGTAGAGATACCTTCTGTACTCCTTTGTACGCTGTAGAGATACCTCGTGTACTCCTTTGTGCGCTGTAGAGATACCTCGTGTACTCCTTTGTGCGCTGTGGAGATACCTTCTGTACTCCTTTGTGCGCTGTAGAGATACCTTCTGTACTCCTTTGTGCGCTGTAGAGATACCTTCTGTACTCCTTTGTGCGCTGTAGAGATACCTTCTGTACTCCTTTGTACGCTGTAGAGATACCTCGAGTACTCCTTTGTACGTTCTAGAGATATTTCTTGTACTCCTTTGTGCGCTGTAGAGATACCTTCTGTACTCCTTTGTGCACTGTAGAGATACCTTCTGTACTCCTTTGTGCGCTGTAGAGATACCTTCTGTACTCCTTTGTGCGCTGTAGAGATACCTTCTGTACTCCTTTGTGCGCTGTAGGGATACTTTCTGTACTCCTTTGTGCGCTGTAGAGATACCTTCTGTACTCCTTTGTGCGCTGTAGAGATACCTTCTGTACTCCTTTGTACGCTGTAGAGATATATCGTGTACTCCTTTGTACGTTCTAGAGATATTTCCTGTACTCCTTTGTGCGCTGTAGAGATACCTTCTGTACTCCTTTGTGCGCGGTAGAGATACCTTCTGTACTCCTTTGTGCGCTGTAGAGATACCTTTTGTACTCCTTTGTGCGCTGTAGAGATACCTTCTGTACTCCTTTGTGCGCTGTAGAGATACCTTCTGTACTCCTTTGTACGCTGTAGAGATATATCGTGTACTCCTTTGTACGTTCTAGAGATATTTCCTGTACTCCTTTGTGCGCTGTAGAGATACCTTCTGTACTCCTTTGTGCGCGGTAGAGATACCTTCTGTACTCCTTTGTGCGCTGTAGAGATACCTTTTGTACTCCTTTGTGCGCTGTAGAGATACCTTCTGTACTCCTTTGTACGCTGTAGAGATACCTCGTGTAATCCTTTGTACGTTCTGGAGATATTTCCTGTACTCCTTTGTGCGCTGTAAAGATACCTTCAGTACTCCTTTGTGCGCTGTAGAGATACCTTCTGTACTCCTTTGTGCGCTGTATAGATACCTCGTGTACTCCTTTGTACGTTCTAGAGATATTTCCTGTACTCCTTTGTGCGCTGTGGAGATACCTTCTGTACTCCTTTGTGCGCTGTAGAGATACCTTCTGTACTCCTTTTTGCGCTGTAGAGATACCTCGTGTACTCCTTTGTACGTTCTAGAGATATTTCTTGTACTCCTTTGTGCGCTGTAGAGATACCTTCTGTACTCCTTTGTGCGCTGTAGAGATACCTTCTGTACTCCTTTGTGCGCTGTAGAGATACCTTCTGTACTCCTTTGTGCGCTGTAGAGATACCTTCTGTACTCCTTTGTAAGCTGTAGAGATACCTCGTGTACTCCTTTGTACGTTCTAGAGATATTTCCTGTACTCCTTTGTGCGCTGTAGAGATACCTTCTGTACTCCTTTGTGCGCTGTAGAGATACCTTCTGTACTCCTTTGTGCGCTGTAGAGATACCTTCTGTACTCCTTTGTGCGCTGTAGAGATACCTTCTGTACTCCTTTGTACGCTGTAGAGATACCTCGTGTACTCCTTTGTGCGCTGTAGAGATACCTCGTGTACTCCTTTGTGCGCTGTGGAGATACCTTCTGTACTCCTTTGTGCGCTGTAGAGATACCTTCTGTACTCCTTTGTGCGCTGTAGAGATACCTTCTGTACTCCTTTGTGCGCTGTAGAGATACCTTCTGTACTCCTTTGTACGCTGTAGAGATACCTCGAGTACTCCTTTGTACGTTCTAGAGATATTTCTTGTACTCCTTTGTGCGCTGTAGAGATACCTTCTGTACTCCTTTGTGCACTGTAGAGATACCTTCTGTACTCCTTTGTGCGCTGTAGAGATACCTTCTGTACTCCTTTGTGCGCTGTAGAGATACCTTCTGTACTCCTTTGTGCGCTGTAGGGATACTTTCTGTACTCCTTTGTGCGCTGTAGAGATACCTTCTGTACTCCTTTGTGCGCTGTAGAGATACCTTCTGTACTCCTTTGTACGCTGTAGAGATATATCGTGTACTCCTTTGTACGTTCTAGAGATATTTCCTGTACCTTTGTGCGCTGTAGAGATACCTTCTGTACTCCTTTGTGCGCGGTAGAGATACCTTCTGTACTCCTTTGTGCGCTGTAGAGATACCTTTTGTACTCCTTTGTGCGCTGTAGAGATACCTTCTGTACTCCTTTGTACGCTGTAGAGATACCTCGTGTAATCCTTTGTACGTTCTGGAGATATTTCCTGTACTCCTTTGTGCGCTGTAAAGATACCTTCAGTACTCCTTTGTGCGCTGTAGAGATACCTTCTGTACTCCTTTGTGCGCTGTATAGATACCTCGTGTACTCCTTTGTACGTTCTAGATATATTTCCTGTACTCCTTTGTGCGCTGTAGAGATACCTTCTGTACTCCTTTGTGCGCTGTAGAGATACCTTCTGTACTCCTTTTTGCGCTGTAGAGATACCTCGTGTACTCTTTTGTACGTTCTAGAGATATTTCTTGTACTCCTTTGTGCGCTGTAGAGATACCTTCTGTACTCCTTTGTGCGCTGTAGAGATACCTTCTGTACTCCTTTGTGCGCTGTAGAGATACCTTCTGTACTCCTTTGTGCGCTGTAGAGATACCTTCTGTACTCCTTTGTAAGCTGTAGAGATACCTCGTGTACTCCTTCGTACGTTCTAGAGATATTTCCTGTACTCCTTTGTGCGCTGTAGAGATACCTTCTGTACTCCTTTGTGCGCTGTAGAGATACCTTCTGTACTCCTTTGTGCGCTGTAGAGATACCTTCTGTACTCCTTTGTGCGCTGTAGAGATACCTTCTGTACTCCTTTGTACGCTGTAGAGATACCTCGTGTACTCCTTTGTGCGCTGTAGAGATACCTCGTGTACTCCTTTGTGCGCTGTAGAGATACCTTCTGTACTCCTTTGTGCGCTGTAGAGATACCTTCTGTACTCCTTTGAACGCTGTAGAGATACCTCGTGTACTCCTTTGTACGTTCTAGAGATATTTCCTGTACTCCTTTGTGCGCCGTAGAGATACCTTCTGTACTCCTTTGTGCGCTGTAGAGATACCTTCTGTACTCCTTTGTACGTTCTAGAGATATTTCCTGTATTTCTTTGTGCGCTGTAGAGATACCTTCTGTACTCCTTTGTGCGCTGTAGAGATACCTTCTGTACTCCTTTTGCGCTGTAGAGATACCTTCTGTACTCCTTTGTGCGCTGTAGAGATACCTTCTGTACTCCTTTGTACGCTGTAGAGATACCTCGTGTACTCCTTTGTACGTTCTAGAGATATTTCCTGTACTCCTTTGTGCGCTGTAGAGATACCTTCTGTACTCCTTTGTGCGCTGTAGAGATACCTTCTGTACTCCTTTGTGCGCTGTAGAGATACCTTCTGTACTCCTTTGGGCGCTGTAGAGATACCTTCTGTACTCCTTTGTACGCTGTAGAGATACCTCGTGTACTCCTTTGTACGTTCTAGAGATATTTCCTGTACTCCTTTGTGCGCTGTAGAGATACCTTCTGTACTCCTTTGTGCGCTGTAGAGATACCTTCTGTACTCCTTTGTACGTTCTAGAGATATTTCCTGTACTCCTTTGTGCGCTGTAGAGATACCTTCTGTACTCCTTTGTGCACTGTAGAGATACCTTCTGTACTCCTTTGTGCGCTGTAGAGATACCTTCCGTACTCCTTTGTACGCTGTAGAGATACCTTCTGTACTCCTTTGTGCGCTGTAGAGATACCTTCTGTACTCCTTTGTACGCAGTAGAGATACCTCGTGTACTCCTTTGTACGTTCTAGAGATATTTCCTGTACTCCTTTGTGCGCTGTAGAGATACCTTCTGTACTCCTTTGTGCGCTGTAGAGATACCTTCTGTACTTCTTTGTGCGCTGTAGAGATACCTTCTGTACTCCTTTGTACGCTGTAGAGATACCTTCTGTACTTCTTTGTGCGCTGTAGAGATACCTTCTGTACTCCTTTGTGCGCTGTAGAGATACCTTCTGTACTCCTTTGTGCGCTGTAGAGATACCTCGTGTACTCCTTTGTACGTTCTAGAGATATTTCCTGTACTCCTTTGTGCGCTGTAGAGATACCTTCTGTACTCCTTTGTGCGCTGTAGAGATTCCTTCTGTACTCCTTTGTGCGCTGTAGAGATACCTTCTGTACTCCTTTGTGCGCTGTAGAGATACCTTCTGTACTCCTTTGTACGCTGTAGAGATACCTCGTGTACTCCTTTGTACGTTCTAGAGATATTTCCTGTACTCCTTTGTGCGCTGTAGAGATACCTTCTGTACTCCTTTGTGCGCTGTAGAGATACCTTCTGTACTCCTTTGTGCGCTGTAGAGATACCTTCTGTACTCCTTTGTGCGCTGTAGAGATACCTTCTGTACTCCTTTGTACGCTGTAGAGATACCTCGTGTACTCCTTTGTGCGCTGTAGAGATACCTCGTGTACTCCTTTGTGCGCTGTAGAGATACCTTCTGTACTCCTTTGTGCGCGGTAGAGATACCTTCTGTACTCCTTTGTGCGCTGTAGAGATACCTTCTGTACTCCTTTGTACGTTCTAGAGATATTTCCTGTACTCCTTTGTGCGCTGTAGAGATACCTTCTGTACTCCTTTGTACGCTGTAGAGAACCTCGTGTACTCTTTTGTGCGCTGTAGAGATACCTTCTGTACTCCTTTGTGCGCTGTAGAGATACCTTCTGTACTCCTTTGTGTGCTGTAGAGATACCTTCTGTACTCCTTTGTACGTTCTAGAGATATTTCCTGTACTCCTTTGTGCGCTGTAGAGATACCTTCTGTACTCCTTTGTGCGCTGTAGAGATACCTTCTGTACTCCTTTGTGCGCTGTAGAGATATCTTCTGTACTCCTTTTTGCGCTGTAGAGATACCTTCTCTACTCCTTTGTACGCTGTAAAGATACCTCGTGTACTCCTTTGTACGTTCTAGAGATATTTCCTGTACTCCTTTGTGCGCTGTAGAGATACCTTCTGTACTCCTTTGTGCGCTGTAGAGATACCTTCTGTACTCCTTTGTGCGCTGTAGAGATACCTTCTGTACTCCTTTGTGCGCTGTAGAGATACCTTCTGTACTCCTTTGTACGCTGTAGAGATACCTCGTGAACTCCTTTGTACGTTCTAGAGATATTTCTTGTACTCATTTGTGCGCTGTAGAGATACCTTCTGTACTCCTTTGTGCGCTGTAGAGATACCTTCTGTACTCCTTTGTGCGCTGTAGAGATACCTTCTGTACTCCTTTGTGCGCTGTAGAGATACCTTCTGTACTCCTTTGTGCGCTGTAGGGATACCTTCTGTACTCCTTTGTACGCTGTAGAGATACCTTCTGTACTCCTTTGTGCGCTGTAGAGGTACCTTCTGTACTCCTTTGTGCACTCTAGAGATACCTTCTGTACTCCTTTGTACGCTGTAGAGATACCTCGTGTACTCCTTTGTACGTTCTAGAGATATTTCCTGTACTCCTTTGTGCGCTGTAGAGATTCCTTCGGTACTCCTTTGTGCGCTGTAGAGATACCTTCTGTACTCCTTTGTGCGCTGTAGAGATACCTTCTGTACTCCTTTGTACGCTGTAGAGATACCTTCTGTACTCCTTTGTGCGCTGTAGAGATACCATCTGTACTCCTTTGTACGCTGTAGAGATACCTCGTGTACTCCTTTGTACGTTCTAGAGATATTTCCTGTACTCCTTTGTGCGCTGTAGAGATACCTTCTGTACTCCTTTGTGCGCTGTAGAGATACCTTCTGTACTCCTTTGTGCGCTGTAGAGATGACTTCTGTACTCCTTTGTACGCTGTAGAGATACCTTCTGTACTCCTTTGTGCGCTGTAGAGATACCTTCTGTACTCCTTTGTACGCTGTAGAGATACCTCGTGTACTCCTTTGTACGTTCTAGAGATATTTCCTGTACTCCTTTGTGCGCTGTAGAGATACCTTCTGTACTCCTTTGTGCGCTGTAGAGATACCTTCTGTACTCCTTTGTACGTTCTAGAGATATTTCCTGTACTCCTTTGTACGCTGTAGAGATACCTTCTGTACTCCTTTGTGCGCTCTAGAGATACCTTCTGTACTCCTTTGTACGCTGTAGAGATACCTCGTGTACTCCTTTGTACGTTTTAGAGATATTTCCTGTACTCCTTTGTGCGCTATAGAGATACCTTCTGTACTCCTTTGTGCGCTGTAGAGATACCTTCTGTACCCCTTTGTGCGCTGTAGAGAAACCTTCTGTACTCCTTTGTGCGCTGTAGAGATACCTTCTGTACTCCTTTGTACGCTGTAGAGATACCTCGTGTTTTCCTTTGTACGTTCTAGAGATATTTCCTGTACTCCTTTGTGCGCTGTAGAGATACCTTCTGTACTCCTTTGTGCGCTGTAGAGATACCTTCTGTACTCCTTTGTGCGCTGTAGAGATACCTTCTGTACTCCTTTGTGCGCTGCAGAAATACCTTCTGTACTCCTTTGTACGCTGTAGAGATACCTCGTGTACTCCTTTGTACGTTCTAGAGATATTTCCTGTACTCCTTTGTGCGCTGTAGAGATACCTTCTGTACTCCTTTGTGCGCTGTAGAGATACCTTCTGTACTCCTTTGTGCGCTGTAGAGATACCTTCTGTACTCCTTTGTACGCTGTAGAGATACCTTCTGTTCTCCTTTGTGCGCTGTAGAGATACCTTCTGTACTCCTTTGTGCGCTGTAGAGATACCTTCTGTACTCCTTTGTGCGCTGTAGAGATACCTTCTGTACTCCTTTTTGCGCTGTAGAGATACCTTCTGTACTCCTTTGTACGTTCTAGAGATATTTCCTGTACTCCTTTGTGCGCTGTAGAGATACCTTCTGTACTCCTTTGTACGCTGTAGAGAACCTCGTGTACTCTTTTGTGCGCTGTAGAGATACCTTCTGTACTCCTTTGTGCGCTGTAGAGATACCTTCTGTACTCCTTTGTGTGCTGTAGAGATACCTTCTGTACTCCTTTGTACGTTCTAGAGATATTTCCTGTACTCCTTTGTGCGCTGTAGAGATACCTTCTGTACTCCTTTGTGCGCTGTAGAGATACATTCTGTACTCCTTTGTGCGCTGTAGAGATATCTTCTGTACTCCTTTGTGCGCTGTAGAGATACCTTCTGTACTTCTTTGTGCGCTGTAGAGATACCTTCTGTACTCCTTTGTGCGCTGTAGAGATACCTTCTGTACTCCTTTGTGCGCTGTAGAGATACCTCGTGTACTCCTTTGTACGTTCTAGAGATATTTCCTGTACTCCTTTGTGCGCTGTAGAGATACCTTCTGTACTCCTTTGTGCGCTGTAGAGATTCCTTCTGTACTCCTTTGTGCGCTGTAGAGATACCTTCTGTACTCCTTTGTGCGCTGTAGAGATACCTTCTGTACTCCTTTGTACGCTGTAGAGATACCTCGTGTACTCCTGTGTACGTTCTAGAGATATTTCCTGTACTCCTTTGTGCGCTCTAGAGATACCTTCTGTACTCCTTTGTGCGCTGTAGAGATACCTTCTGTACTCCTTTGTGCGCTGTAGAGATACCTTCTGTACTCCTTTGTGCGCTGTAGAGATACCTTCTGTACTCCTTTGTACGCTGTAGAGATACCTCGTGTACTCCTTTGTGCGCTGGAGAGATACCTCGTGTACTACTTTGTGCGCTGTAGAGATACCTTCTGTACTCCTTTGTGCGCTGTAGAGATACCTTTTGTACTCCTTTGTGCGCTGTAGAGATACCTTCTGTACTCCTTTGTACGCTGTAGAGATACCTCGTGTACTCCTTTGTACGTTCTAGAGATATTTCCTGTACTCCTTTGTGCGCTGTAGAGATACCTTCTGTACTCCTTTGTGCGCTGTAGAGATACCTTCTGTACTCCTTTGTACGCTGTAGAGATACCTCGTGTACTCCTTTGTACGTTCTAGAGATATTTCCTGTACTCCTTTGTGCGCTGTAGAGATACCTTCTGTACTCCTTTGTGCGCTGTAGAGATACCTTCTGTACTCCTTTGTACGTTCTAGAGATATTTCCTGTACTCCTTTGTACGCTGTAGAGATACCTTCTGTACTCCTTTGTGCGCTCTAGAGATACCTTCTGTACTCCTTTGTACGCTGTAGAGATACCTCGTGTACTCCTTTGTACGTTTTAGAGATATTTCCTGTACTCCTTTGTGCGCTATAGAGATACCTTCTGTACTCCTTTGTGCGGTGTAGAGATACCTTCTGTACCCCTTTGTGCGCTGTAGAGAAACCTTCTGTACTCCTTTGTGCGCTGTAGAGATACCTTCTGTACTCCTTTGTACGCTGTAGAGATACCTCGTGTACTCCTTTGTACGTTCTAGAGATATTTCCTGTACTCCTTTGTGCGCTGTAGAGATACCTTCTGTACTCCTTTGTGCGCTGTAGAGATACCTTCTGTACTCCTTTGTGCGCTGTAGAGATACCTTCTGTACTCCTTTGTGCGCTGTAGAAATACCTTCTGTACTCCTTTGTACGCTGTAGAGATACCTCGTGTACTCCTTTGTACGTTCTAGAGATATTTCCTGTACTCCTTTGTGCGCTGTAGAGATACCTTCTGTACTCCTTTGTGCGCTGTAGAGATACCTTCTGTACTCCTTTGTGCGCTGTAGAGATACCTTCTGTACTCCTTTGTACGCTGTAGAGATACCTTCTGTACTCCTTTGTGCGCTGTAGAGATACCTTCTGTACTCCTTTGTGCGCTGTAGAGATACCTTCTGTACTCCTTTGTGCGCTGTAGAGATACCTTCTGTACTCCTTTGTGCGCTGTAGAGATACCTTCTGTACTCCTTTGTACGTTCTAGAGATATTTCCTGTACTCCTTTGTGCGCTGTAGAGATACCTTCTGTACTCCTTTGTACGCTGTAGAGAACCTCGTGTACTCTTTTGTGCGCTGTAGAGATACCTTCTGTACTCCTTTGTGCGCTGTAGAGATACCTTCTGTACTCCTTTGTGTGCTGTAGAGATACCTTCTGTACTCCTTTGTACGTTCTAGAGATATTTCCTGTACTCCTTTGTGCGCTGTAGAGATACCTTCTGTACTCCTTTGTGCGCTGTAGAGATACCTTCTGTACTCCTTTGTGCGCTGTAGAGATATCTTCTGTACTCCTTTGTGCGCTGTAGAGATACCTTCTCTACTCCTTTGTACGCTGTAAAGATACCTCGTGTACTCCTTTGTACGTTCTAGAGATATTTCCTGTACTCCTTTGTGCGCTGTAGAGATACCTTCTGTACTCCTTTGTGCGCTGTAGAGATACCTTCTGTACTTCTTTGTGCGCTGTAGAGATACCTTCTGTACTCCTTTGTACGCTGGAGAGATACCTTCTGTACTTCTTTGTGCGCTGTAGAGATACCTTCTGTACTCCTTTGTGCGCTGTAGAGATACCTTCTGTACTCCTTTGTGCGCTGTAGAGATACCTCGTGTACTCCTTTGTACGTTCTAGAGATATTTCCTGTACTCCTTTGTGCGCTGTAGAGATACCTTCTGTACTCCTTTGTGCGCTGTAGAGATTCCTTCTGTACTCCTTTGTGCGCTGTAGAGATACCTTCTGTACTCCTTTGTGCGCTGTAGAGATACCTTCTGTACTCCTTTGTACGCTGTAGAGATACCTCGTGTACTCCTTTGTACGTTCTAGAGATATTTCCTGTACTCCTTTGTGCGCTGTAGAGATACCTTCTGTACTCCTTTGTGCGCTGTAGAGATACCTTCTGTACTCCTTTGTGCGCTGTAGAGATACCTTCTGTACTCCTTTGTGCGCTGTAGAGATACCTTCTGTACTCCTTTGTACGCTGTAGAGATACCTCGTGTACTCCTTTATGCGCTGTAGAGATACCTCGTGTACTCCTTTGTGCGCTGTAGAGATACCTTCTGTACTCCTTTGTGCGCTGTAGAGATACCTTTTGTACTCCTTTGTGCGCTATAGAGATACCTTCTGTACTCCTTTGTACGCTGTAGAGATACCTCGTGTACTCCTTTGTACGTTCTAGAGATATTTCCTGTACTCCTTTGTGCGCTGTAGAGATACCTTCTGTACTCCTTTGTGCGCTGTAGAGATACCTTCTGTACTCCTTTGTGCGCTGTAGAGATACCTTTTGTACTCCTTTGTGCGCTGTAGAGATACCTTCTGTACTCCTTTGTACGCTGTAGAGATACCTAGTGTACTCCTTTGTACGTTCTAGAGATATTTCCTGTACTCCTTTGTGCGCTGTAGAGATACCTTCTGTACTCCTTTGTGCGCTGTAGAGATACCTTCTGTACTTCTTTGTGCGCTGTAGAGATACCTTCTGTACTCCTTTGTACGCTGTAGAGATACCTCGTGTACTCCTTTGTACGTTCTAGAGATATTTCCTGTACTCCTTCGTGAGCTGTAGAGATACCTTCGGTACTCCTTTGTGCGCTGTAGAGATACCTTCTGTACTCCTTTGTGCGCTGTAGAGATACCTTCTGTACTCCTTTGTACGCTGTAGAGATACCTTCTGTACTCCTTTGTGCGCTGTAGAGATACCCTCTGTACTCCTTTGTACGCTGTAGAGATACCTCGTGTACTCCTTTGTACGTTCTAGAGATATTTCCTGTACTCCATTGTGCGCTGTAGAGATACCTTCTGTACTTCTTTGTGCGCTGTAGAGATACCTTCTGTACTCCTTTGTGCGCTGTAGAGATACCTTCTGTACTCCTTTGTACGCTGTAGAGATACCTTCTGTACTCCTTTGTGCGCTGTAGAGATACCTTCTGTACTCCTTTGTACGCTGTAGAGATACCTCGTGTACTCCTTTGTACGTTCTAGAGATATTTCCTGTACTTCTTAGTGCGCTGTAGAGATACCTTCTGTACTCCTTTGTGCGCTGTAGAGATACCTTCTGTACTCCTTTGTACGTTCTAGAGATATTTCCTGTACTCCTTTGTATGCTGTAGAGATACCTTCTGTACTCCTTTGTGCGCTCTAGAGATACCTTCTGTACTCCTTTGTACGCTGTAGAGATACCTCGTGTACTCCTTTGTACGTTTTAGAGATATTTCCTGTACTCCTTTGTGCGCTGTAGAGATACCTTCTGTACTCCTTTGTGCGCTGTAGAGATACATTCTGTACCCCTTTGTGCGCTGTAGAGATACCTTCTGTACTCCTTTGTGCGCTGTAGAGATACCTTCTGTACTCCTTTGTACGCTGTAGAGATACCTCGTGTACTCCATTGTACGTTCTAGAGATATTTCCTGTACTCCTTTGTGCGCTGTAGAGATACTTTCTGTACTCCTTTGTACGCTGTAGAGATACCTCGTGTACTCCTTTGTACGTTCTAGCGATATTTCCTGTACTCCTTTGTGCGCTGTAGCGATACCTTCTGTACTCCTTTGTGCGCTGTAGAGATACCTTCTGTACTCCTTTGTGCGCTTTAGAGATACCTCCTGTACTCCTTTGTGCGCTGTAGAGATACCTTCTGTACTCCTTTGTACGCTGTAGAGATACCTCGTGTACTTCTTTGTACGTTCTAGAGATATTTCCTGTACTCCTTTGTGCGCTGTAGAGATACCTTCTGTACTCCTTTGTGCGCTGTAGAGATACCTTCTGTACTCCTTTGTGCGCTGTAGAGATACCTTCTGTACTCCTTTGTGCGCTGTAGAGATACCTTCTGTACTCCTTTGTACGCTGTAGAGATACCTCGTGTACTCCTTTGTACGTTCTAGAGATATTTCCTGTACTCCTTTGTGCGCTGTAGAGATACCTTCTGTACTCCTTTGTGCGCTGTAGAGATACCTTCTATACTCCTTTTGCGCTGTAGAGATACCTTCTGTATTTCTTTGTACGCTGTAGAGATACCTTCTGTACTCCTTTGTGCGCTGTAGAGATACCTTCTGTACTCCTTTGTGCGCTGTAGAGATACCTTCTGTACTCCTTTGTGCGCTGTAGAGATACCTTCTGTTCTCCTTTGTGCGCTGTAGAGATACCTTCTGTACTCCTTTGTACGTTCTAGAGATATTTCCTGTACTCCTTTGTGCGCTGTAGAGATACCTTCTGTACTCCTTTGTGCGCTGTAGAGATACCTTCTGTACTCCTTTGTGCGCTGAAGAGATACCTTCTGTACTCCTTTGTACGCTGTAGAGATACCTCGTGTACTCCTTTGTGCGCTGTAGAGATACCTTCTGTACTCCTTTGTGCGCTGTAGAGATACCTTCTGTACTCCTTTGTGCGCTGTAGAGATACCTTCTGTACTCCTTTGTGCACTGTAGAGATACCTTCTGTACTCCTTTGTGCGCTGTAGAGATACCTTCTGTACTCCTTTGTGCGCTGTAGAGATACCTTCTGTACTCCTTTGTGCGCTGTAGAGATACTTTCTGTACTCCTTTGTACGCTGTAGAGATACCTCGTGTACTCCTTTGTACGTTCTAGAGATATTTCCTGTACTCCTTTGTGCGCTGTAGAGATACCTTCTGTACTCCTTTGTGCGCTGTAGAGATACCTTCTGTACTCCTTTGTGCGCTGTAGAGATACCTTCTGTACTCCTTTGTGCGCTGTAGAGATACCATCTGTACTCCTTTGTACGCTGTAGAGATACCTCGTGTACTCCTTTGTACGTTCTAGAGATATTTCCTGTACTCCTTTGTGGGCTGTAGAGATACCTTCTGTACTCCTTTGTGCGCTGTAGAGATACCTCGTGTACTCCTTTGTGCGCTGTAGAGATACCTTCTGTACTCCTTTGTGCGCTGTAGAGATACCTTCTGTACTCCTTTGTGCGCTGTAGAGATACCTTCTGTACTCCTTTGTACGTTCTAGAGATATTTCCTGTACTCCTTTGTGCGCTGTAGAGATACCTTCTGTACTCCTTTGTGCGCTGTAGAGATACCTTCTGTACTCCTTTGTACGCTGTAGAGATACCTCGTGTACTTCTTTGTACGTTCTAGAGATATTTCCTGTACTCCTTTGTGCGCTGTAGAGATACCTTCTGTACTCCTTTGTGCGCTGTAGAGATACCTTCTGTACTCCTTTGTGCGCTGTAGAGATACCTTCTGTACTCCTTTGTGCGCTGTAGAGATACCTTCTGTACTCCTTTGTACGCTGTAGAGATACCTCGTGTACTCCATTGTACGTTCTAGAGATATTTCCTGTACTCCTTTGTGCGCTGTAGAGATACCTTCTGTACTCCTTTGTGCGCTGTAGAGATACCTTCTGTACTCCTTTGTACGCTGTAGAGATACCTCGTGTACTCCTTTGTACGTTCTAGAGATATTTCCTGTACTCCTTTGTGCGCTGAAGCGATACCTTCTGTACTCCTTTGTGCGCTGTAGAGATACCTTCTGTACTCCTTTGTGCGCTTTAGAGATACCTTCTGTACTCCTTTGTGCGCTGTAGAGATACCTTCTGTACTCCTTTGTACGCTGTAGAGATACCTCGTGTACTTCTTTGTACGTTCTAGAGATATTTCCTGTACTCCTTTGTGCGCTGTAGAGATACCTTCTCTACTCCTTTTTGCGCTGTAGAGATACCTTCTGTACTCCTTTGTGCGCTGTAGAGATACCTTCTGTACTCCTTTGTGCGCTGTAGAGATACCTTCTGTACTCCTTTGTACGCTGTAGAGATACCTCGTGTACTCCTTTGTACGTTCTAGAGATATTTCCTGTACTCCTTTGTGCGCTGTAGAGATACCTTCTGTACTCCTTTGTGCGCTGTAGAGATACCTTCTATACTCCTTTGTGCGCTGTAGAGATACCTTCTGTACTTCTTTGTACGCTGTAGAGATACCTTCTGTACTCCTTTGTGCGCTGTAGAGATACCTTCTGTACTCCTTTGTGCGCTGTAGAGATACCTTCTGTACTCCTTTGTGCGCTGTAGAGATACCTTCTGTACTCCTTTGTGCGCTGTAGAGATACCTTCTGTACTCCTTTGTACGTTCTAGAGATATTTCCTGTACTCCTTTGTGCGCTGTAGAGATACCTTCTGTACTCCTTTGTGCGCTGAAGAGATACCTTCTGTACTCCTTTGTACGCTGTAGAGATACCTCGTGTACTCCTTTGTGCGCTGTAGAGATACCTTCTTTACTCCTTTGTGCGCTGTAGAGATACCTTCTGTACTCCTTTGTGCGCTGTAGAGATACCTACTGTAGTCCTTTGTACGTTCTAGAGATATTTCCTTTACTCCTTTGTGCGCTGTAGAGATACCTTCTGTACTTCTTTGTGCGCTGTAGAGATACCTTCTGTACTCCTTTGTGCGCTGTAGAGATACCTTCTGTTCTCTTTTGTACGCTGTAGAGATACCTTCTGTACTCCTTTGTGCGCTGTAGAGATACCTTCTGTACTCCTTTGTACGCTGTAGAGATACCTCGTGTACTCCTTTGTACGTTCTAGAGATATTTCCTGTACTCCTTTGTGCGTTGTAGAGATACCTTCTGTACTCCTTTGTGCGCTGTAGAGATACCTTCTGTACTCCTTTGTGCGCTCTAGAGATACCTTCTGTACTCCTTTGTGCGCTGTAGAGATACCTTCTGTACTCCTTTGTACGCTGTAGAGATACCTCGTGTACTTCTTTGTACGTTCTAGAGATATTTCCTGTACTCCTTTGTGCGCTGTAGAGATACCTTCTGTACTCCTTTGTGCGCTGTAGAGATACTTTCTGTACTCCTTTGTACGCTGTAGAGATACCTCGTGTACTCCTTTGTACGTTCTAGAGATATTTCCTGTACTCCTTTGTGCGCTGTAGCGATACCTTCTGTACTCCTTTGTGCGCTGTAGAGATACCTTCTGTACTCCTTTGTGCGCTTTAGAGATACCTTCTGTACTCCTTTGTGCGCTGTAGAGATACCTTCTGTACTCCTTTGTACGCTGTAGAGATACCTCGTGTACTTCTTTGTACGTTCTAGAGATATTTCCTGTACTCCTTTGTGCGCTGTAGAGATACCTTCTGTACTCCTTTGTGCGCTGTAGAGATACCTTCTGTACTCCTTTGTGCGCTGTAGAGATACCTTCTGTACTCCTTTGTGCGCTGTAGAGATACCTTCTGTACTCCTTTGTACGCTGTAGAGATACCTCGTGTACTCCATTGTACGTTCTAGAGATATTTCCTGTACTCCTTTGTGCGCTGTAGAGATACCTTCTGTACTCCTTTGTGCGCTGTCGAGATACCTTCTATACTCCTTTTGCGCTGTAGAGATACCTTCTGTATTTCTTTGTACGCTGTAGAGATACCTTCTGTACTCCTTTGTGCGCTGTAGAGATACCTTCTGTACTCCTTTGTGCGCTGTAGAGATACCTTCTGTACTCCTTTGTGCGCTGTAGAGATACCTTCTGTACTCCTTTGTGCGCTGTAGAGATACCTTCTGTACTCCTTTGTACGTTCTAGAGATATTTCCTGTACTCCTTTGTGCGCTGTAGAGATACCTTCTGTACTCCTTTGTGCGCTGTAGAGATACCTTCTGTACTCCTTTGTGCGCTGAAGAGATACCTTCTGTACTCCTTTGTACGCTGTAGAGATACCTCGTGTACTCCTTTGTGCGCTGTAGAGATACCTTCTGTACTCCTTTGTGCGCTGTAGAGATACCTTCTGTACTCCTTTGTGCGCTGTAGAGATACCTTCTGTACTCCTTTGTGCGCTGTAGAGATACCTTCTGTACTCCTTTGTGCGCTGTAGAGATACCTTCTGTACTCCTTTGTGCGCTGTAGAGATACCTTCTGTACTCCTTTGTGCGCTGTAGAGATACTTTCTGTACTCCTTTGTACGCTGTAGAGATACCTCGTGTACTCCTTTGTACGTTCTAGAGATATTTCCTGTACTCCTTTGTGCGCTGTAGAGATACCTTCTGTACTCCTTTGTGCGCTGTAGAGATACCTTCTGTACTCCTTTGTGCGCTGTAGAGATACCTTCTGTACTCCTTTGTGCGCTGTAGAGATACCATCTGTACTCCTTTGTACGCTGTAGAGATACCTCGTGTACTCCTTTGTACGTTCTAGAGATATTTCCTGTACTCCTTTGTGGGCTGTAGAGATACCTTCTGTACTCCTTTGTGCGCTGTAGAGATACCTCGTGTACTCCTTTGTGCGCTGTAGAGATACCTTCTGTACTCCTTTGTGCGCTGTAGAGATACCTTCTGTACTCCTTTGTGCGCTGTAGAGATACCTTCTGTACTCCTTTGTACGTTCTAGAGATATTTCCTGTACTCCTTTGTGCGCTGTAGAGATACCTTCTGTACTCCTTTGTGCGCTGTAGAGATACCTTCTGTACTCCTTTGTGCGCTGTAGAGATACCTTCTGTACTCCTTTGTACGCTGTAGAGATACCTCGTGTACTCCTTTGTACGTTCTAGAGATATTTCCTGTACTCCTCTGTGCGCTGTAGAGATACTTCCTGTACTCCTTTGTGCGCTGTAGAGATACCTTCTGTACTCCTTTGTACGTTCTAGAGATATTTCCTGTACTCCTTTGTACGCTGTAGAGATACCTTCTGTACTCCTTTGTGCGCTGTAGAGATACCTTCTGTACTCCTTTGTGCACTGTAGAGATACCTTCTGTACTCCTTTGTGCGCTGTAGAGATACCTTCTGTACTCCTTTGTACGCTGTAGAGATACCTCGTGTACTTCTTTGTACGTTCTAGAGATATTTCCTGTACTCCTTTGTGCGCTGTAGAGATACCTTCTGTACTCCTTTGTGCGCTGTAGAGATACCTTCTGTACTCCTTTGTACGCTGTAGAGATACCTCGTGTACTCCTTTGTACGTTCTAGAGATATTTCCTGTACTCCTTTGTGCGCTGAAGCGATACCTTCTGTACTCCTTTGTGCGCTGTAGAGATACCTTCTGTACTCCTTTGTGCGCTTTAGAGATACCTTCTGTACTCCTTTGTGCGCTGTAGAGATACCTTCTGTACTCCTTTGTACGCTGTAGAGATACCTCGTGTACTTCTTTGTACGTTCTAGAGATATTTCCTGTACTCCTTTGTGCGCTGTAGAGATACCTTCTCTACTCCTTTTTGCGCTGTAGAGATACCTTCTGTACTCCTTTGTGCGCTGTAGAGATACCTTCTGTACTCCTTTGTGCGCTGTAGAGATACCTTCTGTACTCCTTTGTACGCTGTAGAGATACCTCGTGTACTCCTTTGTACGTTCTAGAGATATTTCCTGTACTCCTTTGTGCGCTGTAGAGATACCTTCTGTACTCCTTTGTGCGCTGTAGAGATACCTTCTATACTCCTTTGTGCGCTGTAGAGATACCTTCTGTACTTCTTTGTACGCTGTAGAGATACCTTCTGTACTCCTTTGTGCGCTGTAGAGATACCTTCTGTACTCCTTTGTGCGCTGTAGAGATACCTTCTGTACTCCTTTGTGCGCTGTAGAGATACCTTCTGTACTCCTTTGTGCGCTGTAGAGATACCTTCTGTACTCCTTTGTACGTTCTAGAGATATTTCCTGTACTCCTTTGTGCGCTGTAGAGATACCTTCTGTACTCCTCTGTGCGCTGAAGAGATACCTTCTGTACTCCTTTGTACGCTGTAGAGATACCTCGTGTACTCCTTTGTGCGCTGTAGAGATACCTTCTGTACTCCTTTGTGCGCTGTAGAGATACCTTCTGTACTCCTTTGTGCGCTGTAGAGATACCTACTGTAGTCCTTTGTACGTTCTAGAGATATTTCCTGTACTCCTTTGTGCGCTGTAGAGATACCTTCTGTACTTCTTTGTGCGCTGTAGAGATACCTTCTGTACTCCTTTGTGCGCTGTAGAGATACCTTCTGTTCTCTTTTGTACGCTGTAGAGATACCTTCTGTACTCCTTTGTGCGCTGTAGAGATACCTTCTGTACTCCTTTGTACGCTGTAGAGATACCTCGTGTACTCCTTTGTACGTTCTAGAGATATTTCCTGTACTCCTTTGTGCGTTGTAGAGATACCTTCTGTACTCCTTTGTGCGCTGTAGAGATACCTTCTGTACTCCTTTGTGCGCTCTAGAGATACCTTCTGTACTCCTTTGTACGCTGTAGAGATACCTTCTGTACTCCTTTGTGCGCTGTAGAGATACCTTCTGTACTCCTTTGTACGCTGTAGAGATACCTCGTGTACTCCTTTGTACGTTCTAGAGATATTTCCTGTACTCCTTTGTGCGCTGTAGAGATACCTTCTGTACTCCTTTGTGCGCTGTAGAGATACCTTCTGTACTCCTTTGTACGTTCTAGAGATATTTCCTGTACTCCTTTGTACGCTGTAGAGATACCTTCTGTACTCCTTTGTGCGCTGTAGAGATACCTTGTGTACTCCTTTGTACGCTGTAGAGATACCTCGTGTACTCCTTTGTGCGTTCTTGAGATATTTCCTGTACTCCTCTGTGCACTGTAGAGATACCTTCTGTACTCCTTTGTGCGCTGTAGAGATACCTTCTGTACTCCTTTGTGCGCTGTAGAGATACCTTCTGTACTCCTTTGTGCGCTGTAGAGATACCTTCTGTACTCCTTTGTACGTTCTAGAGATATTTCCTGTACTCCTTTGTGCGCTGAGGAGATACCTTCTGTACTCCTTTGTGCGCTGTAGAGATACCTTCTGTACTCCTTTGTGCGCTGTAGAGATACCTTCTGTACTCCTTTGTGCGCTGTAGAGATACCTCGTGTACTCCTTTGTACGTTCTAGAGATATTTCCTGTACTCCTTTGTGCGCTGTAGAGATACCTTCTGTACTCCTTTGTGCGCTGTAGAGATACCTCGTGTACTCCTTTGTACGTTCTAGAGATATTTCCTGTACTCCTTTGTGCGCTGTAGAGAAACCTTCTGTACTCCTTTGTGCGCTGTAGAGATACCTTCTGTACTCCTTTGTGCGCTGTAGAGATACCTTCTGTACTCCTTTGTGCGCTGTAGAGATACCACGTGTACTCCTTTGTACGTTCTAGAGATATTTCCTGTACTCCTTTGTGCGCTGTAGAGATACCTTCTGTACTCCTTTGTGCGCTGTAGAGATACCTTCTGTACTCCTTTGTACGTTCTAGAGATATTTCCTGTACTCCTTTGTGCGCTGTAGAGATACCTTCTGTACTCCTTTGTGCGCTGTAGAGATACCTTCTGTACTCCTTTGTGCGCTGTAGAGATACCTTCTGTACTCCTTTGTGCGCTGTAGAGATACCTTCTGTACTCCTTTGTACGTTCTAGAGATATTTCCTGTACTCCTTTGTGCGCTGTAGAGATACCTTCTGTACTCCTTTGTGCGCTGAAGAGATACCTTCTGTACTCCTTTGTGCGCTGTAGAGATACCTTCTGTACTCCTTTGTGCGCTGTAGATATACCTTCTGTACTTCTTTGTACGCTGTAGAGATACCTCGTGTACTCCTTTGCACGTTCTAGAGTTATTTCCTGTACTCCTTTGTGCGCTGTAGAGATACCTTCTGTACTCCTTTGTGCGCTGTAAAGATACCTTCTGTACTCCTTTGTGCGCTGTAGAGATACCTTCTGTACTCCTTTTTGCGCTGTAGAGATACCTTCTGTACTCCTCTGTACGCTGTAGAGATACCTCGTGTACTCCTTTGTACGTTCTAGAGATATTTCCTGTACTCCTTTGTGCGCTGTAGAGATACCTTCTGTACTTCTTTGTGCGCTGTAGAGATACCTTCTGTACTCCTTTGTGCGCTGTAGAGACACCTTCTGTACTCCTTTGTGCGCTGTAGAGATACCTTCTGTACTCCTTTGTACGTTCTAGAGATATTTCCTGTACTCCTTTGTGCGATGTAGAGGTACCTTCTGTACTCCTTTGTACGCTGTAGAGATACCTCGTGTACTCCTTTGTACGTTCTAGAGATATTTCCTGTACTCCTTTGTGCGCTGTAGAGATACCTTCTGTACTCCTTTGTGCGCTGTAGAGATACCTTCTGTTCTCCTTTGTGCGCTGAAGAGATACCTTCTGTACTCCTTTGTACGCTGTAGAGATACCTCGTGTACTCCTTTGTACGTTCTAGAGATATTTCCTGTACTCCTTTGTGCGCTGTAGAGATACCTTCTGTACTCCTTTGTGCGCTGTAGAGATACCTGCTGTACTCCTTTGTGCGCTGTAGAAATACCTTCTGTACTCCTTTGTATGCTGTAGAGATACCTTCTGTACTCCTTTGTGCGCTGTAGAGATACCTTCTGTACTCCTTTGTACGCTGTAGAGATACCTCGTGTACTCCTTTGTACGTTCTAGAGATATATCCTGTACTCCTTTGTGCGCTGTAGAGATACCTTCTGTACTCCTTTGTGCGCTGTAGAAATACCTTCTGTACTCCTTTGTGGGCTGTAGAGATACCTTCTGTACTCCTTTGTACGCTGTAGAGATACCTTCTGTACTCCTTTGTGCGCTGTAGAGATACATTCTGTACTCCTTTGTATGCTGTAGAGATACCTCGTGTACTCCTTTGTACGTTCTAGAGATATTTCCTGTACTCCTTTGTGCGCTGTAGAAATACCTTCTGTACTCCTTTGTGCGCTGTAGAGATACCTTCTGTACCCCTTTGTACGTTCGAGAGATATTTCCTGTACTCCTTTGTATGCTGTAGAGATACCATCTGTACTCCTTTGTGCGCTGTAGAGATACCTTCTGTACTCCTTTGTACGCTGTAGAGATACCTCGTGTACTCCTTTGTACGTTCTAGAGATATTTCCTGTACTCCTTTGTGCGCTGTAGAGATACCTTCTGTACTCCTTTGTGCGCTGTTGAGATACCTTCTGTACTCCTTTGTGCGCTGTAGAGATGCCTTCTGTACTCCTTTGTGCGCTGTCGAGATACCTTCTGTACTCCTTTGTACGCTGTAGAGATACCTCGTGTACTCCTTTGTACGTTCTAGAGATATTTCCTGTACTCCTTTGTGCGCTGTAGAGATACCTTCTGTACTCCTTTGTGCGCTGTAGAGATACCTTCTGTACTCCTTTGTGCGCTGTAGAGATACCTTCTGTACTCCTTTGTGCGCTGTAGAGATACCTTCTGTACTCCTTTGTACGCTGTAGAGATACCTCGTGTACTCCTTTGTACGTTCTAGAGATATTTCCTGTACTCCTTTGTGCGCTGTAGAGATACCTTCTGTACTCCTTTGTGCGCTGTAGAGATACCTTCTGTACTCCTTTGTGCGCTGTAGAGATACCTTCTGTACTCCTTTGTACGCTGTAGAGATACCTTCTGTACTCCTTTGTGCGCTGTAGAGATACCTTCTGTACTCCTTTGTGCGCTGTAGAGATACCTTCTGTACTCCTTTGTGCGCTGTAGAGATACCTTCTGTACTCCTTTGTGCGCTGTAGAGATACCTTCTGCACTCCTTTGTACGTTCTAGAGATATTTCCTGTACTCCTTTGTGCGCTGTAGAGATACCTTCTGTACTCCTTTGTGCGCTGTAGAGATACCTTCTGTACTCCTTTGTGCGCTGTAGAGATACCTTCTGTACTCCTTTGTACGCTGTAGAGATACCTCGTGTACTCCTTTGTGCGCTGTAGAGATACCTTCTGTACTCCTTTGTGCGCTGTAGAGATACCTTCTGTACTCCTTTGTGCGCTGTAGAGATACCTTCTGTACTCCTTTGTACGTTCTAGAGATATTTCCTGTACTCCTTTGTGCGCTGTAGAGATACCTTCTGTACTCCTTTGTGCGCTGTAGAGATACCTTCTGTACTCCTTTGTGCGCTGTAGAGATACCTTCTGTACTCCTTTGTACGCTGTAGAGATACCTCGTGTACTCCTTTGTACGTTCTAGAGATATTTCCTGTACTCCTCTGTGCGCTGTAGAGATACTTTCTGTACTCCTTTGTGCGCTGTAGAGATACCTTCTGTACTCCTTTGTGCGCTGTAGAGATACCTTCTGTACTCCTTTGTGCGCTGTAGAGATACCTTCTGTACTCCTTTGTACGCTGTAGAGATACCTCGTGTACTCCTTTGTACATTCTAGAGATATTTCCTGTACTCCTTTGTGCGCTTTAGAGATACCTTCTGTACTCCTTTGTGCGCTGTAGAGATACCTTCTGTACTCCTTTGTGCGCGGTAGAGATACCTTCTGTACTCCTTTGTGCGCTGTAGAGATACCTTCTAAACTCCTTTGTACGCTGTAGAGATACCTCGTGTACTCCTTTGTACGTTCTAGAGATATTTCCTGTACTCCTTTGTGCGCTGTAGAGATACCTTCTGTACTCCTTTGTGCGCTGTAGAGATACCTTCTGTACTCCTTTGTACGCTGTAGAGATACCTTCTGTACTCCTTTGTGCGCTGTAGAGATACCTTCTGTACTCCTTTGTGCGCTGTAGAGATACCTTCTGTAGTCCTTTGTACGTTCTAGAAATATTTCCTGTACTCCTTTGTGCGCTAAAGAGATACCTTCTGTACTCCTTTGTGCGCTGTAGAGATACCTTCTGTACTCCTTTGTGCGCTGTAGAGATACCTTCTGTACTCCTTTGTGCGCTGTAGAGATACCTTCTGTACTCCTTTGTACGCTGTAGAGATACCTCGTGTACTCCTTTGTACGTTCTAGAGATATTTCCTGTACTCCTTTGTGCACTGTAGAGATACCTTCTGTACTCCTTTGTGCGCTGTAGAGATACCTTCTGTACTCCTTTGTGCGCTGTAGAGATACCTTCTGTTCTCTTTTGTACGCTGTAGAGATACCTTCTGTACTCCTTTGTGCGCTGTAGAGATACCTTCTGTACTCCTTTGTACGCTGTAGAGATACCTCGTGTACTCCTTTGTACGTTCTAGAGATATTTCCTGTAATCCTTTGTGCGCTGTAGAGATACCTTCTGTACTCCTTGTGCGCTGTAGAGATACCTTCTGTACTCCTTTGTGCGCTGTAGAGATACCTTCTGTACTCCTTTGTACGCTGTAGAGATACCTTCTGTACTCCTTTGTGCGCTGTAGAGATACCTTCTGTACTCCTTTGTACGCTGTAGAGATACCTCGTGTACTCCTTTGTACGTTCTAGAGATATTTCCTGTACTCCTTTGTGCGCTGTAGAGATACCTTCTGTACTCCTTTGTGCGCTGTAGAGATACCTTCTGTACTCCTTTGTACGTTCTAGAGATATTTCCTGTACTCCTTTGTACGCTGTAGAGATACCTTCTGTACTCCTTTGTGCGCTGTAGAGATACCTTCTGTACTCCTTTGTATGCTGTAGAGATACCTCGTGTACTCCTTTGTGCGTTCTAGAGATATTTCCTGTACTCCTTTGTGCGCTGTAGAGATACCTTCTGTACTCCTTTGTGCGCTGTAGAGATACCTTCTGTACTCCTTTGTGCGCTGTAGAGATACCTTTTGTACTCCTTTGTGCGCTGTAGAGATACCTTCTGTACTCCTTTGTACGCTGTAGAGATACCTCGTGTACTCCTTTGTACGTTCTAGAGATATTTCCTGTACTCCTTTGTGCGCTGTAGAGATACCTTCTGTACTCCTTTGTGCGCTGTAGAGATACCTTCTGTACTCCTTTCTGCGCTGTAGAGATACCTTCTGTACTCCTTTTTGCGCTGTAGAGATACCTTCTGTACTCCTTTGTGCGCTGTAGAGATACCTTCTGTACTCCTTTGTGCGCTGTAGAGATACTTTCTGTACTCCTTTGTACGCTGTAGAGATACCTCGTGTACTCCTTTGTACGTTCTAGAGATATTTCCTGTACTCCTTTGTGTGCTGTAGAGATACCTTCTGTACTCCTTCGTGCGCTGTAGAGATACCTTCTGTACTCCTTTGTGCGCTCTAGAGATACCTTCTGTACTCCTTTGTGCGCTGTAGAGATACCATCTGTACTCCTTTGTACGCTGTAGAGATACCTCGTGTACTCCTTTGTACGTTCTAGAGATATTTCCTGTACTCCTTTGTGGGCTGTAGAGATACCTTCTGTACTCCTTTGTGCGCTGTAGAGATACCTCGTGTACTCCTTTGTGCGCTGTAGAGATACCTTCTGTACTCCTTTGTGCGCTGTAGAGATACCTTCTGTACTCCTTTGTGCGCTGTAGAGATACCTTCTGTACTCCTTTGTACGTTCTAGAGATATTTCCTGTACTCCTTTGTGCGCTGTAGAGATACCTTCTGTACTCCTTTGTGCGCTGTAGAGATACCTTCTGTACCCCTTTGTGCGCTGTAGAGATACCTTCTGTACTCCTTTGTACGCTGAAGAGATACCTCGTGTACTCCTTTGTACGTTCTAGAGATATTTCCTGTACTCCTCTGTGCGCTGTAGAGATACTTTCTGTACTCCTTTGTGCGCTGTAGAGATACCTTCTGTACGCCTTTGTGCGCTGTAGAGATACCTTCTGTACTCCTTTGTGCGCTGTAGAGATACCTTCTGTACTCTTTTGTACGCTGTAGAGATACCTCGTGTACTCCTTTGTACGTTCTAGAGATATTTCCTGTACTCCTTTGTGCGCTGTAGAGATACCTTCCGTACTCCTTTGTGCGCTGTAGAGATACCTTCTGTACTCCTTTGTGCGCTGTAGAGATACCTTCTGTACTCCTTTGTACGCTGTAGAGGTACCTTCTGTACTCCTTTGTGCGCTGCAGAGACACCTCGTGTACTCCTTTGTACGTTCTAGAGATATTTCCTGTACTCCTTTGTGCGCTGTAGAGATACCTTCTGTACTCCTTTGTGCGCTGTAGAGATACATTCTGTACTCCTTTGTACGTTCTAGAGATATTTCCTGTACTCCTTTGTGCGCTGTAGAGATACCTTCTGTACTCCTTTGTGCGCTGTAGAGATACCTTCTCTACTCCTTTGTGCGCTGTAGAGATACCTTCTGTACTCCTTTGTACGCTGTAGAGATACCTTCTGTACTCCTTTGTGCGCTGTAGAGATACCTTCTGTACTTCTTTGTACGCTGTAGAGATACCTCGTGTACTCCTTTGTACGTTCTAGAGATATTTCCTGTACTCCTTTGTGCGCTGTAGAGATACCTTCTGTACTCCTTTGTGCGCTGTAGAGATACCTTCTGTACTCCTTTGTGCGCTGTAGAGATACCTTCTGTACTCCTTTGTACGCTGTAGAGATACCTTCTGTACTCCTTTGTGCGCTGTAGAGATACCTTCTGTACTCCTTTGTGCGCTGTAGAGATACCTTCTGTACTCCTTTGTACGCTGTAGAGATACCTTCTGTACTCCTATGTGCGCTGTAGAGATACCTTCTGTACTCTTTTGTGCGCTGTAGAGATACCTTCTGTACTCCTTTGTACGCTGTAGATACCTCGTGTACTCCTTTGGACGTTCTAGAGATATTTCTTCTACTCCTTTGTGCGCTGTAGAGATACCTTCTGTACTCATTTGTGCGCTGTAGAGATACCTTCTGTACTCCTTTGTGCGCTGTAGAGATACCTTCTCTACTCCTTTGTGCGCTGTAGAGATACCTTCTGTACTCCTTTGTACGCTGTAGAGATACCTCGTGTACTCCTTTGTACGTTCTAGAGATATTTCCTGTACTCCTTTGTGCACTGTAGAGATACCTTCTGTACTCCTTTGTGCGCTGTAGAGATACCTTCTGTACTTCTTTGTGCGCTGTAGAGATACCTTCTGTACTCCTTTGTGCGCTGTAGAGATACCTTCTGTACTCCTTTGTACGTTCTAGAGATATTTCCTGTACTCCTTTGTGCGATGTAGAGATACCTTCTGTACTCCATTGTACGCTGTAGAAATACCTCGTGTACTCCTTTGTACGTTCTAGAGATATTTCCTGTACTGCTTTGTGCGCTGTAGAGATACCTTCTGTACTCCTTTGTGCGCTGTAGAGATACCTTCTGTACTCTTTTGTGCGCTGTAGAGATACCTTCTGTACTCCTTTGTACGCTGTAGAGATACCTCGTGTACTCCTTTGTACGTTCTAGAGATATTTCCTGTACTCCTTTGTGCGCTGTAGAGATACCTTCTGTACTCCTTTGTGCGCTGTAGAGATACCTTCTGTACTCCTTTGTGCGCTGTAGAGATACCTTCTGTACTCCTTTGTACGCTGTAGAGATACCTTCTGTACTCCTTTGTGCGCTGTAGAGATACCTTCTGTACTCCTTTGTACGCTGTAGAGACACCTCGTGTACTCCTTTGTACGTTCTAGAGATATTTCCTGTACTCCTTTGTGCGCTGTAGAGATACCTTCTGTACTCCTTTGTGCGCTGTAGAGATACCTTCTGTACTCCTTTGTGCGCTGTAGAGATACCTTCTGTACTCCTTTGTGCGCTGTAGAGATACCTTCTGTATTCCTTTGTACGCTGTAGAGATACCTCGTGTACTCCTTTGTACGTTCTGGAGATATTTCCTGTACTCCTTTGTGCGCTGTAGAGATACCTTCTGTACTCCTTTGTGCGCTGTAGAGATACCTTCTGTACTCCTTTGTGCGCTGTAGAGATTCCTTCTGTACTCCTTTGTACGCTGTAGAGATACCTTCTGTACTCCTTTGTGCGCTGTGGAGATACCTTCTGTACTCCTTTGTACGCTGTAGAGATACCTCGTGTACTCCTTTGTACGTTCTAGAGATATTTCCTCTACTCCTTTGTGCGCTGTAGAGATACCTTCTGTACTCCTTTGTGCGCTGTAGAGATACCTTCTGTACTCCTTTGTACGTTCTAGAGATATTTCCTGTACTCCTTTGTACGCTCTAGAGATACCTTCTGTACTCCTTTGTGCGCTGTAGAGATACCTTCTGTACTCCTTTGTACGCTGTAGAGATACCTCGTGTACTCCTTTGTACGTTCTAGAGATATTTCCTGTACTCCTTTGTGCGCTGTAGAGATACCTTCTGTACTCCTTTGTGCGCTTTAGAGATACCTTCTGTACTCCTTTGTGCGCTGTAGAGATACCTTCTGTACTCCTTTGTGCGCTGTAGAGATACCTTCTGTACTCCTTTGTACGCTGTAGAGATACCTCGTGTACTCCTTTGTACGTTCTAGAGATATTTCCTGTACTCCTTTGTGCGCTGTAGAGATACCTTCTGTACTCCTTTGTGCGCTGTAGAGATACCTTCTGTACTCCTTTGTGCGCTGTAGAGAGACCTTCTGTACTGCTTTGTGCGCTGTAGAGATACCTTCTGTATTCCTTTGTACGCTGTAGAGATACCTCGTGTACTCCTTTGTACGTTCTGGAGATATTTCCTGTACTCCTTTGTGCGCTGTAGAGATACCTTCTGTACTCCTTTGTGCGCTGTAGAGATACCTTCTGTACTCCTTTGTGCGCTGTAGAGATTCCTTCTGTACTCCTTTGTACGCTGTAGAGATACCTTCTGTACTCCTTTGTGCGCTGTAGAGATACCTTCTGTACTCCTTCCTGCGCTGTTGAGATACCTTCTGTACTCCTTTGTGCGCTGTAGAGATACCTTCTGTACTCCTTTGTGCGCTGTAGAGATACCTTCTGTACTCCTTTGTACGTTCTAGAGATATTTCCTGTACTCCTTTGTGCGCTGTTGAGATACCTTCTGTACTCCTTTGTGCGCTGTAGAGATACCTTCTGTACTCCTTTGTGCGCTGTAGAGATACCTTCTGTACTCCTTTGTGCGCTGTAGAGATTCCTTCTGTACTCCTTTGTACGCTGTAGAGATACCTTCTGTACTCCTTTGTGCGCTGTAGAGATACCTTCTGTACTCCTTCGTGCGCTGTTGAGATACCTTCTGTACTCCTTTGTGCGCTGAAGAGATACCTTCTGTACTCCTTTGTACGCTGTAGAGATACCTCGTGTACTCCTTTGTACGTTCTAGAGATATTTCCTGTACTCCTTTGTGCGCTGTAGAGATACCTTCTGTACTCCTTTGTGCGCTGTAGAGATACCTGCTGTACTCCTTTGTGCGCTGTAGAAATACCTTCTGTACTCCTTTGTATGCTGTAGAGATACCTTCTGTACTCCTTTGTGCGCTGTAGAGATACCTTCTGTACTCCTTTGTACGCTGTAGAGATACCTCGTGTACTCCTTTGTACGTTCTAGAGATATATCCTGTACTCCTTTGCGCGCTGTAGAGATACCTTCTGTACTCCTTTGTGCGCTGTAGAAATACCTTCTGTACTCCTTTGTGGGCTGTAGAGATACCTTCTGTACTCCTTTGTACGCTGTAGAGATACCTTCTGTACTCCTTTGTGCGCTGTAGAGATACATTCTGTACTCCTTTGTATGCTGTAGAGATACCTCGTGTACTCCTTTGTACGTTCTAGAGATATTTCCTGTACTCCTTTGTGCGCTGTAGAAATACCTTCTGTACTCCTTTGTGCGCTGTAGAGATACCTTCTGTACCCCTTTGTACGTTCGAGAGATATTTCCTGTACTCCTTTGTATGCTGTAGAGATACCATCTGTACTCCTTTGTGCGCTGTAGAGATACCTTCTGTACTCCTTTGTACGCTGTAGAGATACCTCGTGTACTCCTTTGTACGTTCTAGAGATATTTCCTGTACTCCTTTGTGCGCTGTAGAGATACCTTCTGTACTCCTTTGTGCGCTGTTGAGATACCTTCTGTACTCCTTTGTGCGCTGTAGAGATGCCTTCTGTACTCCTTTGTGCGCTGTCGAGATACCTTCTGTACTCCTTTGTACGCTGTAGAGATACCTCGTGTACTCCTTTGTACGTTCTAGAGATATTTCCTGTACTCCTTTGTGCGCTGTAGAGATACCTTCTGTACTCCTTTGTGCGCTGTAGAGATACCTTCTGTACTCCTTTGTGCGCGGTAGAGATACCTTCTGTACTCCTTTGTGCGCTGTAGAGATACCTTCTGTACTCCTTTGTACGCTGTAGAGATACCTCGTGTACTCCTTTGTACGTTCTAGAGATATTTCCTGTACTCCTTTGTGCGCTGTAGAGATACCTTCTGTACTCCTTTGTGCGCTGTAGAGATACCTTCTGTACTCCTTTGTGCGCTGTAGAGATACCTTCTGTACTCCTTTGTACGCTGTAGAGATACCTTCTGTACTCCTTTGTGCGCTGTAGAGATACCTTCTGTACTCCTTTGTGCGCTGTAGAGATACCTTCTGTACTCCTTTGTGCGCTGTAGAGATACCTTCTGTACTCCTTTGTGCGCTGTAGAGATACCTTCTGCACTCCTTTGTACGTTCTAGAGATATTTCCTGTACTCCTTTGTGCGCTGTAGAGATACCTTCTGTACTCCTTTGTGCGCTGTAGAGATACCTTCTGTACTCCTTTGTGCGCTGTAGAGATACCTTCTGTACTCCTTTGTACGCTGTAGAGATACCTCGTGTACTCCTTTGTGCGCTGTAGAGATACCTTCTGTACTCCTTTGTGCGCTGTAGAGATACCTTCTGTACTCCTTTGTGCGCTGTAGAGATACCTTCTGTACTCCTTTGTACGTTCTAGAGATATTTCCTGTACTCCTTTGTGCGCTGTAGAGATACCTTCTGTACTCCTTTGTGCGCTGTAGAGATACCTTCTGTACTCCTTTGTGCGCTGTAGAGATACCTTCTGTACTCCTTTGTACGCTGTAGAGATACCTCGTGTACTCCTTTGTACGTTCTAGAGATATTTCCTGTACTCCTCTGTGCGCTGTAGAGATACTTTCTGTACTCCTTTGTGCGCTGTAGAGATACCTTCTGTACTCCTTTGTGCGCTGTAGAGATACCTTCTGTACTCCTTTGTGCGCTGTAGAGATACCTTCTGTACTCCTTTGTACGCTGTAGAGATACCTCGTGTACTCCTTTGTACATTCTAGAGATATTTCCTGTACTCCTTTGTGCGCTTTAGAGATACCTTCTGTACTCCTTTGTGCGCTGTAGAGATACCTTCTGTACTCCTTTGTGCGCGGTAGAGATACCTTCTGTACTCCTTTGTGCGCTGTAGAGATACCTTCTAAACTCCTTTGTACGCTGTAGAGATACCTCGTGTACTCCTTTGTACGTTCTAGAGATATTTCCTGTACTCCTTTGTGCGCTGTAGAGATACCTTCTGTACTCCTTTGTGCGCTGTAGAGATACCTTCTGTACTCCTTTGTACGCTGTAGAGATACCTTCTGTACTCCTTTGTGCGCTGTAGAGATACCTTCTGTACTCCTTTGTGCGCTGTAGAGATACCTTCTGTAGTCCTTTGTACGTTCTAGAAATATTTCCTGTACTCCTTTGTGCGCTAAAGAGATACCTTCTGTACTCCTTTGTGCGCTGTAGAGATACCTTCTGTACTCCTTTGTGCGCTGTAGAGATACCTTCTGTACTCCTTTGTGCGCTGTAGAGATACCTTCTGTACTCCTTTGTACGCTGTAGAGATACCTCGTGTACTCCTTTGTACGTTCTAGAGATATTTCCTGTACTCCTTTGTGCACTGTAGAGATACCTTCTGTACTCCTTTGTGCGCTGTAGAGATACCTTCTGTACTCCTTTGTGCGCTGTAGAGATACCTTCTGTTCTCTTTTGTACGCTGTAGAGATACCTTCTGTACTCCTTTGTGCGCTGTAGAGATACCTTCTGTACTCCTTTGTACGCTGTAGAGATACCTCGTGTACTCCTTTGTACGTTCTAGAGATATTTCCTGTAATCCTTTGTGCGCTGTAGAGATACCTTCTGTACTCCTTGTGCGCTGTAGAGATACCTTCTGTACTCCTTTGTGCGCTGTAGAGATACCTTCTGTACTCCTTTGTACGCTGTAGAGATACCTTCTGTACTCCTTTGTGCGCTGTAGAGATACCTTCTGTACTCCTTTGTACGCTGTAGAGATACCTCGTGTACTCCTTTGTACGTTCTAGAGATATTTCCTGTACTCCTTTGTGCGCTGTAGAGATACCTTCTGTACTCCTTTGTGCGCTGTAGAGATACCTTCTGTACTCCTTTGTACGTTCTAGAGATATTTCCTGTACTCCTTTGTACGCTGTAGAGATACCTTCTGTACTCCTTTGTGCGCTGTAGAGATACCTTCTGTACTCCTTTGTATGCTGTAGAGATACCTCGTGTACTCCTTTGTGCGTTCTAGAGATATTTCCTGTACTCCTTTGTGCGCTGTAGAGATACCTTCTGTACTCCTTTGTGCGCTGTAGAGATACCTTCTGTACTCCTTTGTGCGCTGTAGAGATACCTTTTGTACTCCTTTGTGCGCTGTAGAGATACCTTCTGTACTCCTTTGTACGCTGTAGAGATACCTCGTGTACTCCTTTGTACGTTCTAGAGATATTTCCTGTACTCCTTTGTGCGCTGTAGAGATACCTTCTGTACTCCTTTGTGCGCTGTAGAGATACCTTCTGTACTCCTTTCTGCGCTGTAGAGATACCTTCTGTACTCCTTTTTGCGCTGTAGAGATACCTTCTGTACTCCTTTGTGCGCTGTAGAGATACCTTCTGTACTCCTTTGTGCGCTGTAGAGATACTTTCTGTACTCCTTTGTACGCTGTAGAGATACCTCGTGTACTCCTTTGTACGTTCTAGAGATATTTCCTGTACTCCTTTGTGTGCTGTAGAGATACCTTCTGTACTCCTTCGTGCGCTGTAGAGATACCTTCTGTACTCCTTTGTGCGCTCTAGAGATACCTTCTGTACTCCTTTGTGCGCTGTAGAGATACCATCTGTACTTCTTTGTACGCTGTAGAGATACCTCGTGTACTCCTTTGTACGTTCTAGAGATATTTCCTGTACTCCTTTGTGGGCTGTAGAGATACCTTCTGTACTCCTTTGTGCGCTGTAGAGATACCTCGTGTACTCCTTTGTGCGCTGTAGAGATACCTTCTGTACTCCTTTGTGCGCTGTAGAGATACCTTCTGTACTCCTTTGTGCGCTGTAGAGATACCTTCTGTACTCCTTTGTACGTTCTAGAGATATTTCCTGTACTCCTTTGTGCGCTGTAGAGATACCTTCTGTACTCCTTTGTGCGCTGTAGAGATACCTTCTGTACCCCTTTGTGCGCTGTAGAGATACCTTCTGTACTCCTTTGTACGCTGAAGAGATACCTCGTGTACTCCTTTGTACGTTCTAGAGATATTTCCTGTACTCCTCTGTGCGCTGTAGAGATACTTTCTGTACTCCTTTGTGCGCTGTAGAGATACCTTCTGTACGCCTTTGTGCGCTGTAGAGATACCTTCTGTACTCCTTTGTGCGCTGTAGAGATACCTTCTGTACTCCTTTGTACGCTGTAGAGATACCTCGTGTACTCCTTTGTACGTTCTAGAGATATTTCCTGTACTCCTTTGTGCGCTGTAGAGATACCTTCCGTACTCCTTTGTGCGCTGTAGAGATACCTTCTGTACTCCTTTGTGCGCTGTAGAGATACCTTCTGTACTCCTTTGTACGCTGTAGAGGTACCTTCTGTACTCCTTTGTGCGCTGTAGAGACACCTCGTGTACTCCTTTGTACGTTCTAGAGATATTTCCTGTACTCCTTTGTGCGCTGTAGAGATACCTTCTGTACTCCTTTGTGCGCTGTAGAGATACATTCTGTACTCCTTTGTACGTTCTAGAGATATTTCCTGTACTCCTTTGTGCGCTGTAGAGATACCTTCTGTACTCCTTTGTGCGCTGTAGAGATACCTTCTCTACTCCTTTGTGCGCTGTAGAGATACCTTCTGTACTCCTTTGTACGCTGTAGAGATACCTTCTGTACTCCTTTGTGCGCTGTAGAGATACCTTCTGTACTTCTTTGTACGCTGTAGAGATACCTCGTGTACTCCTTTGTACGTTCTAGAGATATTTCCTGTACTCCTTTGTGCGCTGTAGAGATACCTTCTGTACTCCTTTGTGCGCTGTAGAGATACCTTCTGTACTCCTTTGTGCGCTGTAGAGATACCTTCTGTACTCCTTTGTACGCTGTAGAGATACCTTCTGTACTCCTTTGTGCGCTGTAGAGATACCTTCTGTACTCCTTTGTGCGCTGTAGAGATACCTTCTGTACTCCTTTGTACGCTGTAGAGATACCTTCTGTACTCCTATGTGCGCTGTAGAGATACCTTCTGTACTCTTTTGTGCGCTGTAGAGATACCTTCTGTACTCCTTTGTGCGCTGTAGAGATACCTTCTGTACTCCTTTGTACGCTGTAGATACCTCGTGTACTCCTTTGGACGTTCTAGAGATATTTCCTCTACTCCTTTGTGCGCTGTAGAGATACCTTCTGTACTCATTTGTGCGCTGTAGAGATACCTTCTGTACTCCTTTGTGCGCTGTAGAGATACCTTCTGTACTCCTTTGTGTGCTGTAGAGATACCTTCTGTACTCCTTTGTACGCTGTAGAGATACCTCGTGTACTCCTTTGTACGTTCTAGAGATATTTCCTGTACTCCTTTGTGCACTGTAGAGATACCTTCTGTACTCCTTTGTGCGCTGTAGAGATACCTTCTGTACTTCTTTGTGCGCTGTAGAGATACCTTCTGTACTCCTTTGTGCGCTGTAGAGATACCTTCTGTACTCCTTTGTACGTTCTAGAGATATTTCCTGTACTCCTTTGTGCGATGTAGAGATACCTTCTGTACTCCATTGTACGCTGTAGAAATACCTCGTGTACTCCTTTGTACGTTCTAGAGATATTTCCTGTACTCCTTTGTGCGCTGTAGAGATACCTTCTGTACTCCTTTGTGCGCTGTAGAGATACCTTCTGTACTCTTTTGTGCGCTGTAGAGATACCTTCTGTACTCCTTTGTACGCTGTAGAGATACCTCGTGTACTCCTTTGTACGTTCTAGAGATATTTCCTGTACTCCTTTGTGCGCTGTAGAGATACCTTCTGTACTCCTTTGTGCGCTGTAGAGATACCTTCTGTACTCCTTTGTGCGCTGTAGAGATACCTTCTGTACTCCTTTGTACGCTGTAGAGATACCTTCTGTACTCCTTTGTGCGCTGTAGAGATACCTTCTGTACTCCTTTGTACGCTGTAGAGACACCTCGTGTACTCCTTTGTACGTTCTAGAGATATTTCCTGTACTCCTTTGTGCGCTGTAGAGATACCTTCTGTACTCCTTTGTGCGCTGTAGAGATACCTTCTGTACTCCTTTGTGCGCTGTAGAGATACCTTCTGTACTCCTTTGTGCGCTGTAGAGATACCTTCTGTATTCCTTTGTACGCTGTAGAGATACCTCGTGTACTCCTTTGTACGTTCTGGAGATATTTCCTGTACTCCTTTGTGCGCTGTAGAGATACCTTCTGTACTCCTTTGTGCGCTGTAGAGATACCTTCTGTACTCCTTTGTGCGCTGTAGAGATTCCTTCTGTACTCCTTTGTACGCTGTAGAGATACCTTCTGTACTCCTTTGTGCGCTGTGGAGATACCTTCTGTACTCCTTTGTACGCTGTAGAGATACCTCGTGTACTCCTTTGTACGTTCTAGAGATATTTCCTCTACTCCTTTGTGCGCTGTAGAGTTACCTTCTGTACTCCTTTGTGCGCTGTAGAGATACCTTCTGTACTCCTTTGTACGTTCTAGAGATATTTCCTGTACTCCTTTGTACGCTCTAGAGATACCTTCTGTACTCCTTTGTGCGCTGTAGAGATACCTTCTGTACTCCTTTGTACGCTGTAGAGATACCTCGTGTACTCCTTTGTACGTTCTAGAGATATTTCCTGTACTCCTTTGTGCGCTGTAGAGATACCTTCTGTACTCCTTTGTGCGCTTTAGAGATACCTTCTGTACTCCTTTGTGCGCTGCAGAGATACCTTCTGTACTCCTTTGTGCGCTGTAGAGATACCTTCTGTACTCCTTTGTACGCTGCAGAGATACCTCGTGTACTCCTTTGTACGTTCTAGAGATATTTCCTGTACTCCTTTGTGCGCTGTAGAGATACCTTCTGTACTCCTTTGTGCGCTGTAGAGATACCTTCTGTACTCCTTTGTGCGCTGTAGAGATACCTTCTGTACTGCTTTGTGCGCTGTAGAGATACCTTCTGTATTCCTTTGTACGCTGTAGAGATACCTCGTGTACTCCTTTGTACGTTCTGGAGATATTTCCTGTACTCCTTTGTGCGCTGTAGAGATACCTTCTGTACTCCTTTGTGCGCTGTAGAGATACCTTCTGTACTCCTTTGTGCGCTGTAGAGATTCCTTCTGTACTCCTTTGTACGCTGTAGAGATACCTTCTGTACTCCTTTGTGCGCTGTAGAGATACCTTCTGTACTCCTTCGTGCGCTGTTGAGATACCTTCTGTACTCCTTTGTGCGCTGTAGAGATACCTTCTGTACTCCTTTGTGCGCTGTAGAGATACCTTCTGTACTCCTTTGTACGTTCTAGAGATATTTCCTGTACTCCTTTGTGCGCTGTTGAGATACCTTCTGTACTCCTTTGTGCGCTGTAGAGATACCTTCTGTACTCCTTTGTGCGCTGTAGAGATACCTTCTGTACTCCTTTGTACGCTGTAGAGATACCTCGTGTACTCCTTTGTGCGCTGTAGAGATACCTTCTGTACTCCTTTGTGTGCTGTAGAGATACCTTCGGTACTCCTTTGTGCGCTGTAGAGATACCTTCTGTACTCCTTTGTACGTTCTAGAGATATTTCCTGTACTCCTTTGTGCGCTGTAGAGATACCTTCTGTACTCCTTTGTGCGCTGTAGAGATACCTTCTGTACTCCTTTGTGCGCTGTAGAGATACCTTCTGTACTCCTTTGTACGCTGTAGAGATACCTCGTGTACTCCTTTGTACGTTCTAGAGATATTTCCTGTACTCCTTTGTGCGCTGTAGAGAAACCTTCTGTACTCCTTTGTGCGCTGTGAAGATACCTTCTGTACTCCTTTGTGCGCTGTTGAGATACCTTCTGTACTCCTTTGTGCGCTGTAGAGATACCTTCTGTACTCCTTTGTACGCTGTAGAGATACCTCGTGTACTCCTTTGTACGTTCTAGAGATATTTCCTGTACTCCTTTGTGCGCTGTAGAGATACCTTCTGTACTCCTTTGTGCGCTGTAGAGATACCTTCTGTACTCCTTTGTGCGCTGTAGAGATACCTTCTGTACTCCTTTGTGCGCTGTAGAGATACCTTCTGTACTCCTTTGTACGCTGTAGAGATACCTCGTGTACTCTATTGTACGTTCTAGAGATATTTCCTGTACTCCTTTGTGCGCTGTAGAGATACCTTCTGTACTCCTTTGTGCGCTGTAGAGATACCTCGTGTACTCCTTTGTACGTTCTAGAGACATTTCCTGTACTCCTTTGTGCGCTGTAGAGATACCTTCTGTACTCCTTTGTGCGCTGTAGAGATACCTTCTGTACTCCTTTGTGCGCTGTAGAGATACCTTCTGTACTCCTTTGTACGCTGTAGAGATACCTTCTGTACTCCTTTGTGCGCTGTAGAGATACCTTCTGTACTCCTTTGTACGCTGTAGAGATAACTCGTGTACTCCTTTGTACGTTCTAGAGATATTTCCTGTACTCCTTTGTGCGCTGTAGAGATACCTTCTGTACTCCTTTGTGCGCTGTAGAGATACCTTCTGTACTCCTTTGTGCGCTGTAGAGATACCTTCTGTACTCCTTTGTACGCTGTAGAGATACCTCGTGTACTCCTTTGTACGTTCTAGAGATATTTCCTGTACTCCTTTGTGCGCTGTAGAGATACCTTCTGTACTCCTTTGTGCGCTGTAGAGATACCTTCTGTACTCCTTTGTACGTTCTAGAGATATTTCCTGTACTCCTTTGTGCGCTGTAGAGATACCTTCTGTACTCCTTTGTGCGCTGTAGAGATACCTTCTGTACTCCTTTTTGCGCTGTAGAGATACCTTCTGTACTCCTTTGTACGCTGTAGAGATACCTCGTGTACTCCTTTGTGCGCTGTAGAGATACCTTCTGTACTCCTTTGTGCGCTGTAGAGATACCTTCTGTACTCCTTTGTGCGCTGTAGAGATACCTTCTGTACTGCTTTGTGCGCTGTAGAGATACCTTCTGTACTCCTTTGTGCGCTGTAGAGATACCTTCTGTACTCCTTTGTGCGCTGTAGAGATACCTTCTGTACTCCTTTGTGCGCTGTAGAGATACCTTCTGTACTCCTTTGTACGTTCTAGAGATATTTCCTGTACTCCTTTGTGCGCTGTAGAGATACCTTCTGTACTCCTTTGTGCGCTGTAGAGATACCTTCTGTACTCCTTTGTGCGCTGAAGAGATACCTTCTGTACTCCTTTGTACGCTGTAGAGATACCTCGTGTACTCCTTTGTGCGCTGTAGAGATACCTTCTGTACTCCTTTGTGCGCTGTAGAGATACCTTCTGTACTCCTTTGTGCGCTGTAGAGATACCTTCTGTAGTCCTTTGTACGTTCTAGAGATATTTCCTGTACTCCTTTGTGCGCTGTAGAGATACCTTCTGTACTTCTTTGTGCGCTGTAGAGATACCTTCTGTACTCCTTTGTGCGCTGTAGAGATACCTTCTGTTCTCTTTTGTACGCTGTAGAGATACCTTCTGTACTCCTTTGTGCGCTGTAGAGATACCTTCTGTACTCCTTTGTACGCTGTAGAGATACCTCGTGTACTCCTTTGTACGTTCTAGAGATATTTCCTGTACTCCTTTGTGCGTTGTAGAGATACCTTCTGTACTCCTTTGTGCGCTGTAGAGATACCTTCTGTACTCCTTTGTGCGCTGTAGAGATACCTTCTGTACTCCTTTGTACGCTGTAGAGATACCTTCTGTACTCCTTTGTGCGCTGTAGAGATACCTTCTGTACTCCTTTGTACGCTGTAGAGATACCTCGTGTACTCCTTTGTACGTTCTAGAGATATTTCCTGTACTCCTTTGTGCGCTGTAGAGATACCTTCTGTACTCCTTTGTGCGCTGTAGAGATACCTTCTGTACTCCTTTGTACGTTCTAGAGATATTTCCTGTACTCCTTTGTACGCTGTAGAGATACCTTCTGTACTACTTTGTGCGCTGTAGAGATACCTTGTGTACTCCTTTGTACGCTGTAGAGATACCTCGTGTACTCCTTTGTGCGTTCTTGAGATATTTCCTGTACTCCTTTGTGCATTGTAGAGATACCTTCTGTACTCCTTTGTGCGCTGTAGAGATACCTTCTGTACTCCTTTGTGCGCTGTAGAGATACCTTCTGTACTCCTTTGTGCGCTGTAGAGATACCTTCTGTACTCCTTTGTACGTTCTAGAGATATTTCCTGTACTCCTTTGTGCGCTGAGGAGATACCTTCTGTACTCCTTTGTGCGCTGTAGAGATACCTTCTGTACTCCTTTGTGCGCTGTAGAGATACCTTCTGTACTCCTTTGTGCGCTGTAGAGATACCTCGTGTTCTCCTTTGTACGTTCTAGAGATATTTCCTGTACTCCTTTGTGCGCTGTAGAGATACCTTCTGTACTCCTTTGTGCGCTGTAGAGATACCTCGTGTACTCCTTTGTACGTTCTAGAGATATTTCCTGTACTCCTTTGTGCGCTGTAGAGATACCTTCTGTACTCCTTTGTGCGCTGTAGAGATACCTTCTGTACTCCTTTGTGCGCTGTAGAGATACCTTCTGTACTCCTTTGTGCGCTGTAGAGATACCTCGTGTACTCCTTTGTACGTTCTAGAGATATTTCCTGTACTCCTTTGTGCGCTGTAGAGATACCTTCTGTACTCCTTTGTGCGCTGTAGAGATACCTTCTGTACTCCTTTGTACGTTCTAGAGATATTTCCTGTTCTCCTTTGTGCGCTGTAGAGATACCTTCTGTACTCCTTTGTGCGCTGTAGAGATACCTTCTGTACTCCTTTGTGCGCTGTAGAGATACCTTCTGTACTCCTTTGTGCGCTGTAGAGATACCTTCTGTACTCCTATGTACGTTCTAGAGATATTTCCTGTACTCTTTTGTGCGCTGTAGAGATACCTTCTGTACTCCTTTGTGCGCTGTAGAGATACCTTCTGTACTCCTTTGTGCGCTGTAGAGATACCTTCTGTACTCCTTTGTGCGCTGTAGATATACCTTCTGTACTCCTTTGTACGCTGTAGAGATACCTCGTGTACTCCTTTGTACGTTCTAGAGATATTTCCTGTACTCCTTTGTGCGCTGTAGAGATACCTTCTGTACTCCTTTGTGCGCTGTAGAGATACCTTCTGTACTCCTTTGTGCGCTGTAGAGATACCTTCTGTACTCCTTTGTGCGCTGTAGAGATACCTTCTGTACTCCTTTGTACGCTGTAGAGATACCTCGTGTACTCCTTTGTACGTTCTAGAGATATTTCCTGTACTCCCTTGTGCGCTGTAGAGATACCTTCTGTACTTCTTTGTGCGCTGTAGAGATACCTTCTGTACTCCTTTGTGCGCTGTAGAGACACCTTCTGTACTCCTTTGTGCGCTGTAGAAATACCTTCTGTACTCCTTTGTACGTTCTAGAGATATTTCCTGTACTCCTTTGTGCGATGTAGAGGTACCTTCTGTACTCCTTTGTACGCTGTAGAGATACCTCGTGTACTCCTTTGTACGTTCTAGAGATATTTCCTGTACTCCTTTGTGCGCTGTAGAGATACCTTCTGTACTCCTTTGTGCGCTGTAGAGATACCTTCTGTTCTCCTTTGTGCGCTGTAGAGATACCTTCTGTACTCCTTTGTACGCTGTAGAGATACCTCGTGTACTCCTTTGTACGTTCTAGAGATATTTCCTGTACTCCTTTGTGCGCTGTAGAGATACCTTCTGTACTCCTTTGTGCGCTGTAGAGATATTTCCTGTACTCCTTTGTGCGATGTAGAGGTACCTTCTGTACTCCTTTGTACGCTGTAGAGATACCTCGTGTACTCCTTTGTACGTTCTAGAGATATTTCCTGTACTCCTTTGTGCGCTGTAGAGATACCTTCTATACTCCTTTGTGCGCTGTAGAGACACCTTCTGTACTCCTTTGTGCGCTGTAGAAATACCTTCTGTACTCCTTTGTACGTTCTAGAGATATTTCCTGTACTCCTTTGTGCGATGTAGAGGTACCTTCTGTACTCCTTTGTACGCTGTAGAGATACCTCGTGTACTCCTTTGTACGTTCTAGAGATATTTCCTGTACTCCTTTGTGCGCTGTAGAGATACCTTCTGTACTCCTTTGTGCGCTGTAGAGATACCTTCTGTTCTCCTTTGTGCGCTGTAGAGATACCTTCTGTACTCCTTTGTACGCTGTAGAGATACCTCGTGTACTCCTTTGTACGTTCTAGAGATATTTCCTGTACTCCTTTGTGCGCTGTAGAGATACCTTCTGTACTCCTTTGTGCGCTGTAGAGATACCTGCTGTACTCCTTTGTGCGCTGTAGAGATACCTTCTGTACTCCTTTGTGCGCTGTAGAGATACCTTCTGTACTCCTTTGTACGCTGTAGAGATACCTCGTGTACTCCTTTGTACGTTCTAGAGATATTTCCTGTACTCCTTTGTGCGCTGTAGAGATACCTTCTGTACTCCTTTGTGCGCTGTAGAAATACCTTCTGTACTCCTTTGTGGGCTGAAGAGATACCTTCTGTACTCCTTTGTACGCTGTAGAGATACCTTCTGTACTCCTTTGTGCGCTGTAGAGATACCTTCTGTACTCCTTTGTACGCTGTAGAGATACCTCATGTACTCCTTTGTACGTTCTAAAGATATTTCCTGTACTCCTTTGTGCGCTGTAGAAATACCTTCTGTACTCCTTTGTGCGCTGTAGAGATACCTTCTGTACCCCTTTGTACGTTCGAGAGATATTTCCTGTACTCCTTTGTACGCTGTAGAGATACCTCGTGTACTCCTTTGTACGTTCTAGAGATATTTCCTGTACACCTTTGTGCGCTGTAGAGATACCTTCTGTACTCCTTTGTGCGCTGTAGAGATACCTTCTGTACTCCTTTGTGCGCTGTAGAGATACCTTCTGTACTCCTTTGTACGCTGTAGAGATACCTTCTGTACGCCTTTGTGCGCTGTAGAGATACCTTCTGTACTCCTTTGTGCGCTGTAGAGATACCTTCTGTACTCCTTTGTGCGCTGTAGAGATACCTTCTGTACTCCTTTGTGCGCTGTAGAGATACCTTCTGTACTCCTTTGTACGTTCTAGAGATATTTCCTGTACTCCTTTGTGCGCTGTAGAGATACCTTCTGTACTCCTTTGTGCGCTGTAGAGATACCTTCTCTACTCCTTTGTGCGCTGTAGAGATACCTTCTGTACTCCTTTGTACGCTGTAGAGATACCTTCTGTACTCCTTTGTGCGCTGTAGAGATACCTTCTGTACTCCTTTGTACGCTGTAGAGATACCTCGTGTACTCCTTTGTACGTTCTAGAGATATTTCCTGTACTCCTTTGTGCGCTGTAGAGATACCTTCTGTACTCCTTTGTGCGCTGTAGAGATACCTTCTGTACTCCTTTGTGCGCTGTAGAGATACCTTCTGTACTCCTTTGTGCGCTGTAAAGATACCTTCTGTACTCCTTTGTACGCTGTAGAGATACCTTCTGTACTCCTTTGTGCGCTGTAGAGATACCTTCTGTACTCCTTTGTGCGCTGTAGAGATACCTTCTGTACTCCTTTGTGCGCTGTAGAGATACCTTCTGTACTCCTTTGTACGCTGTAGATACCTCGTGTACTCCTTTGGACGTTCTAGAGATATTTCCTGTACTCCTTTGTGCGCTGTAGAGATACCTTCTGTACTCCTTTGTGCGCTGTAAAGATACCTTCTGTACTCCTTTGTGCGCTGTAGAGATACCTTCTGTACTCCTTTGTGCGCTGTAGAGATACCTTCTGTACTCCTTTGTACGCTGTAGAGATACCTCGTGTACTCCTTTGTACGTTCTAGAGATATTTCCTGTACTCCTTTGTGCACTGTAGAGATACCTTCTGTACTCCTTTGTGCGCTGTAGAGATACCTTCTGTACTCCTTTGTGCGCTGTAGAGATACCTTCTGTACTCCTTTGTGCGCTGTAGAGATACCTTCTGTACTCCTTTGTACGTTCTAGAGATATTTCCTGTACTCCTTTGTGCGATGTAGAGATACATTCTGTACTCCTTTGTACGCTGTAGAGATACCTCGTGTACTCCTTTGTACGTTCTAGAGATATTTCCTGTACTCCTTTTTGCGCTGTAGAGATACCTTCTGTACTCCTTTGTGCGCTGTAGAGATACCTTCTGTACTCTTTTGTGCGCTGTAGAGATACCTTCTGTACTCCTTTGTACGCTGTAGAGATACCTCGTGTACTCCTTTGTACGTTCTAGAGATATTTCCTGTACTCCTTTGTGCGCTGTTGAGATACCTTCTGTACTCCTTTGTGCGCTGTAGAGATACCTTCTGTACTCCTTTGTGTGCTGTAGAGATACCTTCGGTACTCCTTTGTGCGCTGTTTTAGATACCTTCTGTACTCCTTTGTACGTTCTAGAGATATTTCCTGTACTCCTTTGTGCGCTGTAGAGATACCTTCTGTACTCCTTTGTGCGCTGTAGAGATACCTTCTGTACTCCTTTGTGCGCTGTAGAGATACCTTCTGTACTCCTTTGTACGCTGTAGAGATACCTCGTGTACTCCTTTGTACGTTCTAGAGATATTTCCTGTACTCCTTTGTGCGCTGTAAAGAAACCTTCTGTACTCCTTTGTGCGCTGTAGAGATACCTTCTGTACTCATTTGTGCGCTGTTGAGATACCTTCTGTACTCCTTTGTGCGCTGTAGAGATACCTTCTGTACTCCTTTGTACGCTGTAGAGATACCTCGTGTACTCCTTTGTACGTTCTAGAGATATTTCCTGTACTCCTTTGTGCGCTGTAGAGATACCTTCTGTACTCCTTTGTGCGCTGTAGAGATACCTTCTGTACTCCTTTGTGCGCTGTAGAGATACCTTCTGTACTCCTTTGTGCGCTGTAGAGATACCTTCTGCACTCCTTTGTACGCTGTAGAGATACCTCGTGTACTCTATTGTACGTTCTAGAGATATTTCCTGTACTCCTTTGTGCGCTGTAGAGATACCTTCTGTACTCCTTTGTGCGCTGTAGAGATACCTCGTGTACTCCTTTGTACGTTCTAGAGATATTTCCTGTACTCCTTTGTGCGCTGTAGAGATACCTTATGTACTCCTTTGTGCTCTGTAGAGATACCTTCTGTACTCCTTTGTGCGCTGTAGAGATACCTTCTGTACTTCTTTGTGCGCTGTAGAGATACCTTCTGTACTCCTTTGTACGCTGTAGAGATACCTTCTGTACTCCTTTGTGCGCTGTAGAGATACCTTCTGTACTCCTTTGTGCGCTGTAAAGATACCTTCTGTACTCCTTTGTACGCTGTAGAGATACCTTCTGTACTCCTTTGTGCGCTGTAGAGATACCTTCTGTACTCCTTTGTGCGCTGTAGAGATACCTTCTGTACTCCTTTGTGCGCTGTAGAGATACCTTCTGTACTCCTTTGTACGCTGTAGATACCTCGTGTACTCCTTTGGACGTTCTAGAGATATTTCCTGTACTCCTTTGTGCGCTGTAGAGATACCTTCTGTACTTCTTTGTGCGCTGTAGAGATACCTTCTGTACTCCTTTGTGCGCTGTAGAGATACCTTCTGTACTCCTTTGTGCGCTGTAGAGATACCTTCTGTACTCCTTTGTACGCTCTAGAGATACCTCGTGTACTCCTTTGAACGTTCTAGAGATATTTCCTGTACTCCTTTGTGCACTGTAGAGATACCTTCTGTACTCCTTTGTGCGCTGTAGAGATACCTTCTGTACTCCTTTGTGCGCTGTAGAGATACCTTCTGTACTCCTTTGTGCGCTGTAGAGATACCTTCTGTACTCCTTTGTACGTTCTAGAGATATTTCCTGTACTCCTTTGTGCGATGTAGAGATACCTTCTGTACTCCTTTGTACGCTGTAGAGATACCTCGTGTACTCCTTTGTACGTTCTAGAGATATTTCCTGTACTCCTTTTTGCGCCGTAGAGATACCTTCTGTACTCCTTTGTGCGCTGTAGAGATACCTTCTGTACTCTTTTGTGCGCTGTAGAGATACCTTCTGTACTCCTTTGTACGCTGTAGAGATACCTCGTGTACTCCTTTGTACGTTCTAGAGATATTTCCTGTACTCCTTTGTGCGCTGTTGAGATACCTTCTGTACTCCTTTGTGCGCTGTAGAGATACCTTCTGTACTCCTTTGTGTGCTGTAGAGATACCTTCGATACTCCTTTGTGCGCTGTAGAGATACCTTCTGTACTCCTTTGTACGTTCTAGAGATATTTCCTGTACTCCTTTGTGCGCTGTAGAGATACCTTCTGTACTCCTTTGTGCGCTGTAGAGATACCTTCTGTACTCCTTTGTGCGCTGTAGAGATACCTTCTGTACTCCTTTGTACGCTGTAGAGATACCTCGTGTACTCCTTTGTACGTTCTAGAGATATTTCCCTGTACTCCTTTGTGCGCTGTAAAGAAACCTTCTGTACTCCTTTGTGCGCTGTAGAGATACCTTCTGTACTCATTTGTGCGCTGTTGAGATATTTTCTGTACTCCTTTGTGCGCTGTAGAGATACCTTCTGTACTCCTTTGTACGCTGTAGAGATACCTCGTGTACTCCTTTTGTACGTTCTAGAGATATTTCCTGTACTCCTTTGTGCGCTGTAGAGATACCTTCTGTACTCCTTTGTGCGCTGTAGAGATACCTTCTGTACTCCTTTGTGCGCTGTAGAGATACCTTCTGTACTCCTTTGTGCGCTGTAGAGATACCTTCTGCACTCCTTTGTACGCTGTAGAGATACCTCGTGTACTCTATTGTACGTTCTAGAGATATTTCCTGTACTCCTTTGTGCGCTGTAGAGATACCTTCTGTACTCCTTTGTGCGCTGTAGAGATACCTCGTGTACTCCTTTGTACGTTCTAGAGATATTTCCTGTACTCCTTTGTGCGCTGTAGAGATACCTTCTGTACTCCTTTGTGCGCTGTAGAGATACCTTCTGTACTCCTTTGTGCGCTGTAGAGATACCTTCTGTACTCCTTTGTGCGCTGTAGAGATACCTTCTGTACTCCTTTGTACGCTGTAGAGATTACTCGTGTACTCCTTTGTACGTTCTAGAGATATTTCCTGTACTCCTTTGTGCGCTGTAGAGATACCTTCTGTACTCCTTTGTGCGCTGTAGAGATACCTTCTGTACTCCTTTGTGCTCTGTAGAGATACCTTCTGTACTCCTTTGTACGCTGTAGAGATACCTCGTGTACTCCTTTGTACGTTCTAGAGATATTTCCTGTACTCCTTTGTGCGCTGTAGAGATACCTTCTGTACTCCTTTGTGCGCTGTACAGATACCTTCTGTACTCCTTTGTACGTTCTAGAGATATTTCCTGTACTCCTTTGTGCGCTGTAGAGATACCTTTTGTACTCCTTTGTGCGCTGTAGAGATACCTTCTGTACTCCTTTGTGCGCTGTAGAGATACCTTCTGTACTCCTTTGTACGCTGTAGAGATACCTCGTGTACTCCTTTGTGCGCTGTAGAGATACCTTCTGTACTCCTTTGTGCGCTGTAGAGATACCTTCTGTACTCCTTTGTGCGCTGTAGAGATACCTCGTCTACTCCTTTGTACGTTCTAGAGATATTTCCTGTACTCCTTTGTGCGCTGTAGAGATACCTTCTGTACTCCTTTGTGCGCTGTAGAGATACCTTCTCTACTCCTTTGTGCGCTGTAGAGATACCTTCTGTTCTCCTTTGTACGCTGTAGAGATACCTTCTGTACTCCTTTGTGCGCTGTAGAGATACCTTCTGTACTCCTTTGTACGCTGTAGAGATACCTCATGTACTCCTTTGTACGTTCTAGAGATATTTCCTGTACTCCTTTGTGCGCTGTAGAGATACCCTTCTGTACTCCTTTGTGCGCTGTAGAGATACCTTCTGTACTCCTTTGTGCGCTGTAGAGATACCTTCTGCACTCCTTTGTACGCTGTAGAGATACCTTCTGTACTCCTTTGTGCGCTGTAGAGATACCTTCTGTACTCCTTTGTGCGCTGTAGAGATACCTTCTGTACTCCTTTGTACGCTGTAGAGATACCTTCTGTACTCCTTTGTGCGCTGTAGAGATACCTTCTGTACTCCTTTGTGCGCTGTAGAGATACCTTCTGTACTCCTTTGTGCGCTGTAGAGATACCTTCTGTACTCCTTTTTACGCTGTAGAGATACCTCGTGTACTCCTTTGTACGTTCTAGAGATATTTCCTGTACTCCTTTGTGCGCTGTAGAGATACCTTCTGTACTCCTTTGTGCGCTGTAGAGATACCTTCTGTACTCCTTTGTGCGCTGTAGAGATACCTTCTGTACTCCTTTATGCGCTGTAGAGATACCTTCTGTACTCCTTTGTACGCTGTAGAGATACCTCGTATACTCCTTTGTACGTTCTAGAGATATTTCCTGTACTCCTTTGTGCACTGTAGAGATACCTTCTGTACTCCTTTGTGCGCTGTAGAGATACCTTCTGTACTCCCTTGTGCGCTGTAGAGATACCTTCTTTACTCCTTTGTGCGCTTGTAGAGATACCTTCTGTACTCCTTTGTACGTTCTAGAGATATTTCCTGTACTCCTTTGTGCGATGTAGAGATACCTTCTGTACTCCTTTGTACGCTGTAGAGATACCTTGTGTACTCCTTTGTACGTTCTAGAGATATTTCCTGTACTCCTTTGTGCGCTGTAGAGATACCTTCTGTACTCCTTTGTGCGATGTAGAGATACCTTCTGTACTCCTTTGTACGCTGTAGAGATACCTTGTGTACTCCTTTGTACGTTCTAGAGATATTTCCTGTACTCCTTTGTGCGCTGTAGAGATACCTTCTGTTCTCCTTTGTGCGCTGTAAAGATACCTTCTGTACTCCTTTGTGCGCTGTAGAGATACCTCGTGTACTCCTTTGTACGTTCTAGAGATATTTCCTGTACTCCTTTGTGCGCTGTAGAGATACCTTCTGTACTCCTTTGTGCGCTGTAGAGATACCTTCTGTACTCCTTTCTACGTTCTAGAGATATTTCCTGTACTCCTTTGTGCGCTGTAGAGATACCTTCTGTACTCCTTTGTGCGCTGTAGAGATACCTTCTGTACTCCTTTGTGCGCTGTAGAGATACCTTCTGTACTCCTTTGTACGCTGTAGAGATACCTCATGTACTCCTTTGTACGTTCTAGAGATATTTCCTGTACTCCTTTGTGCGCTGTAGAGATACCTTCTGTACTCCTTTGTGCGCTGTAGAGATACCTTCTGTACTCCTTTGTGCGCTGTAGAGATACCTTCTGTACTCCTTTGTACGCTGTAGAGATACCTTCTGTACTCCTTTGTGCGCTGTTAGAGATACCTTCTGTACTCCTTTGTGCGCTGTAAAGATACCTTCTGTACTCCTTTGTACGCTGTAGAGATACCCTCTGTACTCCTTTGTGCGCTGTAGAGATACCTTCTGTAGTCCTTTGTGCGCTGTAGAGATACCTTCTGTACTCCTTTGTGCGCTGTAGAGATACCTTCTGTACTCCTTTGTAACGCTGTAGAGATACCTCGTGTACTCCTTTGTACGTTCTAGAGATATTTCCTGTACTCCTTTGTGCGCTGTAGAGATACCTTCTGTACTCCTTTGTGCGCTGTAGAGATACCTTCTGTACTCCTTTGTGCGCTGTAGAGATACCTTCTGTACTCCTTTATGCGCTGTAGAGATACCTTCTGTACTCCTTTGTACGCTGTAGAGATACCTCGTATACTCCTTTGTACGTTCTAGAGATATTTCCTGTACTCCTTTGTGCACTGTAGAGATACCTTCTGTACTCCTTTGTGCGCTGTAGAGATACCTTCTGTACTCCTTTGTGCGCTGTAGAGATACCTTCTGTACTCCTTTGTGCGCTGTAGAGATACCTTCTGTACTCCTTTGTACGTTCTAGAGATATTTCCTGTACTCCTTTGTGCGATGTAGAGATACCTTCTGTACTCCTTTGTACGCTGTAGAGATACCTCGTGTACTCCTTTGTACGTTCTAGAGATATTTCCTGTACTCCTTTGTGCGCTGTAGAGATACCTTCTGTACTCCTTTTGCGCTGTAGAGATACCTTCTGTACTCCTTTGTGCGCTGTAGAGATACCTCGTGTACTCCTTTGTACGTTCTAGAGATATTTCCTGTACTCCTTTGTGCGCTGTAGAGATACCTTCTGTACTCCTTTGTGCGCTGTAGAGATACCTTCTGTACTCCTTTGTGCGCTGTAGAGATACCTTCTGTACTCCTTTGTACGCTGTAGAGATACCTTCTGTACTCCTTTGTGCGCTGTAGAGATACCTTCTGTACTCCTTTGTACGCTGTAGAGATACCTCGTGTACTCCTTTGTACGTTCTAGAGATATTTCCTGTACTCCTTTGTGCGCTGTAGAGATACCTTCTGTACTCCTTTGTGCGCTGTAGAGATACCTTCTGTACTCCTTTGTGCGCTGTAGAGATTCCTTCTGTACTCCTTTGTGCGCTGTAGAGATACCTTCTGTACTCCTTTGTACGCTTTAGAGATACCTCGTGTACTCCTTTGTACGTTCTAGAGATATTTCCTGTACTCCTTTGTGCGCTGTAGAGATACCTTCTGTACTCCTTTGTGCGCTGTAGAGATACCTTCTGTACTCCTTTGTGCGCTGTAGAGATACCTTCTGTACTCCTTTGTGCGCTGTAGAGATACCATCTGTACTCCTTTGTACGCTGTAGAGATACCTCGTGTACTCCTTTGTACGTTCTAGAGATATTTCCTGTACTCCTTTGTGCGCTGTAGAGATACCTTCTGTACTCCTTTGTGCGCTGTAGAGATACCTTCTGTACTCCTTTGTACGCTGTAGAGATACCTTCTGTACTCCTTTGTGCGCTGTAGAGATACCTTCTGTACTCCTTTGTGCGCTCTAGAGATACCTTCTGTACTCCTTTGTGCGCTGTAGAGATACCTTCTGTACTCCTTTGTGCGCTGTAGAGATACCTTCTGTACTCCTTTGTACGTTCTAGAGATATTTCCTGTACTCCTTTGTGCGCTGTAGAGATACCTTCTGTACTCCTTTGTGCGCTGTAGAGATACCTTCTGTACTCCTTTGTGCGCTGTAGAGATACCTTCTGTACTCCTTTGTACCCTGTAGAGATACCTCGTGTACTCCTTTGTGCGCTGTAGAGATACCTTCTGTACTCCTTTGTGCGCTGTAGAGATACCTTCTGTACTCCTTTGTGCGCTGTAGAGATACCTTTTGTACTCCTTTGTACGCTGTAGAGATACCTTCTGTACTCCTTTGTGCGCTGTAGAGATACCTTCTGTACTCCTTTGTACGCTGTAGAGATACCTTCTGTACTCCTTTGTGCGATGTAGAGATACCTTCTGTACTCCTTTGTGCGCTGTAGAGATACCTTTTGTACTCCTTTGTGCGCTGTAGAGATACCTTCTGTACTCCTTTGTACGCTGTAGAGATACCTCGTGGTACTCCTTTGTACGTTCTAGAGATATTTCCTGTACTCCTTTGTGCGCTGTAGAGATACCTTCTGTACTCCTTTGTGCGCTGTAGAGATACCTTCTGTACTCCTTTGTGCGCTGTAGAGATACCTTCTGTACTCCTTTATGCGCTGTAGAGATACCTTCTGTACTCCTTTGTACGCTGTAGAGATACCTCGTATACTCGTTTGTACGTTCTAGAGATATTTCCTGTACTCCTTTTGTGCACTGTAGAGATACCTTCTGTACTCCTTTGTGCGCTGTAGAGATACCTTCTGTACTCCTTTGTGCGCTGTAGAGATACCTTCTGTACTCCTTTGTGCGCTGTAGAGATACCTTCTGTACTCCTTTGTACGTTCTAGAGATATTTTCCTGTACTCCTTTGTGCGATGTAGAGAATACCTTCTGTACTCCTTTGTACGCTGTAGAGATACCTCGTGTACTCCTTTGTACGTTCTAGAGATATTTCCTGTACTCCTTTGTGCGCTGTAGAGATACCTTCTGTACTCCTTTGTGCGCTGTAGAGATACCTTCTGTACTCCTTTGTGCGCTGTGGAGATACCTCGTGTACTCTTTTGTACGTTCCAGAGATATTTCCTGTACTCCTTTGTGCGCTGTAGAGATACCTTCTGTACTCCTTTTGTGCGCTGTAGAGATACCTTCTGTACTCCTTTGTGCGCTGTAGAGATACCTTCTGTACTCCTTTGTGCGCTGTAGAGATACCTTCTGTACTCCTTTGTACGCTGTAGAGATACCTCGTGTACTCCTTTGTACGTTCTAGAGATATTTCCTGTACTCCTTTGTGCGCTGTAGAGATACCTTCTGTACTCCTTTGTGCGCTGTAGAGATACCTTCTGTACTCCTTTGTGCGCTGTAGAGATACCTTCTGTACTCCTCTGTGCGCTGTAGAGATACCTTCTGTACTCCTTTGTACGCTGTAGAGATACCTTCTGTACTCCTTTGTGCGCTGTAGAGATACCTTCTGTACTCCTTTGTACGCTGTAGAGATACCTCGTGTACTCCTTTGTACGTTCTAGAGATATTTCCTGTACTCCTTTGTGCGCTGTAGAGATACCTTCTGTACTCCTTTGTGCGCTGTAGGAGATACCTTCTGTACTCCTTTTTACGTTCTACAGATATTTCCTGTACTCCTTTGTACGCTGTAGAGATACCTTCTGTACTCCTTTGTGCGCTGTAGAGATACCTTCTGTACTCCTTTGTACGCTGTAGAGATACCTCGTGTACTCCTTTGTACGTTCTAGAGATATTTCCTGTACTCCTTTGTGCGCTGTAGAGATACCTTCTGTACTCCTTTGTGCGCTGTAGAGATACCTTCTGTACTCCTTTGTGCGCTGTAGAGATACCTTCTGTACTCCTTTGTGCGCTGTAGAGATACCTTCTGTACTCCTTCGTACGCTTTAGAGATACCTCGTGTACTCCTTTGTACGTTCTAGAGATATTTCCTGTACTCCTTTGTGCGCTGTAGAGATACCTTCTGTACTCCTTTGTGCGCTGTAGAGATACCTTCTGTACTCCTTTGTGCGCTGTAGAGATACCTTCTGTACTCCTTTGTGCGCTGAAGAGATACCATCTGTACTCCTTTGTACGCTGTAGAGATACCTCGTGTACTCCTTTGTACGTTCTAGAGATATTTCCTGTACTCCTTTGTGCGCTGTAGAGATACCTTCTGTTTTCCTTTGTGCGCTGTAGAGATACCTTCTGTACTCCTTTGTGCGCTGTAGAGATACCTTCTGTACTCCTTTGTAAGCTGTAGAGATACCTTCTGTACTCCTTTGTGCGCTGTAGAGATACCTTCTGTCCTCCTTTGTGCGCTGTAGAGATACCTTCTGTACTCCTTTGTACGCTGTAGAGATACCTCGTGTACTCCTTTGTGCGCGGTAGAGATACCTTCTGTACTCCTTTGTGCGCTGTAGAGATACCTTCTGTACTCCTTTGTGCGCTGTAGAGATACCTTCTGTACTCCTTTGTACGCTGTAGAGATACCTTCTGTACTCCTTTGTGCGCTGTAGAGATACCTTCTGTACTCCTTTGTACGCTGTAGAGATACCTCGTATACTCGTTTGTACGTTCTAGAGATATTTCCTGTACTCCTTTGTGCACTGTAGAGATACCTTCTGTACTCCTTTGTGCGCTGTAGAGATACCTTCTGTACTCCTTTGTGCGCTGTAGAGATACCTTCTGTACTCCTTTGTGCGCTGTAGAGATACCTTCTGTACTCCTTTGTACGTTCTAGAGATATTTCCTTTACTCCTTTGTGCGATGTAGAGATACCTTCTGTACTCCTTTGTACGCTGTAGAGATACCTCGTGTACTCCTTTGTACGTTCTAGAGATATTTCCTGTACTCCTTTGTGCGCTGTAGAGATACCTTCTGTACTCCTTTGTGCGCTGTAGAGATACCTTCTGTACTCCTTTGTGCGCTGTAGAGATACCTCGTGTACTCTTTTGTACGTTCTAGAGATATTTCCTGTACTCCTTTGTGCGCTGTAGAGATACCTTCTGTACTCCTTTGTGCGCTGTAGAGATACCTTCTGTACTCCTTTGTGCGCTGTAGAGATACCTTCTGTACTCCTTTGTGCGCTGTAGAGATACCTTCTGTACTCCTTTGTACGCTGTAGAGATACCTCGTGTACTCCTTTGTACGTTCTAGAGATATTTCCTGTACTCCTTTGTGCGCTGTAGAGATACCTTCTGTACTCCTTTGTGCGCTGTAGAGATACCTTCTGTACTCCTTTGTGCGCTGTAGAGATACCTTCTGTACTCCTCTGTGCGCTGTAGAGATACCTTCTGTACTCCTTTGTACGCTGTAGAGATACCTTCTGTACTCCTTTGTGCGCTGTAGAGATACCTTCTGTACTCCTTTGTACGCTGTAGAGATACCTCGTGTACTCCTTTGTACGTTCTAGAGATATTTCCTGTACTCCTTTGTGCGCTGTAGAGATACCTTCTGTACTCCTTTGTGCGCTGTAGAGATACCTTCTGTACTCCTATGTACGTTCTAGAGATATTTCCTGTACTCCTTTGTACGCTGTAGAGATACCTTCTGTACTCCTTTGTGCGCTGTAGAGATACCTTCTGTACTCCTTTGTACGCTGTAGAGATACCTCGTGTACTTCTTTGTACGTTCTAGAGATATTTCCTGTACTCCTTTGTGCGCTGTAGAGATACCTTCTGTACTCCTTTGTGCGCTGTAGAGATACCTTCTGTACTCCTTTGTGCGCTGTAGAGATACCTTCTGTACTCCTTTGTGCGCTGTATAGATACCTTCTGTACTCCTTCGTACGCTTTAGAGATACCTCGTGTACTCCTTTGTACGTTCTAGAGATATTTCCTGTACTCCTTTCTGCGCTGTAGAGATACCTTCTGTACTCCTTTGTGCGCTGTAGAGATACCTTCTGTACTCCTTTGTGCGCTGTAGAGATACCTTCTGTACTCCTTTGTGCGCTGAAGAGATACCATCTGTACTCCTTTGTACGCTGTAGAGATACCTCGTGTACTCCTTTGTACGTTCTAGAGATATTTCCTGTACTCCTTTGTGCGCTGTAGAGATACCTTCTGTACTCCTTTGTGCGCTGTAGAGATACCTTCTGTACTCCTTTGTGCGCTGTAGAGATACCTTCTGTACTCCTTTGTAAGCTGTAGAGATACCTTCTGTACTCCTTTGTGCGCTGTAGAGATACCTTCTGTACTCCTTTGTGCGCTGTAGAGATACCTTCTGTACTCCTTTGTGCGCTGTAGAGATACCTTCTGTACTCCTTTGTGCGCTGTAGAGATACCTTCTGTACTCCTTTGTACGTTCAAGAGATATTTCCTGTACTCCTTTGTGCGCTGTAGAGATACCTTCTGTACTCCTTTGTGCGCTGTAGAGATACCTTCTGTACTCCTTTGTGCGCTGTAGAGATACCTTCTGTACTCCTTTGTACGCTGTAGAGATACCTCGTGTACTCCTTTGTGCGCTGTAGAGATACCTTCTGTACTCCTTTGTGCGCTGTAGAGATACCATCGGTACTCCTTTGTGCTCTGTAGAGATACCTTCTGTACTCCTTTGTACGTTCTAGAGATATTTCCTGTACTCCTTTGTGCGCTGTAGAGATACCTTCTGTACTCCTTTGTGCGCTGTAGAGATACCTTCTGTACTCCTTTGAGCGCTGTAGAGATACCTTCTGTACTCCTTTGTACGCTGTAGAGATACCTCGTGTACTCCTTTGTACGTTCTAGAGATATTTCCTGTACTCCTTTGTGCGCTGTAGAGATACCTTCTGTACTCCTTTGTGCGCTGTAGAGATACCTTCTGTACTCCTTTGTGCGCTGTAGAGAAACCTTCTGTACTCCTTTGTGCGCTGTAGAGATACCTTCTGTACTCCTTTGTACGCTGTAGAGATACCTCGTGTACTCCTTTGTACGTTCTAGAGATATTTCCTGTACTCCTTTGTGCGCTGTAAAGATACCTTCTGTACTCCTTTGTGCGCTGTAGAGATACCTTCTGTACTCCTTTGTGCGCTGTAGAGATACCTTCTGTACTCCTTTGTGCGCTGTAGAGATACCTTCTGTACTCCTTTGTACGCTGTAGAGATACCTCGTGTACTCTATTGTACGTTCTAGAGATATTTCCTGTACTCCTTTGTGCGCTGTAGAGATACCTTCTGTACTCCTTTGTGCGCTGTAGAGATACCTCGTGTACTCCTTAGTACGTTCTAGAGATATTTCCTGTACTCCTTTGTGCGCTGTAGAGATACCTTCTGTACTCCTTTGTGCGCTGTAGAGATACCTTCTGTACTCCTTTGTGCGCTGTAGAGATACCTTCTGTACTCCTTTGTACGCTGTAGAGATACCTTCTGTACTCCTTTGTGCGCTGTAGAGATACCTTCTGTACTCCTTTGTACGCTGTAGAGATAACTCGTGTACTCCTTTGTACGTTCTAGAGATATTTCCTGTACTCCTTTGTGCGCTGTAGAGATACCTTCTGTACTCCTTTGTGTGCTGTAGAGATACCTTCTGTACTCCTTTGTGCGCTGTAGAGATACCTTCTGTACTCCTTTGTACGCTGTAGAGATACCTCGTGTACTCCTTTGTACGTTCTAGAGATATTTTCTGTACTCCTTTGTGCGCTGTAGAGATACCTTCTGTACTCCTTTGTGCGCTGTAGAGATACCTTCTGTACTCCTTTGTACGTTCTAGAGATATTTCCTGTACTCCTTTGTGCGCTGTAGAGATACCTTCTGTACTCCTTTGTGCGCTGTAGAGATACCTTCTGTACTCCTTTGTGCGCTGTAGAGATACCTTCTGTACTCCTTTGTACGCTGTAGAGATACCTCGTGTACTCCTTTGTGCGCTGTAGAGATACCTTCTGTACTCCTTTGTGCGCTGTAGAGATACCTTCTGAACTCCTTTGTGCGCTGTAGTGATACCTTCTGTACTCCTTTGTACGTTCTAGAGATATTTCCTGTACTCCTTTGTGCGCTGTAGAGATACCTTCTGTACTCCTTTGTACGCTGTAGAGATACCTCGTGTACTCCTTTGTGCGCTGTAGAGATACCTTCTGTACTCCTCTGTGCGCTGTAGAGATACCTTCTGTACTCCTTTGTACGCTGTAGAGATACCTTCTGTACTCCTTTGTGCGCTGTGGAGATACCTTCTGTACTCTTTTGTACGCTGTAGAGATACCTCGTGTACTCCTTTGTACGTTCTAGAGATATTTCCTGTACTCCTTTGTGCGCTGTAGAGATACCTTCTGTACTCCTTTGTGCGCTGTAGAGATACCATCTGTACTCCTTTGTACGTTCTAGAGATATTTCCTGTACTCCTTTGTACGCTGTAGAGATACCTTCTGTAATCCTTTGTACGCTGTAGAGATACCTCGTGTACTCCTTTGTACGTTCTAGAGATATTTCCTGTACTCCTTTGTGCGCTGTAGAGATACCTTCTGTACTCCTTTGTGCGCTGTAGAGATACCTTCTGTACTCCTTTGTGCGCTGTAGAGATACCTTCTGTACTCCTTTGTGCGCTGTAGAGATACCTTCTGTACTCCTTTTTACGTTCTAGAGATATTTCCTGTACTCCTTTGTACGCTGTAGAGATACGTTCTGTACTCCTTTGTGCGCTCTAGAGATACCTTCTGTACTCCTTTGTACGCTGTAGAGATACCTCGTGTACTCCTTTGTACGTTCTAGAGATATTTCCTGTACTCCTTTGTGCGCTGTTGAGATACCTTCTGTACTCCCCTGTGCGCTGTAGAGATACCTTCTGTACTCCTTTGTACGCTGTAGAGATACCTCGTGTACTCCTTTGTGCGCTGTAGAGATACCTTCTGTACTCCTTTGTACGCTGTAGAGATACCTCGTGTACTCCTTTGGACGTTCTAGAGATATTTCCTGTACTCCTTTGTGCGCTGTAGAGATACCTTCTGTACTCCTTTGTGCGCTGTAGAGATACCTTCTGTACTCCTTTGTGCGCTGTAGAGATACCTTCTGTACTCCTTTGTGCGCTGTAGAGATACCTTCTGTACTCCTTTGTACGCTGTAGAGATACCTCGTGTACTCCTTTGTACGTTCTGGAGATATTTCCTGTACTCCTTTGTGCGCTGTAGAGATACCTTCTGTACTCCTTTGTGCGCTGTAGAGATACCTTCTGTACTCCTTTGTGCGCTGTAGAGATACCTTCTGTACTCCTTTGTGCGCTGTAGAGATACCTTCTGTACTCCTTTGTACGCTTTAGAGATACCTCGTGTACTCCTTTGTACGTTCTAGAGATATTTCCTGTACTCCTTTGTGCGCTGTAGAGATACCTTCTGTACTCCTTTGTGCGCTGTAGAGATACCTTCTGTACTCCTTTGTACGCTGTAGAGATACCTCGTGTACTCCTTTGTACGTTCTAGATATATTTCCTGTACTCCTTTGTGCGCTGTAGAGATACGTTCTGTACTCCTTTGTGCGCTGTAGAGATACCTTCTGTACTCCTTTGTGCGCTGTAGAGATACCTTCTGTACTCCTTTGTGCGCTGTAGAGATACCTTCTGTACTCCTTTGTGCGCTGTAGAGATACCTTCTGTACTCCTTTGTACGCTGTAGAGATACCTCGTGTACTCCTTTGTGCGCTGTAGAGATACCTTCTGTACTCCTTTGTGCGCTGTAGAGATACCTTCTGTACTCCTTTGTACGTTCTAGAGATATTTCCTGTACTCCTTTGTGCGCTGTAGTGATACCTTCTGTACTCCTTTGTGCGCTGTAGAGATACCTTCTGTACTCCTTTTTGCGCTGTAGAGATACCTTCTGTACTCCTTTGTGCGCTGTAGAGATACCTTCTGTACTCCTTTGTACGCTGTAGAGATACCTCGTGTACTCCTTTGTACGTTCTAGAGATATTTCCTGTACTCCTTTGTGCGCTGTAGAGATACCTTCTGTACTCCTTTGTGCGCTGTAGAGATACCTTCTGTACTTCTTTTTGCGCTGTAGAGATACCTTCTGTACTCCTTTGTACGCCGTAGAGATACCTCGTGTACTCCTTTGTACGTTCTAGAGATATTTCCTGTACTCCTTTGTGCGCTGTAGAGATACCTTCGGTACTCCTTTGTGCGCTGTAGAGATACCTTCTGTACTCCTTTGTGCGCTGTAGAGATACCTTCTGTACTCCTTTATACGCTGTAGAGATACCTTCTGTACTCCTTTGTGCGCTGTAGAGATACCTTCTGTACTCCTTTGTACGCTGTAGAGATACCTCGTGTACTCCTTTGTACGTTCTAGAGATATTTCCTGTACTCCTTTGTGCGCTGTAGAGATACCTTCTGTACTCCTATGTGCGCTGTAGAGATACCTTCTGTACTCCTTTGTGCGCTGTAGAGATACCTTCTGTACTCCTTTGTACGCTGTAGAGATACCTTCTGTACTCCTTTGTGCGCTGTAGAGATACCTTCTGTACTCCTTTGTACGCTGTAGAGACACCTCGTGTACTCCTTTGTACGTTCTAGAGATATTTCCTGTACTCCTTTGTGCGCTGTAGAGATACCTTCTGTACTCCTTTGTGCGCTGTAGAGATACCTTCTGTACTCCTTTGTACGTTCTAGAGATATTTCCTGTACTCCTTTGTACGCTGTAGAGATGCGTTCTGTACTCCTTTGTGCGCTCTAGAGATACCTTCTGTACTCCTTTGTACGCTGTAGAGATACCTCGTGTACTCCTTTGTACGTTCTAGAGATATTTCCTGTACTCCTTTGTGCGCTGTAGAGATACCTTCTGTACTCCCTTGTGCGCTGTAGAGATACCTTCTGTACTCCTTTGTACGCCGTAGAGATACCTCGTGTACTCCTTTGTGCGCTGTAGAGATACCTTCTGTACTCCTTTGTACGCTGTAGAGATACCTCGTGTACTCCTTTGTACGTTCTAGAGATATTTCCTGTACTCCTTTGTGCGCTGTAGAGATACCTTCTGTACTCCTTTGTGCCCTGTAGAGATACCTTCTGTACTCCTTTGTGCGCTGGAGAGATACCTTCTGTACTCCTTTGTGCGCTGTAGAGATACCTTCTGTACTCCTTTGTACGCTGTAGAGATACCTCGTGTACTCCTTTGTACGTTCTAGAGATATTTCCTGTACTCCTTTGTGCGCTGTAGAGATACCTTCTGTACTCCTTTGTGCGCTGTAGAGATACCTTCTGTACTCCTTTGTGCGCTGTAGAGATACCTTCTGTACTCCTTTGTGCGCTGTAGAGATACCTTCTGTACTCCTTTGTACGCTTTAGAGATACCTCGTGTACTCCTTTGTACGTTCTAGAGATATTTCCTGTACTCCTTTGTGCGCTGTAGAGATACCTTCTGTACTCCTTTGTGCGCTGTAGAGATACCTCGTGTACTCCTTTGTACGTTCTAGAGATATTTCCTGTACTCCTTTGTGCGCTGTAGAGATACCTTCTGTACTCCTTTGTGCGCTGTAGAGATACCTTCTGTAATCCTTTGTGCGCTGTAGAGATACCTTCTGTACTCCTTTGTACGCTGTAGAGATACCTTCCGTACTCCTTTGTGCGCTGTAGAGATACCTTCTGTACTCCTTTGTACGCTGTAGAGATACCTCGTGTACTCCTTTGTACGTTCTAGAGATATTTCCTGTACTCCTTTGTGCGCTGTAGAGATACCTTCTGTACTCCTTTGTGCGCTGTAGAGATACCTTCTGTACTCCTTTGTACGCTGTAGAGATACCTTCTGTACTCCTTTGTGCGCTGTAGAGATACCTTCTGTACTCCTTTGTACGCTGTAGAGATACCTCGTGTACTCCTTTGTACGTTCTAGAGATATTTCCTGTACTCCTTTGTGCGCTGTAGAGATACCTTCTGTACTCCTTTGTGCGCTGTAGAGATACCTTCTGTACTCCTTTGTGCGCTGTAGAGATACCTTCTGTACTCCTTTGTACGCTGTAGAGATACCTTCTGTACTCCTTTGTGCGCTGTAGAGATACCTTCTGTACTCCTTTGTACGCTGTAGAGATACCTCGTGTACTCCTTTGTACGTTCTAGAGATATTTCCTGTACTCCTTTGTGCGCTGTAGAGATACCTTCTGTACTCCTTTGTGCGCTGTAGAGATAGCTTCAGTACTCCTTTGTACGCTGTAAAGATACCTCGTGTACTCCTTTGTACGTTCTAGATATATTTCCTGTACTCCTTTGTGCGCTGTAGAGAAACGTTCTGTACTCCTTTGTGCGCTGTAGAGATACCTTCTGTACTCCTTTGTGCGCTGTAGAGATACCTTCTGTACTCCTTTGTGCACTGTAGAGATACCTTCTGTACTCCTTTGTGCGCTGTAGAGATACCTTCTGTACTCCTTTGTACGCTGTAGAGATACCTCGTGTACTCCTTTGTGCGCTGTAGAGATACCTTCTGTACTTCTTTGTGCGCTGTAGAGATACCTTCTGTACTCCTTTGTGCGCTGTAGAGATACCTTCTGTACTCCTTTGTACGTTCTAGAGATATTTCCTGTACTCCTTTGTGCGCTGTAGAGATACCTTCTGTACTCCTTTGTGCGCTGTAGCGATACCTTCTGTACTCCTTTTTGCGCTGTAGAGATACCTTCTGTACTCCTTTGTGCGCTGTAGAGATACCTTCTGTACTCCTTTGTACGCTCTAGAGATACCTCGTGTACTCCTTTGTACGTTTTATAGATATTTCCTGTATTCCTTTGTGCGCTGTAGAGATACCTTCTGTACTCCTTTGTGCGCTGTAGAGATACCTTCTGTACTTCTTTGTGTGCTGTAGAGATACCTTCTGTACTCCTTTGTACGCTGTAGAGATACCTCGTGTACTCCTTTGTACGTTCTAGAGATATTTCCTGTACTCCTTTGTGCGCTGTAGAGATACCTTCGGTACTCCTTTGTGCGCTGTAGAGATACCTTCTGTACTCCTTTGTGCGCTGTAGAGATACCTTCTGTACTCCTTTGTACGCTGTAGAGAAACCTTCTGTACTCCTTTGTGCGCTGTAGAGATACCTTCTGTACTCCTTTGTACGCTGTAGAGATACCTCGTGTACTCCTTTGTACGTTCTAGAGATATTTCCTGTACTCCTTTGTGCGCTGTAGAGATACCTTCTGTACTCCTTTGTGCGCTGTAGAGATACCTTCTGTACTCCTTTGTGCGCTGTAGAGATACCTTCTGTACTCCTTTGTACGCTGTAGAGATACCTTCTGTACTCCTTTGTGCGCTGTAGAGATACCTTCTGTACTCCTTTGTACGCTGTAGAGATACCTCGTGTACTCCTTTGTACGTTCTAGAGATATTTCCTGTACTCCTTTGTGCGCTGTAAAGATACATTCTGTACTCCTTTGTGCGCTGTAGAGATACCTTCTGTACTCCTTTGTACGTTCTAGAGATATTTCCTGTACTCCTTTGTACGCTGTAGAGATACGTTCTGTACTCCTTTGTGCGCTCTAGAGATACCTTCTGTACTCCTTTGTACGCTGTAGAGATACCGAGTGTACTCCTTTGTACGTTCTAGAGATATTTCCTGTACTCCTTTGTGCGCTGTAGAGATACCTTCTGTACTCCCTTGTGCGCTGTAGAGATACCTTCTGTACTCCTTTGTACGCTGTAGAGATACCTCGTGTACTCCTTTGTGCGCTGTAGAGATACCTTCTGTACTCCTTTGTACGCTGTAGAGATACCTCGTGTACTCCTTTGTACGTTCTAGAGATATTTCCTGTACTCCTTTGTGCGCTGTAGAGATACCTTCTGTACTCCTTTGTGCGCTGTAGAGATACCTTCTGTACTCCTTTGTGCGCTGTAGAGATACCTTCTGTACTCCTTTGTGCGCTGTAGAGATACCTTCTGTACTCCTTTGTACGCTGTAGAGATACCTCGTGTACTCCTTTGTACGTTCTGGAGATATTTCCTGTACTCCTTTGTGCGCTGTAGAGATACCTTCTGTACTCCTTTGTGCGCTGTAGAGATACCTTCTGTACTCCTTTGTGCGCTGTAGAGATACCTTCTGTACTCCTTTCTGCGCTGTAGAGATACCTTCTGTACTCCTTTGTACGCTTTAGAGATACCTCGTGTACTCCTTTGTACGTTCTAGAGATATTTCCTGTACTCCTTTGTGCGCTGTAGAGATACCTTCTGTACTCCTTTGTGCGCTGTAGAGATACCTTCTGTACTCCTTTGTACGCTGTAGAGATACCTCGTGTACTCCTTTGTACGTTCTAGATATATTTCCTGTACTCCTTTGTGCGCTGTAGAGATACGTTCTGTACTCCTTTGTGCGCTGTAGAGATACCTTCTGTACTCCTTTGTGCGCTGTAGAGATACCTTCTGTACTCCTTTGTGCGCTGTAGAGATACCTTCCGTACTCCTTTGTGCGCTGTAGAGATACCTTCTGTACTCCTTTGTACGCTGTAGAGATACCTCGTGTACTCCTTTGTGCGCTGTAGAGATACCTTCTGTACTCCTTTGTGCGCTGTAGAGATACCTTCTGTACTCCTTTGTACGTTCTAGAGATATTTCCTGTACTCCTTTGTGCGCTGTAGAGATACCTTCTGTACTCCTTTGTGCGCTGTAGAGATACCTTCTGTACTCCTTTTTGCGCTGTAGAGATACCTTCTGTACTCCTTTGTGCGCTGTAGAGATACCTTCTGTACTCCTTTGTACGCTGTAGAGATACCTCGTGTACTCCTTTGTACGTTCTAGAGATATTTCCTGTACTCCTTTGTGCGCTGTAGAGATACCTTCTGTACTCCTTTGTGCGCTGTAGAGATACCTTCTGTACTCCTTTGTGCGCTGTAGAGATACCTTCTGTACTCCTTTAGACGCTGTAGAGATACCTTCTGTACTCCTTTGTGCGCTGTAGAGATACCTTCTGTACTCCTTCGTACGCTGTAGAGATACCTCGTGTACTCCTTTGTACGTTCTAGAGATATTTCCTGTACTCCTTTGTGCGCTGTAGAGATACCTTCTGTACTCCTTTGTGCGCTGTAGAGATACCTTCTGTACTCCTTTGTACGCTGTAGAGATACCTTCTGTACTCCTTTGTGCGCTGTAGAGATACCTTCTGTACTCCTTTGAACGCTGTAGAGATACCTAGTGTACTCCTTTGTACGTTCTAGAGATATTTCCTGTACTCCTTTGTGCGCTGTAGAGATACCTTCTGTACTCCTTTGTGCGCTGTAGAGATACCTTCTGTACTCCTTTGTGCGCTGTAGAGATACCTTCTGTACTCCTTTGTACGCTGTAGAGATACCTTCTGTACTCCTTTGTGCGCTGTAGAGATACCTTCTGTACTCCTTTGTACGCTGTAGAGATACCTCGTGTACTCCTTTGTACGTTCTAGAGATATTTCCTGTACTCCTTTGTGCGCTGTAGAGATACCTTCTGTACTCCTTTGTGCGCTGTAGAGATAGCTTCAGTACTCCTTTGTACGCTGTAAAGATACCTCGGGTACTCCTTTGTACGTTCTAGATATATTTCCTGTACTCCTTTGTGCGCTGTAGAGAAACGTTCTGTACTCCTTTGTGCGCTGTAGAGATACCTTCTGTACTCCTTTGTGCGCTGTAGAGATACCTTCTGTACTCCTTTGTGCACTGTAGAGATACCTTCTGTACTCCTTTGTGCGCTGTAGAGATACCTTCTGTACTCCTTTGTACGCTGTAGAGATACCTCGTGTACTCCTTTGTGCGCTGTAGAGATACCTTCTGTACTTCTTTGTGCGCTGTAGAGATACCTTCTGTACTCCTTTGTGCGCTGTAGAGATACCTTCTGTACTCCTTTGTACGTTCTAGAGATATTTCCTGTACTCCTTTGTGCGCTGTAGAGATACCTTCTGTACTCCTTTGTGCGCTGTAGCGATACCTTCTGTACTCCTTTTTGCGCTGTAGAGATACTTTCTGTACTCCTTTGTGCGCTGTAGAGATACCTTCTGTACTCCTTTGTACGCTGTAGAGATACCTCGTGTACTCCTTTGTACGTTTTATAGATATTTCCTGTATTCCTTTGTGCGCTGTAGAGATACCTTCTGTACTCCTTTGTGCGCTGTAGAGATACCTTCTGTACTTCTTTGTGCGCTGTAGAGATACCTTCTGTACTCCTTTGTACGCTGTAGAGATACCTCGTGTACTCCTTTGTACGTTCTAGAGATATTTCCTGTACTCCTTTGTGCGCTGTAGAGATACCTTCGGTACTCCTTTGTGCGCTGTAATGATACCTTCTGTACTCCTTTGTGCGCTGTAGAGATACCTTCTGTACTCCTTTGTACGCTGTAGAGAAACCTTCTGTACTCCTTTGTGCGCTGTAGAGATACCTTCTGTACTCCTTTGTACGCTGTAGAGATACCTCGTGTACTCCTTTGTACGTTCTAGAGATTTTTCCTGTACTCCTTTGTGCGCTGTAGAGATACCTTCTGTACTCCTTTGTGCGCTGTAGAGATACCTTCTGTACTCCTTTGTGCGCTGTAGAGATACCTTCTGTACTCCTTTGTACGCTGTAGAGATACCTTCTGTACTCCTTTGTGCGCTGTAGAGATACCTTCTGTACTCCTTTGTACGCTGTAGAGATACCTCGTGTACTCCTTTGTACGTTCTAGAGATATTTCCTGTACTCCTTTGTGCGCTGTAAAGATACATTCTGTACTCCTTTGTGCGCTGTAGAGATACCTTCTGTACTCCTTTGTACGTTCTAGAGATATTTCCTGTACTCCTTTGTACGCTGTAGAGATACGTTCTGTACTCCTTTGTGCGCTCTAGAGATACCTACTGTACTCCTTTGTACGCTGTAGAGATACCGCGTGTACTCCTTTGTACGTTCTAGAGATATTTCCTGTACTCCTTTGTGCGCTGTAGAGATACCTTCTGTACTCCCTTGTGCGCTGTAGAGATACCTTCTGTACTCCTTTGTACGCTGTAGAGATACCTCGTGTACTCCTTTGTGCGCTGTAGAGATACCTTCTGTACTCCTTTGTACGCTGTAGAGATACCTCGTGTACTCCTTTGTACGTTCTAGAGATATTTTATGTACTCCTTTGTGCGCTGTAGAGATACCTTCTGTACTCCTTTGTGCGCTGTAGAGATACCTTCTGTACTCCTTTGTGCGCTGTAGAGATACCTTCTGTACTCCTTTGTGCGCTGTAGAGATACCTTCTGTACTCCTTTGTACGCTGTAGAGATACCTCGTGTACTCCTTTGTACGTTCTGGAGATATTTCCTGTACTCCTTTGTGCGCTGTAGAGATACCTTCTGTACTCCTTTGTGCGCTGTAGAGATACCTTCTGTACTCCTTTGTGCGCTGTAGAGATACCTTCTGTACTCCTTTCTGCGCTGTAGAGATACCTTCTGTACTCCTTTGTACGCTTTAGAGATACCTCGTGTACTCCTTTGTACGTTCTAGAGATATTTCCTGTACTCCTTTGTGCGCTGTAGAGATACCTTCTGTACTCCTTTGTGCGCTGTAGAGATACCTTCTGTACTCCTTTGTACGCTGTAGAGATACCTCGTGTACTCCTTTGTACGTTCTAGATATATTTCCTGTACTCCTTTGTGCGCTGTAGAGATACGTTCTGTACTCCTTTGTGCGCTGTAGAGATACCTTCTGTACTCCTTTGTGCGCTGTAGAGATACCTTCTGTACTCCTTTGTGCGCTGTAGAGATACCTTCTGTACTCCTTTGTGCGCTGTAGAGATACCTTCTGTACTCCTTTGTACGCTGTAGAGATACCTCGTGTACTCCTTTGTGCGCTGTAGAGATACCTTCTGTACTCCTTTGTGCGCTGTAGAGATACCTTTTGTACTCCTTTGTACGTTCTAGAGATATTTCCTGTACTCCTTTGTGCGCTGTAGAGATACCTTCTGTACTCCTTTGTGCGCTGTAGAGATACCTTCTGTACTCCTTTTTGCGCTGTAGAGATACCTTCTGTACTCCTTTGTGCGCTGTAGAGATACCTTCTGTACTCCTTTGTACGCTGTAGAGATACCTCGTGTACTCCTTTGTACGTTCTAGAGATATTTCCTGTACTCCTTTGTGCGCTGTAAAGATACCTTCTGTACTCCTTTGTACGCTGTAGAGATACCTTCTGTACTTCTTTGTGCGCTGTAGAGATACCTTCTGTACTCCTTTGTACGCCGTAGAGATACCTCGTGTACTCCTTTGTACGTTCTAGAGATATTTCCTGTACTCCTTTGTGCGCTGTAGAGATACCTTCGGTACTCCTTTGTGCGCTGTAGAGATACCTTCTGTACTCCTTTGTGCGCTGTAGAGATACCTTCTGTACTCCTTTGTACGCTGTAGAGATACCTTCTGTACTCCTTTGTGCGCTGTAGAGATACCTTCTGTACTCCTTTGTACGCTGTAGAGATACCTCGTGTACTCCTTTGTACGTTCTAGAAATATTTCCTGTACTCCTTTGTGCGCTGTAGAGATACCTTCTGTACTCCTTTGTGCGCTGTAGAGATACCTTCTGTACTCCTTTGTGCGCTGTAGAGATACCTTCTGTACTCCTTTGTACGCTCTAGAGATACCTTCTGTACTCCTTTGTGCGCTGTAGAGATACCTTCTGTACTCCTTTGTACGCTGTAGAGATACCTCGTGTACTCCTTTGTACGTTCTAGAGATATTTCCTGTACTCCTTTGTGCGCTGTAGAGATACCTTCTGTACTCCTTTGTGCGCTGTAGAGATACCTTCTGTACTCCTTTGTACGTTCTAGAGATATTTCCTGTACTCCTTTGTACGCTGTAGAGATACGTTCTGTACTCCTTTGTGCGCTCTAGAGATACCTTCTGTACTCCTTTGTACGCTGTAGAGATACCTCGTGTACTCCTTTGTACGTTCTAGAGATATTTCCTGTACTCCTTTGTGCGCTGTAGAGATACCTTCTGTACTCCCTTGTGCGCTGTAGAGATACCTTCTGTACTCCTTTGTACGCCGTAGAGATACCTCGTGTACTCCTTTGTGCGCTGTAGAGATACCTTCTGTACTCCTTTGTACGCTGTAGAGATACCTCGTGTACTCCTTTGTACGTTCTAGAGATATTTCCTGTACTCCTTTGTGCGCTGTAGAGATACCTTCTGTACTCCTTTGTGCCCTGTAGAGATACCTTCTGTACTCCTTTGTGCGCTGGAGAGATACCTTCTGTACTCCTTTGTGCGCTGTAGAGATACCTTGTGTACTCCTTTGTACGCTGTAGAGATACCTCGTGTACTCCTTTGTACGTTCTAGAGATATTTCCTGTACTCCTTTGTGCGCTGTAGAGATACCTTCTGTACTCCTTTGTGCGCTGTAGAGATACCTTCTGTACTCCTTTGTGCGCTGTGGAGATACCTTCTGTACTCCTTTGTGCGCTGTAGAGATACCTTCTGTACTCCTTTGTACGCTTTAGAGATACCTCGTGTACTTCTTTGTACGTTCTAGAGATATTTCCTGTACTCCTTTGTGCGCTGTAGAGATACCTTCTGTACTCCTTTGTGCGCTGTAGAGATACCTCGTGTACTCATTTGTACGTTCTAGAGATATTTCCTGTACTCCTTTGTGCGCTGTAGAGATACCTTCTGTACTCCTTTGTGCGCTGTAGAGATACCTTCTGTACTCCTTTGTGCGCTGTAGAGATACCTTCTGTACTCCTTTGTACGCTGTAGAGATACCTTCTGTACTCCTTTGTGCGCTGTAGAGATACCTTCTGTACTCCTTTGTATGCTGTAGAGATACCTCGTGTACTCCTTTGTACGTTCTAGAGATATTTCCTGTACTCCTTTGTGCGCTGTAGAGATACCTTCTGTACTCCTTTGTGCGCTGTAGAGATACCTTCTGTACTCCTTTGTACGCTGTAGAGATACCTCGTGTACTCCTTTGTACGTTCTAGATATATTTCCTGTACTCCTTTGTGCGCTGTAGAGATACCTTCTGTACTCCTTTGTGCGCTGTAGAGATACCTTCTGTACTCCTTTGTGCGCTGTAGAGATACCTTCTGTACTCCTTTGTGCGCTGTAGAGATACCTTCTGTACTTCTTTGTGCGCTGTAGAGATACCTTCTGTACTCCTTTGTACGCTGTAGAGATACCTCGTGTACTCCTTTGTGCGCTGTAGAGATACCTTCTGTACTCCTTTGTGCGCTGTAGAGATACCTTCTGTACTCCTTTGTGCGCTGTAGAGATACCTTCTGTACTCCTTTGTACGTTCTATAGAAATTTCCTGTACTCCTTTGTGCGCTGTAGAGATACCTTCTGTACTCCTTTGTGCGCTGTAGAGATACCTTCTGTACTCCTTTTTGCGCTGTAGAGATACCTTCTGTACTCCTTTGTGCGCTGTAGAGATACCTTCTGTACTCCTTTGTACGCTGTAGAGATACCTCGTGTACTCCTTTGTACGTTCTAGAGATATTTCCTGTACTCCTTTGTGCGCTGTAGAGATACCTTCTGTACTCCTTTGTGCGCTGTAGAGATACCTTCTGTACTTCTTTGTGCGCTATAGAGATACCCTCTGTACTCCTTTGTACGCTGTAGAGATACCTCGTGTACTCCTTTGTACGTTCTAGAGATATTTCCTGTACTCCTTTGTGCGCTGTAGAGATACCTTCGGTACTCCTTTGTGCGCTCTAGAGATACCTTCTTTACTCCTTTGTGCGCTGTAGAGATACCTTCTGTACTCCTTTGTACGCTGTAGAGATACCTTTTGCACTCCTTTGTGCGCTGTAGAGATACCTTCTGTACTCTTTTGTACGCTGTAGAGATACCTCGTGTACTCCTTTGCACGTTCTAGAGATATTTCCTGTACTCCTTTGTGCGCTGTAGAGATACCTTCTGTACTCCTTTGTGCGCTGTAGAGATACCTTCTGTACTCCTTTGTGCGCTGTAGAGATACCTTCTGTACTCCTTTGTACGCTGTAGAGATACCTTCTGTACTCCTTTGTGCGCTGTAGAGATACCTTCTGTACTCATTTGTACGCTGTAGAGATACCTCGTGTACTCCTTTGTACGTTCTAGAGATATTTCCTGTACTCCTTTGTGCGCTGTAGAGATACCTTCTGTACTCCTTTGTGCGCTGTAGAGATACCTTCTGTACTCCTTTGTACGTTCTAGAGATATTTCCTGTACTCCTTTGTACGCTGTAGAGATACTTTCTGTACTCCTTTGTGCGCTCTAGAGATACCTTGTGTACTCCTTTGTACGCTGTAGAGATACCTCGTGTACTCCTTTGTACGTTCCAGAGATATTTCCTGTACTCCTTTGTGCGCTGTAGAGATACCTTCTGTACTCCTTTGTGCGCTGTAGAGATACCTTCTGTACTACTTTGTGCGCTCTAGAGATACCTTCTGTACTCCTTTGTACGCTGTAGAGATACCTCGTGTACTCCTTTGTACGTTCTAGAGATATTTCCTGTACTCCTTTGTGCGCTGTAGAGATACCTTCTGTACTCCTTTGTGCGCTGTAGAGATACCTTCTGTACTACTTTGTGCGCTGTAGAGATACCTTCTGTACTCCTTTGTGCGCTGTAGAGATACCTTCTGTACTCCTTTGTACGCTGTAGAGATACCTCGTGTACTCTGTACGTTCTAGAGATATTTCCTGTACTCCTTTGTGCGCTGTAGAGATACCTTCTGTACTCCTTTGTGCGCTGTAGAGATACCTTCTGTACTCCTTTGTGCGCTGTAGAGATACCTTCTGTACTCCTTTGTACGCTGTAGAGATACCTTCTGTACTCCTTTGTGCGCTGTAGAGATACCTTCTGTACTCCTTTGTGCGCTGTAGAGATACCTTCTGTACTCCTTTGTGCGCTGTAGAGATACCTTCTGTACTCCTTTGTGCGCTGTAGAGATACCTTCTGTACTCCTTTGTACGTTCTAGAGATATTTCCTGTACTCCTTTGTGCGCTGTAGAGATACCTTCTGTACTCCTTTGTACGCTGTAGAGAACCTCGTGTACTCTTTTGTGCGCTGTAGAGATACCTTCTGTACTCCTTTCTGCGCTGTAGAGATACCTTCTGTACTCCTTTGTGTGCTGTAGAGATACCTTCTGTACTCCTTTGTACGTTCTAGAGATATTTCCTGTACTCCTTTGTGCGCTGTAGAGATACCTTCTGTACTCCATTGTGCGCTGTAGAGATACCTTCTGTACTCCTTTGTACGCTGTAGAGATACCTCGTGTACTCCTTTGTGCGCTGTAGAGATACCTTCTGTACTCCTTTGTACGCTGTAGAGATACCTCGTGTACTCCTTTGTACGTTCTAGAGATATTTCCTGTACTCCTTTGTGCGCTGTAGAGATACCTTCTGTACTCCTTTGTGCGCTGTAGAGATACCTTCTGTACTCCTTTGTGCGCTGTAGAGATACCTTCTGCACTCCTTTGTGCGCTGTAGAGATACCTTCTGTACTCCTTTGTACGCTGTAGAGATACCTCGTGTACTCCTTTGTACGTTCTAGAGATATTTCCTGTACTCCTTTGTGCGCTGTAGAGATACCTTCTGTACTCCTTTGTGCGCTGTAGAGATACCTTCTGTACTCCTTTGTGCGCTGTAGAGATACCTTCTGTACACCTTTGTGCGCTGTAGAGATACCTTCTGTACTCCTTTGTACGCTTTAGAGATACCTCGTGTACTCCTTTGTACGTTCTAGAGATATTTCCTGTACTCCTTTGTGCGCTGTAGAGATACCTTCTGTACTCCTTTGTGCGCTGTAGAGATACCTCGTGTACTCCTTTGTACGTTCTAGAGATATTTCCTGTACTCCTTTGTGCGCTCTAGAGATACCTTCTGTACTCCTTTGTGCGCTGTAGAGATACCTTCTGTACTCCTTTGTGCGCTGTAGAGATACCTTCTGTACTCCTTTGTACGCTGTAGAGATACCTTCTGTACCCCTTTGTGTGCTGTAGAGATACCTTCTGTACTCCTTTGTACGCTGTAGAGATACCTCGTGTACTCCTTTGTACGTTCTAGAGATATTTCCTGTACTTCTTTGTGCGCTGTAGAGATACCTTCTGTACTCCTTTGTGCGCTGTAGAGATACCTTCTGTACTCCTTTGTACGCTGTAGAGATACCTTCTGTACTCCTTTGTGCGCTGTAGAGATACCTTCTGTACTCCTTTGTACGCTGTAGAGATACCTCGTGTACTCCTTTGTACGTTCTAGAGATATTTCCTGTACTCCTTTGTGCGCTGTAGAGATACCTTCTGTACTCCTTTGTGCGCTGTAGAGATACCTTCTGTACTCCTTTGTGCGCTGTAGAGATACCTTCTGTACTCCTTTGTACGCTGTAGAGATACCTTCTGTACTCCTTTTTGCGCTGTAGAGATACCTTCTGTACTCCTTTGTACGCTGTAGAGATACCTCGTGTACTCCTTTGTACGTTCTAGAGATATTTCCTGTACTCCTTTGTGCGCTGTAGAGATACCTTCTGTACTCCTTTGTGCGCTGTAGAGATACCTTCTGTACTCCTTTGTACGCTTTAGAGATACCTCGTGTACTCCTTTGTACGTTCTAGATATATTTCCTGTACTCCTTTGTGCGCTGTAGAGATACGTTCTGTACTCCTTTGTGCGCTGTAGAGATACCTTCTGTACTCCTTTGTGCGCTGTAGAGATACCTTCTGTACTCCTTTGTGCGCTGTAGAGATACCTTCTGTACTTCTTTGTGCGCTCTAGAGATACCTTCTGTACTCCTTTGTACGCTGTAGAGATACCTCGTGTACTCCTTTGTGCGCTGTAGAGATACCTTCTGTACTCCTTTGTGCGCTGTAGAGATACCTTCTGTACTCCTTTGTGCGCTGTAGAGATACCTTCTGTACTCCTTTGTACGTTCTAGAGATATTTCCTGTACTCCTTTGTGCGCTGTAGAGATACCTTCTGTACTCCTTTGTGCGCTGTAGAGATACCTTCTGTACTCCTTTTTGCGCTGTAGAGATACCTTCTGTACTCCTTTGTGCGCTGTAGAGATACCTTCTGTACTCCTTTGTACGCTGTAGAGATACCTCGTGTACTCCTTTGTACGTTCTAGAGATATTTCCTGTACTCCTTTGTGCGCTGTAGAGATACCTTCTGTACTCCTTTGTGCGCTGTAGAGATACCTTCTGTACTTCTTTGTGCGCTATACTCGTAGATATACCTTCTGTACTCCTTTGTACGCTGTAGAGATACCTCGTGTACTCCTTTGTACGTTCTAGAGATATTTCCTGTACTCCTTTGTGCGCTGTAGAGATACCTTCGGTACTCCTTTGTGCGCTCTAGAGATACCTTCTGTACTCCTTTGTGCGCTGTAGAGATACCTTCTGTACTCCTTTGAACGCTGTAGAGATACCTTCTGCACTCCTTTGTGTGCTGTAGAGATACCTTTTGTACTCCTTTGTACGCTGTAGAGATACCTCGTGTACTCCTTTGTACGTTCTAGAGATATTTCCTCTACTCCTTTGTGCGCTGTAGAGATACCTTCTGTACTCCTTTGTGCGCTGTAGAGATACCTTCTGTACTCCTTTGTGCGCTGTAGAGATACCTTCTGTACTCCTTTGTACGCTGTAGAGATACCTTCTGTACTCCTTTGTGCGCTGTAGAGATACCTTCTGTACTCCTTTGTACGCTGTAGAGATACCTCGTGTATTCCTTTGTGCGCTGTAGAGATACCTTCTGTACTCCTTTGTGCGCTGTAGAGATACCTTCTGTACTCCTTTGTGCGCTGTAGAGATACCTTCTGTACTCCTTTGTGCGCTGTAGAGATACCTTCTGTACTACTTTGTGCGCTGTAGAGATACCTTGTGTACTCCTTTGTGCGCTGTAGAGATACCTTCTGTACTCCTTTGTACGCTGTAGAGATACCTCGTGTACTCCTTTGTACGTTCTAGAGATATTTCCTGTACTCCTTTGTGCGCTGTAGAGATACCTTCTGTACTCCTTTGTGCGCTGTAGAGATACCTTCTGTACTACTTTGTGCGCTGTAGAGATACCTTCTGTACTCCTTTGTGCGCTGTAGAGATACCTTCTGTACTCCTTTGTACGCTGTAGAGATACCTCGTGTACTCCTTTGTACGTCCTAGAGATATTTCCTGTACTCCTTTGTGCGCTGTAGAGATACCTTCTGTACTCCTTTGTGCGCTGTAGAGATACCTTCTGTACTCCTTTGTGCGCTGTAGAGATACCTTCTGTACTCCTTTGTACGCTGTAGAGATACCTTCTGTACTCCTTTGTGCGCTGTAGAGATACCTTCTGTACTCCTTTGCGCACTGTAGAGATACCTTCTGTACTCCTTTGTGCGCTGTGGAGATACCTTCTGTACTCCTTTGTGCGCTGTAGAGATACCTTCTGTACTCCTTTGTACGTTCTAGAGATATTTCCTGTACTCCTTTGTGCGCTGTAGAGATACCTTCTGTACTCCTTTGTACGCTGTAGAGAACCTCGTGTACTCTTTTGTGCGCTGTAGAGATACCTTCTGTACTCCTTTGTGCGCTGTAGAGATACCTTCTGTACTCCTTTGTGTGCTGTAGAGATACCTTCTGTACTCCTTTGTACGTTCTAGAGATATTTCCTGTACTCCTTTGTGCGCTGTAGAGATACCTTCTGTACTCCTTTGTGCGCTGTAGAGATACCTTCTGTACTCCTTTGTGCGCTGTAGAGATATCTTCTGTACTCCTTTGTGCGCTGTAGAGATACCTTCTCTACTCCTTTGTACGCTGTGAAGATACCTCGTGTACTCCTTTCTACGTTCTAGAGATATTTCCTGTACTCCTTTGTGCGCTGTAGAGATACCTTCTGTACTCCTTTGTGCGCTGTAGAGATACCTTCTGTACTCCTTCGTGCGCTGTAGAGATACCTTCTGTACTCTTTTGTGCGCTGTAGAGATATTTCCTGTACTCCTTTGTGCGCTGTAGAGATACCTTCTGTACTCCTTTGTGCGCTGTAGAGATACCTTCTGTACTCCTTTGTGCGCTGTAGAGATACCTTCTGTACTCCTTTGTGCGCTGTAGAGATACCTTCTGTACTCCTTTGTACGCTGTAGAGATACCTCGTGTACTCCTTTGTGCGCTGTAGAGATACCTCGTGTACTCCTTTGTGCGCTGTAGAGATACCTTCTGTACTCCTTTGTGCGCTGTAGAGATACCTTCTGTACTCCTTTGAACGCTGTAGAGATACCTCGTGTACTCTTTTGTACGTTCTAGAGATATTTCCTGTACTCCTTTTTGCGCCGTAGAGATACCTTCTGTACTCCTTTGTGCGCTGTAGAGATAACTTCTGTACTCCTTTGTGCGCTGTAGAGATACCTTCTGTACTCCTTTGTGCGCTGTAGAGATACCTTGTGTACTCCTTTGTACGCT